>CM072511.1:28943181-29213181 GCA_036898135.1 Oncomelania hupensis | reverse complement strand
ACTATCTCCCAAAGGAACTGGAAATTTGCGTAATCACAACTCAGGCATACATCAGCCTGGCACTAGCAATACTTTCAGTGAATTGTAAAGGAAGAGAAATAATGTATAATTACGCACCTGGAGGAGTGTTGGGTTCTGAAATTTAGCTTTGCCCGATGGATCGAACATAAACCGCACGGTTCATAGTGTGCTGGTTTCCTATCCCGAAGGTCGAGGGTTTGAACTCCGCGTAGGACAAACTTAGATGACTTATGTACGAGACTTTTCAGGACACTGAGGGTTTTCTCCGGATACTCCGGTTTCCTCCCTCCATTTCATAATGATACTGGATGCCTAGGGACACCACAGATGATCGTTTAACCAACGTACTCTATATTTCTCTGTCCTCAGCAACCCTCATGGCTTCGCTCAGTGTCAAAACAGTCCATACTCGAATTTTGTCCTCCAATCTCTTTTTCTGTCTCCATCTTCTTTTACTTCCTTGCACCGTGCCTTGCAGGATAGTCTTTGCAAGGCCTGATGCTCTGGTGATGTGGCCATAACATCGGAGTTTCCGTTTCTTCACCACTGTGACCATTGTCATCGTGTTGTCCAATGGCTTGTGGGATGGTCTGTTGAATTTCGTTGTTGGTGATGTGCTGGGTATAAGAAATGCCCAGAAGTCTTCTGTAGCACCTCATCTCCATGCTTTGTATTCTTCGTTGTAGATCTATTGTGAAGGTCCATGTTTCGCAAGTGTATATGAAGATGGAGATGACAAGGGAGCGCAGCAGCCTAACCTTGGAATGTAGACTGATGGTCTTGTCTTTTCAAATGGTCTTCAACCTTGCCAGGGCAGCAGTTGTGTGTGCAATCCTGGAGAGGATTTCCTGTCGGGACCCATTGTCTGATACAATGCTTCCTAAATATTTGAAACTATGCAATGAGTGGAGAGACTTTGATGTCCATGTTGATGCCATTGGTGTTGTTGGTCATTATTTTAGTCTTCCCTGCACTTATTTCCATTTCATAGGCCTGGAGGTGGTGTCGAGCCTCTGTACAAGCTGTTCAAGTTCTTGTTCCTCTCCAGCCAATCCATCAATGTCATCCGCAAAACGGAGGTTGGAGATTGATCTACCCCCTAGGCTGACTGTGCCTTCATGATCTGCAAGGGCATCTGACATGGTGCGCTCTAAGCAGATGTTAAAGAGTGTTGGAGAGATAAGGCATCCTTGACGCACACCGATTGTTTTTCGGAACCAGTTTCCGATGGCTTGTTGTGGAGGACTGCACTGGTAGCCTTGTCGGAGATCCATCAGTTCTAGCATGTCCCGAGAACAGATAAGAAGAAGAAATCCTCCCAATTCTCCTAGAAGAAGTTGAGGCAGCAGTGCAATCGCTGAAGAAAGTGAGTCAGCGGGAGTGGACAACATACCCGCGGAATTGCTTCAAGCAGAAGGAGAATCGATGATAGGCGCCCTCACCATTATTTGTAACAAGATCTGGCAGAGTGGTAAGTGGCCCACACCATGGACCCAGTCGCATGTCATTACTCTTCCCAAAAAAGGTAACCTTCAGGAGTGTGAAAATTACCGCACCATCAACCTCATCAGCCATCCATGCAAAGTCCTCCTGAAAATAATACTCAACAGGTTGAAACCCGAAGCTGAACAAATCATAGCTGAAGAACAAGCAGGATTCATGGCAGGGTGAAGTACCACTGAACAGATTTTCAACCTCAGAATATATATGTGTGTATACTTCAAGAAAGCGTTTGACCGAGTCTGGCATGAAGCTCAGTGGGCAACCATGAGAGTGTATAACATGAGCCCTAAAATTATTGAAGTCATCAAAAGCCTGTATTACAAGGCTACTACTACAAAGCCTTAGTGGCCATTTAGCAGAAAGCGTCCAATATCCCCAACCTGACCCAACAGACCCCAGACACAGACCAGGAGTTTTGAGTTTTCAAGAAAAAAGATAGGTGACTGGTTTAGCGAAGAAGATAGAACATAGTAGAGAGCTTTAGGAAGCAAAGAAACTTGGTTCGTAGTTCTTTTTCGTAGGAAAACTCCCCGTCTACGTCATAACTTTTGCGCTTCCGTAAGGTACGACCTCCTCATTTCCATTACGCAGAAAACTTCGTAGAGTGAAAATGCGGAACTTTCATCATTTTTACGAATCGTGATTCTCATGTAAGTTTTTGGTCTTTTTTGCATATATCGGGCCAATTGCTATAAACATAAGCTTGAATAAATGCTTTTATTGTATTCTCTCACCATTGGTTGTTGTTGTTGTTGTTGTTAATTCACTGAAATAGGCGTATTTTGCTCCGAAAAAAAATTGTGTTGTTGTTTGGTCTGCTTTTGCTTTCAGATGTAAAATTGTGGAGGAGCTTGTGGTTCAGATTGAGATTTTCAACAAAAGTTTTGCATCATGTGAGCATGGTAAAGATGTAAAATCTCTTTTCTAGTGTATTTTTATGAATTCTTACAAATAAATAACTAACTAATTATGAATGAACACGAACAGCCCTTGGTTTCGATGAGCCGTATACTACTAGGTGTGTAGGACTAAACGGGCTTGTAAGTAGGCTAGCGTAGGCAATGAACACAAGTTTGGGCTATAGAAGCTCTCTAATTTGTGTTGGGTTTGTTGTTGTTGTTGTTGTTGTTGTTGTTGTTTGTTTTTTATAGGAGAAAAAAAACTACCAATGCTCTATCCTAAACTTTTGCTAAGCTTTCGTTGGGAAAAGTGTCTATTTTAGGCCTTGAAGAACCAACTCTAAAGAATCGTACATTTTCGAGGAAAAACAACCTCCGCAAATTAGAAAGTTACGATGGCATTTACCTCCCCTGAATAAGGACGAGCAAAATTTTGTCTGCGACTAAAGGCACTGCCGCTTCAGAACCGCAGGCACGAAGAAAAGTTCGTAAGGATTTCCCGATTGCATAATCGAAAACGAAAGGGATCATATCCTATCCTATCCTGTAATTCGAAGGTCGTTGATCACCACAGATGATCGTTTAACCAGCGTACTCCATCTTTCTCTGTCCTAAGCAAACCTCAGGGCTTCGCTCAGTATCAAAACAGTCCATACTCGAATTTTGTCCTCCCACCTCTTTTTCTGTCTACCTCTTCTTCCGCCTCCTTGCACCGTGCCTGGCAGGATGGTCTTTGCAAGGCCTGATGTCCGGTGACGCGGTCATTGGAGTTCCCGTTTCTTCACCACTGTGAGCATGTCATCGTGTTGTCCAATGGCTTGTGTGATGGTCTGTCGGACTTCGTTGTTGGTGATGTCCTTGGTATAAAAAAATGCCCAAAAATCTTCTGTAGCACCTCATCTCCATGCTTTGTATTCTTCGTTGTAGATCTGTTGTGAGGGTCCATGTTTCGCAAGCGTATAGGAAGGTGGAGATGACAAGCGGGTGCAGCAGCCTTATCTTGGAATGTAGGCTGATGGTCCTGTTTTTCCACATTTTTAATGGGCTTCAACCCTGTCAGGGCCGCAGTTATTTGTGCGGTCCTGGAGAGGACTTCCTGTCGGAACCCATTGTCTGATACAATGGCTCCTAAAATTTGAAGCTATGCACTGTGTTGAAGGATTGACCTTGGATTTTGATGTCCATTTGATGCCATTGGTGTTGTTGGTCCTTATTTTGGTCATCTCTGCACTTATTTTCATCCCATAGGCTCTGGAGGTGGTGTCAAGTCTCTGTGCCAGCTGTTAAAGTTCTTGTTCCTCTCCAGCCAATCCATCAATGTCATCCGCAAAACGGAGGTTGGAGATTGCTTTACCCCTATGCTGACTGTGCGTTTGTGATCTGCAAGGCCATCTGACGATGCGCTCTAGGAAGATGTCTCTCTCTCCCTCCCTCCCTCCCTCTCTCTCTCTCTCTCTCTCTCTCTCTCTCTCTCTCTCTGTACCAATGATTTGACCAGATGCTCAAGCATAGCAGTGACCCTGCTCTTTCGCTTTTTTTGGTCATAATGTAATTACTATTACTGGTGGCGGTTGCTTTGTTGCCATTACTATTAGTGCTACAACTACTGTTTTATTACTACTACTACTACTATTACTAACTACTACTACTACTATTAGACTATTATTATTATTATTATTATTATTATTATTATTATTATTATTATTATTATTATTATTATTATTATTATTATTATTATTATTATTATTATTATAACACAACAGACGGTGGCCTCGACCCACACAAACCCAACATCTGCAGAGTTGTCAACTTGAACCGTACTTGTATCGCGACGAGAGAAGAGAAGAGAAGAGAAGAGAAGAAATCAAATCAGTTCTCCTTGTTCTCGGACTACAGTGAAAAGAGGGGATCAGCTCCTTTTACCAGCTACCAACCATCTCCATCCATCAGCCTTCACTCATTTATATTCCACGACGGGAAGTACTAACGGATGAAGCGCTGGCAGGACCGGGACAGCTCCGTTACTAGGTTTCTGGCAGCTAGGCCGTAATATATCTCTCCACCACTGTCCGCCGTACATAATTATAAGCGAAAAAAGTCCATTTGGATGCCACTGACTACGACTCCAAAAACCTCTTTTGATCGGTACCATGGATTCCATTTTGATAGTCAATAGTTTGTACTTCCATGACGTGTACATAATGGAGAGAGAGAGAGAGAGAGAGGTGTGAGGATGGGGGTGGAGGTGGGGGTGGGGAGATGGAATGCAGCTTGAAAGCGATTGATAACTCTTCTTTTGACGTTGGCTCACTGACAGCGATCAGAATTACGTTTTATACAAGAGCTGTTCAGATTAATAATGATAATGTTGGTTTTGAACGACGGGGTGATGGTAGAGGTGGTGTTGGTGATGGTGGTGACAGCTCTCACACTCAGACGACGAAGTCATCAGTTTGATCGTTCTGAAAGAATCAGAATTAAGGGCGGGAGGGGGGATGGGTGAGCGGGGAGGGGGTTGTGTGTGTAAATTCACAGATTATTTGAGAGTAATATAGTTGAGAAAGGTGACAATTAACCAAAGGTCGGTCTTCCGGTCTTTTCCCCTGTTTGTTGTTTGATAAAATCTATGTGTGCGGAATTCGATGTGATATTTTTTGTTCCTCTCTTTCCGACCTTTTGAAAGAAAGCCATAATTTGGATCGGTTGTGATGGCGAACCAGGCCAAGGAGGAGGAGGAGGAGGAGGAGGAGGAGGATGAGGATGAGGAGGAGGATGAGGATGAGGATGAGGATGATGATGATGATGATGATGATGATGATGATGATGATGATGATGATGATGATGATGATGATGATGATGGCGGCGGCGGCTGGGTGTTGAAAATGACGTCTTTACTTCTCGGGGGTTAAGCAACGGCGACCGCGGTTCGCACTTGGCACTTGGATGTGTAACAACCCACTGCACCGATGCCTTGATCCAAATGCTCAAGTATTGCAGTGACCCTATTCTGTCGCTTTATAGGCCATGATATGATTACTACTACTGGTGGCGGTTGGGTTGGTGCCACTACTACTGCTGCTGCTGATGTTGGTACTACTTCTAATCCTATTCCTCCTCCTCTTACTACTACTAATCCTATTCCTCCTCCTCTTACTACTACTATTACTACTTGTTACACTCGGTTTGATGATGGTGTTTTTCTTTATCAGTAGTGGATTCAGCCCCAATGCTGAAGTACTGATGAGTGTAGCTCAGATTCGTTTATTCACGCAACCCGCTCAAGCAGCATACAAGTCACTAAGTCGACGTATGAAGTTTTCCACTTTTTATTCAGCACACACCAACAACTGCATACAATTCTCAACTCAACTCAACAACGTTCACAGCAACTCTTTTTTCAACACACAAAGCATCGAATATATAATTTTTTCTATCCTTCGAGATGACGACAGTTTGTTCTAGAAATGACGCATTACAACTAACCAATCAGAATTAAAGATCGTCATCACTGACTTACGTCATTCATCTCTCCACACATACCCCGAACCTTCTCTTACTTCGACAATCATCCCGAAACTTCGATCGATAGTAAACAAGGAGATCCAGAGTATTCTCTAACAATATCGACCAACGAAAATTATCCACGTTATACAAAGCCCCTCCCAACAACAATGCAAACTCAAATCAAAGGTAAATAAACTCCATTATTGAATACTTTGCAAAACGAAACGATTAGATCTATCGTGCGCGCTTCCGACATACTTTCGTTCGCGTTTCAACGTAACACTACTATTACTATCTCTACTACTACTACTACTACTACTTGTGGGTCATGAAGTTAGTACTACTCCTTTTTCTAGTGGTGGTTTGTGGTGATTTTACCCTGGTGGTTGTTGCGGTGTTTCTGCTACTACTACTACTTCTATAACTACTACCACTTATATTACTACTACTACTACTACTACTACTACTACTACTACTACTACTACTACTAGATCATGATGTGATTATGACCCCATTACCTACTGCTGGTTGCGGTTGTTGTGGTGGTGCTCCTACTACTACTACTACTACTACTACTACTACTACTACTACTACTACTGCTGCTGCTGCTGCTGCTGCTGCTGCTACAGCTGCTGCTGCTGCTACCCTACTACTAATTCGAATCAATAATAACAGTAATATAGTAATAATCATGGAATAATAGAGCTGCCGGCACGGTGCCTTAGATGTTGGGGGCTGGAGACTGTCTACATGTGTTACTGGAAAGCGGGAACCAATGGTGAATGGCTCCTGTAAAGAGTAGGGTAGACAAAGGGGGAAGCTGGACACCTGGCGGAAGAATAGGATTAGGAGTAGTACCAACATCAGCAGCAGTAGTAGTAGTGGCACCAACCCAACTGCCTCCTTTAAGTTATACACTCCAATACAAGAGAGTGTAAGCAGGTGTGTGTGCTTGTTTTTTTTTTTTCATAGTTGTTCAATTGTATTTGTACATATGTATATTTTGTATCTTTTGTCCAGTTTTGTCTGTCTTGTCTTCCCATTGCCCCAACCCCTTGCGCGCCTTGATCCTTAGGCTAAGGCGCCTTACAAATGACGAACATTATTATTATTATTATTATTATTATTATTATTATTATTATTATTATTATTATTATTATTATTATTAATCATTCATTAATCACATCCTCACCTATGCAAGAGACCAACTAATTCATACAAGCTTCATCAATATTAAAAACCAACATGGCGGCGAAAATCACTCTTTCAAAATTCAACCTGTTGTATTTGCATTACAATGACCAAAGCAATATCATTTTCATATTTACCTGCATCCAATGCAGCTTCAATGCAATTAGTACAATCCAGACGTCCTCCCACCTAGCTAAAACTTTACACCAACATGAGTCCACAGTCTAATATACTACCTTGTATAGACAAACAATAGTCACCCTTCTGTGCACACAGGTCTTACTCAAAACACAAACAAAATTAGAGTGACGTTTCAATATTAATTATTCATGCGTATTCTTCTGTACTCACTTATCATTGGCCAATAAATATTCATGACTACTTAATGACCACACCTGCGCGCACACTCATCCACAGGCTCACAATACACATAATCATTTTTTTTCTCCTTCCTTACATAGACAGGCAGAGACAGACATACAGACAGACAGAGAGAGTGGGGGTGGAGGATGGTGGTGGTGGTGGTGGGGGGGGGGGGGTGTTTTGAGAGGAATCTGAAAAGGACTGGACAAGTGACAAAACCGGTGAAAATAACACGGCGCGTCGCGGACGAAACAGATGGCCTTTTTAAGCGGTCTGATTGAGCGCTTGGCTCAGGTCACACGGCCAACGTATGTTAAGTACACGAGCTTGCAACAAGGTCAATCATTATTTATCGGCATTAATTGGGAATACAAGGAAAGTCCATTAGTATTTAGGGTCCAGAAAGTGACTGCACGCACCATCGTCTTAGGTTGTGACCAGTTTTAGGGTTAATTCCCAGATCCTGGAGAGAGAGAGAGAAACAAAGTGGAAGGAAAACCGCTAGTTATGGGCGTTACATACAGGCAGAAGAAGATAATCATTAATTTGTTCATAAAACAGGATTAGATGACCGTACTCTATTATATACTCCAAGTCCTAGGTCAAGGTCAGTAGGAACGAGAAACGTTAGTTACCGGACTTAGATGGGAAGAAAGGTGTTGGGCTTTTTTTTTTTTATGAGCTTGAACTGACCTTAAATTTATTTATGAAAAATAATGGTCTGGAATTGTCATCTGAAAAAAACGTTTTTAATGCTTTTTAATAATGGTATTAATCCTAAATGTTTACCTGTTTTGAAATTAAATGATGAGATTCTTATATACAAGAAACAGTTTACATTTCTTGGTGTTCAGCTAACTTCTAAATTAAACTGGAAATTACATATTGAACATTTAATAACAAAGGCAAGAAAATCCCTAAATTTATTAAAAATTATTAGTGTACAAAATTGGGGTCAGGATACCAAATCCCTTTTACATTTAGCAATATCACTAGTCCGTCAAAAGCTTGTTTATGGTCAGGAGGTGTACTTTTCAATAAACAATACATTATTAAATAAATTACAAAGCATCGACAGTAGAGCTATTAAAGTTGCATTAGGTGTTCCACTTCATGCTAATACAATAAAACATACCAAGAAGCTGGAATATTACCATTAAACCAACAACGTCAATTAGTTACTTCAAAATATGTACTAAGATGTTTATCTGTCCTTAATTCAGTACAAGACGAAATTTTTATGGATGCAGAGGACTATCCCAAAAGAACTAAACATATTAATTATTTGCAGCCAATTAAGAACTATACAAAAGATCTTTTTGAAAAGTGTAACATTGATATCACAGCAATTCCTGTTATGCCATTAATATCACCTATTCCACCATGGGAGCACAGAAATGCAAATTTTAACATTGATTATAGTGTAACTAAACAAGATGATAACACTAATCTCTTAGTTACTGAGGTAAAAAAGCATATTGCAAATAATTATTTACACCATTTGAAGATTTTTACAGATGGTTCGGTATTAGATTCTTTAGATAGTGGATCGGCCTTTATCATTCCTGCATTAAATGTAAGATGCTCATATTATCTAGGAAAGAGGTTTTCTATATTTACGTGTGAGCTTTATACTATTGTAATGGCTCTCAACTACATTATGACTTTACCGTTAGAGCTCTTTGGTTTATAATATATAAGTTAAGAATGAACTCATGGAATACTAAATATTCAGCAGATATTCAGTGTATGTGTGGCAAAAATATATCAGTTTACCATATTTTATTTGAATGTCCAGTTTTAAATGCAATGTATGAAAACCAAGGACATCATTTGACTGAATATGGACATTCTTTAGATGATGTATTACATCATTCGCAGATAACAGCTGTTGTGAAAATTATTGCAATGACTCCTATTGGTAGACTTTTATTATATAGTTTGGTGTTAAATCCCTCTTCCCCTTTCATTCTAATTTATTATAAGGTTTCCTAATTATGATTTGATTTATATTGTTGTTTTTATTAATTAATGTCTAATATCACCTGAATGTGTGAATAGACAATAAATGAAATATTGATTGATTTGATTGAACTGACCAAGAGTAAGCCTACGTATTTACCTAACGATACTCATTACTTTGACCCTTCACTTACAGTCATGCATGACTTTGACCTTTGTTGTAGCGTACTGATGGGTACTGATTGATAATGATGTCCTCCAGCTGTTTGCGTTCGATTTCCAATTAAGGTAATTTTTTTTTCAGCTTTCAAAGTGTTGCTCGTCAACCATGCTAATTGAGAGATAGACGTCCTTCAGTCTAACTGTCCAACGCTCAACCCTGAAAATAAATGTGTTTGCTGCTAATTCTCCGATCCCAACCCACCCACCCCCCCTTCTACCCCAACCATTACCCAACCTTCACCACCAGTTCATTCCTCTCCCCTCTCCCCTGACCCTCCCCCCCACTCCCTCTAACCCCATCCTCACCTTTCCCTTTCCTTTCCCTCCAGAGTTATTTTTCGACTCAAAGAAAACGTTAATTATTAATACAGGATATTAGGCCTACATTCGCGCTTTTCCCCACTGTAATCAACCTCAAACTCAAAATAGCGGAGATTCAAGCAAATCACTATTATTGAAGACAGCAAGGATGGTGGGTGTGTGGGTGTGTGTGTGGGTGTGTGTGGGTGCGTGTGTGTTTTTTTTACTGCCTCCTGCATCATTATTATGGGAGGTAGAAAGCCGGAGTACCAGGAAAAAAGTTTGACTATTTATTATAGGAAATGCAATTTAATTATTTTAAGAATTGTAGGTTATTTTGCATGCTGTTGTTTACAGAATCGAAATGCGACACAGATATACAGATTTGTTAAATTGTTGAATTGAATTGAATGGAATGGAATTAATTTATTCGGCCTTGCTATGAATTCGACTATTAATAATAGTTCTACCAACTCAGAAAGTTTGGTTTTCCAGTTTACTTCATGAGCTGTTTGTTTTCCTTTATTCTTCATCACACCCTACACCGTGGAGAACCCTGAAAACAAACTGGTCTCGTTCCCCCGATAACTCCATTATGGATCACGATCATGCACCAGCTGTGCGCGGTGAGTAGCTCCACGAAACCGCCCCTAACGTCTTTCGAAGAAAAAATCTTGACCTTACTGCTGTTTGGGTGAACCACAGGAGCAGCAGAAATCGATGCCAAGATTTTATAGTACCCTATACCAAAGTGAAAAGTAAGGTCAAGATTTGTTCTTAGGAAGAACTTAGAGGCGATTTCATACTCATCGCATACAGCTGGTGATCGTGATCCAAAATCGGGTTATCGGGGGACCGTGACTTTTTTTTTAAAACAGATTTCTCCGCAGTATGTGGTGTGTTCATTGGCCTGTTGTGATAGGTGTCTAAGAGCTTCCGGGACTATAGTTAGCACAGTGAGGGGTCCCGATATAACTAGCACGCAAGGGTAGCACGAACCACAGATACCAATCAGTCCAACGTAAAACTTTTGTTTGTTTTGTTTTGGTTTGCTTTAAAGCAAATAGGTGTTTATGTTACAATTGGTTGATGCTATTAATGAGACCTGATTTCAGATTTCGGTCATGGAGAACAAATTTAATTCAAGTTAGCAGTCTGCAAAATACACACACGCACACACACACAAGTCTGTATTCATGGCAAATTGGGGGTTTTGGGTCAAAATATATCATCGAAAAGCCTTATTTTAAACGGAAAGAGCGCAAAATTCATATAAAAATGTAAGAATTAGATCACAAAATGACCTATTTCGTCTTTCTAATCTTCCAACCGTTATCATTACCCTAGCCCTTTTACTTCAGCCCGTTCCGTATAGAGCACTCCCATGTGTTTAAAACAGTTCCATGCACTACAAGAGCACTCCCATGCACTACAAGAGCACTCCCATTTACTTTGAAAAAAGTGGGGCGCTGGAAAAAAAAAGTGGGACTCGAGCTAAATGACCCATTTTGTGCATAAAAAGGCAAGTTAGTTAGTCAGTTATTGCTTACAGGTTCCAGCGGACTGCAAAGAGCCGAATCAGGACCACAAAATCAAGACCACAACTTCGCTGAAAGAGGACTCGCCCCTGATCCGCAAAAAAGATCTGCTGAAACAACCCTAGTGGTAACACTGAAGGCACTCCACCAGCCGGTCACTTTACAATAAAGACATCCCATGCAGGGGACACTGAGGCTATACTCTAATTTATTGAACCCCCGTTTACAAAAACCAAAATAGAATATAAAAATAATTATAAAATATCAACAAAACACATACATATAAAATGCCTACATTGCCAAATAATAACATCATAGGAAGCCCCAGTGACCACCTGGCAGAAAGCGTCCAATATTCCCAAGCTGATCCAACAGACCTCACACACAAATGAGGTGTTTTGTCCCGGAAGAGTTTTCAAGAAAAAAGATAGGTGACTGGTCTAGCGAAGAAGAAGATAGTATAGTAGATTGATAGAACAGAGCAGGAATGAGAAAGAACAAAAGGAGAAAGACAGCGACAGTGGGAATTTAAAGCACAAAATTTCCAAAAAGTGGGGATACTACTTATGCGGGGGAATAAAAATGGAAGTTTTGCACTACGTATTTCCATGAATAGCCTACACGCCAACAATCACACACACTTATACATATACACAATTTGACATTTTATTCAGAATTTTCGACAGAGCATTATCATACAAAGCATCGTCATCTGATTAAGATATAACATTGAAACCAACAGGAACCATGAAGAAAATGAACTCACAACCACGCAACCTAAACACACACAATATTCACATTGGGATAATGGACACGCAGTTACAAAAATTATCCTTGGATATGAAATACGGGCAAATGAATGATTAACTGAACTGTATGGACACACACATGCACACACAACTAACAAACACAAAATGAATGAGAGGATGAAGATTCAATTCAATTCATTTTTTTAACGTCTGTTCACGTAGATGGGATTTTAAACCACTTCATCCTTACTCATGGACATACAAAAACATACAATCAAATAATTCTAACAATTGAACTTGCTTGAAGAAGACACGTGATTCTGTGTGGGATTTTGTTTTGCGGACCTGAAGGCATCAAAAAGATATTCAGTAATAATAAACCTACTGGCATACCTTGGAATTATAACAAAATATTTCTATGAATATAGTCTGAAACGACTTTCAACACCCCGTAATACCCAAAGCGTTGGTTTTACAATACCTCCCCCTATTTCTTGTTATTATTTTCTTCCATTAGTCTATTTCTTCTTCTATTCTTTTTATCCTTCTCCTCCTCTTCAGTCTTCTTCTCCTCACGTGTGACTTCTCTCTTTTACTTCTACTTTCTTGCTTTTTTTATTTTATTATTATTCATTTACGTCTTCCTTCTTCTCCGGTTCAGTTTTGCCTCTCTTTTACCTAGTCGTGTTTTAATCTAGGTGCAAGGTTGTCGTAGTAAGATGAAACCTCGGCAATCGCCCTTCTTCGACCTCTTCTTCTTCTTTTGCTTCTTTTTTTGACCCTTTCTTAGTTTGTTTCTTCTCTTCCTACCATCGTATTCGAATCTCTTCCTCCGTCTAGGTGCAACGGTTCTCAGAGAGTCGTTGATGATTGGCCAGGTCATTACTTCGTCCATCTCCTTCTACTCTTCTTGCTTCTTCTTCTTCTTTCTTCTTCTTCTTCTTCTTCTTCTTCTTCTGCTTTGCCCTCTTTCTTCTGCAAGGTTGTCGGAGTAAAGATGAGGCCAAACGACAAAGCGTCTTCAGCGGGAAAAGTCGTTGATGATTGAGCAGATCATCCCGGGGCCCGTGCAATCTGTAGACTTAGCCTAATGACGTTGCCATTCAATTACCTTCTTATCGGTGATGGGTTCTGAGGTCGAGGCTGGTTGGTGGGTCTGGCTTCTCCGAGAAGGTCTGTGAGCCTCACAGATACGATCAAGTAAGGGCAACTGACCGCTGACCCATCCCCACCCCCCTCCTCACTGCCTCACCTTAAACCCCACACCCACCCTGAATTTCGCACACACACCCCCCCCCCCATCCCTAAACCCGCCTCACCACAGAGAGAGAGAGAGAGAGAGAGAGAGAGTTCTACTCCCTGAACATTTCTAGAGAGGGGAGAGGAATGGTTGACTAAGATAGAAGCTGATAGATGGGTGAATATAGAAATAAAGGAATATTAGGCTAGATGGAAGAACATAATTATGACAGCATGTTTTGTTCATGATATAGGTGAAAGAAGAGGACAGAAGATCAAAGAGATGCAGCTAGGAGAGAGCGAGAACTAGGCAGATGGAACTGGACAAAATGGTTAACATGTTATCGTTTAATACGGTTGTTTCCAGGCCTCTGTGCGCGTGCCAACGCTAATTAGTGAATAATGATACGATTGCCTATCTCCTGTCCTTCTGTGTTTGAAGAGCGCAACAAGCAAGAGCGATAACCCTGTTTTCATCGTACGGCGCGTCACGGGAGATAAATTGCCTCATCAGTCTTAAAAAGCGTAATGTATGCCTTTCCTTGATTGTAGATATTTTAAAGACCTCCTTAGCTCCGTGGTGTGGTGTTGTTTCTGCGTGAAGAGAGAGAATATGAGTGGAGAAGGAGGTAAAGATTTACATGAAAACACTGGTGAGTGCAGTGATTAGGTGAGATCTACGGGACACGTTGTTTAATGTTTGTTTGTCGTTGTGTTTTGTTCCCTTACAAAACAACTATTGTCAGCTTTCACGCAGTGTTCATTTATTGCATCTTACATTGAGTATAAGTAGGCTTACATTGTTATTGGATTTTTTTTTTAATTGTCCCTGTGCAAAGACACCACACTGCAAATTAATATTACACATGTCGCAGAGAGGGCTGGAAAATGGATGAATACGTTGTTGAAGTTTGAATTGTTTTTGTGGTTTTTATTGTTGTTGCTGATGATGATGATTTTCTTCTTCTTCTTCTTCTTCTTCTTCTTCTTCTTCTTCTTCTTCTTCTTCTTCTTCTTCTTCTTCTTCTTCTTCTTCTTCTTCATGCTCATATCAATCTCTTTGTCATCTTTTGACCTGGAAACTCCAATCTTCAAGTGTTCACAAAACGTGGCAGCAAATAAAATTTGACAAATCTCTTTTTTTTTTTAATCATGTCTTCAAAGACAAATAATGAACAGAAAATTTTGAGGAGAAGAAGAAAATGGAGAAGGAGGAGTAAGAAGAAGAGGAGGAGGAGGAGAAGGGCTGCAAGGAAGAAGAGGAAGGAAGGAAAGACGGAAAGGTCGTGGCTCACATCCGTCAGAACTAAAAGAGTTCTCCAAAATCTCTTCTGGAAAAATTATGAACATGAAAGTATGATAGTGGTAATGGTGGGGTGAGGTGGGGTGAACGTGTGTGTGTGCGTGGGAGTGAGAGAGAGACAAAGAGAGAGAGATTGAGAGTTAAATATATATGTGTGTTTCTGTAGAAAGAGAGGGTTTTTAGAATGGAAAAAGTATTGAATAGCTCTCGTAATCATCAAAATACTAATTTCAAACCTGACGCATGTCCGTCACAGCCCTTTGCTCACAAAATTAATTTCAACTTGGCAGATAATCCCTTACCCTAGCCTTACATCTTTCTCCCACCCTCCACCCTCGACGCCTTTCGCGTCCTCCAACTAGAATTAATCTGTCCAATACTGAAAAATCCGATAACCACGATAAGCCACTGTCATTGAAATTGATGGCAGTTGTGATAGGTCCATTGTTGCAGAAACTGATTGGTCCATGACAGTTTCATTCACAGCTAATTTGCCTTTGACAAGGTCTTGACGTATTCAGTGACTCGATGACTGCTCATTTCTCATGAATGGAACAGCTTAATTATAGTATTAAAGCTCCACTACTTTTGCAAGACTTTTTTTTTTCGCCTCGCTATTAAAGTATTATTAGGACGTTGATGTATGAAAATAGCGACAGGAAAGAAATAGTCTTGTATAAGAACGTCGCACCAAGGAAACGCATTCTACCAGAATCACCACCACTACCATACCAACACCAACACAACCACCAACATCAGCGACACCATCATCAACATGAGCAGCACCATCGAATCACTACCGTCATCAACAACAACAACAAAAACAAGAAATTCCTGTACTAAAATATCCATTCTCTCGCTTAACGTAAAGGTAATCTCTTACTTCTGATGATGAAATATTCACTTGCACACTTTGTTTTGAGTGATATTCTTCTGGCAGGTTCAGACAACAATAACACCAACAACAATAACAACAATAACAAAAAACAGCGACAACATCACGAACAACAACAACGTTCAAACAAACCAAACCAAACCAAACTGACAAGCAAGTCTCGTACACCCTGTATATATCTTCAGATTTGCTTCATTTATTAGAATGTCTTCAGTAATTTTTTTTCCGAGTGCTGCTCTTCAAAAACGTTCAGCAAGTTATTATTTATTTATTTAATTTATTTATTTAATCGTTCTTATATAGCGCTTTACCAGCTCAAGAGCTGCTCAATGCGCTGGCCGATACAGGATCTAACTCAAGCCGCCCGAGACGCCCACCCGCAGCCTTTGGGCGCATGGTCTGACGCCCGTACAACTGAGCACAGTCCTGGGCAGCCAGGGATGGGGGAGAAGGACCTAAGTGCATGCTGGGTGTGTTCTTGTCACCGGCACTCACCCGTCTAGGACATGAGCGTCAGGATCTTTAAAGTCCGTTATGATGGAATGTATGCGACACAGACTAGACCTCGGTTTATACTCTCATCCGAAGGAGTAGGAAACGGGAGTAAAGTGTCTTTCCCAAGGACACAACACAATGCCCCGGCCTGGGCTCGAACCCGGGACCTTCAGATCCACAAGCCAAAGCTCTACCATTAGGCCACCGTGCCTCCAACAACCGTGGCTCCAGTGCCCCCAGTTAAACAACAACAAACGTAGTAGTAGTCCTACCCCAGAAGATTTCTTCCCCATTTACTTAAATACTGAAGCATCTGAAATGCCTCAAGCCAATTCTATGTCGAGTGCTGCTCTTCAAAACGTAAGCAGGTTAAATTAAACAAGAAAAACAACAAACTCCTATATCAAAACTAGTTTTCTCTAAGTTCATATACCTTTTTTTTAAAGAACGTATAAAGTGTTGTTGTTTTTTAAATTATTATTTATTTTTTTGTCGAGTGTTGCTCTTCAAATGTCAAACAGGTTCCGCATACAACTCATTCGGGGCCAGAGAATACTTCATTCACTCATTTCTAGGGTCCGGATAACTAAAGCCACAGCATAGTCGAACCTGCTAAGGCATGCTCCCAATACAGAACAAGGTTCTAGGTTTCCACAACTGCTAAGTATTAGAGAGAGAGAAAGAGAGACAGACAGACAGACAGACAGACAGAGACTGACACAGGGAAACAGATAAAGGAGAGACACAGACACAGACATAGATAGGGGAGGCAGAGAAAGGGGAGAAAGAGACGGAGAGAATGTGACAGAGACAGAGAAAGAGAGAGAGAGGCAGAGAGAGATAAGAGAGGAAGATAAAGAGAGAACAATAGGAAAAACGGAAGGAAGGAATGAAGAAATCAATAACCTCACCTTCTTTTCTTCTTTCTCGACCTCTGTTCTTCTTCCCTATGCTCAATCCTCCCAATCTAGGCCGTCAGCACAGGGGAATGTGCAAAGACAACCGGTAGACTTCATTCAGCATGCGTACGCATATACGTAAGCCTCCTGAGGTCTACCTCTGCGCTATCGAGGACCCGCTACACAGGCACCCAAAATAGTGTACGGCTCCAAGTAACTGTTAAGGGCTGGTGGCAAATTGGAATACAGGAATAACCACTTTAACGCTTTTCTGACAGACGAGAGAACGAGGCTGAAGCTTCTTAAGTACTGTTGCCAGAGACAATAAGGGTAAATAAAAGGTAAGCAAGAAAATTGTATTAAATAGGAAAGACAAAAACGCTATGAAAACAAGAGAAAGACGGGGACAAAGAAATAAAGAAGGAAACAAACAAACAAACAAAGAAGGAAAGAAACAAAGACTGAAAGAAGGCGAATGGAGAGAACCCCCAAAATCAGCAAAAGGTCGTTCTTGTGCCATACAAAAATGTTATGAAAGTGAGAGATAAGATAATATAGCATATTTATTTAACAATAGTAAAAGATTAAGCGCTGGGTGTGCTTTTTCATATCCTGCCCTTGGCGCTTGTTACAATAACAATTAGTATAATAAAATAACTTCATAACAATAACATCATAATGTAAGAATATAATCAAGATATGCGCATGCGCGCGCACTCACACACACACACGCACACAACTTATGTAAAACAATCTAATTAAAGTAATGAATGTAGAACTATTGCTAAGTAGGCTAGCTAATTAACACATTTTTGTGTGCTGTAAAAGATGGTTTCTAAAGGATGTGTATTTAGTCAATAAACTGCGGAGAACCTTTGGAAAGTTATTCCATAAAGTTGAACCTGAATGTGAGAGACTGGTTTCAAACAGATCAATTCTTTGAAATGAGATATTTAGTTTGGTAGGAGGGTATATTACCAGAAAGGATGTCGTGCATGAAAATTCCTTTATTAAATTTTAATCCGCTGCCAAGAGGTAGTTTGTTGATCTGTTTGTAATCATTCAGAGAGATTTTGTTTGTAAGATTAACCATTTTAATTGCACGTTTGTGAATCCTAAATAAAGGCTTCATGGCATTGCTACTAGCACACTCCCAAATAGGTGAAGAATAATCAATAAAAGGGTGAATATATCCCAAATAGAATAGTTTACGAGACTGCAGATTTAAGTAATGTTTAATCCTTGATAACTCATAAGTCCTTCTGGAAATAGTTCTACTAACATTTAAAATATGTTGCAATCAAGACAAATGTGTGTCTAATGTCATGTCAAGAAGTTTATGGCATTGCACTTCTTCAACTTCAGAGAGAGAGAGAGAGAGAGAGAGAGAGAGAGAGAGAGAGAGAGAGAGAGAGAGAGAGAGAGAGAGAGAGAAACTTTGAATCTTTTGAAACTTTTTTTTTATTAGTGATAAAGATTTTAGACTAATAAGAAGTCTAATCTTCCAATCTGTCCCTTAACAAATTAACATAGTAAATTACCTTTAACATTAATTTGGAAATCATAAAAATCACACACACATGCACTCACACACATGCACACACAATCACACCAACATCTTCATCATTATCTTTAGAAAGAGAGAGAGAGAGAGAGAGAGAGAGAGAGAGAGAGAGAGAGAGAGAGAGAGAGAGAGAGAGAAAGAGATAGACAGACATACAGAGAAAGAAACAGAAAGAAAGACAGAAAGTGAGAGAGAGGCCTTAATTCTGTCTATTCCTGAAGGATCTGGGTGTTTTTTTCTTCTCCTCGTGGAGGTTTAGTGCTGTTGACAAGAGTAATTTCCAGAATTTCAACTGTTGTAAAAGGTCGGAGTGGGGCGGCAAAAGTAAGGGCGAAAACAGGAACAAATCTACGCAAATAGACAAAAGGTGGGTGCAAAAGATATCCATCAACATTTACAGCGCCCTCGGCCCTTTTCTTTTCGTTCTCTCATTATCCCACTTCCCTGAAGAATGGAAGAAAGTAAAAAAAAGGGAAACAGAAATGATAGAAACATTCAACAAGGAAAATGCTTAAGAAAAATATCCAAATTCATTGTAACCAGTGTCACCATAACCGGAGATTAGTGTTAATGTCCAGAAACTGTGGTGGGGAGATTAGGGATTGGGGATGTTTATTTTATTTTAATTATGCCTCGATGCTGTCTTATATTCCAATTAGAGGATACCTGTGCTCGTCTCCTTTCTAAATCAGACATCTCTGATGAGATTTATATAGATCGCGCTCAAATTAAACCCTGTGCTCTATTTGCACAAAACGGCAAGAGTCAAGAGTTCAGAATTTATCGTTCTCAAAACATCCCCAGATTCCTCCAAATAGGAATTCGAGAGGAAATCTGTTTGAAGGCTAAAGTAAATGCAGAAGCTGAGATAATAATTATCTTAACGCTTGATAACTACAAATACGCACCGATACCTTTTCCTTCGTCCTTTTACGTTTACGTGTTAATTATTTTGAGCCAACAATCAAAGACTGGGAACATATCAGATGCATCGATTCCACATTCAAACGCTAATTTAATTGTAGAACTTAAATTTGAAAGGAAACCATAAGATTGTCGTAGTTAAGTAGACTGTATCGGACAAGTTAAGTCTAATCATACAGTGTGTTTGTTGCGTTACAGTTACGTATAATACAAGATGGCAATACATTCATATGTAGACTATTTCCAGACACACTCACACACATAGCCCCGAAATAATCCTTTTCAAACGTGTTACTTTTCTTGGCGGTGTTTTGCCTCGGCTTTATCTTAACGAAGCAAATGGAAAACACGGAATGATTGGCCATTATATAAACTACCTGCAAGAAATAAAAACAGGCTCAGCCAATATTTAGATACAGCACAAAACATGTTCATAAAATGGTGAAGCGCATTGACCTTGACCTTTGAGAAAGTACAAATACGAATGATGTAACATGCTTAGCAGTAGTTAAAGTAAAAATGAGGAATTTCGGGTGTTATTCTTGAGATAAAGCAAAAAGTGTGTTTTGAGCAAAACAAAGTATATTTGGAGCGACGGACAAACTGACTGACCGACTCTCGGACTGCTACTGAAAAAACATATCCCGTTATGTGAAGAATCTGTATACCAAAAACTCAACAAAATCGCTTCAGACGTTTTTGAGATATTGGGCAAAATGTGTTTAGCAACACAATAGCTCCACTGACCTTGACCTTTGCGGTAGACCAAATTTGATTACACGAGAGGCAGGCCACTAACCTACGTAATGTTTATATAAAGTTTGGTCAAATTCCGTTCAGTGGTTCTTGAGATATGGCTTCCCACGGACCGACGAATAGACAGACCGACAGACAGACCCATAGACCTAAATTTGGCTCGTTCTCATTTCCCCCCGATTATTTCAAAGTGTTTCCAGATAAGTGGAAATACCAACAAAATCTCTTGCTTTCACTTAGAAGAGGGCGGGAATCTTTTACGCATTTTCTCGCCAAGACGCTGCCAAACCTAATGAGTCACGAAGAGAAGATAACTAAAGAAAAGTGAGAAACTCGCTTTTTCTTTGCATGATGACCTCCCATCGCGCGGGTCAAGGGAGTTAACTAAATTAAGGAAAAGTGATAAACCCTTTTTTTTTTTTTCAAAGGGTTGGCTCCCGTGGTGGCCGGTTCTTTGCATTAGGATTCTGTGGCAATTATAAACCTGCACTTTCTTGCGCCTGCGGTTATCTCCTCTTCAAAGACCGCTGCGCTTGGAGGATTAGCAAAGAGGATAAAGGCAAGACTTATATGTAATTATACAAGTTCTATTATTAGGGACCTCTCACGCATTTTCAATGAAATTGCTGAAAGTTTTTCATACAGTTTTCAGACTAAAACTGAAGCGGGTGAAAATTGGGTATTGATCTGACAGATTTAGCGCATTTAATTGCAAAGGTTTTCTTATGTATAAAAAGATTTTCTAATGTACTAAAAAATACGTTGTAGTGCGTAAGATTTAAAATAATTTGGGAGCAAAGTAAACAGCATTGAGCAGCAAAAACTTGAGTAGCTCTATACAAGTGTACCCCCGTTGGGATGCCGGGGGTTTCAGTATAAATAGTATCCCACTTTCTGGAAATTTAGTGCTTTTAAATTCCCACTGTCGCTGTCTTTCTCATTTGCTCTTTCTCATTCCTGCTCTGTTCTATCAATCTGCTATACTATCTTCTTCTTCGCTAGACCAGTCACCTACCTTTTTTCTTGAAAACTCTTCCGGGACAAGACTCCTTATTTGTGTATGAGGTCTGTTGGATCAGCTTGGGAATATAGAGCGTACCGAATGCAGCATTTTCAACCAATCCCAAAATTCCGTGTCGGCTGCCGGGGAGCAGTCTTTTAGCGCGTGCCTATTGGAGCCTCACACGCGCTAGCAGACGACATATACAATAGTGACCGCGAGGCTCATTTCTATCTGATTTTGTAGGAAGTTATTACTATTGAAGATGAGGCAAAATTGTCATACATTGCCAGTTGGGTACTTGCAACGGAGATGCAAGGTTTCCCAAGTCGATCAAAGGCAAACTCTTGCTATTTCCTAACCCCAAAACAAGAAAAGTCGTCGCAATAGCGTGGATAAAAGCGTGCATGAAGACTTTAATGTCAGCATCTTAGAAGATAGAAACAAGCAAAAGAATCGAGGCGTTTGCAGTAGGGTAAGAACACGTAAGTTTGTTTTTGCTCTTTATGTAATTAGTTACAAATTTGTACCACTACAATTGCATCTTTTTAAGCTGTAATGTTGTGCCTTTTTCTCTCCTTATGAATCAAGATGTTGGGTGAAGGCAATGGTTTGATTCATTAAATGCTCAGTTAGCCTGCTTTTATTGTTCTTTTGTTAGGGTTGTTGCTTTCATTTAGGAGAAAAGTGGGAAAATAGCTGAATGTTTTATGTGAGGTTACTTTTACTGTAGTTTGTTGGCTACTTATAAACTATACACCATTTGCTGTTACTATAGCCTTTTACCTGAGATAGGAAATGTCTTATTTTGCCAATTAAAGTATGTGTTACATGTAAATAAAGCAGAACACACACACACACAAACACACACACAGAGTGACCACACGCTGAAATGAGAGATAAATAGAAAATCACACAGGTACATATGACAGGCATATTTTTCAAAACACTATGTTTTTGAGTTGTTTTTTTTTTTTTAATTTATTCCAGCATTTCATAGATGGGGGACCTTGTGAGCTTCACCCCTACCCAATGCCTGCATATGGATCTTCTATCCACAAAGCCAAGAGACCACTAGCTAAAAAAAAAGATACATTCCATGTCCTACAGATACTGCAAATTCTAAACAAACTAAACACCCTGTTACCAAATATTTTTTTGTGTAAGTGGTTTTTTCCCATAATCATGGTATTAAAAATTACATTTAACACACAACAGAAACTTGTCCAAATGTACTTGAAATATTTGAATTCACCTCCCCCCCCCCCCACCCTGATATATCATACACTATTTTTTTTTCTTTTTGTGTACTTGGGAATAATAGACACTAACAAATACAGTTTCCATGATTCATGTACTTGGGAATAATAGACACTAACAATAACAGATTTAATGGTCACCAAGCTTGATTAATCAACACAAAACATTCTGCCCTTGCCAAGAAATGTCAATCATTCCAACAATGTAATAATCATCACAAAGCAAGTTAAACATTCTGTCCATGTTAAGAAATAAGACTACATGTATTGTCAATCATTCCCACAATTTATTAATCATCACAAAGCAATCATCACAAATCAAGTTAAACATTCTGTTTATGTCAAGAAATAAGACTACCTGTAGTGTCAATCATTCCCACAATTTAATAATCATCACAAATCAAGTTTGACATTGTGTTCATGTCAAGAAATGTGACTAGTGTCAAAGTAATAACCATCTCAAAGCAATATGAACAAAAGCAAGTTAAAAACATTCTGTTTGCTTAAAGAAATATGGCTTATTTCAATCACAGTGTAATAATCATCACAAACTGACAAAGCAGGTTAAACATTCTGTTTATGTCAATTTTTGTTTCTCAGGTATGATAAAGGTGTGCCAGCGGGAGACTTCAACTGGGAAATTTCATCTTGTGTCACCTTTGGTACCCTGCACAAATGTAAAATTTGTGTATAACATGTGTAGCTGAATGAGTTATTTGTTACAATATTGAGCAATGTTTGTGGCACATGCATGAATTGTTGACACTCCACTGAATGATGCAAAGAAGACATTGACCCATGAATTGATTTGTGTGTGTTGCCTTTAGTACTGAATTGATGAATGAATTTTTTTCTCCTTCAGTACTAAACGAAACTGTTAAGGACTGGTAATTGTCTGAGTCGTTTACACACAAAACATAATGGAAAAACTTATTTAAGAAATTAATGTTACTTTGACCTACATTTGTTTTAAGTTGATAAGATGAGGTGCTTACTTGCTGTTAATGTCAACCTGACACATGATTGGTTTCCTCTTCCTCTTGTCAACTGGGCGTGATAGCACTAGGTGGTTGATTGGGACAGGTGAGATTTTGCTGCCTCTTAGTGCTGCCACACCCCCACGCTTGCGGCATACTTGTGCAGCTCAACTTACCAGGGACATGAGTAAAGTTCTGCACTTTGAAGTATTGCAGAGTCTTCAGAAGCCCGATAATGTGGGAGCAGTGACCACCCAAACTGAAAAATAAAAAAACAAAAATCAATAGCACATGTACATGCATTTTTTGCTCTCTCTCTCTCTCTCTCTCTCTCTCTCTCTCTCTCTCTCTCTCTCTCTCTCTCTCTCTCTCTCTCTCTCCCTATTTATTGTGCATTCAAGAATGTTATAAAATGGACGATATGCTAGCTTCAATAAAATGTGTAACACTATTGTGTTCTGTCCTGTTCTGTTGGTACTGAACACGCAGATAAAACAGTGAAAATGGCGAAATTTACTACTAGGATTATATAACTAAAATTATGTATAATAAATTTCGAAAAAATATATTTTTTTTAAAAGAACATGATAAACTTACCCTGCTTTGCAATCGCACATGGCTTCGGAAATACACTCCTTTCTGATGTTGATCTCGATGACGAGTTTATGTGGGTCGGCAAGATTTCTGCATAGATCTGTAACATTAATTCCAGCTACTTCCACAGTTTCTGTTGCTCAATCCTTGAAAACTCGGAACATCGTCGATTGAACTGAGATTTGAATTTGTTTATCCCCCACTATAGCACAGTTTTTGACAACGGTGTGAAGTTAGGGAGATACTGAATTTGGGATGCAATCGATGCTATCCTTCGCGCAAGCATCACTAATTGCCGCCATCTTGTCCACTTCATGTGAGGCCAGCGATCGGGCAGGCTATGGTTGCTATGCTCTCACTGCGCATGCCCGCCAACCGGTACGCTCTATTGGGACGCTTTCTGCCAGGTGGTCACTATGGCTTCCTATGATGTTATTATTTAGCAATAAAGGCATTTTATATGTATGTGTTTTGTTGATAATTTATAATGTTTGTATTCTATTTTGTTTTTGTAAACGGGGGTTCGATAAATTAGAGTACAACCTCAGCGTCCCCTGCGTGGGATGTCTTTATTGTAAAGTGACTGGCTGGTGGAGAGCTTTCAGTTTTACCACTAGGGTTGTTTCAGCAGATCTTTTATGCGGATCAGGGGTTGTCCAGTCCTGATTTGGCTCGGAAGAGTCCGCTGGACCTAAAGCAATAATAATGTAATGTAATGTAATCTATACAAGTGTTCTACAAGCTCTCCGCAATGCTCACTTAACGACTAGCAAGACTCTCTCTCTCTCTTTCTCTCTCTCTCTTCCTCTCTCTCTCTCTGTTCCTCTCTCTCTCTCTCGCTCTCTCTCTCTCTCTCTCTTATTTTTTTTTTTTTTTTTTTTTTTTTGCTTCCTTTTATTTATGACTGCGTACATCCCCGCCAGTGGCACGCGACTTTTAACGTCAAACCATTCTTTTAGTACTCCATCAGCCGAGACTGAAAACAGGGCGAAATGTCCCCTTACTCGCTTTAGTATTTTGTTTAGTACGTGAAAACTCGTCCTTTGCCATGTTATCGTGTGATGGCAAAATAGAGCAAACCCAATTTGTCAAAAATTGGATTTTTTTTTTTTAATCGCTGAGGCGATTTTGTGGAATTTGGGTATACAGTTTCGTACTTCTAATTATGGACCATCCTTCAGAAGCACAGTCCGGTTTGTCAGTCAGACGTTGTAATCAGTCGGACCATCGCTCCGAATTTCACTTTAATGTGCTGTTGTTGTTGTTGTTTATGTTGTTGTTGTTGTTTTGTTTGTTTAAAACACACATTTTTGGCCTGATCTCAAGAATAACAGCTGAAATTCATCATTTCTACTTTTGCGGATGCTTTACTGCAGAGCATGTAAGATCATTGGTATCAGTACAACTTATGTTAATCTGATGAATAAAAATTTGATACAACAAAATCATTGGTATTTGCAATTTCTCAAAGCTGTATCTATAAATGGGCTTTGTGGATTTTGGTACTTTTTTTTAGCTTGCACACAGTTCATATAGTGGTCTATCATTAGGTGTTTTGCCTTTTTCCAACTCTCAACACCGAAAAAAGAAAATTAACACTTTTAAAACTTCTTGTTTCTCGGCTATGTGTGTGAGTGTCTGCAATTGCATTTGTAGGGCTTGCCATCATGTTTATTTCTGAATGTTCCGACTGACTGCATTCAGTGCCATTATTGAAGGGGCGGAGGAAACCGGAGTACCCGGAAAAAAACCTCGGTGACTTGAATAGCCTCGTACCTAAGTCACACAGCCTAAAATTCGGAGGGGAAAAAAACCTTTGTGACCTGAAAGTCCCCAAAACATAAAATGGGAATAGACTTAAAACTAACAGCGGAAGTTTTATTTTATTTTTTTTTTTACATTTTAAATTTTTTTTTGGGTCGGCAAACGGCAACCACAGGAATAAGCGTCAATGATGGAAACGTAGGTACGAAAATAAATGCGAATCTTCGCGTGGCGTGGCAGCGAGTGATAGTTCCGCCTCAGGCAATTGAAAGGGTAAAAGAGGACGGATTGGGAGGGGGGAGAGAGAGAGAGAGAGAGAGAGAGAGAGAGAGAGAGGGAGAGAGAGAGGGAGAGAGAGAGGAATAAGGAGAAACGGGGGAAGACGGTGGTAGATGCCTTTTAACTTCCTCTGCAATGTCGCAAAAGTAGTAGGTTTTAGGTACTAAGCAGTAAAAATGGGACACACCACCCTGAGTAAGAGTGATACGAGTACGTCAACAGGGATTCCTTGAAGAGGACGGGAGCGAAATGGAAGTAGAGAGAAAATGATGATGAAGTGTGGAACTATAACACCTTTTCTTCCGACGAAACCTCCTCCACAGATCCTTGCGGCTGCTGTGTTGTCGCTAAAGAAAGTAACCAAAGTTTCGCCAGCACGAGTGAAAATTAGTATATCATCCAAAACTATAGCATCCATATAAACCTCATAGGTGTGATAGATTTCAGTCAACACTGAACTTTGAAGGTGCGTACGGAAGCATCAAGCACTCGGCAGTACTGCTAATCCATAGTAAGCTAAATACGGTGCTGAAAGTCGAGGGAACCGCAGGCCATGTTTTACTTGCATCTAGTTTATGAGGACAGTGGACGTTTGTTACGGTACATAAAACGAGAAAGGGTGGTTGAATGCGTTTAAAACCGAGAAAGTATTCACATAAACTTAAATCCGTTTCTTTTAAAGCGATAGCACTAAGAAAATGTGTTTATTTTGGGATGGAACGGAATTTTCATATCATCATTAGCATCGACCATCATCATCATCAGCAGCAGCATCTTCATCAGCAGCATTATCAGCAGCAGCAGCAGCATTATCATCAACAGCAGCAGCAACGTCATCGTCGTGATCTTCATCGAGGTCATCTTCATCACAGAACTCAAATTCTTTTCTAAATGTGTGAGAGAAAAACAAAACCACTTGTGTTGTTGGTTAAACAACTCTTTGTTGTTCAGACACTTTCCAGCGCCCTTGGATCGCCAATAGTTGCTTAAACCACACAAGTACAGTTATGTGGTGTGTGTGTGTATGTGTGTGTAGGTGTGTGTGTGTGTGTGTATGTGTGTGTGTGTCGGTGTGAACGTGTGAAACAGCACGAATGGGGAAGGAAATTTACCTTTTGTAGCACCAAATGGGCTAATTTCGTCTTTACCCATTTGTCTCCCGTTCCCCATTTGTCGCTAAGTGCGCCGGAGTGCTCTTTTAGTGCGTAGGAGTGCAGTTGTAGTGCATAAGAGTGTTTTAAGTACACAGGAGTGCACTATCCGGGACGGAGAAAATACAGTGAATTTTTGGAAAAGTTTGAAGCAAAATTCCACCTATTTAGTCGCCTGTAGGAGACGAACTAGTAGGTCAACTTTCTAGAGAAGGGTTAGGGTAAGGGCTTGCCCTAACCCTTTTCCATCAAAAAATGACTTTCCGACTCCTACATTCTAAAATTACCCCATTTGTGACCTATACAAGAATGTGTGTGTGTGGGTGTGTTATAAGGAATGAAAACGTATTTCAGAGAGAGGAAGAAACACCAGAGCCAGGAAGAGACGGAGATAGGTCTCTGAGACCGATGGAGAGGCGCGCACATGTATACAAAAGGAAAGCCAAACCTATGGCAGACATGATGTCGACAGGCTGACAAAAAATAAAGATGACAAGGTGTGGAAAATTGGAAATCTATTGCTCATTTGGTATGGGATAGTCGCACTTAAGCCATCCTACAAAGAAGGGCTACAGAATTGCGGCACGGCTATTGCTCCGGCCGAATGGGCGATTACTCTTTGTTGTTCAGACACCTTTTATCGCCCATGGATCGCCAATAGTCTGTGAAGTCTGGGGTTGTTCCCTGGTTAGGATTGGACTGGCGTTATTCACAATGATAGCAAGGAAAAGAAGGCGAAATTTGCAAAAGAGAATACTTAGTAAAATGTGACTTAATGGTGATGATAAAGAGGAAGAGAGATAATCTTAAGTAATAATAATAATACTATTAAAAAGAAGAAGAAGAAGAAGAAGAAGAAGAAGAAGAAGAAGAAGAAGAAGAAGAAGAAGAAGAAGAAGAAGAAGAGTAATCATCATAATCATCATCATCATCATCATCAAACGAAATTGTAAAGAACGATTCCCTCAAGCTGCAAGCTGACATTAAAAACCTGGCAATGAAGAGGCGCGCTATCCATCGGATGTAATAAAGATATTTAAAATGCAGAAAACAAATAATGGTGATGTGAGAACGGGACTGAAGATAGAGGCAAACAGATGGACAGAGAGAATCCCAATCCCAGATCACAGGGCGGAAGGTAGAGTGAAAGAGAGAGAGGCAGACAAAGAGAGAGACAGACAGACAGGCATGCAAAGAAAGACAGACAGACAGAAAGACAGACAAAGAAAGAGATTACTAAGCTTGATTGTGTCAGTCAAGGGAAGGGAGAGAGAGACAGAGAGAGAGAAAGAGCGAGATATATAGATATATAGAGAGACAGACAGGCAGATTAAGAAAGAGTACTAAGCTTAATGGAATCAGTCAAGGGAGGTTAGGCGGAATAGGGTGTTTCAGGATAATCTTATTTCAAAAGAACTGTGTTGTGAAAAGGAAGATAAACTATTAAATCAATTGGAAGTGATCAAAGGGACGACGACAATGACCAGAACAGTGACTGACTGTAGGTGGAACAGTAACTGCCCAATATAACACCTGTCTCCCACTTTTCACAGGGGTGGTGGTGGTGGGGAGGGAGACAACAACAAACAAACGAGTCGCTTTATGTTTAATTCCTAATAATGGCCCTAGATGTCATTGCTAAATGCCGTCTTGACCTTATATTTTCATTCCTTGATTTCAAAGGCGATACGGATTATAATCTTTCAAAATGGCAAATCTAAAAGGACGTAACTTTACGCCTTCAACAGCTTCACTCAGATAAAGCATTTCGAAGTACGGTTGCTACAACAGATTTTTTTGAAGGAATTGTGTAAACATCACAGTGAGCAGACGACACAATTGGCGACTTGCCCGTTAACAAAGGGAGGACAGGGAAGACTGCCGCAGTAGGTTTTGGTATAGTACAGTAAATGCTCGTCATTGTTCGTGGCTTCGCTGCCAAGCAGTCCTTCGAGGGAAGAATCCACGCAAAGATACTCAGTCACGGAATTACCCGCTCCAGGAGACTGATTCGCCATGATGTAGCCTTCGTACTCCTTGGTCCAGCCTGTTGGACAGACTTTGGTGACCGGTACCATGACGGTGTGAGACTTGCCGGACATACATACCGAACACACACCCTTCCTGTTATTGGCGGCCTCTGGGTGCACTTCGTATTCCGTTCCAAAGATTGCAGCATATCCATAATCTACGTTTAAGTGAGCACCAGTGGTGTAGGTAGGTTCCAAAGGAAGACACAAGGAGTTTGTGGCACTTCCAGAATGGTGAAAGGATGACCCCGCGATCACACCTGCGCAAGCACAACCGTTATTATTGGTTCTCCGTCGTCATTATTGTTATTAACGTCTTTCTCCTCCTCCTTTTCTTCCTCGTTTCCTTTCTCCTCCTCGTCATCATTATGATCATCTTCAGAAACAGCAGCAGCAGCAGCCACTGCTGCCGTGGCAACGTCTCCCATCACCATAAGTTATTGCTGTCAACTTCGTTTGAAAACAGATGCTTGTCAGATCGCATCTAAATAATATCATCATCATCATCATCATCATCATCATCATCATCATCATCACCATCGTGGTAGTCGCCGTCGTCGTCATTTATTGCTGTCATCTTCGTTGTTGGCCGAACGATGCTCGTCCAGTCACATCTGTGTAATATCATCATCATCATCATCATCATCAACAATATTGTCGTTTCATCATTATCATCACCATCATCACTATATTCAACGTCGTCGTCATCATCATCATCGTCTTTATCGCCGTCGTCTTCGTCTTACAGTCGTCGTCACAAACATGATGCCGTGGTGTGCTTCATTGTCACCTTTACCTGTATATACCATGTGTGAAGTGCTTGGACAAGTGCGGCTTCCCCACCTGATATACACTGAACCTGCAACACAGTTAAAGAGTACACGTCATGTAACAACCAATCCATGGTCAACAAAAGTAGTCGAAGCATGTATTTCCAAACTAATCATCACAATAATGATGATGATGATGATGATGATGATGATAACGATGATGATGATGATGATGATGATGATGATGATGATGATGATGATGATGATGATTGATGATTGATGATTGATGATTGATGATGATGATGATGATGATGATGATGATGATGATGATGATGATGATGATGAAGGACTGACCAGTGATTTGTGTGACAGCGTTATTCAGGGACTGTAGTTGTGCTCTGAAGTCAGTCATCGTTTGGCTCAGTTGGCTGACCACTATCTCCAGCGGGCTCGTGTCGTCTGATCTGTAGCACATGCACAGTAGAAGTAGTAGTAGTAGTAGTAGTAGTAGTAGTAGTAGTAGTAGTAGTAGTAGTAGTAGTAATAGTTGTTGTTGTTGTTGCTGTTGCTGCTGTTGTTGTTGTAATTGTTGTTGTCGTTCTGTTTGCTACTGTTTTTGGTTCTGTCCGTCCGTTCGTCGTCCACCGTCCGGACGTCACATTAGCGCACTTTTCTCTGAAACTATATTAACGGATTTCTTTGAAACTTGTGCTACTTGGCAGAGGAGCGCAGACAAATGATAAGTTAAAGATGTTCTGCGGCTGTACCCAGACATATGAGAGAAAGAGAAAGAGAGAGAGAGAGAGAGAGAGAGAGAGAGAGAGAGAGAGAGAGAGAGAGAGAGAGAGAGAGAGAGAGAAATCGAAACATTTAATAGGATAATAGCATTAGGTTCTATAAACCTGTCTTACAGTTGGTCCTTAATAAAAATAAAATAAAAAAAATAAAATTCAGAACAAACAACATAATTAACATAAAACTGATTTGAAACTAACACAAAAATTAACAATGGTAAGAATTAAAGTAGAAGACTTTAGCCCAGCGATGCCGTGCTGACATCACCCCCTCTACACAGAAGTCACCGGCCAGGACGGAGGAATCTCATGTTACTACAGGTTCAACGACCACGTGCTCGGGGCCAAGGCGAGCCACATTGTATTCGTGGATATCGGCTGTGGCCAACAGCCTGGAGAGGATTGGGCCCTGCCAGGTCTTTCTTGCCCAAGACACACTGCATGATGAATAAAACCATTTACTCCATACCGGATCGGTCGTCGCCCGGGTCAACAAGGACCGCGCCTTCCGTTGGCCACCAGGACGGAGGCGATAAGTGTGCTACTGATGGACAACTTAGCAGGATCCGTACCAGAAATAACATCGTCATAGGAACCTGGAATGTCAGGACCCTAAATGCGAAGGGAAAATTAGAAGAACTGGCCCACGAGATGGACCACTATCGATGGAACGTTTTAGGGATCAGCGAACTGCGCTGGAAAGGCCTAGGTGAAACAACGACAGACAAAGGTCACAAGCTTTATTTCAGCGGTAGAGATGACAGGCACGAACAAGGCGTTGGATTCTTGGTCCACAAGAACATTCTAGCCACTGTCATGGGTTGCCGCCCAGTCTCCAGTAGACTCATTACCATCCTCCTGAGAGCAGCCCCTTTCAACATCACCATCATCCAGGCCTATGCCCCAACATCAGACTATGACGACAGCGAAGTGGATGGTTTCTATGAAAATCTACAGGCTGTCCTTGACCAAGTGCCGAAGAAGGACATAGTCATAGTGGAAGGCGACTGGAATGTCAAGGTTGGCCAAGATGCGCACCACAACTGGGGACATGTGGACCTCACTGCAACGAGACAAATGACAGGGGTCTGAGACTGTTGGAGTTTGCCAAATACAACAATCTGATACTGGCAAACACGCTTGGTCTCCACAAAACATCCAGACGATGGACATGGCATAGAAATTACTAAGAATATTAATGTACCTAAATACCCATACTCCCCCCCACCCCCCTCCGGTTCCCCTTCCCTCCTCTCACTCACTTCTCCCCCTCCCCATCACACACACGCGCACGCTAACTCACCCCTCAAAAACTTAACTGTCGCAAGATAAGGAAGAACAAAAGGTATAAGGGAAGAGTGGGTATAATGAACCCCTCAAGGGACTTCTTCGATATTTTGTTGGAAAGTAGACGAAACCTAAAAACATGTACGGTAGACATTACACCTACATGTACGTGGCCTTAAACGATGAAAGCTGTATTGTTAACGGTTTCTGTCTGAGACTGATTTTTAAAAATAGTTGTGAAAGTCCAATTTAGACACCCAAGCTGGTAAATTGAACTTAAACGAGGGGTAAATTGGACCTAGGTTCAATTTACACACACACAATGAAAACACCCACTAAAATATAAAATCATGGAATAACTTGTACTTGTGTGTCTCTCTCTCTATCATACACACACACTTACGCACACACATTCACCTAGGCAAACACACTCACCTACGCACTTACACATAATCAGTAACATCGCGCTAAAACGACAACAGCTTTAAAAAAAAAAAAAAAAAAAAGATTTTTTATTACTTCAAAAAGACCCTTTCTGAAATCTAAAGCAATGCACTCACTTGGTATAAGGTAAAATTAAAATGTTATTCTTTCAACTACTGCCACCAAAAACGGCATACAAAATTCAATCAAAGCAAATTTTATTTTATTTTTAAATGAATTTAAAAAAGAGGAAAGAAAACGTGAAGAAAAATAAAAAGTTTATTTACTTGAAAATGATCGATTTTAAAACTTCAACAATATGTTTATTTACTAGTAAACCGCTCTGCTTTAGAAATAACACTTCTGAATCAATGATGCTGGAGAATTTATTCCATGAATATTGTCACGGACCGGGTTTATACTAGTCCGGTGACTTTTTGTGTGTTGTAGTATCTTCCTGTGTGAAGACATAGATGTTAATATTTTTTTTATTGAAAACTGAATGCTGATTGGCTGAGCTAGTCATGTGACGACTGGCCAATCACATTCAAACTGGTGGGCAGTCTCTTCTTGTGTGAACCACGGTGTGGTTGTGTTTGTACTTCTGGCAGCTGTTGACTGCAGGTATATATATATATTGGTTTATCATTGAAATATTGTGCTATAAATGTAATAATATTTAACCAGGATTATACTCTACTTATTGTGGAATAAGAATTGATAAGAAGTAATTTCTGATATTAGTATGAAGGATGGATTAGGGAGGTGACGGAGATGGTGGACCGTTGTACATTTTTGAGTAACGAATTGAAATCGGATTTTTATTTGATTTGAGGTTGAAACCTCAACTCGCAATGTATAGCATTATATTTATTTTTGTGAATGAAAGTAATTAGCGGCAAGAATGTAATAATAAGTGTTATAATTAGAGTTACAATTTTTGCGTATGTGTGAACTGTGTTCGACACATATGAGATTTGAATTATTATATTGCTGGTCTGGTCCCGTCACAGAGAGGAGAGAAAGGTATATGTGGTAATACGGAGAAGTCTATGTATCAAGATATTTAGTGGGCGAAACTTGTATGTTTTCAGAAGTCTCCGGCTGAGGGGCCTCGAGGAGAAGGAGAAAGAGAAGAAGAAGAAGAAGAAGAAGAAAGAAAGAAGAAGAAGAAGAAGAAGAAGAAGAAGAAGAAGAAGAAGAAGAAGAAGAAAGAAGAAGTAAAGGAGAAGGAGAGGAAGAAGAAGAAGAAGAGGAAGAAGAAGATGAGAAGGCGAAGAAGAGGAAGAAGAAGACGAGAAGGCGAAGAAGAGGGAGAAGAAGAAGGAGCAGAAGAAGGGGCCAGAGAAGAGCCAAAGAAGAAGACGAGAAGGCGAAGAAGAGGGAGAAGAAGAAGACGAAGAAGAAGGAGCCAGAGAAGAGGCCAAAGAAGAAGACGAGGAAGAAAGACGAGCAGCAGCAGCAACCACTGCCACACCAGTAGCAACCGCTACCACATCGGCAGCAGTAGCAACCGCTACCACAGCAGCAGCAGTAGCAACCGCTACCACATCAGCGGCAGTAGCAACCGCTACCACATCAGCAGCAGCAGCAACAGCGGCAGCGGCCACAGCAGCGGTAGTGGAGGATTATTGGGAAGGCGAAGAGGACGATAGATAGAGGAGAAACCCAGGATAGATAGAGAGAAGGACAAGGATAAGAAGAAGGAGGATAGTGCAGAGACAGAGAGTAGAGATAAAGAAAGACACAGCGAATAATAACCTCCATGAGACTATTGGGGGAATCTCTCTCTCTGTCGACGGTGACCAGATCGTTATTGGTGTATTATTGTGACTGGTGATACTTGGATTATCTGACCGGGATTTTATTGGTGATTTTTGGTGATTAGTGACTTTATTCCCGGATTATCTGACTGAGACTTATGTGTGTGTTTTGGAGTGGTTATAATTTCACGGAGTATTTCTGCAAAGTACGTGAGTACAAAACTATATATATATTTGTTCCGCATTATTGATTGAGTTGTATGTACTTATGTGAACTTTGTTGATTATTGTTTATTTTCTAGTAATAGAAAGGGGGAGTGACAACAAAAGAATTCTTGAGAGTTATGGAGTGTGAGACGGGAGAACACGCAGAATATTCACGCACGCATACACGCAATTCTTGATATAACCCCTTTCGTTACAGTGGTGACCCTGAAACCCGTAGTTAGTTAGTGGGAGTTAGATTATTTAATTATCTTATTGGGAGTTTATATTGTGGGAGTTAATTGAATAAGTATAAGAATAAGTTGAGCAGTAAAAGGGTTTTGTATAAATTTTGGGGCACTTAACTTTGGTGTGCTAGGAGTAAGTGTGTACTGTGTAACTGACTTGTTAAATTGATTGTTTTCATTTCTTTTTGGGTAGGATGTTAGTGTTTGTATAGATTATACCCCGCCTCCGATTCTTTACTTGCGGGTCTGATTCCTTGTATAGTTCTGGGATCAGAAAGGGCTTAGATTCATTTATCTTCCTGTTGTATATATATATTGCTAATTCTAGTTCAGCTATTCAGTATTGTTTTGTTTTTCTTTCTATACTTATTAGGATCCTGTCTTGTATAGTTATAGTTGTCACATCCCTATTTTAGTTGTTGTAGGTGTTTAGGATTTGTTTTTGGCATTTTAACGTAACTTCCGGTGTTTTCTAGCCGAAGTGGAACTTAGTTGTTTTTCAATTGATTTCTTGTATTCTATTGTACCGATATTAGTTTAGAATTTTAGTTCTCTCTTTGTTGTGTTGTGATGTTGTTGTCGTTATTTGTTATTTAGTATAGTGTTTCATTATTATTATTATCTGTTTTGTTTTGTTTTGTTTTCATTTCAAAACAAATTACTTATAAAATTTCACCTGTCATAAGTTAGATTTGAATATTGGTAGTTATTAATTGTTGCATCTAGTATGGTTTTCTAATACTTGCTTGTACTTAGACTGAATATAATCTAAACATTGTTTCTCTTTTCTTTTGTGGCATGCTGTTTTGTTGGACTTGAACTTGTTTTCATTTCGAAATAATTTCCTTGTATTAACTTAAACTTGCTTGGATGTTGAAATAATTTTATTTTGTCAAACTTGAACTTGCATTGATTTCGAAATACTTTTCATCTGACAAACTTCGCTTGCTTCGATTTTGAATAATTTTCTTTTGTCAAATTTGAATTTGCTTTTGATTTTGTAATATTTCTGGCCTTGTGAAACTTTAAAAAAAAATTGTTAAACTTGTATCAAACCTAAAGTTAGTCGTGGACTTGTCACTCGCTTTGTCTTACTTTTAGTAATTTGCTTTTGAATTCAGCTGACCATGGCTTCTGCTGAGGAATATGATACTCTGTTTAACTCATTTTTGACTCAAGCCCAGAAGTTAGGTTTTGCTGACGAAAAGTTGCAGCAGTACATTGAGCAGTGTTTTCAGAGACATGATAGGGCTAAGGAAAGAGAACAGGAAAAGGTTAAACAGGAACTGGAACGGGAAAAGGTTAAACAGGAACAGGAAAGAGAGGAAAAACGATTTCAATTAGAACAGGAAAAGGTTAAACAGGAACTGGAACGGGAAAAGGTTAAACAAGAACAGGATGAAAAAAAATTAGAACGTGAGGAAAGGAAATTGAAGATGGATTATCAGATGGAACTTGATAGATAAAGCCTTAAACTAAAGGAAAAAGAGATTGAACTTCAGTTAAAACAGGCTGAATTGCAGAGCGAGAACACTACCCCTAGGACCCCCCGGGGTTCTAACCCGTCATTTCCAAAGTTGCCCCAACTACCTGTCTTTAAAGAAGATAGGGATGACATTGATTCTTTTTTGTACCGGTTTGAGGCTCATGCTAAAGCTCTCAATTACGATAGCAGTAAATGGGTTGTTTACTTAACTGCATTGCTACAAGGCCCGGCTTTAGCTGTGTATCATTCTTTGTCTGCTACCGGTACAGTTTCATATGATGATCTTAAGCAAGAACTTCTTAAGAAATTTCAGTGCACTGCAGATGGATTCAGGGAAAAATTCAGATCAGTTAGGCCTGAAGTGGGAGAAAGTTTTGTAACTTTTTCAAAGCGTTTTTCTCACTTGTTGGAAAGATGGATCCAACTATCAGATTGTGAAAAGACTTTTGATGGACTATGGAATCTGATTTTGTGTGAGCAGTTTATTGCTTCTGTTTCGAGAGATCTCGCCGTGTTTTTGAAGGAAAGAAATTTGACAAAATTCGCGGCTTTGATAGACAGTGCTGAAGCATTTCGCATGGCTCACCCGGAAAAGAAACTGGCACGGAAGTTAGATGACTCGATTTTTGCATCCGCGTCTATTTCTCAGAATGTGCCCACTCAAAATCAATTTCGTGGGACGGGTCAAAGATGGAATAATTTCCGGGGATCGGGCTTTCGTGGCTCTCCGCGTGGAAACTACCAACCCGCAGGTCCTATTCCAAATAGGGGTTTTGCAAATCAAAACATGAATAATCAACAGGGCGCTCAGAACAATCAGGCTCCTCGTGGACGTGGAAATACGTATTCGAGACCTGGTTCTCGTTTCTCAGGTAGTCCTCCTCTCAGCAAAAGACAGAATAGACAGGGAGTAGTTTGCTATTGTTGTGGGGGTGTAGGTCACATAGCTGCATGGTGTCCTTTGCTAGTGGCAATGGATACCCAGAGACTCAAGATACTGAAAGTGGTTCGCAGAAATACCATGACACTCCAGTTAACACTCAGTCAGCTTTAGTCGCGGAAGTCATTTGCCCAGTTGGTGATGAAAACTGTGGTCAACCCAAGCTAGTATCAGGTACCGTAAATGGCCGCAAAGCAAGCGTACTCAGAGATACAGGTACCACTATCTGTGGAGTTCGAAAGAGACTGGTTTCGCACGACCAGTACACTGGCAAAGAGTGTAAATGTTGGTCATTCGGTGGAAACATTGAAGAATTTCCGTTGGCCAAAGTGTCTGTTGACACTCCATTTTTCTCTGGCACTGTTTTGTGTTGTGTCATTGAGCAACCAGTGGCCGATTTGATTGTAGGGAATTTACCAGGTGTGTCCGACCCTTTTTCGGGTGCTTCCACACTCAGCCAAGATCAAGGTCATACTCGTGGTGTTACTACTCGTGCTCTAAACAAGAGACATCGCATTCCACCGGTTCCTTTAGAAAAGATGCCGACTATTTCAGAAACATTCAAACGGGTTACAGTTGATGTAGTAGAACCGATTTCTCCGCCGTCTGAGGAAGGTCACAAATGCATACTCAGCATCATTGATATGGTAACACGTTACCCTGACACCATTCCGCTCAAACACATTAGAAACAAGGTACTAGAATCTTGCAAGCTAGCACAAGAATACATCGAAACAGTTGTAGCCAAAACCAGACACTATCATCAGTGTATTCCATAAAATCTGTGGGAAATGAACATGTTTGTGTATATTTTTGCTATTGTATATTTAATACTGGAAATCAATTGGAAGTCTGTAAAATGATCTGTTATGTACCTTATTGATTTTTGATTTTTCTTTATCAAGGTAACATGCTTGGACTGGAACTACATATCTTGTATGTCTATTGCGTTTTGGTTGATTGCTTAATACAATAGGTTTATGTTTAAGATAATTGCTAATGACCAGTTATCTCTTTTCGCTTGTTTGTACAGTTTAGGCGGACATAATTGTAGTAATTTTTTCTTTCTGATAAAATTCAGAAAACTCGGGCGTTTTCTTTTTGCAGGAAGGGGTATTGTCACGGACCGGGTTTATACTAGTCTGGTGACTTTTTGTGTGTTGTAGTATCTTCCTGTGTGAAGACATAGATGTTAATATTTTTTAATTGAAAACTGAATGCTGATTGGCTGAGCTAGTCATGTGACGACTGGCCAATCACATTCAAACTGGTGGGCAGTCTCTTCTTGTGTGAACCACGGTGTTTGTACTTCTGGCAGCTGTTGACTGCAGGTATATATATTGGTTTATCATTGAAATATTGTGCTATAAATGTAATAATATTTAACCAGGATTATACTCTACTTATTGTGGAATAAGAATTGATAAGAAGTAATTTCTGATATTAGTATGAAGGATGGATTAGGGAGGTGACGGAGATGGTGGACCGTTGTACATTTTTGAGTAACGAATTGAAATCGGATTTTTATTTGATTTGAGGTTGAAACCTCAACTCGCAATGTATAGCATTATATTTATTTTTGTGAATGAAAGTAATTAGCGGCAAGAATGTAATAATAAGTGTTATAATTAGAGTTACAATTTTTGCGTATGTGTGAACTGTGTTCGACACATATGAGATTTGAATTATTATATTGCTGGTCTGGTCCCGTCACAGAGAGGAGAGAAAGGTATATGTGGTAATACGGAGAAGTCTATGTATCAAGATATTTAGTGGGCGAAACTTGTATGTTTTCAGAAGTCTCCGGCTGAGGGGCCTCGAGGAGAAGGAGAAAGAGAAGAAGAAGAAGAAGAAGAAGAAGAAGAAGAAGAAGAAGAAGAAGAAGAAGAAGAAGAAGAAGAAGAAAGAAAGAAAGAAAGAAAGAAAGAAAGAAAGAAGAAGAAGAAGAAGAAGAAGAAGAAGAAGAAGAAGAAGAAGAAGAAGAAGAAGAAGAAGAAGAAGAAGAAGAAGAAGAAGAAGAAAGAAGAAGTAAAGGAGAAGGAGAGGAAGAAGAAGAAGAAGAGGAAGAAGAAGACGAGAAGGCGAAGAAGAGGAAGAAGAAGACGAGAAGGCGAAGAAGAGGGAGAAGAAGAAGGAGCAGAAGAAGGGGCCAGAGAAGAGCCAAAGAAGAAGACGAGAAGGCGAAGAAGAGGGAGAAGAAGAAGACGAAGAAGAAGGAGCCAGAGAAGAGGACGATAGATAGAGGAGAAACCCAGGATAGATAGAGAGAAGGACAATGATAAGGAGAAGGAGGATAGTGCAGAGACAGAGAGTAGAGATAAAGAAAGACACAGCGAATAATAACCTCCATATCTCTCTCTCTGTCGACGGTGACCAGATCGTTATTGGTGTATTATTGTGACTGGTGATACTTGGATTATCTGACCGGGATTTTATTGGTGATTTTTGGTGATTAGTGACTTTATTCCCGGATTATCTGACTGAGACTTATGTGTGTGTTTTGGAGTGGTTATAATTTCACGGAGTATTTCTGCAAAGTACGTGAGTACAAAACTATATATATATTTGTTCCGCATTATTGATTGAGTTGTATGTACTTTTGTTTATTTTCTAGTAATAGAAAGGGGGAGTGACAACAAAAGAATTCTTGAGAGTTAGGGAGTGTGAGACGGGAGAACACGCAGAATATTCACGCACGCATACACGCAATTCTTGATATAACCCCTTTCGTTACAAATATGCACAAATTGCCTACATTGATAAACATGGGAACGAAACAATTCCTACGCAACTGAGTCATTGCATGTCGAGGTACAGGTACAGTTTCAGAAGCAGTATGTGGTGATTGATGAGGTCAAAAGCTTTGGAAAGATCAAGAAAAACAACTCCTGACAACGTAGATTTATTCATGGCAGAGGGCCATTTATCAGTTAAAAGTGCCAGGGCAGGAGAGAGAGAGAGAGAGAGAGAGAGAGAGAGAGAGAGAGAGAGAGAGAGAGAGAGAGAGAGAGAGAGAGAGAGAGAGAGAGAGAGAGAGAGAGAGAGAGTGCATTAGGCCTTATTCAAAAATGGGAAGTAACTTGTCTTTTTGTTTTATTTTTAGTTACCTAGAGTTATCTGGACAAACATCATTAGAGCATGTCGTCTCAGAACACTAAGAAAGCTACCCCGAGCACCAAGCGCAAGGCCGAACTAGACTACATCAATGACGGTAGAACAATTATTGTTGTTCTACCGTCTTTGGCTACATGTCGCCAGCCAGGATTTCACCTGAAATCAATCTTTCGGTTGATTTGTAAGATTTGATGGAGGACAGAGCAGAAATTATAGGCAAGAAGTATTCGTTTGCAAAGAATGTCCGCCCGACGTAGTAGGGCCTACAACACTAGATGCAACATGCGGGCAAGCTGGCCAAAGTTGTTTCCCCTCATATTTCCGAGCGTGGTCTAAATCGTGGCTCCTACCTCTGAATTTGCTGTCTTACGTTTTCTAGCGAGTCTTCGAAGGATTTCACTTCGGTGCTAGTGTTCTGTGTGTGTCCTCCATCATGTTGTCGACGTTTTAGTTGTTCAACGTCGCCTGCATGATCTCGTCTTTCCTTGCTTGCTGTGTCTTCAGCGTCTTTATGTCTGCCCTTTGTTGAATGACGATGATATCATTTTCATTTTGATGCTCTCGAAGTTCAACAATCCTATCCTATCCTATCCTATCCTGTCCCGTAACCCGGAGGTCGTAGGGGCACCACAGATGATCGTTTAACCAGCATACTCCATCTTTCTCTGTCCTCAGCAGCTCTGATGGCTTCGCTCAGTGTCAAACCAGTCCATTCTCGAATGTTATCCTCCCACCTCTTTTTCGGTCTCCCTCTTCTTCTACCTCCTTGCACTGTGCTTTGCAGAATAGTCTTTGCAAGGCCTGATGATCTGGTGATGTTGCCATACCATCGCGGAGTTTACGTTTCTTCACCACTGTGAGCAGGTCATCGTGTTGTCCAATGGCTTGTGTGATGGTCTGTCGGACTTCGTCGTTGGTGATATGTTGGGTATAGGAAATGTCCAGAAGTCTTCTGTAGCACCTTATCTCCATGCTTTGTATTCTTCGTTGGAGATCTGCTGTGAGGGTCCATGCTTCGCAAGCATATAGGAAGATGGAGATGACAAGGGAGCGCAGCAGTCTTACTTTGGAATGTAGACTGATGGTCCTGTCTTTCCAAATGGGCTTCAACCTTGTCAGGGCAGCAGTTGTTTGTGCGATCCTGGAGAGGACTTCCTGTCGGGACCCATTGTCTGATACAATGGCTCCTAAATATTTGAAGCTATGCACTGTGTTGAGGGATTGGCCTTGGACTTTGATGTCCGTGTTGATGCCTTTGGTGTTGTTGGTCATCATTTTGGTCTTCTCTGCACTTATTTCCATTCCATAAGCTCTGGAGGTGTTGTCAAGCCTCTGTACCAGCTGTTCACGTTCTTGTTCCTCTCCAGCCAATCCATCAATGTCATCCGCAAAACGAAGATTGGAGATTGCTTTACCCCCTATGCTGACTGTGCCTTCATGATCTGCAAGAGCATCTGACATGATGCGCTCTAGGAAGATGTTGAAGAGTGTTGGAGAGAGTAGGCATCACTGACGCACACCGATTGTTGTTCTGAACCAGTTTCCGATGGCGCTGTTGTGGAGGACTGCACTGGTAGCCTTGTCATACAGGCTTTTGATGACTTTAATAATTTTAGGGCTCATGTTGCACACTTTCATTGTTGCCCATAGAGCTACATGCCAGACTAGGTCAAACGCCTTCTTGAAGTCTATGAACACATGATATAGATGTTGTTGGTGCTGTAGGTATTTCTCACAGATTATTTTGAGGTTGAAAATCTGCTCAGTGGTACTTCGCCCTGCCCTGAATCCTGCTTGTTCTTCAGCTATGATTTGTTCAGCTTGGGGTTTCAACGTGTTGAGTATTATTTTCAGGAGGACCTTGCTGGGATGGCTGATGAGGCTGATGGTGCGGTAATTTTCACACTCCTGAAGGTTACCTTTTTGGGGAAGAGTGATGACAAGCGACTGGGTCCATGGTATAGGCCACTCCCCACTCTGCCAGATCTTGTTACAGATAATGGTGAGGGCATCAATCATCGCTTCTCCTCCTGCTTGTAGCAGTTCCGCGGGTATGTTGTCCACTCCTGCTGACTTCCCTTTCTTTAGTGAATGCACTGCTGCCTCAACTTCTTCCCGGAGAATTGGGAGGATTTCTTCTTCTTCTCTGTTCTCGGGACATGCTAGAACTGATGGGTTTCCGTTTGGTGTAGGCCTATGGTTGTAAAGGTCAGAGCAGTACTCTATCCATCTGTCCAAGACTTCTTGTTCTTCTGTAAGGCATATGCCAGACTTGCTTTGGATTCCAAAAGCAAAAGTTCAACAATATCTGCTCGTAACTGATCAATCAGTCCGTCTTTATCCTTTAGTTGCTGTTCCAGTTTCCCATCAGCAGTGTTCGCTCTTGCAAACGGATACAAACTAGCATACAGAATGTAAAGGAACACAAGCAGGCCTACCGTTTCTTTTAGTTTTTTCATAGCACAAGCTAGTCTCGTGAGTAATCTGTGAGTAGTGATTCGCTGAATAGCTGAAACGCCCTTAGAGACTTTCTTATAATTGCAGGTAAGATAGACAATTGTAGGTCAACATACTTTATCGAATAGTATAGAACTTTTTTTTTTTAAATTTTAAAAGAGTAAGGTCAAAAATACTGCAAACCCTCTAACAATCAGAATAATTATTATAGGCCTACATATCGCGATGACCAGCTTAAAGAACTGCTCATGGCGTTTGCAGGAGCAAGGGTTACCGACTTACTCCATGCGGGCGGTGATGATTGATGCGCTCCTGTCGATGAAGCCATTAGAGCTAGCCTAACTCTACATTATAATAATAAAAACAGTTTAGATAGCAGTGAATCGTAATAATACCTGAAAATACTATTCTTCTGTCAATGAACACACCAGAATGATCGCGGGCCTACACACACACACACACTCTCTCTGAATTAAATTAATTGCTTTACAGTTCTCGTGACTATGGTCCATTTCTGAAGTGAGATGTGACATGCGTGAATTCATCCATTGATGAGTATTATTACATTGCGCTGAACCGCTTGCATGACTCCCATTCTTCGTTTCCATCAACACAATGTGAAAACCAAACACTTGAAATTCTGGCACTCTGGAGATTTTTTTGTGTGCGTGCATTGATCTGAAAGAAAGATAACTAGTATGCCACTACGTGTTTATGTGTGTCCGAAATAACAGAGAGAGAGAGAGAGAGAGAGAGAGAGAGAGAGAGAGAGAGAGAGAGAGAGAGAGAGAGAGAGAGAGGAGAGAGAGAGAGAGAGAGAGAGAGAGAGAGAGAGAGAGAGAGAGAGAGAGAGAGAGAGAGAATCATAGGAAAAATCCGTGGTAAGCTTGAGCAAAATAATGAAGTGCAAGGTAGAAAACTCTAGAACTTTATGTTTCTATGTGTCTCAAAACTGTATTACCTCCCTGAATTAGTGAATTAACAGCAAAAGCGTGAAAGAAAATATCAAAGACAAGAACAATTAATTCACCGAAAAACGTAAATTAAACACAAACCCCAATGACTATATAAAATAAAACTAGAAGGGCAAAGGCCATATAACCCACATGCCCCTTAGTGAATTAATTCATAATATTCTATCTACCTGAAAATGACTGCCCAGAATGAATTAAGTTTTATAAAACTGAAACGAAACGTTTGCATTAAAACACAAAGTAATATTGACTTTGATCTTAACCTCTGCTTTCGCTTGAACACGCATGCGTGATCAAATGAACTACATCTGAAGTTCTATTATGTCAACAACAAAAAATACCAACAGTGACTTTTAAATGAACTTGACCTTGACAGACCTTCACATGACCTCCAATAGAGCTGGTTACCGGGGGTCAAAGCCGTACTGGTATTACCGCGGTATTTTTAGGTCGTATCGGTATTTCGTACCGGTATATCGCGTAGCCCACCGCCGTAGCTCAATTGGTAGAGCGTTCGCTTTGCACACCGATGATCCAGGTTCGAATCCCGATAGCGCGCTTCTTTTTCAGTCATTTTTCAAATTAGGTCCTATGTACCTGATACATGTTTTTGAATGTCCTAACCGTAATTCTTTACCTATTTTTATCGGGTTTGTTGCAAAATGATCAGCTCGATAGCGCGAACATGTTTCAGTGAAATTATTTTTGGGATAATAAGATACAACGGAGATATAGGATAACAAAGGAGTCAAGTACCCCTAATTCTTGACCAATTTTAATCGGGTTTTTTTGCAAAATAATCAGCTCCATCAGTGTTACATTACATTACATTACATAATTGTTGCTTTAGGTCCAGCGGACTCTTCCGAGCCAAATCAGGACCGGACAACCCCCGATCCGCATAAAAGATCTGCTGAAACAACCCTAGTGGTAAAACTGAATGCCCTCCACCAGCCAGTCACTTTACAATAAAGACATGACCACCTGGCAGAAAGCGTCCAATATTCCCAAGCTGATCCAACAGACCTCATACACAAATAAGGAGTCTTGTCCCGGAAGAGTTTTCAAGAAAAAAGGTAGGAGACTGGTCTAGCGAAGAAGACGATAGTATAGCAGATTGATAGAACAAAGCAGGAATGAGAAAGAGCAAATGAGAAAGACAGCGACAGTGGGAATTTAAAGCACCAAATTTCCAGAAAGTGGGGATACTATTTATACTAAAATCCCCGGCACCCCAACGGGGGACTCCATCAGTGTATCTTAGGTACCAAAGGGCATCCCTGTATGTAAAGATACAACGGTAGATATAGGATAAAATAGTTCCTGTTTGGCTCCACATTTTTCTAAGTTGCCACCTCCAGCTCCTGGGGGCAGAGCCCAAACAACTGAGCCGATTTGCATGAAATATGGAGGGTTAGGTTGGTTGGTGTGTGCTGTACCCACTGCGTGCACCGGAACGGTGCATTTCGCAGTATTTTGGGCGCCAGACGGTTCGATCCAAATATGCCGACGTCTTCTTTACGTCGCGGTGACAGAAAGTATTAAAATCCTCGGACCTTTTAGGACTCGAACTCGGGCCTATAGCGGCCGATCCGATCACTATCCAAGTGTGCAAATCACATGTTCAACATAACTTTTCATGCTCTTTCTAATCTGTTAAACACGGTGAATGATGAAAACAGCACTGAACCACCAGAGCAATCATACAGTCATGCAATCCATTAAAAAATGTGACACAAGGACGCACAAATAAGTAAAAAATATGTGGGCTTCCTGCATTTTTTGATTATTTTTTATTTGGTTTAATTTTGGTAATGGTTATATTTGAACATGTAACATTATATACCAAAAAATATAATATTTACAAATTCCCCTCCCAATGCCCTTAATATACTATATATAAAGACACACACACGCATACTAATATTCTACTTCACTCACACACACACACAGATTTTAACACATGAGCACAACTTAAAATACATTCTTTCTAACGTGTTAGCACCCCCCCCCCCCCCCCACACACACACACACACACATACACTCATCAATCCAAAAAGGTTAGGGTTACAAAAAGTAACACGATCAATAATCAACATATATACAGAACATATCCGTAATTAGCCAAAACATCCCTGTGCCCTTTATTATATTATAAAATATATATATACACAGGCACACACACACACACACACACACATACAAATATGCTACATCACTCACACACTCACCGCTCTTAACATAGGATATAAATGATATAAATAGTACAACAATAATAGGAAACATATGAACAAGAAGAACTAAGTATTTTTAAAGGATTGACAGCAACCAAAATCGAAAAGCATACAAAGGAACATTATACAATAAAGTTAGCATTTATAATGAAACTATTATTTATAAAATATTAATGGTATATTACATAATGATAAAATTAAATATAATATGAAAAATTAACAATACAAATTTACAACTTCACTAAAAATGATTTGCATCTAGCAATGAATAATTATTACAATGAGCACATAAAAAAATACAAGACCCACCTCCTCCCTTTTGCATAAATGAAATGTTATAATAAAAGTAATATAGAAATTGTTGCCAAAATAAAAATGTAGAGATTATTTAAACGTATTTACAACTTCTAAATTCTGCAAACTAATGACAAAGTCCAAGTTCTGCAAACTAATGACAAAGTCCAAGTTCTGCATAGTAATGACAAAGTCCAACATAACATAGCATATGAGCACATGACGATACTCTCACAGTGGTGAAGAACGGGACTCAAGTGGAGCAAGCTTAACGTAACTAACTTCTAACCGAACCCCTAACTGTAATCCTAACTGTAAAGCAAACCCTCCCCCCCCCCCCCCCTCCAAAAAAAACAACAAGAACTTACTCAGTTTTTTTCCAGCCTCTAATCTTATCTCTAATCTGGTCGATTGTTTTACACTTCTGACCCCCCTATATGCCCCAAAATATTTATGAATTGTTTTATGTTCTTCTCGGCTCCACTTGATTCGGGTGCCAGTGGGAATCTGAAACAGAACATAATGTTGTTTCATTATGACAAACGTTTATCTGCATCAATGTGTATACAGTTCTGTGTTGACGTCTGTTTATCTCAGTGTATTTATAGCCACAATGGTACAACGTTAAACTCAAAAGCCAAACTGAAGTATGGACCATTGAAAGATTGCAATATAATGAATAATAAAGATGAAAGACTTCATACGTTAAACAAGTATTACCAACAAATCCAACATTTGAAATGGACATTACTTCCAAAGGCGTAATGACCAATGTGACTTACATCTCTTTCTTGGAGCTCTGTTGTTTCTCTGTGGTACCACTCCAAGGGTGCACACTCTTGTGCTGTTAGAAGTATCATGGGAACCTCATGGTGCGGTGCCTGTTTGGTGGGTTGTGTGCTGGACAAGCCAGAAGATTCATGATGGGAGCAGCTTGGTTGTGGGGTGGATGGCCCTGTGCTCTGCGAAGATGTTGGTTGAACGGTATCTGTAATTAGATGGAAAAGGTGGATATTGGTGATGCTAGCAACTATGTCCAATTGTTTAACACTTTTGCAATAAATGCACTGAAATTGTTGATGTGTATCTGTTATTACAATGGTTAGGATGTTTTGATCTTAATTAGAAAATATGTGGTGAATAAGAGGTGGACATTATAGTACATGTTGTAGACTTACTGTCTGTAGCTTGCAGACTTGATGAGCCAGTGGAAACATGGGGGGAGGATCCTTGTCCAGCAGTGGATGGCCCTGCCATTGGCGATGATGTTGGTCCCACTGGATGAGTAAGTAGATGGAAAAAGTTGGATATTGATGATGGTAGCAACTATGTTCAATTGTTTAACACTTTTGCAATAAATGGACTAAAATTGTTGATTTGCATCTGTTATTATACTCGTTAGTATGTTTTGATCATGATTAGAAATTATGTGGTGAATAAGTGGTGGACATTATAGTACATGTTGTAGACTTACTGCTTGGCTGTTTATCATCGCTGGATATAATTTTGGAAGTTCGCCCACGCTTCACTGTATGTAGTCCAGCTGAGGTATCTGTAAATAGATGGAAAACGTGGATCTCGATGATGCTATGAACTCTGTCCAATTGTGTACCACTTTTTTTAAATTCACTGAAATTGTTGATTTGTATATGTTATTATAATTGTTTATGAATAGAAGTTATGTGGTGAATAAGTGGTGGACATTATAGCACATGTTATAGACTTACCTGTACTCTGTTCATCATCACTTGATGACAGCGAGCGAGCAGCCACAACTGTGGTATCTGTAAATAGATGGAAAAAGTGGATCTTGATGATGCTAGCAAATGTATGCAATTGTTTAACCCTTTTGCAATACATTGACTTATTTTATACACTGTACGATTTCCTGTACGATGAATAGGAATTATGTGGTGAATAAGTGGCGGACATGACAGCACATGTTCTAGACTTACTGGAGTGGTCTTCAGTTGATGAGGCGGGCACTGGCTCTGGGGACGGTGGTTTGGTGACCGTGTGTGACACTGTCTCTGTAAAGAGAAGGAAAACATGGATCTTGATGATGCTAGCAACCCTGTCTCAAATTGTTTCCATCTTTTGCAATAAATTCCCTGAAATTGTTCATTTGTATCTGTTATTATACTCTTGACGATTGTTTTCATCATGATTATAATGTATTTGGTGAACAAGTGGTGGATATTATAACCTATGTTATGACCACAAACTACCATCAAACTCATGAACCCATGTAGTGTAGTGATATAACAATTAGCATTCACAGTAACAAAGTGTGGAACACTAACCATTAGTGACTCAACCAACGAATTACAATGTTGACGTGAATCTAATACCAAGTAAAGGGCCTATTGCTATATATTCATATCAGTAAAAGGACATTGTAATCGACTTACTGCGATTCTTCTTGATGATGGTGTGCAATGGAGTTAGGTCGGGCACCACCATACTGGTAGAAGGTTGGATGGCAAGGTCATCTGCAAATACATGAAAGACATGGCTGTTTATGATGCTATTAACAACGTGGTCGATTGCCCTGTTTCTTTCTGTCTGTACAATTTGGAAGTGAAGTATAAGTAAAAGCTAATCATAAATACTCACAATGAATTGTGTTTAGTGTTTCCAGTTGTTGAAAGAGTCCTGAAATTGTCATTTATTATAAACACTTTAAAATTACATAACCAAAGGTACGTATAATCACTGACTCACCTTGAAAGACTTCCGCTCCAACGCGGATGAATGCCTCGACCCTGGCCTCAGTGCGTGCCTCCCCGGCATAGTATCGGGTTTGTGTGGGCAGGGTATGGTGTAGCAGGTCTGCCGTTTTTTTTCGGCATGTTTCGTCTTGGATGCGTACCTGAATTAGAAAACAGTAGATGATTGTCAAGAACCACTGTACCAGAGAGGAGTGTTGCAATGTCTTGTTGTATACATCTTTTTTTCATGATTGATTGCCATGTATGCAGTGTGACACATAAAATGGTATTATGTTTTTGTGGGTTAAAGGTTTTTTGAGTGCCCTTACCTGCCGTGACACAACTTTACGAATTTGTGTGCAGGTATTCCCGACCACTGTGGTGTGGATGGTGTTGAACTGGCTCGTAGTGAGAGCCCTGCCAGTACTGGTGATGAAGACCGGGGCCTTGGGGTCAGGGTTAGGGTCTTTGAATTGGCAAATAGCGTTTCTTGCCATAAAGATGTAGGTACAACAGAAAACAATGGCACGATGTTTTAGAGTCAACTGCTGGGAACATACATACTATGTGTATATGAACCGTCATCAAAGGCCATCTTTTGGGACTACACTGACTACTGTTGGTGCCAGAAATGGATGACGCTTCTATTGAATGTATTGTTTGATTAACAGTAACTGAAGGACTGTCCATCCGTAAGCAAAAATGGCTCCTGATCTATGTAACCATAACAGGAGGGTTTAGGGACACAACAATATCAATATTACTTACTGTTCCAGTCTCTCAAAGTCTTCGCTGTGAAGAATCAGTTCCCTTGACCCTGCCGAAGCTCGAAGATGTTTTATGTTTCTTCACCTGCACACATATACACAAGGACATGAAAAAAAATCCTGTAATGATTGTTTATATTACCACAATATATTGCTAACAAGCATTTGTAACAAAAGAAATTAAAGTACTTACTCGGATGATTTTTTTTCCTTTGACCTCTCTGGCATTATGGAACTCTTCAAGGGTCATTTGGATTATCTCTCCTGGGCGAGATATGTTTGATGTGCTGATGATGCACATCAACTGGTTTCTCATTTCAATGTACCAGTTGGTGGCATGTCCCTGCATCAAATGCATTACGAAATCTCCTCAGGGGCTGAGTCTTCTCAAATTGAATATCTGGGGAAACCACAAGAAAGGTTCAGCTTGTTTTAAACAAAAACACTTTAATGGTCAATGGTTAATGGTCAGGCTTTTTGGGGATATTATATTTAGACAATTTAGGACTCATCTCGTGCGGATTTGCCAAAAAAATGAATTTTTCTTATTTTGGGCAGAGTACATAAGACTCATATTGCTATACTTGAGTCAATAATAGACAGAAGCTCACAGTGAGCAACACAAGAAAACAAATAATAAGAGGTGACGTGGATGCATTGATTGATTGATTGATTGATTTATTGTTGCTTTAGGTCCACCGGACTCTTCCGAGCCAAATCAGGACCGGACAACCCCCGATCCGCATAAAAGATCTGCTGAAACAACCCTAGTGGGAAAATTGAATGCCCTCCACCGGCCAGTCACTTTACAATAAAGACATCCCACGCGGGGGACGGCTGAGGGTTTACCTCAACTACGCGAACCCCCGGTTACAAAAACAAAATAGAATACAACCATCATTACAAATCATCAACAAAACATATACATATAAAATGCCTATATTGCTAAATACTAACATCATAGGAAGCCCTAGTGACCACCCAGCAGAAAGCGTCCAACACTCCCAAGCTGATCCAACAAACCTCATACACAAACAAGGAGTCTTGTCCAGGAAGAGTTTTCAAGAAAAAAGGTAGGTCATTGATCTAGCGAAGAAGAAGATAGTATAGCAGAGTGATAGGACAGAGCAGGAATGGGAAAGAGTAAATGAGGAAGATAGCAACAGTGGGAATTTAAAGCACTAAATTTCCATAAAGTGGGGATACTATTTATACTGAAACCCCCGGCACTCCAACGGGGGTACTGTTGCCGCAGTGAATCTGTCATGCCTACAAAGGCAAGACAGGTTTTCAACTGGGGCTTTCACTTTTCCCTTTATAGGTTAGAACAATCTACAGTGGCAAGATTGCTCATGACCCCAAGGGGTAGACGTGGATGCAAGCAACACACTGTACAAATATAGAGATGTAAACGCGAATGCACACACACCACACATACTTCCTTGCCAGTTTTCTCGGTGCTCAAGTAATCAACAATCAGAAGACAACACAGAGGTTTTCTTCTTTAAACATCAACAGTTTACTATTTGAACATGACACTTTCAAACACCGATTACAATATACGAATGAACATACTGTTTCGTTGTTTTCAGCAGTCTGAAAAAAAGGTCACTTCCACGCAAGAAATAAACATAAAAAATAGTACAAATAAAATTCTTGTCATCACTAGTTTGAACTAGAAGGGAAAGGCCCTAATGACTCACATGCTCCTTGTGGAACTCGCAATATTCCACAGCCATTCCACTGTACGAAGACCTATTTTTTGTATGATTTTGCAAGACCTAAAATGACCTTGACCTTCAAGATCACCACCAAGGCAAAACATATATGAAAGATCAATCCTATTGAACGAACGAACATTGAGGTTTAATGTCTACACCCACCATTGGCGATATGGCAGACGGGGATAACCATCCCAGGGAAAGAGGGGTAGGAACCTAAATCAACACTGAACCACCAGAGCAATCATATTGCTAAAATGAACAGTGCAAAATGGCCACTTTTTATTTAGTCCCCCCCCCCTCCCATCGTGTGCCAGGCGAATGCTCTGCCACTTTGAGCTACGGCGGTGCGCATCAATTTATCATCTCTAAATACGACAAGTTTGGACTTAATACCTCTCCTAATTTAGGGTCAAGGTCACTTCAAATTACCTACACAAACTGACTTTGGACAGCACCAGTGACCTTGACGTGAGGTTTCAGACAAAATTTGCAAAGTATGTGTATCTCATTGATATCTATCACGTATCAAAAAATCATAAGTTCAATAGTAATAACCTAGAAAAAAAAGTTAAATTTTGTGAAAAAAATTTCATTTGTTGATTAACATTTGATGACTCTGTGACCTTGACCTTGTAAAGTCATTCATTCACCGATCATTTTTAAGGTCTCATGGGTATACACCATCTAACCAAGTTTGGATGTGATAGTTGAAATACGCTCGGAGTACCTTCCAACTTTATAGTTTTTGCACAGATGGCGGACTGTGAACAGACAGACGGCCAACTGAACAGACAAACGGAGGGACTATTTTTTTTCAATTTCATTTTTGGACTATTTAGGACTCATCTCACACACATTTGCAAAACTCTGGAAATTTTATTTTTATTTTTGGAGGGGTGGGGAGTGGGGGATGGGTGGTTAGTACATAGACTCACACTGATATGCATGCGAGTCAAAAAACATTTTTACAAAAGGCCATTTCAAAGCTGCGCTTGAACATCAAATGTAATCTCACAGAAAATACTAATTTTTATTGTTACGCAGCAAATACTGAAGAATACCAGAACAGTGAATGTAATGGTTAGATACGTGAGATACATATTCACAGCAGAAAGAAAAAAAAAGTGATTTGTCAGTATGATTATAATACTGAATGTCGTTACGTCTGAAAGACTGTATTTCACAGGGAAAGGTTTTTACAGATGCTTCTATACAATGAAGTTAAAACTACCCTTAGGTAACAAACAAACAAACAAAAAAACACAACTGCATTTTTAAAAAAAGGGTTCAAAGGAGTTCAAAGAGTTCAAAGGAGTTCATTTTTCCAACTTTGACACTAAATAGTATGATCACAGAGGAACATTATTTGGTTAAAAATTCTCAAACAAGCCTGTAAGTGTAAGCAGCTTATTCGGTGCCTTGAGGATGATGTTGTCTTCTAGAAACTAGTAAAGAGTTCCTTGATACAGTCATTAAAGTGTCAATACTCAGACAATACTCCTGCTTGGTTGTTAATTCACACCACCTTGGGAGTATGTTCATCGTGCAGCGCTGCATTAAATCTGTTGGGCTCATGTGAATAGTTACTGCCACAGCAGATGATCTTGTGAACACTCTGACATGAAATTTAGATTCAAATTTTGCTAATATTAGCCTTAAAAAAAAATTTAAAACAATTCATAGATATATAAAAGGTTCTGCACGAATTTGTTCTCGACCTCAAAAGCAATGCGTGTCACAACATTGTTTTGACTAATTTTAAAACTGCGTCTATCACAGTCTTTAAAAACAGCAAGAACCCAAACAATAAACACAACTGCTGATTGGTATGTGGTACAGCGCCTTTTATAAAAGTATGAAATTCATTTAATTAGTAAATTACAGCACTTCTGTGGGTTTAGTCTGTTTTATGTTTGTTTTTTGTCTTTTGTAGTTTTCTTTGCTCATCAACATACACTATTAAAACTTAGAAGGATGAACCCAACAGCAATGTTAAAAAATCTTCATGATCATCTGAAAAAAGACACCAAATGTAAAATAATATTCTACATGATCATTTAAAAAGAGAGCATGAAACACCATGGACTTGGGTTCATTTGAATAACACATGCAGACACTTAAAATGATTAAAACGATACAATTATCAATTAATTAAGCACACATAAACAAACACAATTATTCAGCAGCATACAACCAATCCAATTTACAAACATAATAATGAAATACACCAATAAAGTAATTTTTCAATCCAAGACAGAAGAATGTCATAAATCACTCAGGACATTCTTTTAAAATCAAATGAATGAAGAATATGTCTGCAGAATTTATCATAATCAATCCCATTACCTAAAAAAAAAAAAAAGCACACCATTAAAATTAAAAAATATCCATACACTAATTTGAATGAAACAGGTATCTAATTCGCTTTATACAGTACATTTCATATTGTTGGTTGCAAAACAAACAAAAACCAACCAAACAAACAAAATTCAAAGAGCCACAAATCGAAAAATCTGCATATTTTTGTTTACCTTTTTATGACAAGCATGAAATGAGTCCACCTGAGAATTGGCATCAATGTAACATGAAAAAATAATGTAGTGGTCACTCCTTCAACTCCCACCACCCCCACCTTCTCCTCCTCTCCCCTTCCTCTAAGCTTTGAATTTTTGACTTTGGTTCTGCGATATGTTTACAAAACACACAAAACCAGGAGAAGCCCAGCGCATGCCTATTGTTACCAGACTGGCTCACTTTGTTCGTATTAAGAAAGTTTCGTTGCCAACATTTGACGAGCTTTTTTTTTTTAAGTAAAAGATTTCTTTTCTCTGTATGGTATGTTTAATAACGTTACAAAGCACTCCAGCTAGAAAGGTGTTTTTTTTTTTAAATGAGGTATTTCTGGTTGTAGGATTCATTTTGGTAAACGTTAAAAGAACCTGTCACACCGTACCCTTCAAACTGGGCCACTTCAATGAAAAAGAGCACGGAAATTGATATTACAAATTAGTCATTATTCAATGGGCTAATTTTAAAAAAAGCTTTGACTGTCAAGGTTTTTTTTTTAAGTGTTTTTTTTTCCTTAATTTTGTTGGTTGAATGCAGCGACAGAATTCAATGGAGTTCACAGGATATTGTGGGTTACAAAAGAAAATTGATACATATTTTGTTCAAAGTAATAACCAAATTGCCACACCAGAAAAATAATCTTCAACACGATTAATTGAAGGATGGCACATGATTTCATGTAATCCGCAATGCCATCATTAGAAAAATGGAAAACGATATTGCTTGGGAGTGAACTCCTGGGGGGTGAACTGCCATCTCGTAGAGTAGTTATTTGGCACCTGCATCTCTTTACGTCGTCTTGTGATGACAATTTCTTCTGGTCTACCCACAATTAATGGGCACTCACAATCGATGTGTCTCTGAAACAATTATAAGGTACATCTATATCGCCACCTGGAAACAACACTCATTCATAATTATGATTAAGCTACGGCAGTGATCTTTCCAAGTGGTGATAAGCACCACTCCTCTTAGCACACACCAATTTGGTTTTCTTCCTCTACAAATTACAATACAAGAGGCAGGATGCCAGCTAATACTGCCAGCAGTATGTTGTGGATCAATATTTGTAAAATTGTCAGCATTAGCTCCTGTGTTAGTAAACAGAGTGTACACTTTCATTAAAGTGTCTATCCAAATACTTCTCTATATTTCAGCGGTCATGCTTACTCAGTTCCTCACAAGTTTGCATTATCTACACTTTTTTTTTGTGGTCAATTGATGTATATGGTTGTGATTATGGATGTATTGTTCCCATATGATAACATGCAAATCTAGTTGGGGGTGCTGGAAGTGCTTGCCTGTTTGCCAAACGCAAATACAATATAAAACTGGGCAATGCAATGATCTAAAACTTGCGGCTTGTCACCCTACTGACACTCTCCCCACCCCCCACCCCATTCTCATTCCCCCGTTCATCTCTACATTTTCCGTGGCTAACGAAACTTTTGTCATGTTTCACTGACTCGTGCACTGACTCTCATCGCTGGCAGACAAATTTTAGTGTTCATATATTATATGTGAAAGTTGCTAACAGGCTGGTGTGAATTTTGATGTACTGTCCTTGACTGGGCACTAATCTGGTTCGTGAGTTGATGCAACTCCTGTATGTTTGTCCTTAATTAGGAAACTCACCTTGGTCAGAATAGAGCGAGGAGTGGCTGGTGTTTTGGTAGGTGATCGTCTGATTTCTTGTGCCTCAGCCACCATGTCTTTCCATTTGATTTTGAGATTTCTTGCCTCGGGCTCTGGTATTTCTAGTCCTGAAAGGTCAGTGGCAAATGGCACTAATGTAAAACTAAACCTGAAAGACCTAAACATGCACCATATAAAAATGTTTAGAAAACATTTTTTGAAGGCCAAAAATCCCAAGATTTGACCTCCAGTTCTCAAGTCCTACCTTGGCAAGCACGTCAATTCAAATATACTGGTTTAAATTTCAATTGTAGACAATCTAGTAGTATCTCTTGGTTTGATAATACTACAAAACCAAGCAATAACATGTTCCCATTTCAGACAATATAATAACACAATATAATAATATAATATAATATAATAATCTGTAATAAAATCTGGCAGAGTGGGGAGTGGCCTACACCATTGACCCAGTCGCTTGTCATCACTCTTCCCAAAAAAGGTAACCTTCAGGACGGTGAAAATTACCACACCATAAGTCTCATCAGCCATCCCAGCAAGGTCCTCCTGAAAATAATACTCAACAGGTTGAAACCCTAAGCTCAACAAATCATAGCTGAAGAACAAGCAGGATTCAGAGCAGGGCGAAGTACCACTGAACAGATTTTCAACCTCAGAATAATCTGTGAGAAATACCTACAGCACCAACAACATGTATATCATGTTTTCGTAGACTTCAAAAAGACGTTTGACCGAGTGTGGCATGCAGCTCTGTGGGCAACCATGAGAGTGTACAACATCAGCCCTAAAATTATTGAAGTCATCAAAAGCCTGTATGACAAGGCTACCAGTGCAGTCCTCCACAACAGCGCCATCGGAAACTGGTTCAGAACAACAATCGGTGTGTGTCAGGGATGCCTACTCTCTCCAACACTCTTCAATATCCTCCTAGAGCGCATCATGTCAGATGCTCTTGCAGATCACGAAGGCACAGTCAGCATAGGGGGAAGAGCAATCTCCAACCTTCGTTTTGCGGATGACATTGATGGATTGGCTGGAGAGGAACAAGAACTTGATCAGCTGGTACAGAGGTTTGACACCACCTCCAGAGCCTATGGAATTGAAATAAGTGCAGAGAAGACCAAAATGATGACCAACAACACCAATGGCATCAACACGGACATCAAACTCAAAGTCCAAGGCCAATCCCTCAACACAGTGCATAGCTTCAAATATTTAGGAGCCATTGTATCAGACAAAGGGTCTCGACAGGATGTCTTCTCCAGGATGGCACAAACAATTGCTGCCCTGGAGAGGTTGAAGCCAATTTGGGAAGACAGGGCCATCAGTCTACATTCCAAGATAAGACTGCTGCGCTCCATTGTCATCTCCATCTTCGTATATGCTTGTGAAACATGGACCCTCACAGCAGATCTACAACGAAGAATACAAAGCATGGAGATGAGGTGCTACAGAAGACTTCTGGGCATTTCCTATACCCAGCACATCACCAACAACGAAGTCCGACAGAACATCACACAAGCCATTGGACAACACAACCTGCTCACAGTGGTGAAAAAACGGAAATTCCGATGGTATGGCCACATCACCAGATCATCAGGTCATGCAAAGACCATCCTGCAGATGAAGAGGGAGACTGAAAAAGAGGTGGGAGGACAATATTCGAGAATGGACTAATTTGACACTGAGCGAAACAATCAGGGTTGCTGAGGACAGGGAAAGATGGAGTACGCTGGTTAAACGATCATCTGTGGTGCCTCTACGACCTTCGAGTTACGGGATAGGATAGGATAGGATAGGATAGGATAGGATAGGATAGGATAGGACATTTTCATTCTGTGTTAAGCAGGTTACAGACACTTTTGATCACTAAATAAATACATAAATACAAAATTAAAGTAATTAGTAAAACAACAACAACCAAAGACTGAGTTGTTAAAATACTGCTTACCCAAGGAATCTGGCATCACTGTTGAGGAATCTGGATACACTTTGCAATGATATATCTTGCGGTTCTTCCTGGTGTTGTAGATCACTTTTCTTGCTTCCTCACACTCCTGGACCTGCAAGGAATACACACCAGATACTGCGAAACGTTTTCTCACTCTCGCAGAAGCCCCAAGGAAACATGCATATGCACAGGCAATGAATTGTTACAGTTATTCAACATTGTACAGATTATGGCAGTAAAGGACGGTAATATAATACCCGATTAAAATCACAACCTTCCTCTTTCTCACGCATATAAAGGTGGTGAACCAAACTTGAATAAAGACAACAAACAATCACTGAATCACACCAGAGCGGCAGAGGGGAGTAAATGAGAGGGGTTCTAGGAGGAAGGGACAGGTGGATGGGGTTGGAGGGAGGACCGAAAACGTACAACAAATCTAAATAATATCTTGTTTTCAGCTCTTGAGGCTGACACTATGGTAATAAGCAAAATTTAAATTTGCTAGAACTTTGCACATGCAAGTGGCGTCCAAAAAAGTCTGCCTGAACATTTTTCATTTAAATCAAGTACTTTTTACTGCCTGTTCCTAGACTCTGCATCACACCTTTATTTTCTTCAACCATTGCCTGTTGGAATATTAAAACAGTCGGAATTACAGACTTTAGCTTAGCCACATAAAACCACGTCTACATAAATAATAAATAAGTACAACTAAACTTCATTTCTTTATTTCAGTAGTTGTAAATTAATTACCTGATCATCCAGACAACAAGTTGTTGACTCAAGCTGGAGTGTCCTGATAAAATAATAGGGATCTGACGTTAAGGTCCCCTGTGAGGCTTCTGTAGTCGTTGGACTGGCTCCTGATGCTAATGAATCAGCAGGGTGAGAGGCTTCTGGGAGTTGTGACAGTAATGACCTTACCACCGATGGCAATGCAGATTTGGTAGTGAGTGTTTGTGGTGAAGTCTCCACTACCTGTTCATTCTTGCCTTTATTGCCTGTGGTCATAAGGAGTGCTGCCCTCTCTGTGCCAGGCTTCTGAAAAAAAAAAAAAGAGTAAAGAAATACATGAAAATGAACTATAAAAATTTTAAATAAGTAAATAAAATAATTTTTACCAAAACATAAATTCTAAAAAATTAAGAAATAAACTAAACTTCAAATCAAGTTCCAGTTTTAAATGCACTAAACATTTTCTTACTCGTTACTATGTTACTTGATATCAATGGTACAATAGCCCATACATACCTCTTCTACAAAGAGTCTCTGCCTCAAAGAAGTTGGGTTCCGACTAAACCTGATGGACCTCCTTCGTGATGATGACTGTGGCCTTTTACTCCCTGGGACATATGGGGGAGAGTTGTCAACCACTTCTTTCAGTGCCCTGAGGACAGGGTGTAGAGTCATTGTGGCTGATGTTGGTTCAGAGACTTGGGCCGATTGTACATTAGCAGTCTCTGGCGTCATGTCTGTAGTCACATAAACTGGGCTGCTTTTCAGCACAAGAGATTCAGCAGACTGAAAGCTGTGAAGTCTTTCTCCATTCTGTTTCCTTTCCGCACGGAAGTCTGTAGTACTGGTAATCTCAGATGGTTTGGGAGTAGAGTCTCTTTCTTGGAAAATCCTCCTTGGTGAGTTGCCTCTAGAGTAGGGATGACAATTTCTATAAATAGAACAGGGGCTACAAACAGCGAGTTTACTTTTCAACATTATGCTATTTTCCTTTGGACTTTCCATGTAAACATCCGATTCCACATTTTCTTGGTCCATGTTGCATCCTGCTGCAGCTACTGGGAATCGGATTTCTTCATTTGAAAATATGAAGGGAGCAATTGTTTGACTTGGAGCTGAGCACAGACTCTTACTTGCAGGCTGACTGGCTTTGCCAGAATCAAATGGAGACGATACCACAGGTGATGTTCCACTGAGATTTGCCTCACCTACAGATCCAAAGCCACTGTCATTTTTATCACCAGGAGAAACTGGTGAAAAGTTGCATTTGGGTAGAACTTGCCACGATACTCTACCACCGCAAAGTTTACCTGAAGAACCCAGGAATCTATTTGCAAGACTGTCAACTGTCATGGTCAAAGGACTGATACTGTTTTCATTTGATCTTGCACTTCTATGGTCGATGCTGTCTACCTCCATAGGTGTAGGATCATCTTCAGAGTCTTCTTTGGAGAAAAGCAGTGATCCAATGTCAGTCTTGTCTTCATAAAGGCGTACTTTACTGTCTGGTGTACTTGTAGCTGGAAAGTAAACTGTGGTCCGTAGTCTGCGTGGAGTAGACATTCGTATACATTGCTGCTGTTCTGTTCCTGCTACAGGTCCAACAGACACTTCATTGTCAGAATGAGAAAGAAGAGTTCTCTCCATCATAAGTGATACCTCAGAAGCTGCACACACAAATGATCCTCTAATTAAAAAAAAGAAAGAAATAATCGTATAAAGACTGTCTTTGATTCTGAAAATTATTACATCACGTGGTTCCATAATTATGTATAAAAAATTTCTAAAAATAAATTAAATGGTACATATTCATACTTCCCAACAGAATTTGTAAAGGGGTTTCCTATTTTTGTGTTTTTAAAAAAATTGCAAAATATTTGCGACAGGTACAAATATTTTGTTTCACGTGGGACTTAGTGTCAAGTGGGACTCAAGATACAAATTATGAGCTACTAATACTAATATTAGAAGTAAAAAGACATTTTATTACATCCATGTGCAGTGTTGTAAGAAAGTCTTTATGTTACTGAAACTTGGATGATCATATTGATATAGAAAAAAAGGAATCAACCCTTCCCTCGTACCCCATACACCCGACAAACTGAAACCTTGACCGCAACCTACCACAAACTTTCAGAATCCGCAAAAACATGGTCACTCTACCTTGCAGTTTCATTATCCGCAAAAAACACGAACCCAGGAACAAGCGCCAGATGAGAGTGGACCTGGATGGAGAGGCATCAGAGGAAGTAGCTGTCAAATCTGGAGTCCCCCAAGGCACAGTGATGGGTCCTTTACTCTTCCTCTGCCAAATCAACGACCTGCCGGACACAGTAAAATCAACAGTGCGACTCTTCGCAGACGATTGCCTACTCTACAGAGAGATCCGCTCCTTCCAGGTTCACATCACACTCCAATCAGACCTCAAAGACCTAGAGAGATGGGCCGAGCAATGGGGAATGCGATTCTACGTTCTCTCCACCAGACACAAGTCACAACACTTCTACAGCCTTGGAAACACTATACTCCAACAGACTGATACTACCCCCTACCTAGGCGTCCAAATTTCTGCGGACCTGAAATGGGCTAACCACATCACAAGCCTGCAAGAAAGCTGGATCCACACTGGGCTTCCTACGCCGAAATCTCCGGAACTGTCCACAAGAGTGCCGACGCCTAGCCTACATCGCACTTGTTAGATCCACTATCGAGTATGCCGCAGTGGTGTGGGATCCTTACCAAGTTACCTCCAACAAGACATCGACAAGCTGGAACGCATCCAACGCCAGGCTGCACGGTTCATTATGAGAGACTACAGATCCCGGGTCCCAGGATGCATTGGCAGGATGCTTCACGAGCTCCACCTCCCACTACTTGCAAAGCGTCGCCAACAACTCAGGCTGACCATGCTCTACAAGATAACCAGAGGACTAGTTCCTGCTCTCCCTCCCAACACCTTCCTTACTGCTGCCAAGAACAAACGGAAAATCCGCCCCACCACCTTTAAAGGATATGACACACAGAACATCATAGAGAGGCAGATAAACAACAACAACACATGCTTTATTTTACCACCCTCATCATCAGATCTCTACAGAAACTCCTTCTTCGTAAAAACAGTAGTGGAATGGAATAGCCTTCCCGATGACATCATCAACCTGTCCTCACCTAGCTCCTCCTCTGCAATCAGGAGGTACAGGGATGCTGACAAGATCTTATAGAGTCAACATAATAGAACAGTGATTTTAAACTTTTAATTGTACATATACATATCATCAGGCTTCCACAAGAGGAGCCCTTTTTGCTTTTTAAGCCGTTAATAGCCATCTATGGCTCCTGTGGTGTTTTCTGCCAACAATTACAACATCATCGGCAGTATCCAGATCCAGATCCAGCATTCCAGGAATACACTTGTATACATTTCCATACCTGTCAAGTCTTATGCTTTTGACATTAATTATAATTCTTACTGAATTTTGGTGGTTTTCAAGTCTTATGGCATAAGGTGAAGATCTTACTGTTTTTTAAAAATTGTATGTGTGTGTGTGTTACATATATCTATAGATAGATAGATAGATAGATAGATAGATAGATAGATAGATAGATAGATAGATAGATAGATAGATAGATAGATCATAGAATGATAGATAGATAGAGATATCGATAAGGTTCGTGAATGTGACAATTTATGCATTTTCACACATTTCTTGTGGTATTTTGTTCAAACTTATGGTATGGGAAGCAAAATCTTATGGTAAGAGTCCACAAGAGCTTGACAGGTATGCATTTCATTTTTAGTTCATTGTCTTTTGTCAACGTCGCTGTCATTTGTCAGTTTCTCACCTGACTCTCAGCCCGCATCGTACGCACTTCTGGGAATAGGTAAAGACTAAAGTAGTGAAAGCAAGAAGATACTTCAGCAGCTGCGGACTGACTGAAGGCAATATCCAGATATAGTCCCCTCATCATTGTAACAGCTCCAAAATCATTTGGCTTTTTTTCTTTTTTTCAGTTTTTTACATTCTATTAACACAACGAATGCATTGCAGACAATAAAAATTTGACAATAAACCTCCTTTCCGTCGGAAATATGTAACTAATATTGTATAGGGGGCTTTATCTGGATATTGTCCTCAAGTTCAATAACAATATTTCCAAATACCGTATTTTGTAGCTTGTAGTACTTGTACTGTTGAAACTTGTAAATTGTAACAGTGCACCACTCCAACCTTATCACAGGTAGGATACCTCTTGCTGAATAAAGATTTGAATTTCGCTTGCCTCTATTTCCGGCTAGGGGAGGTTACTCACACTGCTGAAGTAGAGGAACGAAAGAAAAAAAAATTAGCTAACCTTTAAGAAGAGAAAGAAGACAGTCCTCCACCACCCCTCATCTCTCTTCGAGATATCTTTGCTCCAGGCACATATTATACTTATTTTAAAATATATTTATTTTCTTTTCTTCTTATTTTATTTTTTAAACAATTTTTATATATTTAAGATACTTTGGCGATAACTCTTTTGTAAGAAAAGTTCACATACATTTTATCTGTAGCAACATCTGGCAGAGTGGGGAGTGGCCTACACATGGACCCAGTCGCTTGCCATCACTCTTCTCAAATAGGGGTAACCTTTAGGAGTGTGAAAATTACCGCACCATAAGTCTCATCATTCATCCCAGCAAGATTAGTAAGTTATTCATTGCTTACACTGTCACAGGGTCCAGTGTACTGCAAAGAGCCGAATCAGGACCACAAAATCAAGACCACAACTTGGCTGAAAGAGGACTCGCCCCTGATGGGCATAAAAGATCTGCTGAAACAACCCCAGTGGTAACACTAAAGGCACTCCACCAACCGGTCACTGTACAATAAAAGCATCCCACGCAGTGGACGCTGAGGCTATACAGTCACTGAGTATACTCTAATTTATTAAACCCTTTACAAAAACAATCAATATAAAATATCAACAAAACACATATATAAAATGCCTACATTGCAAAATAATAACATCACAGGAAGCCCTAGTGACCATTTGGCAGAAAGCGTCCAATATTCCCAAGCTGATCCAACAGACCTCACACACAAATGAGAAGCTAGTTTCGTCCTGGAAGAGTTTTCAAGAAAAAAAAGGTAGGTGACTGGTCTAGCGAAGAAGAAGATAGTATATAGTAGATTGATAGTACAGAGTAGGAATGAGAAAGAACAAATAAGAAAGACAGTGACAGTGGGAATTTAAAGAACTAAATTTCAGAAAGTGGGGATACTATACAGAAACCCCCGGCAGCAACACGGAGGGTCCCAGCAAGGTCCTCTTGAAAATAATATTCAACAGGTTGAAACCCCAAGCTGAACAAATCATAGCTGAAGAACAAGCAGGATTCAGGGCAGGGCGAAGTACCACTGAACAGATTTTCAACCTCGGAAAAATTTGCGAGAAATACCTACAGCACCAACAACATCTATATCATGTGTTCGTAGACTTCAAGAAAGCCTTTGAATGAGTCTGGCATGCAGCTCTGTGGGCAACCATGAGAGTGTACAACATAAGCCCTAAAATTATCGAAGTTATCAAAAACCTGTTTGACAATTAAGGCTACAAGTGCAGTCCCCCATAACAGCGCCATCGGAAACTGGTTCAGAACAACAATCGGTATGTGTCAAGGACGCCTACTCTCTCCAACACTCTTCAACATCTTCCTAGAGCTCATTATGTCAGATGCCCTTGCAGATCACAAAGGCATAGTCAGAATAGGGGGTAGAGCTATCTCCAACCTCCGTTTTGCGGATGACATTGATGTATTGGCTAGAGAGGAACATATGAACTTGAACAGCTTGTACAGAGGCTTGACACCACCTCCATAATAAGTGCAGAGAAGACCAAAATGATGACCAACAACACCAAAGGTATAAACATGGACATCAAAGTCCAAGGGCCAATCCCTCAACACAGTGCATAGCTTCAAATATTTGGGAGCCAATCAGCCATTGTATCAGACAATGGGTCCCGACCCGAAGTCCTCTCCAGGATGGCACAAACAATTGCTGCCCTGACAAGGTTGAAGACCATTTGAAAATACAGGACCATCAGTCTACATTCCAAGGTAAGGCTGCTGCACTCCCTTGTCATCTCCTTATTCCTATACGCTTGCGAAACATGGACCCTCACCACAGATCTACAATAAGAATACAAAGCTTGGAGCTCAACATGAGGTGCTACAGAAGACTTCTAGGCATTTCCTATACCCAGCACATCACCAACAACGAAGTCCGACAGACCATCACACAAGCCACTGGTCAACACGATGACATTCCCACAGTGGTGAAGAAACAGAAACTCTGATGGTATGGTCACGTCACCAGATCATCAGGCCTTGCAAAAACCATCCTGCAAGGCACGGTACAAGGAGGCAGAAGAAGAGGGAGACAGAAAAAAAAGGTGGGAGAACATCATTCGAGAATGGACTGGTTTGACACTGAACGAAGCCATGAGGGTTGCTGAGAACAGAGAAAGATGGAGTTCACCGGTAAACAATTATCTGTGGTGCCCCAACGACCTTTGAGTTACGGGATAGAATAGGGATAGGATAGGAAAAAAAGTTCATTTGTCTATGTGTAAACATCTGGATGGGTGGAAGTGTAACCACAGGTTCTGAAGTATTTTCTTTCGTCTTGGTAAACTCGTGGGCCTATAGTATGTTCTTCAAGTTTACAAAGAAGAAAGAAGAGACTTCAGAGCCCGTTCTTTCGTCTTTGTAAACTCATAGGCCATTTACAAAAATGAAAAAAGAGACTTCAGAGCCTGTGGTGTAACTCGCGGGAAATTTAATTTTACTTTCTATTGAAATTTCAGAAGTTAAATATTTAAAGTCAATAATGTAATCCATTGGCTACCCGGGAGGAAGAAAACCTCACAGGGCGGACTAATAATTTTATATTGCAATTTTCCATCTATGCATGTGATTATTATTACAATTGCACTGTTTGTTCAATAAAGTTTATTTCACAAACTACATTTCATTTTTATCATTTGTTTTGGTTTATTTTTGGTATTGCCTACTATTTTCAATTATTTTATTTGTTTTGATTCATTTAACAAATTTATGTTTACAAATATGACATATAAAAAAATTCACTCTAGCCATTTTGTTATTTTATTTATTTATTTTTTAAAATTAAAGTAAGAACCAATCATTTTATACATTTAGCCACTGCAAAATGATTGAAAACACCACTGTAATAGATACTTAACACAAATGTAAAGCGGATATAAAAAACATTACCTTCTGTGATAACCTCAATACAAAATCCAGGAATAAATTCATTTGGCAACATCTAGATGAAAAAATCGAACAAATAACCAGGAAAATTTTGTACACAAAATCATTTGTTGATGCATATTCAGTAGAAACATTCAGCAGGGGGGAAAAACCAATTAAAATCAACTTCAACATGAAATGATGAATAATTGAATATTTATGCAGTACAATTAAATCTCTGCACAATACTACTAAAATGGGGAAATGAAAAAAGGATACAGCTTCAACACAATAGTAATCAGTAGTAATTTAAATATATATGTAATATGAATCTGATTTCTTTGTATACAGGTCCTGTCTAGAAGTATGCAAAATGGCGATTACATTACATTGCATGATTGTTGCTTTAGGTCCAGCGGACTCCTCCGAGCCAAATCAGGACTGGACAACCCCTGATCCACATAAAGATATGCTGAAACAACCATAGGGGTAAAACTGAAAGCTCTCCACCAGCCAGTCACTTTACAATAAAGACATCCCACGCAGGGGACGCTGAGGCTGTACTCTAATTTATCGAACCCCCGTTTACAAAAACAAAATAGAATATAAACATCATTATAAATTATCAACAAAACACATACTTATAAAATGTCTACATTGCTAAATAATAACATCATAAGTCAACCCAAGGAAAGCCTCCGGGCCTGATGGCATTGATGGTAGACTTGTCAAGGCCTGCGGCGACGAACTCGCCCCAGTGTTCTGCGATATTTTTAATCAGTCACTACAAACTCATGTGGTACCGCAATCGTGGAAAGAGGCAACGATCTGTCCCGTTCCAAAAAGGCCCAGCCCCTCTACCCTGAACGATTATAGGCCCATAGCCCTTACTTCTGTCTTGATGAAGTGCTTTGAGAGACTTGTACTGTCTAAACTGAAGGTGGAAGCACAGCCATCCCTCGACCCCTTGCAGTTCGCCTATAGGCAGAACAGGGGTGTTGAGGATGCTGTGATAACTCTGTTACACCGTGCACACTCCCACCTGGAAGACGGCTGCGCGTACGTCCGCATTCTCTATGCTGATTTTTCATCGGCTTTTAACACCATCCAACCCCATATTCTTGCTCAAAAACTTCAAACCATGAACATCAACCCTTTTCTTACCCTTTGGGTCACAGACTTCCTCACTAACCGAACACAGACAGTGTGCATTAAAGCCCCCCCTCCGCCACTTTCATTACCATCATCGTCTTCGTCATCACCGACGTCATCACTATTATCATCTGCAGCAGTTGCAGCTACATCATCATCCTCATCATCGTCATCATCATCATCAGCAGCAGCAGCAGCAGCATCCCACTGTATCTCCTCTGTCAAGGTCATCAACACGGGTGCGCCACAGGGTACTGTGATAGCCCCCTTTGTCTTTACCCTTTACACAAACAACTGCCAAATTTCCAGAGATGACACACATATTATCAAATTTTCTGATGATGCTGCTGTTGTCGACCTTTCAGACTCTGTGACATGTTACGAGCAAAGTGTCAACTCTTTTGTCAACTGGTGTGATAGGAACCATCTTGAACTGAATGTCAAAAAAACTAAAGAAATGGTTGTGGACTTTAGGCGGAATGGGACAGATTTGCCGGCACTCTTGTTAAAGGGAGAAGAGGTAGAAAGAGTAGACACCTATAGATATCTTGGCATTCTCATTGACAATAAGTTAAAGTTCACAGCTAACGCTGAGGCAGTGTTCAAGAAGTGCAGACAGAGGATGTATATGTTGTACAAACTGCGTTCACTGATGGTGTCGCAAAGAATTTTGCAGCAGTGCTATACTGCTTTCATTGAGTCTGTGTTAACATTCTCATTCATCTGTTTCTATCAGTCTCTTAATCTCAAAAACCAAAATTCTCTTAACAGTATCTCCAGAACATGTAGCAAGATTGTAGGCAGAAATCTCCCCCGTCTCTGCGATTTGTTCCAAACAAGGGCCCTGAGCAAGGCCATGTGCATCATTAAAGACCCCACCCACCCCCTGTGCCCCCTCTTCCAGTGTCTTCCGTCCGGGGTTCGACTCAGGACAATGCAATGCCAAACAGTTCGCTTTAGTTCCACTTTCATCCCTACTGCAATTACCCTTTTCAATTCAACCAACAAACGCTGATGGCTCTGCTCAGGACACCTCACCACCCTCAAATTAATAACCCCATCATTTATTTTTATCTGATTAATTGCTTTTATAATCAAACTTGTATGTTTTATTTTATTCTATTACCCACATGTCCATTGATAATTATTGTGTTTGTAAGTGTGAGTGTATTACCTTATTTGTCAAGGACTGTTTGGTATTTTTTATCTCGTTGTTATAGTTGCTTATGATGTGTTCTGTGTGGATGAGTGCACGGCTGCAGTTATGAGTGGGCAAATGTAGTGCGTGAGTGTGTTGTAACTGCGCGAGGCTTTTATGACTGAAATAATAGTGCCTATTCTTTAGTCCTATTTCTTACCTGTAATATTTTTACCTGCAAGAGGCGTTCGCTCAATTAATGCATAGTTAATTTATGTACGGATGATGTGCGTACGGATTCTATGCTTTCTGAACCTCTTATATTAGTCTGTGTCTTATTATTGTTCATTATAACTGTCTTGATGTGTGGAGCCATTATATAACATAATGTGATGAGACTTGTACAATATTTCCATTCCTGTGGTAATAAAGATGTGTTGAATTGAATTGAATTGAATCATAGGAAGCCCTAGTGACCACCTGGCAGAAAGCGTCCAATATTCCCAAGCTGATCTAACAGACCTCAAACACAAATAAGGAGTCTTGTCCCGGAAGAGTTTTCAAGAAAAAAGGTAGGTGACTGGTCTAGCGAAGAAGAAGATAGTATAGCAGATTGATAGAACAGAGCAGGAATGAGAAAGACAGCGACAGTGGGAATTTAAAGCACTAAATTTCCAGAAAGTATTTTTCAGTATGTTTAAAGCTTGCGAAATGTTTTATTTATTTATCTGTTGGAAGATTTATGTAGAATTCTTTTTTCCAGTTACTATAGTATGTGTAAATTAAATCATAGAGGTATGGGGAGAGAGAGAGAGAGAGAGAGAGAGAGAGAGAGAGAGTTATTTAATTTGTTTTTTCTCAGTTGTTCTTGTTAATAAGTTGACTTTTTGATATAGTTAATTATTTTACATTTGTTCAGTACTATGTTCGTTTTCTTAGTTTTCTTATTTTATTATTTTTTCTTATTTTCAATGTCTAAATCACTTAGGTGAATAATAGACAATAAATGAGTAACACACACATTTTCCAGAAAGTGGGGATACTATTTATACTAAAACCCCAGGCACCCCAACGGGGGCAGGGGATTACAGATGACAGACCAGTGAGGTTTATCTCTCAATTATTACCCATGTCCTCTATTGACTGTTGTACTTTTGCTGAAAGAAAAGTCTTTGAATAGATTGATTGATTGATTGATTTATTGTTGCTTTAGGTCCAGCGGACTCTTCCGAGCCAAATCAGGACCGGACAACCCCCGATCCGCATAAAAGATCTGCCGAAACAACCCTAGTGGGAAAATTGAATGCCCTCCACCGGCCAGTCACTTTACAATAAAGACATCCCACGCGGGGGACGGCTGAGGGTTGACCTCAACTACGCGAACACCCCGGTTACAAAAACAAAATAGAATACAACCATCATTATAAATCATCAACAAAACGCAAACATATAAAATGCCTATAGTGCGAAATAATACAATCATAGGAAGCCCTAGTGACCACCCGGCAGAAAGCGTCCAACACTCCCAAGCTGATCCAACAGACCTCATACACAAACAAGGAGTCTTGTCCAGGAAGAGTTTTCAAGAAAAAAGGTAGGTCATTGATCTAGCGAAGAAGAAGAAAGTATAGCAGAGTGATAGGACAGAGCAGGAATGGGAAAGAGCAAATGATGAAGACAGCGACAGTGGGAATTTAAAGCACTAAATTTCCAGAAAGTGGGGATACTATTTATACTGAAACCCCCGGCACTCCAACGGGGGGAACTGTTGCCGCAGTGAATTAGTCATGCCTACAAAGGCAAGACAGGTTTTCAACTGGGGCTTTCACTGTTCCCTTTATAGGTTAGAACAATCTACAATGACAAGATTGCTCATGACCCCAAGGGGTCTTTGAATAGATGGAACTTCCGGTATTGTGATGTGTGAATGTACAATTATATATACTTTTAAAAGAGTTCAGCAGTAAATATACAATAAAACAGGTATAATATAATTCATGAATTAATTAAAAAGAAAGTTTTGCAAATACACGGAAAATTTGCAGAGATCAATACTTTTATTTATTGTTTATTTATTTTCAATGATTGTAGTCCTTGCTCATGCATAAACATACTAAACACAGAATAACATGTGAAACAGTATATCCTGAAATGGAATTGTTACATAACAAGAAAAACGTTACAACATTTACCTACTGTTGATGTTAAATACATCTTTTTTCTTAGTAAGCTGCCCAACACATTTTGGAACCTTAAATCTTTGGCACAGACAGTGATAGTGAATACATTAAAACATCCACTAAAGATTTTGCATGAATTAAAACTAGATACACTATCGTTGAACTTCAAAATTTAGCTGAAGTTTCAGAAAGTTAAAAATAATATAATTTTCAAGCTTCAGCAAATAAAACCCAAGTTAGCAGTGGAAATACTGAGTATCTGCAAGAAATGCTTTTATTGCACAAGTTTTCACTTTGTTGTTTCGATTTCATTGATATGTCATTGTATGATCACAGACATTGTCATCCCATATTATCATTTTCAGAGTCACGCACATTAAGCAAGTTATTTATAAAATATCAAATGCATGCATCATAATACAATATTAACATTTAAAAGAGATAACACAAAATTATGAAACACAAAAAGCACCCTGTAAAGTGTTTGATGCAGTTCCAGTGGGACATGTACACAAACACGTGCCGGCAGTTATTAATTGCCGCAACAGTCACTCAACAATGAGATATGAGGCAGTCACACATCTGAGCTGACTGAGGCTTACACCCAATACAGCACTGGCAGTTAGTTAATTAGTTATTCATTACTTACAGGGTCCAGCAGAATGCAGAGAGCTGAATCAGGACCACAAAATCAAGACCACAACTTGACTGAAAGAGGTTAGTTAGTTATTCATTGCTTACAGGGTCCCGCGGTCTGCAAAGAGCTGAATCAGGACCACAAAATCAAGACTACAACTTGGCTGAAAGAGGATTCACCCCTGATCCGCATAAAAGATCTGCCAAATAACCCTAGTGGTAACACTGGAGGCACTCCACCAGTGGGTCACTTTACAATAAAGGCATCCCACACAGGGGACACTGAGGCTATACTCTAATTTATCAAACAAAATAGAATACAAACATCATTATAAAATATGAACAAAACAAAACACATACATATAAAATGCCTATGTAGACAAATAATGACATCATAGGAAGCCCCAATGACCATTTGGCAGAAAGCGTCCAATATTCCCAAGCTGATTTAACAGACCTCACACACAAAGTAGGAGTTTTGTCCCAGAAGAGTTTATAAGAAAAAAAGATAGGTGACTGGTCTAGCGAAGAAAATAGTATTACATTACATAATTGTTGCTTTAGGTCCAGCGGACTCTTCCGAGCCAAATCAGGATCGGACAACCCCCAATTTGCATAAAAGATCTGCTGAAACAACCCTAGTGGTAAAACTGAATGCCCTCCACCAGCCAGTCTCTTTACAATAAAGACATCCCACGCAGGGGATGGCTGAGGCTTCACCCCAACTTATCGAACCCCCGTTTACAAAAACAAAATAGAATACAAACATCATTATAAATTATCAACAAAACATATACATATAAAATGCCTACATTGCTAAATAATAACATCATAGGAAGCCCTAGTGACCACCTGGCAGAAAGCGTCCAATATTCCCAAGCTGATCCAACAGACCCAAAACACAAACAAGGAGTCTTGTCCCGGAAGAGTTTTCAAGAAAAAAGGTAGGTGACTGGTCTAGCGAGGAAGAAGATAGTATAGCAGATTGATAGAACAGAGTAGGACTGAGAAAGAGAAAATGAGAAAGACAGAAAGTGGGGATAAAGAATAGGAATGAGAAAGAACAAAGGAGAAAAACAGAGACAATGGGAATTTAAAGCACTAAATTTCCAGAAAGTGGATACTATTTATATTGAAACCTCCGGCACCCCCACGGGAGGATGACTGAAGATTCACCCCTGATCTGCATAAAAGCTCTGCTGAAACAACCCAAGTGGTAACGCCGAAGACGATCCACCAGCTGGTCTCTGTACAATAAAGGCATCTCACACATGAGATCCTGAGATTATACTCTAATTTATGGAACCCCTGTTTACCAAACTAAAATAGAATACAAATATCATTATAAAATAACAACAAAACACATATGTATATAAAATGCCTACATTGCTAATTAATAATATCATAGGAAGCCCTAGTGATCATTTGGCAGAAAGCGTCAAATATTCCCAAGCTGATACAACAGACCTCGCACACAAATGAGGAGTTTTGTTTCGGAAGAGTTTTCAAGAAAAAGGGTAGGTGACTGGTCTAGCGAAGAAGAAGATAGTATAGTAGTTTGATAGAACCGAGTATGAATGATAAAGAACACATGAGAAAGACAACGACTGTGGGAATTTAAAGCACTCAATGCCCAGAAAGTGGGGATACTATTTAATACAGAAACCCCAGATATCCCCACGGGTGGAAGCACTGGCAGGCTCAGTATGATGAGACAGTATGTGGAAGACACAGAAAATAAATAGTCAAAGGTTATGGTAGGAATGTTTTCTCTTTCCACATGTGCACAATTCTAAACTCTGTAACAATTGTCACCGAGTTCATTCACAAAATAGGTGAGAAAATCTCAATGCCTAACCAGATTCCATAATTTCTCATCACATAAAATTATTTCTCAAAGTTCTCTGCTTTCAAGCATTTATTTTTGGTGAAAATAAACTTACCCTGAAATTAACATTTACAAAGTTGACTGGCTCACTTTACTTAGCGTTTTCATCACCACAGTAGAATGGAGCTTTTTTAAAATTTTTCTTTGGTACATTTTGTTACAAACTGGTGGTTTCCACGGAAAAGTTTATAACGATACAACATAAAAACAACACTGCAATGTGCAATTCGCAGCTATGCTAGTTCTAAGATCCAAACTATTAATGGACAAATAGACAAATGGAATTTATTGATTTGTATAAAAACTATATTTCTTATAGAGCTATGCTTATTTTGTCAGTGGAATGTTAAAAGGATCTGTCATCCTGAGCTGGTGAAATTGAGCACCTTACAAAATAACCACCCTGTCACTCATACACAGCAGCAACACCAATAGTAATAACAATATAGAAACATAATAATAAGTAAATAACAAATACATCAAAAGATTCTTTATTCTAAAAGTAAAGACTCAGTCTTGCATGAACGTGCAACCATTGTCAGAAGAAAAAGAAAATGCCGAAATTAATTCTTTGTGGAATGGCTTAATGCTTAATAAATTTCCAATCATGCAAGTCATAATGAGAAAGGCAAAATAAACTGAAAGTATTATGTCTTGGAAAAGGGTACAAAAACTGCTTACCATGCAAATTATTTACAAGGTTTAGAAATAATTTTTAGAAAATCTATTTTTAAAGAACACACCAAAAATCAACAACTCCTATACATGTTTTTTAATGTGGTCCCAACAATGAGCGATATATTTAAGATGGCAAAATTTGTTTCTCTCTCTTCTGAGCAAATCAACATTTTAAATATATCCGAGTCAAAATGTTTCCCTTTGTGATGAGCACACCATGTGAACATCACAATAAGTGCAAAAGGGTGAGTTTGTTCAAGAATGCATTGGAAGGTACATTTCTCTCAATGCTGGGTAACATTACAGACTGCATTATTTATTGCTCATCTCCTCTTGCAAAATACATATTCCAGCATTTAAGAAAACAACCTCATACATCAATGCTTTACACAAAAAAACTTAAAGTAAACCAAACCAAGGTTACAAGCAAAATTAAAGAATTAAAAATATTCAGTGTACCAAACGAGTTTTCCACTCTTCCCCTTTGTTCTGCCGAAATTTGTTACTGTCGATGTTTGGTATGTCGGTAAAATTGACGCTGCACGTTGGAGTATTCTTCTGAGAGCAAGGCGATCCTTCCAGCTCAAACATGAAGAGCTGGTTGGTTGTGGAGTTGCTGAACACAGGGGCTGGCACGTACAAAGTAACCTGGGGACCTTCTTGCGGCCAGTAGCGACCTACGTTGAAGTCATTGATAAAAGCCTGCCCCTAGAAACACAATAACGCTAAGAGATGAAAGAACATAATTAATTTTGTATAATTTACATATCGTGGGATTCTTAAAATAAGAAGATTTAAGAATGTTATATTGTATCAAGTTTTCAGCTGGTCATTCACTAACCAAGCAAAGCTATCAAACGCATACCAGTGGAGTTTCTTGGTACAAAATGACTTGTGAGAACTGTGTTATTTTATTTCATGTTCATAGCCTATAAATGCCATAAATATTAGGACTGAGAACTAGATCAATACATACAACTATACCCGACGACTTCAAGCTTAAGGTTAAAAGCATGAAGTACTATTATCACTATAGAAGTAGACAAGAACAGCATTGTAGCATGCACATCAACAGATATTACTTTCAACTCTGCCTATAAAAGAGAATTATCACAAAGGTGGTGAAAAGATAAAGAACGAACCAAAGTTTCACAAGCGCTAGCTTCCGATTCTCTGCTTTGCAAAACTGCACAATACTCAAAAATATGGAATTAAAATATACTCAACATGTTAAATTTAATAATAGGCAAAAATTAAACAAATGTACCTTTATCCATGGTCGCATATCTAGGAAAGTATCCATTGCCACACCTGCATCCCCAAAGCTAACTTTTCCGGCATAGACAGAGGGGGTTGCTAAAGCTCCATCTTTTGATTTTTTGGGTGGATTTCTGTGTATATAAATCAACACATTTAAAATCACCAACAAACTCAACAAAAATAAAACATTTTTTACAAGAAACAGGAAGAACCACTCCAATATTTCCACCACCACCCCACTCCTTCACCCCACTTCTTTCCTTCCCCCTTCCCCCTTATTTTTTTATTTATTGCCTGCTTTTATCACATCAGTAAAAATAATTCTCACCTTTTTACAGAGCATCATCAGAACTCTTTCTAGAAATGAGACTCAACAAGTTATTTTAGTAAGTCAGACTTTTTTCTACACCTTGTGTGTGTGTGTGTGTGTGTGGAATAACTAGGTCTTACCCTGAAGGTTTGACTTTGCCCATGTTCTCAAGGTGAATGGCGTATATTTCCCAGTCAGTCAGGGTAGCCAGATCTAGGGTTATGTTATAGATCAGACCCTAAAAATAGACATATAAAATCAGAAAATATAAACACAATGGTAACTGTATATTTCATGCTACAAACGATATTAGTACTGGTGACATTACATTACATTACATGATTATTGCTTTAGGTCCAGCGGACTCTTCCGAGCCAAATCAGGACCGGACAACCCCTAATCCGCATAAAAGATCTGCTGAAACAGCCCTAGTGGTAAAACTGAAAGCTCTCCACCAGCCAGTCACTTTACAATAAAGACATCCCATGCAGGGGACACTGAGGCTTCTCTAATTTATCGAACCCCCATCTACAAAAACAAAACAGAACACACAAACACTACTATAAATTATAAAAAAAACACATACATATAAAATGCCCACATCGCTAAATAATAACATCAGAGGAAGCCCTAGTGGCCACCTGGCAGAAAGCGTCCAATATTCCCAAGCTGATCCAAATAGATCTCATACACAAATAAGGAGTCTTGTCCCGGAAGAGTTTTCAAGAAAAAAGGTAGGTGACTAGCCTAGTGAAGAAGAAGATAGTATAGCAGATTGATAGAACAGAGCAGGAATGAGAAAGAGCAAATGAGAAAGACAGCGACAGTGGGAATTTAAAGCACTAAATTTCCAGAAAGTGGGGATTCTATTTATACTGAAACCCCCGGCACCCCAACGAGGGTAGTACTGGTGACAGCACTGGTTACTCTGACTGCAAAATGTCTTGTTCTTATCCTCATTTTGTTTTGAAAGGAAGTATTCTACTGTTTGTAATGCTATAATAATAATAATAATAATAATAATAATAATAATAATAATAATAATAATAATAATAATAATATAGATAATAATAATAATATAGATAATAATATAGATAATATAGATAATAATAATAATAATAATAATATAGGATGCTATCACACGCTTTTTCTTCAATGGAACTCAAAGGGCAGCGATCTGAAGTCAGATGAGAAATCATGCTGTTCATTTGTGCATTACAGCAAACAAGCTGTAATATGCCGATCTTACAAAATATAAAGTAGTTCTTTGCTTGGTACAAACCATGCCAACGATGAGATGCACCAATACAAAGCTCTAGTTCACCTTAAACTGCATAACAAACTTATGCCCGATCTGGCTTAAGCTGCAAGTTTTTCAACCGTAACATCCAGAAACCATGGTTTTATTCCGAATGATAAGAAACTGAAATGTTGTCCCAAGGTCACTTCAACAGTAGCTGAAGCTCTTACTTTGTCATTTGAAAACATATAAAGTCAGAAAGCTTTGTCACAATATAGAGAGTCGGAGTACATACCTTAGTCATGAAATTCATGGCAGTACTGAAGCCCACTCTGCCCGTGTTCTCCACAAGGATGTCCAGGTACTGGCCTGCTTCGCCCGAGATGTTCAATGTCGTTTTGTCGGTGCGGTACAGCATACCCTGAGGCACCTAAATGATCATAACACACAAATGATTAGCTAAGAAGAGTGCATCGATTACAGATGATTGTGAATAAAAACTGGAGATGACAAGGAATAAAAAAAATTTAATTCAAGATTAAAGACTATCTTGAGCATACACATGTATAATAGCATCCGTAATCACTTCAAACTAGAATCTTCATACAAATTTTCTTCCAGTTTAAATCTAATAACTGAAGGTTATTACAGATTATCTTAATTGTGTCGTAGCTCAATCCAATCATGCTGAACACATTCAGTTCAACTTTTCAGTTTCTAATTAAAATGTACCTGATCGACCATGACGTAACCTCTGTCTCGAACTCCTTTTGTGAACAGTAGCCCTGGGTTTGTCACAGTTTTCAGTTTGTGCCGATATAAGATAAAGCCATAGTACTGAAAAGGAATTTTTTTTTTTTTTAAATCACTTTACGACATTTAATCACTTAAAGGAGTACTCAAATTTGAAAGAGTAGTTAAACTGAGATTAAACTGTAGTATAAAAATTAAGAACAATAAACATTTACATACACCAAAATTAAAACTAAAAAATATATATATGGTGTTGTTTTTACATGAAACTTTAATTTTTAATGACAATAGTTCAAGAAATTGTAAAAATAAACTATTATACTTAAAAGTACCAACATGGTTCTAAATGCAATTAAAAAAATCTCTAAATAAACATAAATTGGTGAAACAAATCAACTGAAAGTATTAAAGGATTTCAATCATTCTCTTAAAATACTGTGAAAAAAAGCGTTTATAACATTAAACTTTCGTAAAACATCCAACTTCTATAAGGAAAACAATGTAGACCTAATAACCTTCTCCATACATCGTTGTCAGGCATTAAAATTTCAATATTCTACAACAAAGAAAATGAATCAATGTTGACACTTCAATTGTACTACAGCAACGTAACGCTCTCACTAGTTGTTTTCTTGAATAAACAGAATGTTTGTAACAAATTTTGTCTGGCAATTTGGACCCACAATGACCATACAAGACTGAAGGTTAGAGGTATCAACGGCCCACTTTTCCTTTGCTATAGAACTAAAGAGATACTCACATGCTGGATCTCTTCCATCGTCAGTGGATAAACAGAATGCACTGGACCCTCTGGACACAGAGTATCCAAAGCATCCTGCACTGTTGACACCTGCATAGATTACCCAGGAATTAATACATCGCTACAGTATCCTGTATGAAAGACAACTGAAAGCGACAAGCCCAGTCCCCAATTAAAGGTTACACATATTAAGTGTCTGTGATGTCTTGCACAGAAGAGGTGGAAAATTAAGAATACAGTGGAACCTCCGGTATCCGGCTCTCCGGTATACGACTCCCTCCGTTATGTGACCTAAAAACTTCTGACGGATTCACTTCCAATAATAAATGACCTCTGGTATGCGACAACCTCGTTTATGCGACCAGCAACCGTGTCTTAAGCCCTTTATACGACCGTCTTGGGCAATTTAAAAGAGATATCAGTTAATTTATTGTCTGTACCTTTCGTTCTTTCTCTCATTTTAGTGTACGCGTACTGTTGTCTGCTATTTTCGGTTCGCAAGTAAGGGACATTACTCGCCTACTCTGGCCTGTCAAAATGGCGTTGCGTAAGAAGAAAGTTTTGAGTTTGGCAGAGAGAATGAAAGTGATTGAAAGAAGTGAAAATGGGGAGAGTTGTTTGTCCATTTCAAGATGTTTACACGTTGGGAAGACCCAAATTCAGTACATCATAAAGGATAAGGAATCTGTAAAACTACGATGGGAGAGTGGAGAAAGTGGTGAAAGAAAAATATCGAAACTGAGAGCGTCCGCACTGACAGACTTAGATGAACGTGTCTGGCAGTGGTTCGTGGAGGCAAGAAAAAGAAGCATTCCGTTAACTGGAAAGGTGCTGCAAGAAAATGCTATGTTATTGTCTGTTGAACTTGGAAAAGACGACTTTCAGGCCTCGAATGGATGGCTGAATAAATTCTTAAAAAGACACAACATCAAGCAAGCAGTGCTGTCAGGTGAAAGAGGTGATGTACCAGAAGCGACTGTGGAAGACTGGAAGCAGAGGCTGTCAATATTGTGTGAAGGATACAGAGATAAAGACATCTTCAATGCAGACGAAACGGGTCTTTTGTTCAAAACATTACCTAGCAAATCTATGGTTGTGAAAGGCCAAGACAATCCTGGAATCAAAACTGCAAAAGAAAGAATCACAGTGTTGCTGTGTGTTAGTGCCAAGGGAGAGAAAATGAGACCCCTCGTTGTTGGCCGAAGTGCAAGACCAAGGTGTTTCCAAGGTCTGGAAATTTCAAACCTTGGCATTGACTACAAATTCAACAAAAGGGCGTGGATGACAGCAGCCATTTTTGAAGAGTGGCTACGAAAGATCAACAACAGAATGGTCCTGTTGCGGCGAAACATTCTTTTGTTTGTTGACAATTGTTCTGCACATCCTTTACTGCAGCTATCAAATGTGAAAGTTGTGATGCTTCCCCCCAACACAACATCAAGGCTTCAACCCTGTGACGCCAGGATTATACAAGCAGTGAAGCTGAACTACCGGAAATCCCTGCTACGCCACCTGCTGCATGAAATGGACAATGACCAGACTGCAACTGCCCAGGTATTTCTCTCTCTCTCTCTCTCTCTCTCTCTCTCTCTCTTTGTATGTATGTATACGTGTGTCTTTGTGTGTGCATGTAAATGGGTGCCTATTTCTAACTGAAATTACAATTTGTCATCTGTCATAAGAAATTGTTTTTAAAAATTGTGCTTTTAAAATTATATAATTTATTGTTTTTCCTATTTTCCTATTTATTTTGCAGGAGCTGGTGAAATCTGTCACACTTCTGGATGCTGTCCTGTGGATGGTGAGAGCTTGGACGACACTGAAAGCAGAGACAGTTTCAAAGTGTTTCCAGAAATGTGGCTTTCTCCAAGATCAAGGTAAATTCAAACTTTTATTTTCCAAAAAGTACAGAATTCTGTATATAGAAACTTGTGTGTGCATATGGTATGAAACAAGATCTTTCCATTAAAAATGAAGCCTTGTTTCAGGTGATCCTCCTGTTCCAGTGGCACAAGCAGATCCAGAGGATGAAGAAAATCTAACAGGACTGGAGGGCGTGGAGAGAATTGTCCATGGTTAGTCATTTATAGTCCTTTTTATAGCCATGGTCAGTTTTGAAAGTGCATGGTCTCTTTTCTCTGTGTGAAAGTGGTTGTACATTTGTGTTGGTGTTGAAAAATATGCATGAAACAATTTTAGGAGTGTTAAGGTAAGGATGTGTGTTTTGTTTTGCAGATGTTTCTGAACTGGAGCATTTGGAAAATGTGGAGGGAGAGATGCCGCTGTTTCCAGATGAGACTGCCTCAGCGGCCAGTGCCATTGCAAGTTCCAGTGCAGGGGAGGAGAAATCAACAGCCAGTGCAGACGAGGGGAAATGCGAGCAAGAAGAGCAAGAAGATTCAGATGGAAATGAACCTGAACCACCCATCAACTTTCCTACTGCAGTAAAATACACCATGGAGCTGACTAAGTTCTTGCTTGTCAACAACATCTCTGGAGTAGACCAAATGATGGCCATCCAGTCTGCCATTCAGAGTGCAAGCGTTAGAAAGAACCTGATTAATCGAAAACAGTCTTCAATTTTAAAGTTTTTCCCTGTTCAAAATATCTGAAGAAGAACTGGTTTCTAGTTTTGAAGTTCTGAATAAAAGACAAAGCTAAAAATGAAACATGTTTTACAGTTTTCTTTGTCAGAGAATACATGCTGCTGAGTGTAAAAATTATGACTACATACCCCTCCGAGCCTGACCTCCACCCCCACCCCCCACCTTGTTTCCGGTATAAGACCACCTCTATTATATGACCGTTTTTTCTCAGATTTTGGACGGTCATATACCGGAGGTTCCACTGTACTAACTATGCAGACAAGCATGGAAAACTACACTCCATTTCACAATTCTACAAGGGAAACAAAGACAACTACAAAGACGAACACGGGGGTAGGAATGTGTAATCACATCAATGTACTGCAATGGAATTTTTTTCAAAAACAGATCCTTTGCAGACAAATGTAGAAAACCTATAATGAAAACAAAAAGCAAGTCTTCTAACATCAACATGTAAAACATATAAATGGCTTGACTTCAATAGAGAAGATGACACAATTATAAACCAATAATGTGGCAAAGTCATCTCTTCAGCAATGTACCCCACATCACATTATTAAGACATAGGGCACAAGTAAGATATCTAGGTTATGATTTGAGAGACTGTGAAGAATCTGCAGGTACAAGAAACAAAACTTACAAACGCCATCTGCTGGGTTCCATAGTTGCCCTTAGGTGTGTTTGGTGGAATAGGATCAGGTGGCAAAATGTAGTACTGTATAACAAAATAAAATCAGTAGTTACATGATCAGTTTCTTTCAGTCATATCTACAACCACAAACAGTGAACTTTTCAATCAATTTTCTATCTATAAAAAATATAATTAAACAAAATAATGAAATAAATAAATATAACAACAAAACCCACATACAGGAGACAAAACTGGTAACAAATGTATGTGTATATGCAACTACCCTGTTTAAATCAACATATACCTAAGGAATAACGCTACTTGGTCATAAAATAAGTTGAACAACCTCTCATACATTTACAATGACATACGGCACCTGTACCTCTATAACTCTTTTTTTTTTGTGCCTAACAAATCAAAGCCAGAAAGAAAAAGAAATGGGTACAGTTTGGAAATACTAAAACAAACTCTTCACTGTCCAGTTTTTCTGGGCATTGCCTTGATAACATCGCACTGTCTCGATACCAACAAATATTCAAGAAAGTCTGTTATAAAACTCTGGGATGGCAACATACTTCCATGGAATTCTGATTTGCAAAAATCATAAATAAATAAGTTAATTAATAATGTAAAACATAAAAAAGATTGTGTTATAAACCTGTGAAATAACATCTCGCACAGCAATATATTTCCCTGTGATGTCACCAGATTCATTGAGGGGGGCATCATAGTCGTAGCTGGTTGGCACAGCCTGGTATGGAGGGTCATTAGCGCCATTCCAGTAGCCAAAGTTTGTGCCACCTTCATACATATACCTGCAACAAAAACACATTGCTTACAAATTATACAACAAGTACGGTCATAAGTAGTAGGTACAACCTGGTATGTGGAGCGTCTGGGATGGGTGGGAATGAAAGGTCATTGGTACCATTCCTGTAGTCAAAGTATGTGTAACCTTTATACATGTATCTTTAAAGAAAAAAAGTATGTAACACTTGTGGTGGAATGGGAGGCAACTGTTCACAGCTGGGGACAGATTGTCTACCTTCCATTTCAAGTTCAAGTTCAAGTTCAAGAATACTTTATTATCTCAACAGAGAAATTATGACATACAATTGCTGATCGGTATGAAACATTAAAACAATACATACATAGATAAAACAAGTACACAGTAGACTACCTCTATAGTAAATTTCCAGTATGAAATGACATCTCAAACATCATCACAAACATCAAAATCTTATATACAAAAATATTACTTAGCGCTTATTTAAAAACTCAATAGATTTTGGAATAAAACTGTTTTTTGTTCTTACAAGAGAACATTTAGGCACACGCAGTCTGTTGTTGTTGGTTAGTCTAACCTTAGGTGGTTAATGCTGTGCAGAATCCTTTGGGGTGGCTTATGGGTTATGCAGGACAAGGCGACGCGACATATGTTCTCCTCATCTGCTTTTGGTGGTGAGCAGGACTAAATTGTCGGCGGGCATTTTATGCAGGTTACTGGCAGTGACTTGCAGAGAGTGTCATGGCACTAGTAGCCGGCAATCCGGTTTACTATCAACATGCTTCACTGCCTTGCAGGACAAATACTTTTAATGTCCTTCTTTCGAGTGATAATTGAAAAATAACAATTCAGGTTGGGCAGTGTTCTCAAGGTTGTGGTTGAGAGACAGGAGTCAAATACTCCGTTCGGCTACACACTTATTGCTACAATAAATGCAGTCAATGTTATATATCTGGTGCACGTCAAGCAGCAAAATGGTGACTTGGACCGCTTGAGTTAGATCCTGTTTTGGGCAAATGTCTTCAGCAAAAATTCAATATCGATAACTCTTAAACACACCATTTGTTTCGAGTGGATAGGGCTAGGGGAGCATGGAAGGGAATGAACTTATAGTTACGCTTTCTCTAAACAGAAATAGTCCTATAACAGTAGATTCCTTTAAAAGATCTTCCTGATTCTCCACAAAGCATAAATTTTCATGTGAAAAATCAGTCTGAATAGCAACATCCAATCAGTTTAGGCATGCAGACAGGCAGCCTCTGGCAAGAAGGACAGTGAACCTAAGGCAATAATGATCAAAACTCTTACATGTTAACACTGGCATTGCAGGCAATGATCAAGTTGAGCGATTTGGCAACTTTGATCCAGTCTGCCGTGTTGTGACGAGACCCCCAGTGATCCAGCCAACCTGTGTAGAACTCTGAATTCACCTGTGGGCAAAGCACAAAGCAGACTTTTAGCAAACACTTCATTAGTTGATACATTGGGTAAAGTACAAAAATAATATTGGATATCCTAAAACACCATCACCATGCACATTTGTTGATCTGATCGATATTCTTTTTTAACGTTGGCCCTAGAACTACTGAACCATGCAAATTTTGCATATAAATTTAATTTGGATCCCTGCCAGCATAATCAAGATCAAGATATAAATGCACATTAATATTTGAAATACTGCATATAAAACAGTAAAAAACAGAGTCCAATTGTCCAACTAACAGTGCACTTCTAGGGCTTCATTGCTTATTGCACTGCCAAATCTTGAAAAACATTCTATTACTCATCACATGATGTTCATCAAATAAACACACTCACCAAAGGACCCTTAGGCTCAAAATCTCTTTGAGATTTGAAGTTAGAAGCAGGATCGTCTGGAAGTGAGAAATCAATAATCACAAAATCAGACGCTATATCGTTGTTCATATTTTTGTCTTGCATGGTATAGCCATTAGCTTAAAACAATACGCATATGCATAGATATATGCATCCTATCATATCCTATCTTATCACGTAACTCGAAGGTTGTAGGAGCACCACAGATGATCGTTTAACCAGCGTACTCCATCTTTCTCTGTCCTCAGCAACCCTCATGGCTTTGCTCAGTGTCAAGCCAGTCCATTCTCGAATGTTGTTCTCCCACCTCTTCTTCTGCCTCCTGCACCGTGCATTGCAGGATGGTCTTTGCAAGGCCTGATGCTCTGGTGATGTGGCCATACATTAGAGTTTCCGTTTCTTCACCACAATGAGCATGTCATCGTGTTGACCAATGGCTTGTGTGATGGTCTGTCGGACTTCATCGTTGGTGATGTGCTGGGTATAGGAAATGCCCAGAAGTCTTCTGTAGCACCTCATCTTCATGCTTTGTATTCTTCATTGTAGATCTGCAGTGAGGGTCCATGTTTCGCAAGCGTATAGCATATATGAAGATGGAGATGACAAGGGAGCGCAGCAGCCTTACCTTGGAATGTAGACTGATGGTCCTGTATTTCCAAATGGTCTTCAACCTTCTCAGGGCAGCAATTGTATAGCTTGTGTGATGGTCTGTTGGATTTCGTTGTTGGTGATGTGCTGGGTACAGGAAATGCCCAGAAGTCTTCTGTAGCACCTCACCTCCATGCTTTGTATTTTACGTTGTAGATCTGCTGTGAGGGTCCATGTTTCGCAAGGGTATAGGAAGATGGAAATGATATGGGATATGCATACTTCATATGCATACTTTAGTCAATAAACAATCCAGAACATTGTTAAAACAGTCCCAGCAAACCAGCCCGATCTGGGCCCCACTCGCGCCGCGTAGGGCATCCCGACTTTGTCTGGCTATATATAGTAGGGACCCACATAGCCCTACAAAAACCCGATGCGTAGCGGAGTCCAGAAATGTGGATGCGTAACGATTCTCCCTCCCGTGTGCCGCCCGATTCAGCCCCACCACAAAGCCACACTGCGCACACGCTAACATAGGCTTACTCTCGCTTCTCATTGGCTAAACTGTCTGTGGAATGTTTCGTCTGCTTAACATTTGCTGCGGCGTACGTATGTGAAAAATATTTATACAAAATCAATTCAGCAAGATATCATTATTTAATTGTGCTTATAATTCTTAATTTTTATCATACAACATGTAAAATACTGTTAAAGTGTTTCTTTTAACTGTTGTATTTATTTATACATTATAAGCCAAGGGTAAATTTCCGTGCCCATTACTGCTGGTCTTTTCCGGTTGTCCTTAGGCGCCAATTTTCTAGTTATTTTCTTCTACAGTTGCATGTGCTCAAATATTGTGGTTGCCTGCGAAAACCTATTCCGCTGTGGCTGTTTTTTGGGGCTTTGCCTTTCGTTTATGTATTTACACACGATTTCGATAGCGATGAAGATCACGTTAAAATATATCGTTATCGAAATAGTGTGTAAATACTTCAGTGGGGACACACCAAGGACTTCCGAAAACAAAAACGCCTGTGCCGACAGTTCCTATTAACACCAGACACCTCAATTCTTTCTTCATGCAATCGCATATCATAAACAATAGGCCTATGTGGGATATAATTTTAGGGTAAATCAGCATTGGCCAGGGATGGGCATTATCGGGGGGGTTTCTGGTTTAAGATGGGTTACAATAGGGTGGGCTTTGGGTATCCTGACGTATGCCCGATATTTGCCGGAATCTGGTTACCGTTCGGCAAAGGAGGGGTTACGGTCGGGTAAGTTTTGGGTATCCCGACGATCGCCCCATCTTTACCGGACATCGGGCTACTGTTCGGCAAACTTTGGGTTATGATCGGGTAAGTTTCGGGTAGCCCGACGATCACCCGATCTTTGCCCGAATCGGGCCCGAGTCGGTTCCAATTTCCATTTGCCTGATCGGGTCCCGATCGGTAGCGCGATCTGGGCCCGATGCGGGCCCCGAAATTGTGGTTAGCTGGGGTATCTAGTTAATTCCTTTCTCTAAACAGGGTGTTCAATACTTACAAGTGATGCCAAAGTCTATTGTGGCATAGGCCCCCTTGATAGTTCCACACTTCAAGTAACCATCTCCATCTCCATCCGTAGTATAGATGACAACATTGTTGCCAAGCATTGTGCGCACTTTGGTGAGAAGGAACTGAAGGTATGACTGGTCACAGGCAAAGTAGCTACCATACTCGTTTTCGATCTAAAACATTACACACACAAACCCAACTTATTATTATCATTTTCCAAGCTTATAATTATAGGCCTGATTCTGCATAAGTAAAGCTGCATCCTTATTCAAGTTCCGTGTGAAATGTGGCACACAAAAAAACATTAGGACTGCTAATAATGTTTTAGCACAAGTTATATGAAACGCCTTCCTATAACATATATAGGCATACAATTACAATTGATAACAAAGCACAGTTTTCAAATGAAAACAATAAAAATGCAGCATTTTCAAGTTCTGAAAACAGTTATTGAATCTGATTTTTTGCTGTAATATGTGCCCAATAACAGGAATAAACACAATTACATAATTAAATCATGAAAGATCACTATTCATAGGTACATAGTAGAAAAAATTTCCATACGGAAATGGTAACAGTAAATTAAAGTTAAAAAACACAAGCATAAAGTAAATGCAAGCATCTGTTAAAAGGTTAACTCGTTGAACCCGAAAGACCGATATATCGGTCTAGCCCTTAAACAGCTGTGCCCCGATAGACCGATAAACCGGTCTCGTAACCTTACCTTAGTCTTGCGGTCCGTACAAAGCTTACTGTTCTTTCTAGTACTTGCTGTTTGGAATAGGGTTATTGAGGGTTATTGGGAATAAGGTAAAGCAAAATGTCTGCGCTCTAGTGCGAGCACAGTGCGTGTTTTTGTGTCATTTTTTTCTCAATTTTGCGTCATGAAACGAAGGTCTACAAATCAAGGAAGCATCGCTAAGCGACTGTACACAACTCAGGAAGTAATCGATCAATTGTGGGATGATAATGAAGGTGAAGAGATGACATTTGAAGTACTTTGAATTGTCTAACACTTTGGTTGATAAGTTTTGGTTGTTTTACTAAAAGCATGCTAAAAATGCCATTTTTCTCCGGGGAGCCCAGGGAATGGGCTCAGAATTGGTGGGGCATCCAGGGTTCAAAGGGTTAATATGTACCTGAACCATGACAACTGGACCACCATTTTCATACAGGAAAGGTTTGATGACGGTCAGAAGTTTGGTGAACCATTTATCCACATACTTCAGATAAGCTGCAAAGGAAAGAGTCCTTGTTAAGTAATATTAACAGATTACACCAAATCAGTTGGAAAACAATGACAAGACCTAGAACAATGTGAACAACAATGAACATTGAAGTTTAAAGTCTACACCCACCATTACCGATATGGCAGACGCTGATAACCATCCCAGAGAACAAGGGGTAGGGACCTAAATCAACACTGAACCACCAAAGCGATCATACTGCTAAAATGGACAGTGAAAAATTGCCACTTTCATCTAGCCCACCACGGCACTGGAACTTGGGTCATCAGTTTTCCAGTCGAACGCACTACCACTGAGCTACGGCCAATGTAATTATGTCAATGACAATAATGGAATTCAAATGAAAAGTTTTGAAACCGTGCCTAATTTACATTAAACAAGGGCAAGACCTAGAACAATGTTATTATGTCAACGATCATATTTATGCATACTTTACATTTAAATTTCAACCCCATTATCTAATACATACAGATAATGACTTTATTTTCCATTGTGATTTTGGTTGGTATCACAACGGTTAACTAAGTCTAAAGGCTTAACAATGCCATATATCCACAATGTAATAACTTTACTCTGTAAAATGCATACTACCCAAAATCTTCAGCTGCTGTTCAACAAATCTAAATTAATACACACGAAGACTACACTAAGTTGTGACAGTTTAATCAAATATAATCAAATATATATATTGGAGCATTTGACCTAATATGACTATGAGTTTTCAACATACAACACAGAATAATAATTTATTTTAATAATAATTTGTTTTTCATAGCGCAAAACCAAACTTAAACTTAAAGCTTACTCTAAGCAGTCACACTCATACACACACACATACGCGTGCAAGGATAACTATATAAACAATGTGGTAAAACACAAGATAAAACAGTTAAACAATCACAATGTAAGAAATAATACAAACATCACATCTAAGAGGATAAATATTTCAATAATACGGTACAACACTATGACATAAAACTCGATCTAAACATCGTAAGAAATAATAAGAAATATCACAGTATAAAAAGGCATGTTTAAAGAGCGACACACATACATACACACATATGCATACAAACAAAGTAGGACATCAGCATTTAGAATAAATAACGAAGCAATGATAAAAATATCTCAAAGTAAAATGTACCACTTAGTGACAAGGGGAAAAAAGTAATATGACTGTAATGAAAATAATATTCAAAGGCCCTACATAACTCATAAGAATTTCTTTTATAAACCAGAGTAACATTTAACTAAAACTATTTTAAAACCATACAGTGCTAACCCAATAATAAATAATAAAAAGATGTGTACAGGCAGAAAAGCATTTAAACCAAGAACATTACACAAAAGACACTGACGGAACACACGCACATGTATAACACGTACGACTATTCAATCAACACACTGATTATTCTGGATCAAAAAGTATTTGGTAAAGAGGTAGGTTTTGAGGTTCTTTTTGAACACAATAAGAGATTGACTGGAAGGCAGAGTTCCAAGAGTTAGGGCAAACACAGAGAAAGATCTCCTGTCAAAGGACAAGCGAAAATCTAGGAATTGAGAGGAGAGCTGCATCTTGTGGACGGAGTGATCGAACAGGTTGGTAGGGGCAGAGAAGTTGTGAAAGATAGGAATCAGTGTGTAGACAGTGAAAGCAAAAAGAAGCAACTTTATACTCGACATGAGCCTTTACAGGCAACTGGTGTAAGGTTTTCAGAGTGGAAGTTGCACTAGAATGACAAGGTTGACGAAGGACAAGGTGAGCAGTATTGTTCTGAATGTGCTGAAGTCTGGAAAGTTTATTATCAGGAATGCCAGCCAAAAGTGAGTTACTGTAATCAAGTCGAGAAAGAATTAACAAGAAAGCAAGCTTGTTGGTGGCATCTGTAGTACGATACGCCGTGTTTTGCCCAGTCTTCGGAGATGGAAGTTCAGAGGTTTGCACAGTATAGAAATATATGTAGAAATAGTTCCATGCATGTGTTTGAATTTAGAACTAAAAAGGAAGTTCAAATTCTAAATAAGAACTAATTTAGACTTACAGGCATCTGAAGTGCGCAGAACCATATCTTTGTTCATAGTCAAGAGCCAGGCTGGGAATCCTCCCTTCAAACAGAAACTGTCATGTGAGACGTTAAATATATTACCTCTTTTAACAGTGCTTCATGTTTTAGAAGCAAAACAAATTAAACATAATTTTTTTTAAAATAATTCTGCTAAAAAAAGGAAAGAAAAATAAAACAACGTGACAAGTATAATATTATAATAACAGAAACATACTTCATGAATGGGATAAAAACAGAAAGTAAAAAGAACAGTACCAAACTGACAAAATTAATATTGTACCAGATAAGTACTGTGAAAGAAAAACCTATAAAGTAACACATAAACTAATGATTAATGCAAAATATCGTAAAAATTAAATTGACCAACAATGACCACTGAGTGAATAAAACCGAAGAAAATAAAGCAAAGATGATACTTACAAACTCCCACTCTCCACAGATGTAGGGGCCAAGCCTGAGCAGAACCACAAGACCCTCTTTTTGCGCCAGCGTCAGAAAACGTGGCAGGTCTGCCCCACCAGTAAAGGTGAACTCCCCTGGAGACATCTCATGGATGTTCCATGGTATGTAACTGCACAAAGGGGCACACCCACACATTTACTGTTTCGATAGTGAAGTAACTAAATTAAAAACCTATACACAATATGAAAAAGGCAGCATTTCATACACACAATTCTCTGACAGTGAATAAAGGCTCCTCATGTTTCAAAATATGGTGGATACTTAATGAGGACAACAACAAACAAAAAAATAAAAATAAATAAATCCATAACTACAAAATGCAAATTCCAGTCAGCAATAAACATTTACAGGTCCCTTTCTAATACTGCAGATCTGAAAACTTTGCAACAGCTTATGAAAGAATTTAAATGTTCATTAACCAATACAATTGTATGTATTTTATGCCAGCTAATAGTAATGCTAAATTTACTGGTTAAATAAAGTGGGAGAAATTGAGATAATTAATGCAGAATACAAGCAAGCAGACTCGTTTTCCCTCTACAGCTATTCTCAACCAGACACATGGTCTGTTGCCAGAAAATAAATGGCCATTCTAAATCCATGCAATCACTGCATTTCAAGAGTGATGCACTGATAGCTTTCATTGAGATTCTTGAAGATCCTTACTGTCTGCTATTACTAGTTTTTATTTGACCTAAAAATTCCTCACGTTTGAACAGCATTGAGACCTCCAACTCTCATCTTATGGAGGCGATCTTCCCAGTAGTAAGGGTGTGTACGCTGATAATGCAAACTGCCCGAGACATACATGAAAGGTTTGCCATCTTTAAGAAAGGTGTTGCCATCATAATCAATGCTGAAGTTGCCTGCCTCTGCCTGCAGAACAAGAAAATAATTTTTTAATTGGGATGTTCCCAATCCAAAATTGCAAACAGTATAATTTGGAAACTTTTTTATATATATATTCACAGCTAGCATTAGTTTTAGCACATTAAATTAATAAATAAAAATTAAAATGATTTACAATTTACAACCAACCTTATTGCTATAGTCAAATTACTAATGTTTAAACTATCGAAATGTCATACTGCTCCATCCATATTGATACAAATAAAACAAGCATCATACCTGATAAACTACAGGTTTACTTACGGCCACTAGAAACTACATACAGCACAGTGCTAATTACATGATCATGTAGTGATCATGTACAAAAGTTTTGCAGGTATCTTAATCTTTACCCAATAGAGCCCAAATAGCAAAATGAAACATCACTTAATCTACAGCAGCATTGCTCAGCAATGCAATGGCAACGTGCATTTGAAATTAAATTTAAAAATAAAGAGCAATAATTACAGTGAGTAATGTCACCGCAAAAACAAGCAGCAAGCTTCCCAATCTCCAAGCAGACATAGTTTGGACACAGATCATGTGACAGTCTTGTGACTACTGAAGCCTTTTTGGTACTTGTAGGCCTATTATACAGGCGGATGGGAGTTTATTTTTGTTGGTGTGACTCTAGTGGTCTCCCTTTCAGCAGATTTGGCAAGAAACATGGAGCAGCAGACAGAATCGACCGACAAGAAACTAAAGACGAGCAAGAGTCGTCGGGAGACGGCAGTAAGTCGTTGATTTTAATGTCATAAAGAAAGGGAACAGTGTCGTTTTGATTTAGACAAGTTTGGAAGCTGTGGAAATGGGAAGATTGCTGCTAAACTGAAGGCTTGTTTTGCAACTTTTGGTCATTGGTGTTTTTTGTTTGACTTGTACGTTTGTAGTTGTACTTGTAGAAAAAATCTATAAGTGTCAATCCGAATTCTGATTAATTAGAAGATATTCAATGCAAGTTATTTTATTATGTAACATGTATGTATGCAATGTTTTGAATATATATTTGAATGGGTACACAAAAATATTTGTGTTCCATGACCAATGATGTAACCAGAGTGAAGTGTCATTAAAATACATTGCTAATGAGCATTTCTTTATCTATCACTATTTATTTTTTATTTTTTAATTTGAGTGCAGGTTCAGGGCACAAATGACAACAGCATTGTCAGCAAATGCTCAATGTCTGCTGCTGGCTACTTTAATGACAATTTTCTCAAGAAATTTGTTGCCAAGGTTTCTAAACGTGCCCCTCTCATCAACAGGTGATAATTTTTTTAATCATAATATCTATTATTCTAGTAAGCTGAGTTCATCACTGCTCTGTATGTAATGTGTGCATTTAGGTGTTCAGGTTATACCATACATATACAGTAAATTGCTGAACATATACCTTTATTATAATTAAAAACCATAGGGGACTATTGTATGACACAATTAACTGCCCCAATCCCTAACCCCTAGAAAATCATCCTGAAGTGAGTAAGGCCAAAGAGCTTATTATGGAAAGAGGGGGAACTTCCATTACGTCATATACAAAAATGCAAGACGCTCTCACGGATTATTTCCCTTTGCTCGGGATAGCTACCATTCACCATCTCGGCATCTGCTATTTGAATGAACTATGTGTGGTCACTTATTGAGCCTGTGTCATTGCAAAAGAACATTTCTATGGCAAGTTTGCATAAACTAAACTTTTAACCATCATTATTATTAACATTCCACTACTGCTGTCTTTTTGTTTGTTTGTTTACGTTTACTTGTTGACATTTATTTGGTGCTTTTATGCTGCTTATGTGTGTATGTCATAGGTTCGTTTTCTGCCCTTGAATTTATTATTTTTAATCAACGACAGATATTTTACAATTAAAATATGCATGACAGACTGCTTCATTTATCCGAAACTGTGTAAATCCGTAATCGTGAGAGAGAGACAGAGAGACAGAGAAGGGGGGAAGAGAGAGCTCTGTCATTCAATCAATTAATCACAATAAAACACAATAACAAAATGTTTCACTTATAGTGTGAATTTAATTTATATCAGGTGCCCACTCTCATCCAACCCTCTCACCTCCCACATCACTGGCTTGATAACATTCACTTCATGATCAACTCTCATCTCCCACATCACTGGCTTGATAACATTAGTCACTTCATGATCAACGGGGTTTTTTTCTCTCTTGTCTCAGTTACAGATTCTCCAGAAGAAGTGAAATCTTTCTGACAAAGTGACATATATTTGTCATAATACTGCATTCATGCCGTTACGCTTGGCATGTATTATTATTATTATTATTATTATTATTATTATTATTATTATTATTATTATTATTTTGAATATAGAACACAAAATAAGACAAAGACAAACTTTTTTTCCAGCTGTCAAACAAGACAACTTAACTGGACAGTCAAAGCATTTGGGGTAGCATGTACATCTTGATTTTTAATGTCACTGGGCTTACATACCAGTGGTGGAGGATTGGGGATTTGAAATACAGCATTCCACACCAGCCTCTTCCTTTCTTGGGGGCAATTGAACTGACAAGCCTCGAAATTATCACTACAGAACTTGCAGCCTTTTTTGTTGAAATCCTCAAGTACAAGGCCTTTCCTGAATTTTCGCCTGCAAAGCTGGATCCACTTTTTGCATCTGTTGATGGAAAATAATTAATTAATCAAACAGAACAATAAGAACCTAGACTACAACATTCCGCGCAATATAGATCTAATGCGCAGATATTCAGAGATCAGAACAAGGACTGAGTATCTACATTACATTTTTTTCCGTTTACACTCAAACAAAAAGGGATTACAACAGATCCAGGATCATTTTTGTGCGTAGTATTTGATTACGAGGAGAAAACAGACATAGTGTAATTTAACTTGACGAAGCCAAACTGCCAATCTGACAACATCTACTTTTGAAATGTAAGCACATATATAATAGTCAAACAACCTAGAAACAACATAAACATTGAGCGACCTTTTGAAGGTAAACTTTCAGCAAGCAAACAGTTTTGGTAGTAGCATAGACTAGATATAACATGAATCACTGAAGCCTCTCCCCTATTGTTTTAACAACACTGCAGCGGTCTTGGTTTAGGCCTATATAAACACCAAAAAAATAAGTTTTTCGATTGCAATTTACCTTTCTTTGTCTCTTGGAAACTTGAAAAAGAACTTGCCATCACAACTTTTCTTGTATCTGGCATTATGGCAATTGATGGCTGTGCAAAAGTCACTGCCCTGTTTCACTCGGTCGCCTTGTTTTCTTTTTGACACGAGCCATTGTCAGCATGTTGACAAGGGCGCGTAACTCGTATCTTCCGTCTCGCGGTTCTGGACCAAGTTCCCCCTCTTTCTATAATTAAGCTCTTTGGTAAGGCTAATTTGGAAGTTTAAGTTTATTATGTAATTATATTGACAGTACAACATGATAGTTGCAACAGTGTGTATCTATACTTTCATACATTTTTTTTAATGTAAAATGTTTTGTATGAAGTTGTTGTTTGATGTACAGGGGCTACTATCTGAGGGCAGTGTGCATTGATCAAGTTCTGAGGCAGTTTCTGTCCAAAGACCCAGGAGTCAAGAAACAGGTTGGGTTTTGATTAGAGTTAGACCTTTGAGGAAAAAAAACCCAGTATGGTTACCTAAATTATAGTTAAGTTAACAAGAACATTGAAACTGATAGAATCAACTTTATTAAGAAGATAGTTACTGATTATGAAGAGCGCCAGCCTGATAGTTAAATATTTTACAATTGATTGATTGTTTGATTATCATTAACATTTTGTTGCATTTTCCTTATCAATTATATGTTTTTTACATGAATTTACAGATTGTTTCACTTGGAGCTGGATTTGATTCTTCATACTTCCGTCTGAAAGCAGAGGGCTTGTTGAAGGATGCTGGTTTCTATGAGGTAAGAATTTAGATGTTGATAGATGGTGATGATGATGATGATGATGATGATGATGATGATGATGATGATGATGATGATGATGATGATGATGATGATGTAGTCTTGTTTATCGCAGGTATCCACAAAAACAGTTTATGCTCATTGCGCTCAAAAAAATAAATCCTAAACAAAAGCATAGACGACAGCATTACTCTTACAAATTTACAGTAAAATTACAAAGCAAACTGTATGCTTGCCTTGATGATACCAATAAGAGTTTTTTTTAGAGGATCAGAACACAGAAAAACATAAAAGGTATTTTATTATATCTAGCTCATGAGTTACTGAAGTATTACATCTCTTCGTTCTTACATGCTTTCACCTTCCCGTCCCACCTCCAATCCGCTTTGTTCTTTCTCTCTGAAATTTGAGCGGCGCTGAACGATGCTAATATATCAGGGTTGCATGAAGCATCCAAATGGAGGTATATAGCTATGGTAATGCTTAGTTATATAGAGCAACCACCTCAAACATTATAAGTCCATGCATGAATGAATGAATGAAAATTCAGTAAGCTCGTAAACATTTCCACACAAAAAGCATGATTAAAGCGCTGAATAAAAGAAAGAAAGAAAAGAAAGAGATTACTCTTATATAGCGCACTTACAAGCTCAGAGAGCTTCTCAAAGCGCTGGCCACTACTATCCAGCAATCACAAAATAGTTTGCTGAAGTCAGGATTCGAACCCACGTCACCCGAGACGCACGTACACAAGTCGTGCGCCCTGACGACTGAGCTATCCCTGCTAAAACACACGCAAAAGCAACCAAGATAACCACACACACACACAAAAACAACCTTGCACACCTTATACACACAAACTTGCACACAAGTACACCCATTCACACATGCATCCAGTTTAGCATCAGGTGCACTTATTCAGGAAAACATAATTACGGCCTAAGGAGGAACAAAAATAAGGCTACAACAAAATCGGGTAAACGAATTCGAAATCATGTCCTGATTTGTAAAGTAGAAAGGTGCAGCCCGGATGCATGGTTCTTTAATAATATGAAAGTGCTTTTTTTTCTGTCTCTCTATACAGATCGACTTTCCTGAAGTGACAAAGAGGAAGAATGCTATCATCCAGAGTAATGCTGAACTCAAGAACCTTCTTAGTCTGGATGATTTGGGCCAAAAGGTAGTACCTCCCATTGGTGAGTCGATGAGTGTTATTTTAATCTTTGGTGTTTATTGTGACAATACATGGCTTGTGTTATTGTGTAAGTGTGTGCAGACCTGTGCACTTGTACGAAAAAATCGTACAATGTACGATTTTTGAACCATTGTACGACTGGTTTTTACGATCTCACGATTTTTTCAACCCCCAAAAAATCTCACGATTTTGCGCTGATTTTCGGCATTATTTGGTCATAAAACGCTAGCTCGGCGTGAGCCTTTGTCCGATGCGTCGCGCGCTGCTATTGGCCTAAGCCTTTGAAACTGTCCAACCAGCGATTAGCTTTAATTCAGCTCCTTACCCGCCATTTCCGGTTTAACCTCATGGTTGGAAAGCATGGAGAAGCGAGGAGAAAAGTGTCTACATGAAACTGATGATGAAGAAGAAAATCCGAGTCAGAATGAGAAAGAGAAACTGAAAAGCCGAAAATGGTGTACCAGCAAAGATACAAGCAACTTAACGAGAAGGATTTTCCAGATCCAGTTCTGCTCAATGCAAAAGGGAAAGCTTGCCCCTCTGGCATTGTGGCAACTACAATGAAGGGAATCCTTTGCATTCCAAATTCCAATGCACCATGTGAGCGGCTCTTCAGCATGCTCATGAAGAATGTGACTGAGCAGAGGGCCTCTCTGCAACAAGACACCACAGAAGCTCTTATGGTGGTCAAAGCCATCCCAGGGTCTTGTCTTGATTCAGAGAGGCAGCTCTCTAGTGAGACCCTTGGTGTGGTGAAGAGAAAAAGAAACCAAGTAAAGAAGTAGGGACCTAGGGTGTCAATGAGAAGTGCATTGAACAAGTGCTGTGAATGTGTCAGAGACAGAGGCTACAGATGATTATGCTGAATAAAGGCAGCCTTTATCAGAACTGAAAAGGTGTGTGTGTGTGTTGTGTTTTTGTGTCGTGTTGGAGTTCGAGAAAAAATCTTCTGATTTTTCATCCAGAATCGTCTGATTTTGAAAATCTAGGGTGCACAGGTCTGGTGTGTGAGTGAGCTTATGTGTTTCATTGTTAAACATTCATACACACATTTGCAACGTAGAAAATTATTGTAGTGTTACCAATGATAAGCAAATTCCATGAAAACCAAGCGCAGTGCACACCCAGAAGGATTCAAATTAAATTTCAGTAGCACACGTTGGTGAGATAAAAACATTAGTCTTGTCCATTTTGATGTTGAAAATGCTGTTCTTTATGATTTTGATGTGAAAGTGTTTTTCCCAGCCTTTTTTAACTTGAACTTTGCTTTCCTGCCCAGAACTATCGACACCCGACTACAATCTTCTTGGAGTGGACCTGACCCAGCTCAACACATTGGAAGCAGCCCTGAGAATGTGTGGAGCAGACTTTGACACCCCCACTCTTCTTCTCTCCGAGTGCGTCATGACATACATGACCAGGCGCTGGTAGGTGGCAATGAAAGAAATTATTGTGCACTTCCAAACTACAAGATGCATCTGTGCTTAAGCTACACACCCTAAATGTAAAGAAAAATCCTCGAAAAGAGAGCCATGAAAGGAAAGTTAAGTTGAAACAAAAAAACTAACGAACAAAACAGATGAATAACGCAGCAACACACTATATTTGATTGGTGAGTGCCAGGTACCAAAAAACCTCCCTATGGGCACTACAGCCTATTCCTTCTCATCCTGGGGCGTGCAGCTCTGCAGCTGTTCTCCTTTCACTGAGAAGGGTAACTGAATCTCGCCTTCATGGGTGGCAAATATTACCCCAAATTTGAACCCAAATATGATGTCAGTACAACTACAAGTAGAACAGATTTAAAAAATATATATATATTCAACTAACAGATCTGGCAATACAACTTCAAGTTGAACAGATTTTTAAAAAAATATAAATTCAGCTAACAGATATGGCAGCATTCAAACTATTATTTTCTTTGTATGTGCAGTTCTTCCGCATTGGTAAAGTGGGCAGGAGAAACTTTTCAAGATGCCCTGTTTGTCATGTTTGAGCAGGTACATTTTTTTGTTTTTAAAAGTAAAATGTTGTTTGTTATTAAAATAGATCTTGTCATTTATAAACATTCCTTTTCAGCCCCTAGTCGATCTCTTTCTTCTATCAGAATTTTATGTTAAAGAGCATTTCAAAGTGGAGATTTGTTTTTAAAATTAAATTTTATTCAAAAGATAGTTCTGGTTATATTTTCTTTGGTAGGAGAGTGGTAAAATGATGGTGGAGACACATTTGATTGTGTTTTGTAAGTGTTAATATGGTTTTATAATTTCATGTCTGTAAAAGTCTTAAGAATCATATGTTATTTCCCATATTTGTAGCCCTTTAAATTTGTTTTAATGCAGAAAACGAAGTTTACTCTCTTTGTCTCACGCTATGAAGATTTGCCAACAATTGCTACCATTTTTTGCCAGTTCAAACAATGTTTAAATTGCTTATGTTTATATATGTTACTTTGTTATGTTCCAGATCAACCCAGATGATGCTTTTGGTCTTTTCATGTGAGTTGCCGATCTTTACGTTCTTATAGCTTTGTTTTTTATACGCAAAATATTATCTAGGTCTGTCCAGATTACTACAGATAAAACTGACAGGTCAAACTGTTTACCAGTCATGCCTCATTGCTCTAATGGCTCTTCTGTTCATAATAACTATACTACATCTTGACTAAGAAAAGAGTTTTTCATATATTCAGAATCTTAGTTTGTAACTCTTGCCAGCTTTGTTTCTCTTCTGCTGCCTCTTCCAAATATGCAAGTTTAAACAGACAGTAGTTATGACTTAAAATATGATTTGCATATTAGACGCATGATGTAACACCATGTGTTTTTATTTCTTTACAGGCAAAATCATTTTCACACCATTGGTTCACCTCTGAAATGCATCACCTCCTTTCCTACATTGGAAACTCAGATCAAGAGATTCCTGAACCTGGTATGGTTTTCAACGCTTTATTGTCCCTTTTTATCTGAAAATTCTGGGCCGCCTCCCCTGGGGAGCCTGTGGCAAGCCCAAACCCAATTTGAACTTTGTACTTTTAACTGCATTGATCTTGATATAAATTGTGTCTTTTCCTTTGGCTCTTTGTGTGGTCTCTGCTGGAGAAAGTTTTTAAGCTAGGGGTATTTATACCCTCAACCAAAACATGTGGGGGTTTTCATACCCTCATTGCAAACATAAGGGGTTTTTTATACCCCCTTTCAGTTTTTTAGGGGGTACACCAACATACGTAATAAATAATTAGTTTTGTCTGCTTTATTTTTCCTTTTCTTCGGCTTCCCCTCAGATCGCTGCTTGTCGGCCATGTTTAATGTTGGGTTGTTGTCAGTCTTATATAGCCAATCAAAAGCGTCGAGAAAAAATAGTGAATATTATCGTGCATATGATTGGCTGTTTCTCGGAAGCGACAGAATGAATAGGAGGGGGAGAGAGAGTGGTAGGCGGTCGCGCAGGACGCACAGGCACACGATCCAAATCGAGCGAAAGCTGTACACACGACCGAAATAGTTGTACCTGATGATACCTCCCAGCAACTTAGCTTTACGTTTTCATACCCCTTTGGCACTGACTTTGTGCGTGTTTATACCCTTTCATTACATTTTCGTTACGTGATTTTCCAACTCAGTATGTGAAACACGTACGATTGTACGTGATCTCCATCGCTCATCGTCTTGTTAAGGTAATTTTGCATCGACATAAACTGAAGGTGCTCAGATGCATTCGTCTTATTCCAGACTGATAGAAACACAAATCCAGGTTTCAGGTTGTTGTTGCTCATTCTACATGTCTGTTCATGTACATTATCAGTATTTTTTTTTAAACAAATGTAAAAGTAGTTATTGTGTTTTGAGTAATCTTTTATAGATTTTTTTTTTTAAAACTTGATTTTATGCCCTTTTACCTTTCTGTAAGGACTTGCTACTTTTACAGGTCAGAAAGGTCAGAGTTTACTGTCTTCTGAAATGTTTATCTCAATATTCAGGGATGGGAAAAATGCCGGTGTCACGACCTCAACGAGCTTTATCGCCACACTCTCTCAGCAGAAGAGAGAGCAAGGATTGAGACCCTGGATCCTTTTGATGAATACGAAGAATTCAACCTGAAGTGTGCCCACTACTTTCTGCTTGTGGCCTCCACAGAGTCCAGCATTGGTGATTATCTGGTCACTGGTGCTGGTGCAAGAGGTACAGTAATATAGCTCCCTCTCTTTTTTTCACAAAACAGTTATTAGAAAGCTTTGGAGAAGCAATAAACAATGCTGTTATTTTAAATTGCAACCTTGCGCATCAGCACTGAGGTGTTTCAGTTTTGAAGTACCTGCCTGTGCAAATGTGGTGACATTATTTTTGTTATGATCTTGAAGACAAGATTCAGCTTTCAGATTACCCCAGCCATGTTTCTCTTTTCCTTAAAATTCATATTTTCTCTATAGAGCTTGTATCTTTTCATGCTTTGTGTCACTAGACGACAGTAACCAGCCATCCCCTAAAGAGGGCTGCATCACACTTGCAAACTTCCCTCCTCCACAATCGTTGAACATCAAACGGTTCAGTCACACCAGCGTCCTGGTGCACGATCGTTTCATCGTCACAACTGGCGGCTTTGGGGAAGTGGACGGGCGACACCAGAGGGTGCAAGAAGTGTCGGTGACTGACACAGTCACGATGGAGACCAAACTGGTCCGTTGCCATAGTGACAGCATTCAGTGTAAGTATTTTTTTTCCATTGTATCTTATTTTCTCATGCAGTGACAAGTAGTATCTACAGTCTTTTCGAGGTAAGGTTGATTTTTCTCTACATAAATATGAGCACAAAAGAAACATCACTGTAATTGTTAATTTGAAGATTTCAGTAACTAAAAAATCAAATCAAATGGAAATATGTTAACAAGTGTGGTGTTGTTTTTTAGTCTGCTGGGGCAGTATTTGATTGTTGTTTTAGTAATTATTTTTTAAATTGTGAGGCATTTGGGTGCAGAATTTTTGAAGATGCTGTAGATGGTATTCCTATGGAAAGAAAGAAAGAACGAGAAGAAGTGGTCTTAGTAAATCTGTGCACTAGTGAATATAAAATTGTTGTAGTGCGTAAAGCTCATATTTGACTTCAAATCCTTCTCATGATGTTGTTTATATTTCAGATTCCAGAATGCACCATTCAGCTGTTGTGCTGTCAGACGGTCGTTTGATGCTGTTTGGTGGACGACAATCTCCATTTTTCCTCTGCTCCCAGTCACTTCTGGTTCACCTTCAGATTGATGTAGACAGCCTGGATATGGCAGAACGGCTGTCTTTCCTTGGAGATCTTGAAGAGAATGCAGTCAGCTGGAATGGTGAAAGAAATCCAGAAAAAACTACAGGATTTCAAAATTCGAATGGCGATGATATGAACTCAGAAAATACAAACTGTGGTGGTAAGAATGCTAGAAATACAAATAATCGTGGAGGTGGGACTGCTACGAACAGTGTCAGAGAAAGTGGGGACACTTTTAGGAACAGTGGGGAAAGAAGGAATGATGATGATGGAAGAAACTGTGTGAAACAGAATGAAAATAGTGATAGCAAAATTGCTGGTGATGACAGAACAAACTCTGCAGATATTGATGAGACGAACTCTGCTTCTGACGAAAAAGGCAGAAACTTTTCTGCAAGTGCCAATAATTTTAAAGTCTGTGATAGTCTTGCAAGTTTTCCTGTCCTCAAGCAGAATATTTTATCTAGAAACAATAGCAACAGCACTGGAAGCAGCTTTGAAGCGAAGAAACCTTTTGCTGAAAATAAAATGAGAAGAAACTGCGATCTGGCCGAATTTCCCATTGTGCGTGAGGAGACCACAACCTTTGAATGGGGTCAAGTGACATGCTCAGTCTACAAGCAAAGCGGGGATATTCCCTGTCCAAGATGGAGGCACGCAACCACCCTGGTTAATGTCAAAGGTAAACTAAGAAATGTCTTGTATGTGATGTGAATGTTAAAATTGTAATACATCATTTTCTGATCAAGTTTTTCCAAAACCTGCTTAGTACGCATATCTGTTCATTTTCTTGCTGTGATGACAACCAAGTTGGAATGCACTGAATATAAAAGTCAGATATAAATTATGGTATAACATTTATTGTAATACTGTATTGGCACCACAATATAATTTCTTAGTGAGATAATAAAGCTATTGTATTTGCATTCGTAACAATTTGTAATCTTCATTTTAGTTACGTTGACCTATTTTGAATTCTGAACACCTAAAGCATTGTACCTTGTTCAGAAGTGGAAAAACTATTGCTAGTATTTTAAATAGTTGTTGCATTAAGGGTACAAAGGTGTTTTTTGAATGTCACGTATTCAGGTGAAGAAAATATCTTTCTTCATGGTGGACGTACTCAAAAAGCCGAGGTCTTGGGTGATGCATTTCTGCTGGATGTTAAGACTGGAGACTGGAAAAAGGTGACAGTAATAAAAGGAGATATAAACATATGCACCTGTGCACACACATTCTGTTTTATCTTACTGGCATGCAGTATGTGTATGTGTGTTTGTCCACTGTTTCAGTTGGAGAAATGTTGTTGTTTTTCTTAATTCCTGATTTTTTTTTTCACTTCAGGACATGACATTGTGCGATTGATAAAGTTGAACACTGATTTTCATTTTGCTGTTGTTTTTACCTTTTTATGTTTTGTGTTATATATAGCAATACAAAATCCTTTGCCTGTTGCCTGCATAATTTGACAGGGGTGTTTGCCCCAGATGATCCTAACATACCATACATCATAAAATACATGGAAAATACATTGGTAAAGAAATAATGAGCTGCTAAGTGCTTGCTTTAGTTAAAACATTTATATTTGTGATTTAGTTTACGCATCTTAATATCTTTTGTTTGCTTTCGTGTGTTCTTGAGCGGGTTCCATGTTGGAGATAGATAGTGCTGGCTATAAATAATGCCATTGTTTTTTGGACTTAGCATTATTGTGGCAGCATTATTGTGTCACCGTGACAAGGCTCCAACAACAGAACATGAGAAAGATCTACATTAAATTTCTGCAATTGTCAGCTGACCATTTTTAACTAGAATGTAGTATATAGTTTTTATTTTAACTAGTAAATAGTACATTTTATGTCTGTTTTTAACCAGAAAATGGTATATAACCTCTGTAGTTATATGATTGTGTTCACAGCTGGAATGCAAAGGGGAAGGACCTGGTGCACTCCACTCCCACACAATGGTGACCTGGGAGGGGTGGGGGAGTCAGCATGTGGTTGTCGTCGGTGGTATGGATGGGGATCAGTGTCCCCAGAATGCCGTGCACATTCTGGAATTGGCCACTCTCACCTGGAGATGCCTGCCTGTCACTGGTGGATTGCTGCCTAGGTGATACATATTTTAAATTGAGAACTATATCATCATTTGGAGCTAGTAGTTTATCAGGGATCAAACTCAGAACCATAAAATAATGCTCTACGCCTGTGGCACCACGGCCACCTCCCTCCCTCCTCCACCCCCCTTCCCAATACTTCCAACCCTCCTCCCCCTCTCCCTCCCCCTCCCCCTCCCCAACCTCCCACTTCCCAACTTCTTCATCCCCTTCATTTCTCCTCACCAACCTTCTGAATTATTGTGCTCAAGAAAAAATGTCTTGCGGTTCATTGCAGTTGCAGTGTGTCCCTTTGTATGATTTTTTTTTTCTATTTGTTTTGCAGGTATTCTCACACATGCCATGTCATTGGAGAGAGATTGATAGTTGTAGGGGGCATTAACCTTCAGAGAAACACACCAGGTCTTGCAGTTGTCAACCTGCAAACAGGACATGCTGAGGAATATGCCTTTCCGGTATGTACATATATCATTATTCAAGTACCGAGATTTTTTTTTCTCGAGTTTAAGTTCAGAAATGGAGTTTATAGACATCATTTGGCAGGGATCAGTTTACTAGCGCGCCCTGCGCCATTGACGCATAAAAATTAAAAATGACCCATCTACAATTCTTGCCAGGGGCCGAATGGCGCTTCGATTTTTGGTACCAGTGTGCCACCACAATAACAGTGCACTGTATTGGAGGCGCCAAACGTGCTTTTGCTAAGGCAAGTTCAGCGATTGGCTATGAGGGCCCGGATGTTGATCTTTCAGCCAATAAGAAGTGTTGTACGATTCTTCCTAATCAGAATTTGCTATCGTCTGCGCGTATGTTGTGTCCGTGCAAGGAGGATTTTGTGTTTTTCTTTGTGCCGCTTTGAAAATGCTCCCCTCCCCCCAAAAACAAAAACAAACAAAAAAAAACACAAAACAAACAAACAAACAAACAAACCTAAACTTGAGGTAGGACAGTCTAGACTGTCATTTGCTGCTGTTAAACTACAGTCTACCGCCGCTAATCCTACGCAAGATGATTGTGTGAGCCCCGAGTCCAGTCAAATTACTGATCCCTGTTCTGGTTAGTGTTTTGTTGGTAAACATGCTTCACAACACATGCACACTCACAATAATCTATTTTGTTTTAATTTCTGTAATACTATCTCCAGGTTATCTTTTACATGTACGTAAATTACTGCTGAAATCATGACCCATTGAAATTTGATCTGAGGGGCCCAATGGCCCATAGCTTTTTTATGTCAGGCTGAACCCTGATTTGGTATCTTTGTTTTGATGGAAACTTTTTAAATGTTAAATCTTATACATGGCACAATGGATAATTGCCAGATTTAGTCAGCTTAATGTTTTAAACATGATTGTTGATATTTTGCCTTTGCATTGAAGAAGAGCTTATTTCAAAATGTCTTTTTTAATTTCATTCTGAAAACACTACATTTGTCTGCTGTAAGGACTGCTTGGGTACAGTCTGCAATATTACTTTTATACTTTTATCATAATTCATTAAATAGTTTAAACTTTTCCGAGGTAGACTTGGAATATACAGTTTTCATACAATTATATAATTTAAAACTTAGTTGTTGTGTTTTACCTATTCATCTAGAATCAGCTTGACAAGAAGTGGAAATACAAACTTTAAAAATCTGTCTAGCTGGTAACCCACCATGTTTGGTAGGGGGCTACAGAAATGCTACATGTGTGATGTATTTCTTAAGACACTATCTCCTATATTGATCGGTTTAATTTTTGCTGCTTTTCATTTGTGTTGCAGCCTGTGATGAAGAATCAGCTGTTGATGTACCACCGCCACTGCAGCGTTCTGCTTCCAGATGGTCACCTGGTGGTGCTGGGGGGTGGAGGCAACTGTTTTTCCTTTGGTACCCACCTCAACAGTACTCCTGTTGTTATGAATATCTCAAAGTGCTTGGATCCTTCCACAGCTTGAATGCCTAGGAACTGTTTGCAAGATGTTAGCATAGATGTGTAAGGGTAGGGGGTTCTGGGAAAGGGTGGTGGTGGTGGAGTTGAAGTGGTTTCTGCTTTTCCAGGTTTTGGTATCCAACTTAACAGTACTTTTGTTACGGTGAATATAATTATATCTGTCAATGCCTTCAATTTTTCATGCTTTATATGCAATGTAAAAATTTTGTTTTTATACAACTATGTAAGAAGATAACTTTCATTGACCTCTGTGTGCTTTGAACTTTCCTTGGATTTGCGAAATTTTGGGTTTATGTGCATGGTTTGAAATTGCAGTAGAATGCTTTCAAGGCTTGTAGCTTTGTGAGAGAGGAGAGAGTGAGACATATGAAGAAGAGGGAAAAATGCTTAGTTACTGGTCCTGGTATTATTATTGTAGTTGTTGTTATAAATTATTATTTTATTGTTATTCATATCTCATAGTCTGCTTAAACATGACATTTTTATTGTTTTCTTTTAACAAATAAAGTATTATTTTATATTATCTCCAAGTCTGGAGATTTGATTGATCATATATTTTATGACCATTTTTTTAATCACTTCTGAAACGAGAAAAGGTGCGAGTCTGTTTACCCGAGTAGAAGAGCTTGATTTGGCTTGAAAGAGTCAGATGGATCTAAAACAATAAATAAAATAAGTGAGCAGGCACTCGGTATTGATTTTGTGACTACGTTTAGCTGCAGAAAATTGCCCTTGTGAAGGTGCCGGGGGTTTCTGTATAATTAATATTCCCACTTTCTGGAAATTTAATGCTTTAAATTCCCACTGTTGCTGTTTTTCTCCTGTGTACTTTATCATTCCTACAATGTTCTGCCAATCTACTACTTGTATCTTCTTCGCAAGACCAATCACCAACCTTTTTTCTTGAAAATTCTCCCACAAGTCCTCATTTGTGTATGGGGTCTATTGGGACAGGTTGGGGATTATTGGACACCTTTTACCAAATAGTCACTAGCTTTCTATGGTATTATATTTAGCAATGTAGGCATTTTATATGTATGTGTTTTGTTAATATTTTATAATGTTTATATTCTGTTTTGTTTTTGTAAATGGGGGTTCAATCATTTAGAGTAAAGCCTCAGCATCACCTGCTTGGGAGGCCTTTATTGTAAAGTGGCCAGCTGGTGGAGTGCCTGCCTGCAGTGTTACTGTTAGAATTGTTTCAGCAGATCTTTAATACAGATCAGGGATGACCAAGTTATTGTCCTGATTTTGTGGTCCTGATTCAGCTCTTAACTAACTAACTGCAGAAAATACCTTTGAAGTCTGATTGAAATGCATTAGAATATACTTTTAATAATTTATGAGAAAATTTGACTTCGTATTTTTAGTCAAAATATTTTATTTTGTTTCGTATGCTGAATTCACATCCATGGCCTGTTGCTAGTAATTTACTATTATTATGCTGGATCATGGACAGTTATGTTGACTGTTATAATCTATAAATCATTCCTCTTCTCTACATCACCTCCACTTCTTTCTTCTTCTTCTCCACCCGTGTAAAGTGACTGGCTGGTGGAGTGCCTTCAGTGTTACTACTGGGGTTGTTTTAGCGGATCTTTTATGCAGATCAGAGGTGAGTCCTCTTTCAGCGAAGTTGTGGTCTTGATTTTGTGGTCATGATTCGGCTCTTGGCAGTCCACTAGACCCTATATGCAATGAAAAAATAAATAACTTCTTCTTCTTCTTCCGCTGAGCAACTGCAATTGATTGTCCTGCTGATCATTCTGTCACTTTACAGGTCTGCTGCAAGGCAAATGCCACTGAACTAACACTTAAGAGTTAGACAAAAAGAGTTTTGTTTTGGTTGTGAGGACATGAACAATGGGAATGAGATGGAGACTGAGGAAAGGAGGAATTATGGGTTAGTGGAGTTTCCTGCTGTAGACTCCAGTTACCAAAATGTCTATGACATTTGCCCTTATGACTTTTTGTGGTAGTTCGTTCCACTCCTTAAAATGGTTCTCGGCAGGGATTTTGCTGATACTGGGTTCTGCATTGGAGCTGTTGGTCGTGCCAACAGTGTGGTCTGCTTTTTGATGTAGTCAACGCACATAAAGTTGTTTATTTTATCATCATCCTTAATTAGCACTTTTCCCACTCAAGAGAGTACTTTTTGAGAGAATTTTTGTGAATATTGTATGATTTTAGCGTTCCATCCCCCAAAAAATAAATAAGAATCCATGGGACTCTCAGTTATAAAAATGTTAGAGTCCTTTTGCAAAGTTTGAGAGTTACATTACATTATTATTGCTTTAGGTCCAGCGGACTCTTCCGAGCCAAATCAGGACCGGACAAACCCTGATCCGCATAAAAGATCTGCTGAAACAACCCTAGTGGTAAAACCGAAAGCTCTCCACCAGCCAGTCACTTTACAATAAAGACATCCCACGCAGGGGACGGCTGAGGCTTCACCCCAACTTATCAAACCCCCGTTTACAAAAACAAAATAGAATACAAACATCATTATAAATTATCTACAAAACACATACATATAAAATGCCTACATTGCTAAATAATAACATCATAGGCAGCCCTAGTGACCACCTGGCAGAAAGCGTCCAATATTCCCAAGCTGATCCAACAGACCTCGTACACAAATAAGGAGTCTTGTCCTGGAAGAGTTTTCAAGAAAAAATGTAGATGACTGGTTTAGCGAAGAAGAAGATAGTATAGCAGATTGATAGAACAGAGCAGGAATGAGAAAGAGCACATGAGAAAGACAGCAACAGTGGGAATTTAAAGCACTAAATTTCCAGAAAGTGGGGATACTATTTATACTGAAACCCCCGGCATCCCAACTGGGGTAAGTTTGAGAGTCCCCAATTTGGTGAGCAGCATCATGATTACATAGAGGAAGTATACAAAAAAAGGTGAAAGCGATTTTAAAGGACAGCAATGGGCTACACAAATTGAATCTCCTGCTATGGAAGTCTTTGGAGTTTGCCGTGAATTAGTTGGCCACTCATTGGCCATATTTTAGAATTTATCCATTTGGGAAAAATGTGTATGTCCACAGGACACATAAAATAAACTTTTCTGCGTAATTTTTTTGTATTTTGTGCATAAGTGACTCACAACTGTGCGTAATTGTGAACACGGGATCTGTCCTGCTGTCGTTGGTTTTTCCACATCTTTAATAACATTTGTTCTGCTTATAATATAGCTTTTACTATTTGGTTGGTTCTGTGGGTTGTCAGTGAGCTTTTAACTTTTCCAGAGACCTTCATCTTCATGTATGTGCTACGTTATTATCAATACTTTATTTGAGCTCAGATTTACGGTGTACTTTAAAAAAAACAATAAATATAATATGTTTGATAAAATTGGTGATTTGATTTCTTGCATCTATGATGCATTTAATTTCATTTATTCCTGGAATCTGAATTGAATGTACTGCATGATGTTGGCGAATAAAGAGGTGAATCACTTTCTATGTGTGCGTGTGTGTGCATGATCTCTCTCTCTCTCTCTCTCTCTCTCTCTCTCTCTCTCTCTCTCTCTCTCTCTCTCTTGATATTTCTTGATCCTGTCATGCCACTCGTCCACCTGCATTAACACCCACACAACTGAGACAAAAAAATTTTGGAAGCATTGTTTGTTTGTTTGTTTTCAATAATTTATTTTACAGCAAAGAGATGGTGAGGAAAAGTTTTCCAAAACTACATAATTAAAAAACAAAAACTACATTCTTGACTTTTCTTTTTTTTTTTTTTCTTTTAACTGTTTTCAGTTTTCTTTTTAAAAATTTAACTTATTTACTTTGGTTCATCCATTAGTCGTTTCCAGAAGAACATAAAAAAATTAATTAAAAAAAAAAGGTTTTATACGATCGTGAATAATATATTTTGTCCCGTGCATATGTACCGGAAGTGACCTTTTGATAAGTTTTGTCATCGTGAATCCCATTCCTGTTTTGTAAAAACCGGATGATTCCCTACGTCAGAGTTTCTAAATTTAGCATTATCACAGGGTTTCCAACATGGCTCACGTCAGGATGGCTTGTCGACAAGGAAGCCGTTTGCTTCGATGTGTGAAAAACGAGGAGAGATTTGTTCAAAGAAGGTAAGTTTGTTGACTAGATGAGAAGCGCAGTGTGTCTATTATTCAATTTTGTACTGTAGTATGCAGTAGTTTGGAAAATATATGCCGCCGTAAAGTGGGTGACCCCAATATACTTCTTTCTTTCAAGTTCAGGGTCAACTCGAAGTACACCCTCTCGGGACCAAACACTCTTTTCATAGGTATATTGGTGACGGTCAGTTTTCAGTGCGATTTTTCTTTGTACATCGCAGCATCGATTTATAGTTGGACCAACGAGATATGCTTGCTAATTCGTAACTTTGTCATGTTGTTTGTTGTAAAATATAATAATAATGTCACCATTCAGTGACTACAAAAGCATTCTTTATACTTGTATTATTTTCTTTCTTTCTAGTCTACTTCTAGTTCAGAAGTGAAACATTTCCCTCTTTATTGTATTCAGTAATATCAAGTTAATTCTTTGGAATTTTTTTTTTTTAACTAGGTGTGCTTGCATGCTGGTTGCCACCAAGGTGCCAAGGGTGACCCTGTCCACACCACAGTCATGCCTGGAGCAAGTCAAACGGCCGCTGTTCAAATTTCCTCCAAGCTTCAACCCTCTTGGCACTCAGAGCAGGCGAAAAGAGTACTCCGAGAGACGTATATTGGGGTAAGAACTAATATCAGGTTGGCAGGAGTGTTTAGTCAGTAGAATATCGGGTTCAATTCTTGGTGTTGCTGTTTCAACAGGTATCTGTTTCTTGCAAGTGTGGACTTTTGTGCAATAACGCTTTTAATGTGTCCTGTGCTCTTTCCATATCTCCTTAGCATCACATTTAAAGCCTGGTCAGTTTGTCATAACCCATATGACAGGCTCAAATAAATATATACATGTATCCCCCCACACCATACCTCTCCTGTTTTAAAACTCGCCAACAATATTAAAACAAGGGTTACAAATTTAGAAGGAAAAAAAAAGCATGCATGAAAAAATAACACTGAGCAAGCATGCTATTGTAATATAACTTTTAAGATCCTGATTATCATTTATTTATTTATATTATAATAATAGTATTTGTAACTTTGCTGTTCTATCATGCACTGCATGTGATTCCGCCTCTCTGGTACTGAAGCTTTTATGCAGTCAGCCGTTCATGCCCCATTTGAAATGTTGTGAAAGCTAATCATGATTATGCAGTCAGTTATATTTTGTATCCATGCTACGTTTTTAGGTACAGCATGGAACAGATGTACAATATAGTTGCGGAGGTCGATAGGTACAAGGAGTTTGTGCCCTGGTGTACGGATTCTACGACCTTTGATCAAAGGCCAGGGCAGTGTAAGGCCTCAATGGCAGTGGGCTTTCCTCCCCTTTCTGAATGCTATACCTCCGTCATCACATTGGCCAAGCCTCGTCTCGTCAGGGTATGGATACAGTTGTGTTTTGGTTTGGTTTTTAAAATAAAAGAATGAACAAGTTGCAAGGAGGAATTTTACCTATATTGTTGAATGATATGTTGTCCATTCTGAGAAGGAGAGCTGGTTGTAGGGATGAAAAGGGATTGTGGATGGTGGCTATCTGAGGTGGATTGATTACAAAAATGTATGTGTTAGGAATATGGGAATGTAAGAAAGAGGAGCTGGGTTGAAGGAATCCTATCCTATCCTATCCTGTCCCGTATCTTTGAGGTCGTAGGGGCGCCACAGATGATCGTTTAACCAGCATACTTCATCTTTCTCTGTCCTCAGCAGCCCTGATGGCTTTGCTCAGTGTCAAACCAGTCCATTCTCGAATGTTGTCCTCCCACCTCTTTTTCAGTCTCCCTCTTCTTCTACCTCCTTGCACTGTGCCTTGCAGAATAGTCTTTGCAAGGCCTGATGATCTGGTGACGTGGCCATACCATCGGAGTTTCCGTTTCTTCACTACTGTTAGCAGGTCGTCGTGTTGTCCAATGGCTTGTGTGATGGTCTGTCGGACTTCGTCGTTGGTGATGTGTTGGGTATAGGAAATGCCCAGAAGTTTTCTGTAGCACCTCATCTCCATGCTTTGTATTCTTCGTTGGAGATCTGCTGTGAGGGTCCATGCTTCGCAAGCATATAGGAAGATGGAGATGACAAGGGAGCGCAGCAGTCTTACTTTGGAATGTAGACTGATGGTCCTGTCTTTCCAAATGGGCTTCAACCTTGTCAGGGCAGCAGTTTTTTGTGCGATCCTGGAGAGGACTTCCTGTCGGGACCCATTGTCTGATACAATGGCTTCTAAATATTTGAAGCTATGCACTGTGTTGAGGGATTGGCCTTGGACTTTGATGTCCGAGTTGATGCCATTGGTGTTGTTGGTCATCATTTTGGTCTTCTCTGCACTTATTTCCATTCCATAAGCTCTGGAGGTGGTGTCAAGCCTCTGTACCAGCTGTTCAAGTTCTTGTTCCTCTCTAGCCAATCCATCTCCCGAGAACAGAGAAGAAGAAATCCTCCCAATTCTCCGGGAAGAAGTTGAGGCAGCAGTGCAATCGCTCAAGAAAGGGAAGTCAGCGGGAGTGGACAACATACCCGTGGAACTGCTACAAGCAGCAGGAGAAGCGATGATTGATGCCCTCACCATTATCTGTAACAAGATCTGGCAGAGTGGGGAGTGGCCTATACCATCGACTCAGTCGCTTGTCATCACTCTTCCCAAAAAAGGTAGCCTTCAGGAGTGTGAAAATTACCGCACCATCAGCCTCATCAGCCATCCCAGCAAAGTCCTCCTGAAAATAATACTCAACAGGTTGAAACCCCAAGCTGAACAAATCATAGCTGAAGAACAAGCAGGATTCAGGGCAGGGCGAAGTACCACTGAACAGATTTTCAACCTCAGAATAATCTGTTAGAAATACCTACAGCAACAACAACATCTATATCATGTGTTAATAGACTTCAAGAAGGCATTTGACCGAGTCTGGCATGCTGCTCTATGGGCAACAATGAAAGTGTACAACATCAGCCCTAAAATCATTGAAGTTATCAAAAGCCTGTATGACAAGGCTACCAGTGCAGTCCTCCACAACAGCGCCATCGGGAACTGGTTCAGAACAACAATCGGTGTGCGTCAAGGATGCCTACTCTCTCCAACACTCTTCAACATCTTCCTAGAGCGCATAATGTCAGATGCTCTTGCAGATCATGAAGGCACAGTCAGCATAGGGGGTAGAGCAATCTCCAATCTTCGTTTTGCGGTTGAAGGAATACCTCTAGAGAAATGACCGTTGTTGTGTTATCGTGCATATCTGTTGAATCAGGTCAGCACTGTTTAATAGTTCGGTGATGTAGAAGAAATCTATTGTCAGGACATTTATTTTTTTAGGTCTATGCAGTTCACTTTATTCTATATAATGATCATTCTACTCATGAGTTCTTGGTCTCTGCAAAAAAAGATATGTTAATTTCGAACTTTGAAATATATTTGTAGTTGTTTCTTCTTTATTTGCATTTGCATCTTTAAAATCTTTTTTTAAAATTTAAAATTAATAAACTGTTTCAGTCTGAATGTACTGACGGCCGCTTGTTTACCCAACTGCTGACCATTTGGCGATTCAGTCCTGGATTGCCAGACAACCTAAACACTTGCACTTTGGATTTTCACGTGAGTGTTGTTTCAGTCTGGTGTTTAAGCTCCTAACTACTTTGCTGGGCATTACTTTTGTTCATTTACAGATTTATTACCTATAGATTTATACATTTTGGGTGATGTCCCTTTATTGAATCATCCAATGGCCAGTATGTATCAAGGATTCTTTATATTAAAGTCTTAAAGAAACTTAAAAAAAAAAATCAGGGGTCATACTAACCAGTGAACTAACTAATCTGAAGCACTGCTAACATGTTCAGTTTTGCGATATATGTTGGATTTCCAGGTGCTTGATTTTCATGTTGCAGGTGGCTTTTGAGTTCCGCTCCAGTCTTCACTCCAAGCTAGCCACACTATTTTTTGACGAAGTGGTGAAGACGATGGTGAACGCCTTTCTAAAACGTGCCAACAAGTTGCACGGCCCAGAATCAATCAAGTCCCAGAAGCCCAAAGTCGTCATCAGTCAATGACCAGTGTACAATTTAGGCCTTAGTACCACTCATCCACTCTTTGCTGGTGATCAGCAATTTGATAACTGATCCTGATTTTGCCTTCATATTCACAAAAACAACACCCAAGGTACTATGTATAAGTTCTTGGTTGGTCATGGCTTGTGCTGTCTAAGCTCAACTTGACTTCCATCTTCATCTCAGTAAGGCAGATGCAGCTTAGACCAAACTTCCCTTATCTTGACTTTGTCTTGTTGGTTTTAGCATACAAAAGGGGAAGTACCAAGATGAGTAGTTAGTGAGATCTTCGAGTCGCTGAAGCTTGTGCTGTTCATCACACCATGACTACTTACAAGATTTCTAGTTCGTCCTATTTTGACAATCGTAAAGCAGGATATGTAGCTGATCTTTTGAGGCCTATTCCCTCTTCAGTCACTGCAGTCAGTAATGAGGCCTACAGCAGATTTTTTTGATGTTTTGTCTCTTCATGCGCTCTTCCACTTGCCTGGGTCTCTCTCTCTCTCCACATAGAAGAGATAAAGGAGACTCCGCAAGCTCTGCAGCACGTGGCCAAAGGATAAGCCTTATCATGAAGACAGAATTTACAATCTTTGGTTATTTAGTCAGGAAGTCTGCAGCTTCCTTTACTATGCCCCCACCATTATCAGGCAAAAAGTCTGATTGGTCAAGAGTGTTATATAGAAAGAAACACTTCCAGAAAGTCTGAAGATATTGCTAAACTAATATGCCTCAGTATGCTCATGTGAGTTCGTTGCATCTAGCCTTATCATCAGTATCTGATTGCAACACTTGTTTGAAACAGTACTTCGATCTGTGATCTGAGTTTAGACATTTTCGATCTTGACATACATTAGTGAATTTTAATGTCAAACTATTTTGCCTGAATTGGTTGAATATCTGGCTGTCTTGAATGACCCATCTTCACAGAAGTCAGCAATAGGTTATACTATTTATATGGTGTTTATTTTGTGTGTGAAGAACGTTATTACCTCCTTGCTTGGTTCGTCGTCGGTTGTTCTAATATGAAACACTGTTATATTTATGAGATAGGTGTGTTAGATCATGAATGTATTATCTTTTATGTTATAAACAAGTTAAAATGGTCTTGTGATTCCCGTAACACTAATGCTTACCAAAAGTATTTCACTATTTCTGTAGTTTCTAATGATACTTTCATCTTGGCTGTATGGAGACTTCCTGCCATTTTTGTTTTTTAACATGTTAGAAGGCTTGCTCTATGCATGAATGGGTGTGTGTGTGTGTGTGTCGTTTTATAAGTTGTCTTCATTGCTAGTCTAGTATTTAGTCCGTACTGAAGTAGTGTCCATTTTCAAAAAAAAATTATGTCCATTTTATACAAGTCTGTTATCTTTTTTCGTTTTTGATGGTCTTGTGTATGTGTGTTCAAATATATAATTTGTCGGCGAGATCGAGCTTGTCTGAGAGATGGAGTTACAGTAGCCTGTGTAGTTTTTAACATTTTGTATAGTATAAAGATGGGAATGTTGAATTTTTTAATTTCTTTTGGTCCAGCTGTTCTTCTGAGTATGATTTGAGGAGTCTTGGTTCACAAATTCACCACAAACTTGAGAGTGATCTCTGCTACTGTCTGTTTACCCAAATGTGTGCATGTGCGAGCGTGATTGTGTCCATGTTTGTGTGGTTGTCACAGTAGATGTTCAGTACCTGAATGTTGTATTATTATTATATATTCATGTGTATCATGTACGTAGTTTGAAGGTTGTTTTTACCACCCTTTTGAATAATTTAGAGAGTACGTGTGTGTAGTGCATGGGTGTACATGTGTGGCAATCTGGTTTGATTTGGGTTAATTTTTAATCAGTGGGTAATTTAAGAAGTTTGTTAAATCATCCAGTGTGTGTGACTACATCATGTCTTTCAGAATTAAGTATGAGGTGTGTGTGTTTGTGCACGTCTGTGTGTTCCTGGACAGTCTGCAATGAACTGCAATGTTGTGCATGGCTTTAAAAATTTATTGATATGCGTGATCATCCTTTATACATTTTACATCTACAGGAATGTTTAAGCTCTGTAGGGTTCTTGGGAAATATCTTCGAGTTAAATTTAAATAATAACTTCCTTCCTTTGACATATTTTGTTTGAGCAGTAATTGCTAGGAGAAACGTTCGTATGTCAAATTTTTAAATAGTTTTAACGAGTAATCATGAAGACTGAAAAAAAGCCTTTTGTTCATATCTTGTTAGGTCTGTTACGTGCATAATTTATCAATTCATGAATTTTTATTGATATGTGTTGCAGCATGAGAAAACCAGGCTAAAGTGTCAAAATATGAAAAATTACTTATTTATTTATTAACAAAGTACTAAAAATAATCTTCAAAATGCAAAAAACAGAATTGTTTTATCTTTATTGGTTGATGTTTTATGATTTTTTAAAATATTTTATTTTCTCGGGGGCTAATTTCCAGAAATTGCTTTCAAAGTTTTGAATTATAAAATGATCATTACTTCACAACGAGAATTTTCCCATGCATGTATTTGGTATCAAAACAATCAGGAAGATGGCAGCAATATGGCAGTGAGTTGAGATAAGATGAGAAAATTCACATTATACACCATTCACACAATACTGAACATAAACAAATTAAAACAGTACGCACAATTTTATTCTGTACCCATCCATAATGCATAGTGTTTTTAAACATATTAGAAATAAAACAAGTGTTTAGCAAGTCTATAATAACTCAAACACATAATAATATATCAAGAACATGGCCTGAATCAATCATTTTTCTAAAATAAACCCTATCATAATGCCCCCTCCCTCCCCCCCCCCCCCCCCTCTTAAATCCCTCGTCCGTCAAGTAATCTTTTGTTTAATTGCAAGCAGCTACATCAGCTCAGTTCAAATAGTCAAACAAAGATTACAAACCTAAAACAAAAGTTTCATTAGGTAGTTTTCAGTCCTAATAATCAAGCTTTAATAATTCCCGGATTCTCCACTCCCTTCCGCACGTCGAATAAATCTGTCACGTCACAGGTGTAAATCAAAATAACATGTCATTTTGCTCTATAAAGTTTAAATAAACACAAATATCAAAGCAAATACTAATTACTAGTAATTTGGTAAATAGTCTTCATGTTCATTTCCTAAAACAGACAAACCAACAAATGAACAATAATAAATACTGAGAACATAGTCAACTTGTCATGCTAGTAATATTGAATGCAGGCCCGACTACTTACCTTTTCAACCACCCCACCCCACCTCCACCCAACAAAATATACTACTGAAATATTTTCCACACTCCTACTGTAATTCTTTCACTGATATCGCCTTTTCAACCTTTACCTAAATCTATGCAAGTAGAATGACAGATTATTAAAGACACGCCCATAGCGAAGAGGCCTACGAAACATGAATCATTGAATGAAAACAAACAGTATCGTTTAATAACGGGATCAAGCTTCTGCTCGTCAGAATCATAATCCTCATCACAGTTCCCACTGGCACCATCATAAAAATAGTCTGAAAGCAGGTCTTGGAGCTCTTCAGAAGCAAAACCGGTGTCACATCCTTCAAGTTCCGGGTCTCCTAGTTTATCCGAGTGCATTTGCGCATGCGCTAGGTCATGTCGGGCCGGCTTTTTCACGAAGTTCTTAGGCGTCATAACCCTAACCCTAACCCAAACCCTAACCCTAACCCTAAACTCTTAACTCTAACCCAAACCCTTACGAAGACTATGATAGCACTGTGCGCATGCGTCGAATTTTGTAACGCGTCGACCAATCAGAATGCTCTCATTCGCTCCCAGCCCAGCTAAGATACTAGGAACTGTGAGGATGTCACACCGGGTCGATTCAAGGCCCTAGCTACTCTAGCAGACGACACATCTACTGACGCTGGAGACGAAGCCATCACTTCCGGTTTCCAAAAAGAATCGGCCACTTACTTTGACAAATTGTTTCTAACAAATGCAACATAAATATTGCAAGAAAACACTTGAAATAGATGTATGATGAGTTTATCTACATTAAAAAATTCCCTTTGAACTAAAAATCGTCGAAAATCTATAGGAAACACTTCAGTTTTTCACGATCATTCGAACACAACTTGTGTCACAAGCAAGCTTCGGAACAAGGAATTTAATGAAAAATTCATACGCCACACACTTTTATGTACCAAAACGTAGTACCAATAGGGACTTTTCACTCTCCAGACGTTATATATCAATCCACATTGGGGATTTCCCTTCATAGTCGGACAAGAAAAGTTGGGGTATCGGAGGTCAATTAGTGCCATTGTTTTAGCAAGGTGTGATCAACACCCTTATCAAAATCAACAAAATAAACAATGTTCTAGTAAGTTTTGAACAAAATCCGTTTGGGATATTAAAGAAAAGTGTTAAATAAAGACAAAGAGGCAACAATCTTAAAATTGATGGGGTAGCCTATTTTTAGTGTTTTATGGCTGTAGCAGCGAATCAATCCTGGCGTCTTTAGCCGGGTTTTGTCATGCGGCAACACATATGTATTTTCACCTACAAATTGTTTTTTTGAATCTGAGTGGCAGTAGTTTGAGGTCAGATGGAATTTCTCCATATTTCTGTAAGCACGCTTTTTTTTTTTGAACGCAACTAAAATAGGGAGATCATGGAGTGAGTGTGTGCAGTTTTTACCATTATTCTGTATGAAGTTTTGGGCTGTGTAATTATTGTTTTTAATGTTATGAAATGTAAATAAATATTTTACATGGGATATAGACAGTGAAGATATTTGTCAGACCCAGAATGATGTATGCAAATGTAGTACTGTGCTTGTATGTGATCTGAGTTTAGACATTTTCGCTTGATGTATGCAAATGTAGTACTGTGCTTGTTTTCAATGCATTTACACTATAAAATAATAGAAGTTTTGCACAGAGAGAGAGAGAGATAGAGAGAGAGAAAGAGAAAGAAAGAGATTTCTCTTATATAGCGCACTTATAAGCTCAGAGAGCTTCTCAAAGCGCTGGCCACTACTATCCAGCAATCACAAAATAGTTTGCTGAAGTCAGGATTCGAACCCACGTCGCCCGTACACAAGTCGAGCGCTCTGACGACTGAGCTATCCCTGCCGCCTAGAGAGAGAGAGAGAGAGAGACTTGAAAAGGTAGTGGTGCAGATGAAACCTCACCTTCAGAGAAAACTCCTTCAATGGGATAAGATGTCGACATTAAAAAGTTTTGCAGGTGATGCTTGAACAAAACTGTAGAGAAAAAAAGGCAACACTGTCAGATAGTATTTGAAAAGACAAATGAAATTCTCTTTTATTCTCAATTACGTTTATATCCAAATAATAAATACATTCAGTCCAACAATCGCTACATTATAGTACACTGATAACGGTTATAACACTCAGGGAATGACAACACAGAGGTATTGAAATTCAAAATGTAAAAGTATTGTGGCAACAATAATTGATATTTATAATATATATAAGTACATTCACATATAATGAAGGCTGGATAATAGACTGTGCTCGGAAATACGAGGGGAAATACCTTTGGCCTGCTTACCCGCATGTTGCGCCAGAGTTGTCGAACATTAGGCGGACATTTTTTGCAAACAGTTTCTCACCTACAATTTCTGCTCTGTCGTCCGTCAAACCTTCCGGATCAACCAAAAGGTTGATTTCAGTTGCAATCCTGGCTAGCTCTGCTAGTTGGGCCTTTCACTGCCCTGCAACCACTACAATCACTCTTTCCTGAAGAAAAGCTTGCAGCTCAGGGTAACTTTCATAGTGTTCTGCCCAATAACTCTAGGTAATTAAAAACAAAACAAAAGACAAGTTACCTCACATTTTCGAATAAGGCCTATTCCATCCGGTTATTTTGAAATAATTATTTTTCAAGTACTGTCATGGTCCTGGTTATTCTCTGAAGATTAGTTACATTCAAAGGATATGTTCTAATCAAGTTTGTCTATGGTTTCTAGATGCTTAAAATTATTCAATCTTCAAAGTATTGTATATAATTAAAAAAAATTTAAATGACTGTTTGAAATGGTATCATCACAAAATAATTTTTACAAATCATGTAACAAATTGAACAGATATGGGTTGGTGGTTTATCAAACTGCACATCAACAACAATATTACACTGTTTGGCATGAATGAGTGACGTAAATACATAATTACATGTTCTATTGTTTGGCGTAGAAAGCAAATATTGCTACCCTTGAGTTCTATGACCTACGGATGTAGGGAAGATTATTATATAAGACCAGACATGAGGTGAAAAATCACATCTAGTATTTTCTAACTGTACAACACATAGTAAAAAGAAAATCTATAAATTCCTGTATTAAAAGAAAATGTATTTCAACTACAAAGGAGGTGGTATCAAGTGTATTTCAACTACAAAAGTTAGGAGGTGGTATCAAGTATATGGCATTGCACATGAACTAGATGTGTTTGTATTATAGTACATGAATTAGATGTGGCGTATTGGTAGTACTGCATAATTAAGAACTGAAATGGAGGATGTACATAAACAGTCTGAACTTGGGGTCTTTTCATATACATTTTCTTTTGACAACAATCGGGAGGCCAAATAATGTACACAACAGTAAAGAAGAAAAACAAAAAGTCATATTTGTACTATTTTCCTTTGCCTTTCATTGTAGATCTGTGTACAACAACAAAAACCATAACAAGTACTGAAAATTTACAACATGAGTAACACAAACAATACGAACAAGCATATATTTGAGGCTCACATGTGTAGCAATGCGAGTCTATGTACTCGCCACAAAATTAAAATGTTCCAGGCCTTTGAAAATGTGTGCGAGATGAGTCCTAAATAGTCCAAATAAATATGATACCAAAAAATGTCTGTCTGTCTGTGCAAAACTTAAACTTGGATAATTTACTCAGAACCCATTTTATCTATTACAGCCTTACTTGGTACAATGGTGTATAGCCATAATTGCTTAAAAATTATCAGTGATTGAATGACCTTACTTCAAGGTCAAGGTTAACAAATGTTAGTAAAAAATGATCATTTTTCACATTTCACATTTCAAAATTTTCCGAAGTTATTGACAATGAATTTAAAATTGTTTGATGCTATACATGACAGCTATCAAAGAGACACACCCATCCTTGCAAGTCCCCCCCCCCCCCCTCCCCTTCCTCCATGGGGGTTTCTGTGTAAAAAGTATCTGGAAATTTTGTGCTTTAAATTCCCACTTTCGCTGTCTTTTTCCTTTGTTCTTTCTCATTCCTAATCGGTTCTATCAAACTACTATACTAACTTCTTCGCTAGACCCATCACCAACCTTTTTTCTTGAAAACTTCCAAAATCCTCATTTGTGTGCGAGGTCTGTTGGGTCAGCTTGGGAATATTGGACGCTTTCTGCCAAATGGTCACTAGGGCTTCCTATGATATTATTATTTAACAATGTAGGCATTTTATCTGTATGTGTTTTGTTGATATTTTATAATGATGTTTATAGTTTATTTCTTTTTGTAAATGGGGGTTCAATAAATTAGAGTATAGCCTCAGCGTCCCCTGCGTGGGATGCCTTTATTGTAAAGTGACCGGCTGGTGGAGTGCCTTCAGTGTTACCACTAGGGTTGTTTCTGCAGATCTTTTATACGGATCAGGAGTGAGTCCTCTTTCAACAAAGTTGTCAATTGTCACAGGAGCTGTACACAGTCAGTTCATATGGGTACTTTGCCTTGACCCTAAACTATGAAAGACACAAAGTTCAAACTTGTATATAGAGAGATCGTAGAATGATCTTTCATATATTTTCCATTTTTATATCGATCTTGAAGATCAAGGTAATTATAGGCTTTACAAAAGATGTTAAAATGTGTCATTGTATGACAGAATGGTTCTATACTTAACTCACATTAACTGAACCAACAGTTCTTTTATACGGATAATTTTATTTTAATTTTATACTCAACAAAATCGATTCCGCCATATTAGAAATATTGAGCAAAACGTGTTTAGCAACAACATGAGTCCAGGGACTTTTACCTTTGCGCTAGAGCAAATACGATAGCAGACCTGTGCACTCTTACGATTTTGGCGTAATTTTTACGCGAAAATTTTATTTTACGCCAATTACGACTAGCACAATTTTACACCTACCTTTTTTTTTTTTTAAATCTTGTAATTTTGACTTTGGCAGTTTTGCGGATATATAATCAACAGGCAGATTTCTGGAAACTGAAGTGCTGTGTGATATGTTGTGAAGTGATACACTTGCTTTTGGTATGTATGATTCATTAATTGACATCGTGCTTTAAATCATATTTGAGTGTAAAGTTAAAAAGGCGTGAACAAATATTTATGTTGGTGAATTACACCAAAGTTTTGTAAATTACACTTTTGGGCCTGGGAAATACACCAGCTCATTTTTCGGGGTGCACAGGTCTGCGATAGCATGGGAGGCAGGCCATTAACCTAGTTATTGCTCCTTTGAAGTTTGAGATATGGCTTTCAACAGACCGACAATCAGAACCACAGACCAACATTTTGGCTTGTTCTGATTCCATCTATTTCAAAGTATTTGTAGAGATTTATAGAAATACAAACACAACACTTTTCACTTCCAATACACAAATCAATTAACAGTTAAGTAGAACATGGTAAACTACATAACAAGTTTGTATTATGCCAGTCTTCAAACGTAAAAAAAAAATTCAAACTTGCAAACACACAAACAATATGCATTAAAGCTGCACATGGAACACACAATTCAGATATTTTATCAAGATTCCAAGCAGACATTCAACAGATAAACAAAACACAAACCATGAAACAAATCAATTTCTTTCCTTTTTTTTTCTCCAATCAAAAGTATAAACAGAAGATCAAAACACAAATGACGAACAAATCCACTTTTCTCAAGTTACAAAAAAGGTTTCAAAATCCGAACAATGCCAGTAATAACAATAGTAATGAACAGTAATAGTTTAGTAAATCAATATGTTCATGAGTCACAAATATATATTTACTTTTTAAATTGAACAAACACCCATGCAGCTTGCAGACTTGCAAGCACACCAATTACCATGGGATTCAACATGCTCATTGAGTTATAAATTTCATAATACAACAAAAAAACTTGACGTACTACGGTATACATTATTATGTTCTTTGACAGCACAATTTAGAATGTTGTTAAAATAATAATAATTATACTACAGCTTTTAGATGCTCTTTGAGCAGGGAGTGTGCTACATAGGAATTACAATTCTTGTACACAGTCATTACACTAAGCAAATTCTACATCACATGAACACCAGAAAAACATATTAAAAAAATTATTAGTTTCAGCTCCAGGTATTTCATCGTTTTACCTCTTCTAGAAGGATTTCTTCGATATTAAACGACAAGGTGAAGCCTAAGTAGATTTAGATTTATTTCAATTTTGTTTACTTATTTATTTTGTTATTTTTTTGTATTCTATTATTATATTGTTTTAAATATTTTCACTTCTAAATCTCTGTGGTTCCCTTTCATTAATGAAAGTTGTAGAATAATAATTACAAAGACAAGTGAAAAATGTTTAAAGAGATAAAACACACCAGATTACAAGATTCTCTATAGTCTGCATGTACTTTTGCTTTAAACAAAAACGTATGTCAGGAGTTATATATATATACAAACCTATATTGTTTCCAATTTTACCTAGGTCTACCAAACCAAGTATTGTACTTGAGAACTGCACTCAAATTACCTCCCTTGTCAAGATCATAACTTAGTATATATATATATATATATATATATATATATATATATATATATATATATATATATATATATATATATATATATATATATATATAAACTTCTGCTCGACGCTCAGACATGTGACATAATATAGTGGTCAACTCAGAAACGTCACTTTTGATTATATTATCACAGTTCAATAATCCATCCTAATGATCCAGAATCACATTCATTATAGACCCACACTTCATCTCATGATATTGAGCATATTGGTACTATCAATATATAACATTTGTAAAGACACCTGCTAAGCAGACAACTATTCCAAACAAGTTCTGAAGCCCTTCATGCTTCAATATTGACTTTCATGCCTAAGTTTGTTCAACTCATATACACAGATCGATTCCATAAGTGGTTCATTGTGTATAGTATTTTAAAACTATACATAATAATCGTGATCCGAGGTATATTTGGGATTTTTAAATTATAGACTATAGTGGATTATGTTCACCGTAGGTGAAAATCGGGTGGCTTTACTCTATCGAACACAACAGCAACCCAGTACAAAGATGACTTCTGTAAGTTGTGTGGGTGTTTTTTATTTTTAACAGAGTATAAAACCAACGCCAACTTCTCCTATAGGCCACCACACAGATTGAAACAGTAAGATGGTCAATGCTCACACGCATCCAGTGTTCATTTCGATCACAAGATCTCTAAATCAGGAGCATGATGAACTACCAACTGAGCTAGTCTAGTTTGCCATGCACTTTCTGCAGTTGTGTAGGCAAGCAATTTTTGCTCTGCTTCCTGAGGAACAGTTCTAGCTAGCAAAGACCAGAAAAAAAACCATATTATAGAACTCACACTTTCAGGCAAGCTTCAAGCCTGCAAGTGCAGCTCTGCTTCTCCCAACAGTTTGGGAAGATATGAGATCTGCATAATAAGCACGCGAAGTCACAATGTCTATCACTTCTGTCTCTTGTCTGTGTTCAAGTCCTGGATAATATCACTATATAATTATGTCCCTGACCATCAAATTGAACTATATAACACTGAATATAGTCTCATGTCGAGATCTTAACACTGAAAGTGAAACACTTGTGTCTCACGAATGTCACAGATTTTAATATTGAAACATTGTGTCTTATGTCCCAGATCATAACAATTGAAACAGAGTCCCATATGTCAGTTAATTCTTCTTCTTCTTCTGTTTCTTTTTACACTGGATTGATGACCCTGAAACACAGGTCTCATGTCATATAGATTGTAGCATGTAAAGATTATATCCCAGATCATAACACTGAAGAAAGTACTGTATTGTGTCTTATATCAAACATCTAGCACTAAATCCAAGATTGTGACACTAAATCAGTGTCTAATGTTGACACCATAACATTGAATCATGTCTCAGGCCATAACACGGAAACATTGTGTCTTATGTCAAAGATCTCAACATTGAAACTTCATGTCTCAGATCGTAACACTGAAATTCTGATGCAGAGATCATAACGAAGATGCCATGTCTCCTGTCAAGATCACAACACTAAAACATTTTGTCCCTTATATGTTCCAGATAATAACGCTGAAACATTGTGTTGCGTTTCCCATGTTATAACACTGTTGCGCCTCATGTTGAGATCATAACTCTGAACGTTGCATCTCGTGTCAAACACCATAGCACTGAAATGTCACATTTCGAGTCACCTGAAGACCATACCTCTGAAACATCATGTCCCAGATCATAACAATGTCTCAGGCTGATGATCGTACACTGAAATATGTCCCATGTTCAGTTTCAAAACCTGGCTTTTGACATTATACACAATAAATGTTGCAAGCCCTGGTGGTACACAGCAGTATTTACACACCTTGAGTATGTCATACTACACACACTAACCATGCAAAAGCGGTGCAGCGGTAGACATAACAGGGGTACTGCTGGAATCTGTGTTGTTATTAGCCAAGCAGTAGATGGGTTCTGCACCATGACTGCACGAGTTTTCGCCTGTCACTGTATCGATGATAGCCATCGTCGTGCCGACAATCATAACGGTGACGCCAAACAGTGCCAGCAATACTGGTCCGATGTTGGCTCGGGACAGCAACGCTTCCTGCCGAAGTCGCATCACACATAATGCTGGAATGATGAAGGCCAGAGGCGATGCTATCAGCACTCCCTGTAACACAAAAGCAAATATGGTTGTTTTTGTTTTTTTACAGCAAGCATTGATTTAAAAAAATATCTTTGATCATAATATAGAACAGAGGAGTTAAGGATCTCCCTTTTCTCAAGGCAAGCTTTGTGAGGGCAGCACCCGTTTCATACATCTCGCTGCTTTGCCTCATTTGTTTCTGAAGGTTTTAAACTATGTTGTTCACTTTCCCATTGAGCATGAAAAGCGATTGGCACGTCTAATATGTCAAAGGTCAAATTAAAAGACAGCTAATTAGAATGCATATTATTTTCTTGCTCCGCCGCAGTCCTGCATGGCTGTTCTGTCTTTCTTCAAAAACATATGACTATTACACCACTCCCCTCCCTCCCGCTTCCCACACACACCCTCCACCCACTCTCTAGATGCCTAGCTTCAGGACACATGCAGTTCCATAGATGAAAATGATTGCCAAAAATCAAAGTCAATCCTAAGTACCAAACTGCTTGAAATTCTCCGATCTTTACAGTATTGATTATTGTTAATGCAGATTTGATATCATATAGGGCAATCCCAGCTCAAAGAGCTGCTCAAGGAATTTGGCTGAAAACAGGATCCGACTCAAGCTGCCCAACTTGCTGTTTGATGCAATGCAACTTGCATATAACCGGTGATACTTACATTGAAGGTGAGAACAATACCCAGACAGTCAGTGGACATGGACATGGCCCCACTAAGAAAAACGACGATGACTGTGATAGTGACGTGGCGCCACAGCGGTACTTCCGAAGTTGATTTGAAAAATGCATTTTCCACCACCTGAACAAGACAAAATCAATGTAGAAAATACGTCTTTATTTTTAGGCTGGAAAATTGTGGTTTTGGGTCAATGCATAGACTCCTATCCTATCTTATCCCATAACTCGAAGGTCGTTGGGGCACCACAGATAATCGTTTAACCGGCATACTCCATCTTTCTCTGTCCTCAGCAACCCTCATGGCATAGACTCGCTTTACTGCAATTACGTAAATACAAAATCATTCTCTATCACCTGCTATCAATGAATGTAGAAAATCATAGGACAGTATCGGCTTGATCTTCTATGATCCATATGTATATGCATTTCAAGGGTCAGCTAGAGGGAGATGTGTGGTCGTGAGTGGTAGGAATCGTCAATTTGTTTTATCTTTCCCACACAGGTGGCTTATTCACCGAAATACGTTTATCAATACATTCTTTTGCCAAGACTAGACTATACCTACTCCTTGTGTTTTACACACTTAAGTGTCCTCACACTGACACATATCAATGATTGGGCGAGGAGAAACGATGAACATTCTCTTATAACTCTGACACATTTCCCATTTTCCACTTAAGAGCATATTAATGTAATGATAAAAAACCCCACTGATGATATTAGTAATATATTGCACAATCAAGAAATAATATAAACAATAGCAAGTATATTATTTTAAATCCTGATGTAAAACATATTTTTTTAATTGTATAGATACGTATGTGTGCGTCTAAAATCATTAAAGAACTGAACAGACGTTACATTTTTAAAAGAAGACTTATCTTTTTTAAAAGAAGACTTATCTGTGCATATAATTTCGAAAATGTTGAAGGTCCGGTTTCAATGCTGACCATCGTATAATGTTATCCTAAATTAAAAGGCTTTTTATTGTTGATCGTTGATATGTACCTAGAAGTTATGTCACATATGGTTCTTCTTCTTCTTCTTTCTGTTGGCTATCACCTTCATTGCTGTTGAGATTCTGGGTTAACACTGGCACATTTACTTTTGCACCCTTCTATAAGGTAAAATTGTGTCTACTGTACTTATTTGCAAAACGTTTGCAATAAGCATATGAATTTTTCTTATGTCGCGCGTTTCCAGCTAATCTGCTCAAGGCACATGGCTGAGAACAGGCCTAGGGTTGCAACACAGGCCAACCAAGGTACCAATTTGCTGTTTGATGTGCACCACAGTAAGGAGGTGAAAAAGAAGAAGAAAAGAAAAGACTGAATCAACCAATTACCTCTCTTGTCACAAAACACTCAACAGGGTACGTCAGCATAATAGTGATGGCAAAGGCAAAACGAGAAACATTCATCAGGATATCGGACCAGCAGTAATTCTCCAGTAGATCGCCTGATTTAAAACAAAAGCAAACATAAGTAAATAAATAAATAAATAAGAACACAAATAAATAAAATAGAACAAACTAAAATAAAATACAGTCAACAAGCAAGATTTTATTAAGTCCAGTTACATTTAAAAACAGCAAAATGTCAGCCCCTGTTGCAGTCCTTCATTAAAATCAATTAGTCTAAAATCACTTCGGTGAATAGATGTTAACTGAAATAAACAAACAAACAAACAATCATTGAAATAAATATTATTCTTGAAGATAGGATACGTCTTCACGTCGATCCTCTATAGATTTCAATTCAAGCGGATGGAATGTATTTTATTTTTACAGTACAAGAAAAACAACTAATGTTTTTACTTTTTTATGACTATAGTTTGTGGCAATATATTTCCAGACTTATCTCAAATTACTTTGAAATAGTTGGGAATCAGCATGAGAAAAAAATGTCAGCCGGTCCACACGTCTGTCGGTTGGTCGAAAGCCGTATCTCAAGAACCACTAAACAGATTTTGACCAAACATTTCCTAGGTTAGTACTTGGCCTGCCTCCAGTGCCATCATATTTGCTCTACCCCAAAGGTCCAGCCAAGTCACTAGAGTCTTTTCTTTTTTTTTGGGGTGGGGGGGAAGGAGAGAGAGGAGGGGAGGGGGGAAACAAAAGTTTTGGTATACAGGTACTTCAAATCATGGGTTATCTTTCAGTAGCAGTCTGGTAGCGGGTCAGTCGGTTGATCTGTCGCTGCAAATTTCACTTGTGTGTGTGTTCACAACACACTTTTTGCCATATCTCAAAGATTAACTTTCTTTTTTAAAAATCATTTTTACTTTGAGAATACTTTAACTACTGATAAGCATGTGAGATCGATCATATTTGTATTTTTTCAAAGGTCAAGGCACCATTTTTCTGAACACATTTTTGCTCTGCATCTAATCTAAAAATTGGCTAAACCGATTTGGATAATTTTGTAGATAAAGCCGATAGTGGCCTATCATTCCTTGTTTCCCTGTTGCGTTGTTAGGATAAAGCCGATAGTGGCCTATCATTCCTTGTTTCCCTGTTGCGTTGTTAGGATAAAGCCGATATAGTGGCCTATCATTCCTTGTTTCCCTGTTGCGTTGTTAGGATAAAGCCGATATAGTGGCCTATCATTCCTTGTTTTCCTGTTGCTTTGTTAGGATAAAACCGAGTCACTCCACAGCCCAAAAAATAAACACTTTTGATAAATGCTTGCTTTTTGGCTAAGTGTATAAGTGTCTGGAAATACATTCGAATGACTTGCTATCTTGTTACTAATTTTGAAATGTCTTTTCGGCCTATATGACTATGCAAGAGAGAGAGGGAGGGGGGGAGGGAGAGGAAGAGAGTGGAGAGACAGACAGACAGACAAAAAGACAGAGATCGAGGGATTCAAATGTGTGGGGAAAGATTGAGAGATCAAACAATCCGTACCTTGCACGTATCCCGTGAAGGAAACATAGCCGATGACACCTAGAATTATGCTCATGACCATGGCGAAGCTGACGCTGAAATGCACCACAAAGTTCCAACGCTCATTTGTCGGTTTATCCAGTGAGGAGTACATCAGAAATGCGTTGTGGTGACACATATAGGCTGCAAGCAGGAACACAGCAACAACCATAAAATCATAATGACAACAACAATCATCATTATCATCATCTTCATCATATTCATAATTTTCATCACCCATTATTCAACAAAATTAAAAAAATCAATCATCAATGTCCTCCTTCAAACAGAACCTAAAGACTCATCTATCCTTATTTTCCTTTTGCTCTTTAACCACCTTCCAAAATGTTAGTCTGTTCCGCATGGCCTCTAGCGACCCACTCCTACCACATCTTTTATATTATTATATAGTGTGTCTGCATATTTTGGTTTTTCAAAAGTTTCTTTTTCATGACCCTCTTTTTTGTTTATTTTTATTGTTACATTTTTTCTACTGGTGTGTGAATGAGTGAGAATTGAGATTTAAACTGAGTCTTCTAAGCGCTGTATCATCATCATCATCATCATCATCATCATCATCATCATCATCATCATCATCATCGAAAGATTACAAGATCTCCCCATAGCAGTCAAAGCTAGGGGATTTATTATAGCCGTAGTAACCTCGATCCCATTTCTGATGGTCAGCTTAATTCCTACGAGCAATATTAATGACTTTCTCCGCCATTGCCTTCCCCATTTCTATTGTAGCCAGGCTCAAAACTTATTGGATTATAGTTATTGCTGTGTGATGTTTAGCTTTTCGGTTCATTTGATGGTCACCATCATAAATCTTATCATCTTGATGAAAAATACATTAATAAATCAACTATAAATCAACCAAACAATGACGGTCACCAATCCTATATTTGCTTATATTATATACAATTAATCATATCCTATCCCATCCCGTAACTCGAACGTCGTTGGGGTACCTACCATAGATGATCATTTAACCAGCGTACTCTATCTTTCTCTGTCCTCAGCAACTCTCATGGCTTCGCTCAGTGTCAAGCCAGTCCATTCTGGAATGTTGTCCTCTCCCCTCTTTTGATGTCTCCCTCTTCTTCTGCCTCCTTGCAACTTGCCTTGCTGCATGGTCTTAGCAAGGCTTGATGCTCTGGTGATGTGGCCATACCATCGGAGTTTCAGTTTCTTCACCACTGGGAGCATGTCATCAACAGCCTTACCTTGGAAGGTAGACTTGATAGTCCTGTCTTTCCAAATGGGCTTCAACCTTGTCAGGGCAGCTGTGCGATCCTGGAAAGGAATTTCTGTCGGGACCCATTGTCTGATACAATGGCTCCTAAATATTTGAAGCTATGCACCATGTTGAAGAATTGGCCTTGGACTTTGATGTCTGTGTTCATGCCATTGGTGTTGTTGGTCATCATTTTGGTCTTCTCTGAACGTATTTCCATTTCAAAGGCTCTGGAGGTGGTGTCAAGCCTCTGTACCCGCAGTTCCAAGTTCTTGTTCCTCTCCAGCCAATCCATCAATGTCATCCGCAAAACGGAGGTTGGAGATTGCTCTAACCCTTATGCTGACCGTGCCTTCGTGATCTTCAAGGGCATCTGACATGAATCGCTCCAGGAAGATGTTAAGATTGTTGATGCATGCCGATTGATGTTCTGAGCCAGTTCACGACGGCGCTGCTGTGGAGGACTGCACTGTTAGCCTTGTTATACAAGCTTTTGATGACTTCAATAATGTTAGGGCTGATGCTGGTGTCTCATGGTTGCCCACTGAGCTAGCTGCATGCCAGACTCGGTCAAACGCTTTCTTGAAGTCTACAAGCACATGAAACAGATATTGTTGGTGCTGTAGGTATTTCTCGCAGGTTAATCTGAGGTTAAAAATCTGCTCAGTGGTGCTTCGCCCAGCCCTGAATCCTGTCTGTTCTTCAGCTATGATTTGTTCAGCTTGGGGTTTCAACCTGTTGAGTATTATTTTCAGGAGGACTTTGCTGAGATGGCTGAGTAGGCTGATACAATTAATATACAATACAAAACGACAGCTTATCGTCATTGTTCACACTACACTTACCAAAAGCTAAAATGCCGATGGCTTGTGTGACATTAACATTTGCAAAATCCCAAGCATCAGGTGTTGTAGGTCTGTCGACAGAGAAACAATAATGAACAGGAATGTTAGGCAAGGTAAAAGTAAGTACATGTATTGTGCATACTTTTATTTATTTAAATGAGACACAGATGGATGTGCATAATTATTCCTCTGACAGCAACCCCCCAAAAAATGTGTAAACTGAATTGTAATACAATGTAAATATCCAAAATAGACAGCTCATGCCACAGGTGTAATTAATATATCCATAGCCTTGCACATAATTAAAAGTACGTACATAATTAAATATGTGGCAACTGCGAAATCAGCAGCATTGTGGTAAATTGAAATAGATTACAATTACTTACATTGTGTGTGCAAATGTTCCCAATCGAATGGTTATCGTGATGAGAATGAAGAAAATTAACACAATGGAAAGGAACGCCCACTGGAAAGAAAACAATGCACAGAGAAATTAATTTTTTTAAACACACTATTTAAAACATTCTTACCTCACTCTCTCTCTCTCTCTCACTCACTCTCTCTCTCTCACTCACTCTCTCTCTCACTCTGTCTCTCTCACTCTCTCACTCATTCTCTCTCTCACTCTCTCTCTCACTCTCGCTCACTCTCTCTCTCTCTCTCACACACACACATACACACACACATAGATCGAGTCACAAAAACACACGCGCCCTACCATCAGTCTTCAGACCAGTACCCGAAGCCAAAATAAATGTGACAGTGTCCATCTCACTTTACGTTTAAAAAAAAAAGTACTTTCTCTCAATCGTTATTTTCAAGGAAAACATGCTTATAAAGGACAACGTCCAGATTTCCAGGGTAAAAATGTCATCTAGGCTATTTTGTGAAAGATACAGCTAGCAAAATCTCTCCACAAATCACTTCCCTAACACCAACCCCCCTAAAACTGGTCGCAGCCTTGATCTTTAAGGGAAGATAAAAATTAACCGCACTTTTTCCATTTTAATATCAAAGGATATCACTACTAGCAATTACTTTCTCCTTGATTATACCATCCACTATCTATCCTATCCTATCCCATAACTCGAAGGTCGTTGGGGCACCACAGATGATCGTTTAACCAGCAAACTCCATCTTTCTCTGTCATCAGCAACCCTCATGGCTTCGCTCATGCAGCGTCAAACCAGTCCATTCTCGAATGTTGTCCTCCCACCTCTGTTTCTGTCTCCCTCTTCCTACCTCCTGACCTTCTGAGGGTGGGGGTCATAAACGAGTAAAAGAACAAATGCACCCACCTTTCCCAGCTTGCCTATATTCCTGTAGAGTGAAAGCGGCAGCGTGACAAGCAAGGTGACGAGAAAGATGACGAACTGGCGGTTGGCCAACACGGAGTGGATCACTCCTGGATCTATCACCAAAAGACAAGACAAAGTGCAAATGGACAAATAGAAAACCAAACCCAAAACTAAGAACCAACAAATTGTGTACATACACACACACACTCACACACACACACCCACACACACAGAGCCGAGGTTACACAGTATTATCATGACTTTCCTGAAACGCCACATATGTTGTGCTGACAATGGGTCATATTTCGTCCCCCTTTTTAAGTACTTTTCAGTGTTCGAACACTAACCCTAACCCAAACCCTAACCCAGCCCTAACCCAGGATCATTGTTCTGACGTCAAAACAAGTAGGTCTGTCAAAACAAGTTATGTCCCCCGTTGGGGTGCGGGGGGGTTTCAGTATAAATGGTATCCCCACTTTCTGGAAATTTAGTGCTATAAATTCCCACTGTCGCTGTCTTTCTCATTTGTCCTTTCTCATTCCTGCTCTGTTCTATCAATCTGCTATACTATCTTCTTTTTCGTTAGACCAGTCACCTACCTTTTTTCTTGAAAACTTTTCCGGGACAAGACTCCTTATTTGTGTTTGAGGTCTGTTGGATCAGCTTGGGAATATTGGACGCTTTCTGCCAGGTGGTCACTAGGGCTTCCTATGATGTTATTATTTAGCAATGTAGGCATTTTATATGTATGTGTTTTGTTGATAATTTATAATGATGTTTGTATTCTATTTTGTTTTTGTAAACGGGGGTTCGATAAATTAGAGTATAACCTCAGCGTCCCCTGCGTGTGATGTCTTTATTGTAAAGTGACTGGCTGGTGGAGAGCTTTCAGTTTTACCACTAGGGTTGTTTCAGCAGATCTTTTATGCGGAATAGGGGTTGTCCGGTCCTGATTTGGCTCGGAAGAGTCCGCTGGACCTAAAGCAATAATCATGTAATGTAATGTAATGTAACAAGTTATGTACATGTTTACTGATTTGTCCACATAACACTGTGTAAACAAGTACACACACACACACATATCTAATACTTTATTGCCAAATCCGTACAAAGAACAGAAGCGCAATGCGTGATTCAAACAATGCAATAGCAAATACATCACTGGGCAGCAACCATCAAGGACATCTCGGAACACCACAGCGACAGAGAGGAACAAGATCTCACAGCCCATACCAAAACATGGAGAAACACAACACACAAACACACAGCCGGGGGTACACAGTGTTATCATGACTTTCCCGAAACGCCACATACGTTGCGCTGACAATGGGTCATATTTCGTCTCCATTTTTAAGTACTTTGCAGTGTTCGAACCCTAACCCTAACCCAGCCCTAACCCTCACGGATCATTGTTCTGACGTCAAAACAAGTAGGCATGTCAATACAAGTTATGTAGATGTTCACCGATTTGTCCAGATAACACTGTGTAAGTGTGCCCACCTACACCCACCCTCTCCTATATACCTACTCACACATACAATATTCCTACCACACCCTCATCACACATACAGCAGAGAGTCAGTATACGGGTTGTTTGTTTGTTTGTATGAAATAAATTTCACGTTGCTGTCACATCAATCCAATCCTCTTTATACTGATCTAGCTGTTAAGGCCTCCGATAGGTGAAATTCCTTCGTGCCCACACCCTCCTTGACCCAATCATCACTGACATACTGAGGTATTTGGCCAGCCCTTTGCTCTGTCCCCTTGATAGTCCCATTAGGCGTAGGCCTGGCACTACACGCCTATGAACAGATCTTAGTGAGCCTATCACCAGCACAATGAAACACACACACACACACACATGCGTGTACGAGGTATAAAATGGGGTAATTTGACCTACTTCGCGCTCCTTAGGAGGCGAATTAGGTCAAGTTTGTTCAAAAACACGGTTAGGATAAGGAATTTTCCTCGACGATTAGGGTAAGGCACCCGCCTCGACGATTAGGGTAAGGCACCCCTTCAAGAAAAGGGTTAGGGTCAGGGCTAGTTGCAGCGCTGCAACTAGCCCTGGCCCTAACCCTTTTCTTAAACAGGTGCCTTACCCTAATCGTCGAGGCGGGTGCCTTACCCTAATCGTCGAGGAAAGTTCCTTATCCTAGCCGTGTTGGCAGAACTTGACCTACATCGTCTCTTAGAGGCGACGAATTAGGTCAAACTTTTTGAGAAAACGGGGCTCTAAAACCTACCCTTTTGGAGCAAAACTTGACCTACTTCGCGCTCTATAGCAGAGGAAGTTCGAAAACGGGATGGAAGTTCTCCGTCCCGGATAGAGCACTCCCTTGCACTAAAAACACTCCCATGCACTACAACTGCACTCCCATGTACTACAACTACCCTCCTATGCACTAAAAGAGCCCTTCCGTGCACTACAACTGTAGTGCACATGTACTTAAAAAGCACTCCCATGCACTACAACTGCACTCCCATGCACTACAACTGCACTCCCATGCACTAAAAGAGCACTCCCGTGTACTTAGAACAAATGAGGAACGGCAGACACACGGGGAACGACAAAATTACCTCATTTTGTACTAAATAAGGCAAATTTCGTTCCTCATTCGTGCCGTTTTACAGGTACACACACACACACCCACACACACACACACAAATACACACCATTAGTGAATGACTGAATAGGGATAAGAAAAAACAATAACTGAAAAATTAAGGCAACAGTGCTTGATGCAGTATTATCTTACCTTATTTTACAATACAACGCAATGCAATGCATCGCAAAGCAACACAACATAACATAACTAACATAATATGACGCAACACGACATAACACAACGAAACACAAAACGTCACAACACAACATAACATAACAGAATACGCAATAGAATACAATAGAACTTTTTTGTTCTTTTCAGCTTTACAACTTTGGTCGGGTTAATTAGTTACTCTGTGCAGTTGAAGAGTTAAGCATACATATAACAATTATAAATGCGCACATCTGCTACTACTCTATCCCGGTTCCAACATAGTGTAATTACCATGACAGTTAATTAAAATTATTCCTATCCTGGGGCTGCTGCTATTTAATATTTATTAGCAATCTCTCTTCACAAACTGTCACCACAAACTCCTACACCTCACCCCGCATCAAAGGCCTCAGTTCAACAATAATTATAGGTATATTCTATTTGGGGAGAGGGGGGAACGAGTAGAGGGGATCAAATTATTTCCACCAAAACTCTACAATGATTATCTGCGATGGCGAGTGAGCCTTGAATCCAGGCATACACTCGAATCAAGATCTGATTGGTTGATTTCTCTGATACCCAGGATGCCAAATTTCACCCCGAGAAGTGGGAACCTCAGCACCTACAACAACAATCTCCGACAAAAATCAAGTGCTCTCTGATGCTCTGAAAATAAGTCTCACATATATATAAGAGTATGCTTCAACAGGTTTAGACACTGTGGATCTCTCAGTGTGACATGCCATACAAGTGGTACCACAGCCAGCTGAACTGGGTTCTGTTTCAAGTGCAAGTCTGATAGTGTTAGATCCGTCATACTTAATATTAGTACAGGCCTATCCTTGACAACACCTCAATCACGAGGTAACACGCGGTTCGTCTAAAGCACCTGTGTACGTGTCACTGATTTGCATGTATTATCTCCCATCGCATGCCATCGGCTCGTCCGCAAACGTAGCCGTATCCCCTCCGCCACTGGAGGACTAAATAATGGTCCTCATACCGTAGACGAACTACAATTCTTCCTTCCTCCGTCTATTTATCCCACCATTCTGATTCAACATCCGTCCCACTGCACCCCAATCTCGTCACCAGTCTATTACTGCTTCACAGCAACATCTGGAATTTTACAAGAGTGAAACTAATGATCCTTCGTTTGGCACATCTCTGCTTGGATACTAGCCTAATACATTCAAGGGTCATGATTTAGCAGCTTGTTTACCAAGATCCTTTTTTCTTCTTCCTTTCTTATTCGCTGAGATGCAGTGTGCTTTATGAATTCTCCATTACGGGTAATAAAGATTGGTTGACTTGACTTGACTTGACTTGACTAGGCCTATCCAAAAATGATAATTCATTTTGCACATCCCTTCTCTATTGCTGATAGTTGATACAACTCCAGAAATCTTCTAAACAACAGGCTTATCCAGCCTCATATGGAGCTCTATAGAGAATATGTAATGGCTATCAAGTTTTTTGCTGAATAAATGCAACTCAGATGGTGTCTAATTACTCAGCATGGTATAGCTGAGAAATATGGTTAGCGGAGACTACTCGAAGCGTAGGAGCGCTTGATGACGATGTTTGCTTTCAAGAAATACAAGTCAGCAAACGTTGAGACGACGTTGACGACGGTCATATGATGATGATGGTGGCTTATAATTGTATAGCACACTTCTCCACGAATTCATGCTCAAGTCATATGAAATATAGTGTGAGAAACATACTTACTGTCACCCCCCAAATACAGTATGATTTTGGTGATGGTGTCTCCAATGATAACGTTGTAGCTCACCATAGCTGAAAAATGCAAACATATTCATGATCAGGAATAAGTCGTCTACAATGAATAATGGAACTTCACTAAACAGATGTTCGGATCGCTGAGAGCTGTAAATAGCTTAATATAACACACAAACACACACACACACACACACACACACACACCTACACACACAACACACACACACAGTAATTAGCGCCTGATGAAATATTAAGTAAATAATTTAATAAATAAAATTCTGACTCACCAATAAAGGGGTACAGAAATTGCAAACACGTCAGTACGTAAAAACCAGGACGGCCGAACGTCACCAGTACAAGATCCTGTAACAGATTGTTTGAATGAATTATTAGCTAGCTGCCTCAATGATTGATTGAGATTGGTATCTTAAAACACCTATTCATTACACATCACTAATAACTACGCCATGCTCAGAAACAGTAACATCTAATATAATCACGGAAGGGAGCCAACATTCATTATATATCTGCCTATCCTATCCTATCCTATCCTGTCCCATAACCCGAAGGTCGTAGGGGCACCACAGATGATCGCTTAACCAGCATACTCCATCTTTCTCTGTCCTCAGCAGCCCTCATGGCTTCGCTCAGTGTCAAACCAGTCCATTCTCGAATGTTGTCCTCCCACCTCTTTTTCGGTCTCCCCCTTCTTCTACCTCCTTGCACTGTGCCTTGCAGAATGGTCTATCTGCCTAATCACCATCAACTAAATAAGGCGTAAGATTTGTATTGGCTCCAGAGCATGCCAATACTACTACTACTACTACTACTACTACTACTACTACTACTACTACTACTACTACTACTACTACTAATAATAATAATAATAATAATAATAATAATAATAATATATCACTCACATTCACATTAATATAGCGCAAATATATGGTACAAACATTACACAGAGAGCGGGTTACAAACACACACACAATCATAAACATTCTAACATAACGTAACATAACGACTCTTACCAACAACAACAAAAAAAGCACAAACATATTAGGTACCACCACTCTCACCATCATCATCACCACCGGATCTCGTCTCCCTCCAACTTTCTTCTTTTTAACCCTCCCCCTTTTCAATCTCTTCTTCTTCTGTTATCTATATCTTCTTCTTCTTCCCCTTTCTCGGACTTCTTCTTCTTCGTCTTTCTTTTTCTTCTTCTTCTCCTTTCTCTGTCTGTCGACTTTCTTCTTCTTCTTCTTCTTCTTCTTCTTCTTCTTCTTCTCTTCCTTTCTCTGTCTTCTTCTTCTGCTCTTCCTTTCTCTGTCTTCTTCTTTTTCTCCGTTATCTATATCCTTTTTGTCATTTGTTTGTCGTTTTTTCTTCTTTTTCTCCGTTATTTATCTCCTTTTTGTCATTTGTTTGTCGTCTTTCTTCTTCTTCTTCTTCTTCTTTTCCTAATTATCTTTCTCCTCCTCATTTCTCTATCTTCTTCTTCTTCTCCTTCCTCTGTCTTCTTCTTCTTCGTCTTCTTCTTCTCCGTTATCTATCTTCTTCTTTTTTCTCCTTTATCTATCTATCTATCTATCTAATCTATCTATCTAATCTAATCTAATCTAATCTTATCTTATCTTATCTAATCTAATCTAATCTATCTCTCTATCTATCTATCTTCTTTTTCTTCTTCTTCTCCTCCTCTTTCCTCTATCCATATCTTCTTCTTGTCCTTTCTTTCTCTTCTCATCCTTTCTGTATTATTTCTTCTTCTTCTTCTTCTTCTTCTTCTTCTTCTTCTTCTTCTTCTTCTTCTTCTTCTTCTTCTTCTTCTTCTTCTTCTTCTTCTTCTTCTTCTTCTTCTTCGTCTAATCCTCCTCCTTCTTCTCCTTTCTGTCTTCATCTTCTTCTCATCCTTCTTCTGTCTTCTTCTTCGCTTCTTTTCTCTGTCTTCTTCTTCTCTTCCTTTGTCTGTCTTCTTCTTCATCATCTTCTGCTTCTCCTCCCTCTCTTATTCTTATTCTTCTTTCTTCTCTTTTCTTCTTCTTCTTCTTCTTCTTCTTCTTCTTCTTCTTCATCTTCATTTCTCTGTTTTCTTCTTATTCTTCTTCTATTTTCTGTCTTCTTCTTTCTTTGTCTTTTTCTATCTTCCTCTTTGTCTCCCCTTCTGTAAAATTCATTCTTCTCGTCCTTTCAAAACCCCAGACTAGATATAATCCCTACTCTGAAGACTTTCCTGTTGGTCTGGTCTCGGAAATAACCCCCCACCCACCCCCCACCGACAGACACACAAATACACACACACACACACGCGCTCGCTCGCTCACAGACACACAACACGTACGTACGTACACACACACACACACACGCACACACACAAGCGCGCGCGATTTATATGGATAAGTGGAAACTGACATTTTAGTACATCTTTTGGAAAGTAGATTGTTTTGCTATGATAATGACGTTGGCGACAACAAAAATGACGATGACGTGATGATAGCGATGATGATGAAAATAATGACTTCTGTGATGATCCACCCATTGCACCAAGGTACCAGCGCACTCAAGATACACCTCTAATCTTCGCTGCGTAGCGTGAACAGGATATATCGTAATATCGCCAAGATAATAACTTGAGTCCGCTATGAGCGGACGAGGCTACCTGCGAAATCACGGAAAAAGCGCAATTTCACTGTAAATATATACAGAATGTTGCTCTACAACATTCCGCTCTTTCCGTCTCAAAAACCCAATTGCCTTGTTGGATTCTTAAATTGCATGAAACCAAGTGAGGACACTATCCGGCGTCAACAAACGGTTCAAAAACATTCTCAAACGGTTCGTAAAAGACAGTTGACCTAAAAACTAATGCAGTTTGACCTAATTCGTCCCCTAGAGGAGACGAAACTTACATTTTTTCTATTTTCATGAGTTCACTGCAGTCAAATCGCGCTTTTTCCGTGATTTCGCAAGTAGCCTCGTCCGCTCATAGCGGACTCAAGTTATTATCTTGGCGATATTACGATATATCCTGTTCACGCTACTCAGCGGTACTTTCAACTGTATCTTGAAAGCGCTGGTAGCCATGCGCATTACCTCGATGATGATGATGACGACAACGACAACAACAATGACGAAATCGGTGATGATGATGATTCAAGATTCAAGAATACCTTAATATCTCAAAACTATAACTTTAGACATGCTTTGCTGACCAATACTAAAATCAAATTGTATTAAATAAATAAATAAATTTACCTGATGGTGATGATGATGATGATGATGATGATGATGATGACGAACGATGGTGATGACTGCGGCTATAGTGATGGTGGTCGGGGTGTGCTACGTAATATAGTCTATTTAGTTAGTTAATTATTCATTGTTTATAGGGTCCAGCGGACTGCATAGAGCCGAATCAGGACCACAAAATCAGGACCACAACTTGGATGAAAGAGGACTCACCCCCGATCCGTATTAAAGATCTGCTGAAACAACTCTAACGGTATCACTGAAGGCAGAGCACCAGCCGGCCACTATACAATAAAGGCATCCCACGCAGGGGACGCTGAGGTTGTAATCTAGTTTATCGAATCACCATTTACAAAAACAAAATAGAATATAAACATCATTATAAAATATTAACGAAACACATATAAATTACTTACATCGCTAAATAATAATACTACAGAAAGCCCCAGTGACCATTGGGCAGAAAGCATCCAATATTCCCAAACTGGACCCAACAGACCCCATGAACAAATGAGGAGTTGTGGGAGAGTTTTCAAGAAAAAACAGTAGATGACTGGTCTAGCGAAGACGATACATGTAACAGATTGATAGAACAGAGTAGGCGTGAGAAAGAACGAAGGATAAATACAGCGACAGTTTGGAATTTAAAGCACTAAATTTTTTGAAAGTGGGGATATTATTTATACAGAAACCCCCGGCATCCCCACCGGGGGTCATATAGCCTAATAGCCATTATACTAAAAGCATGCTCAGTGCTCTTTTCTAGACCTTCCTCGAACCACAGAAACTCGGAATCTATCAGCCCAAAACAGAGACAGACAAAGCCTTACAAAGTTTACGTGACCCAAAACTATCAAGAAGCACGGTAGTGCAGGATGTGAAGGTACCGTCCATCGGCCTAACAGGAACGAAGCCTGTGGGATGGATAGTGGTCGTATAGAAAGAAGAAAAACAAAATGTTGAATGCATAACAGTATGGCGCTCTCTACAAATAACCAGCCCAACAGCAACAACAACAACACGCACACACAACGCCCCCTACCCCCTGCTCCTCCCTTCAACCCCTCCAACTCCCACCTGTGCTCTCATCACCTCTACTCCACCTTCAACCCCTCCCTCCTCCCACCATCCCCGCCAATAATTATTCACTTTTGTCATTAATGGCTTCCGCCCACGACGTGTCACCGACCGGTATTGAAGTCCATATAGGCCTTCATGTCGTTTTAACGTGGTCCTGATATGATTTTTAATTCACCCTGGACTCTGGGGGCTTTTAACGAAATTCTTATATCATAATAAATTCTTAATCGATAGTCCCCTCTATATGCTATATGTCGGGGACAACAACTGTAACCAACGCAACAACGCAACGCATGCTCTGTTGAAAAACGGGGAAGGAAAAAGCTGCAAGGGAGTATGGAGATGGGTGTCGTCGTACCGTCCTCGTGAAGCTGGCTAGGAGAAACGGGAGGTCCCCTAATATTTCTCTCTCCATCAAAAAAACGAAAAGCTACTGGCCATTCCTACTTGTTTTGTTTTTTTTAGCCCCATTTCTTAATATAGCGAGAGTTGTAGAGATGCAAGGACCGTGTGTGTCTGCTGTCGCTCATGGTCGGGTCGAGTGTGTCCCGAAATAAGCACATTGCCAAATGATTGAAGGAACCAGGATGTACTTGACCAAACTGTAGACTACTTGTCTTCTTGCCTCTGGTCATCAATCGGTGATGGCCAGCGGGTGTCTGTGTCCGTCTACTGTTAATAAGTCCTTCTGTGCGTAGGGAAGGTGTATGAAATATGTGTATAAATGCTTCTTAGTTACTTATAATTATTATGTTTATTAGTTGTGTAGTATATTGTGTGTGCCGTTGTGTTAATAATATGTATCCAGCACCTACATTTCGTTGTGTGTTTTATGATGACAATACAGATTCGCATTCTGAGGCGAGTAACATTAAAGCTGAGAAAACATCGTTCATATATTGCACATTTTGTACTAATACTTACTATATTTTGATACCTTTCCCTCTTATCTGGCTGATCTCGTCCTCCTCTACAAACCTACTCGTTCTCTTCGCTCTGAAGATGCCTCCTTACTGACAGTCCCCAGATATTCTCTTAACACCTTCGGGAAAAGATCTTTTGCTGTGTTCGCTCCGTCGCTGTGGAACTCTCTTCCCTCCGAACTTCGTCACACTCAGTCTGTCACTGCTTTTAAAAAAAATCTTAAAACTTTCCTGTTCCGCAAGCATCTGCATGCTTGATCAGCTGTGATTCTGTCACTGGTCGAACGACTGATTTCAGTCTTTGAGAGATGCTTGCATACGTAAGATGGTCAGTGAGTGGGTGCTGAGGAATTAAAACATCACAACAGCTTGCGTGTGTCTGTGTTTACTTGCGCCTGTTTCTGACAATGCCTAGGTGTTTGTGTGTGGGTGCGATATAATGTCTACGACATCATGGTCATGATCTTTTAATAATCATTCTTCATATCTTATGTGACTGACTCTTATTTTTTTTACTTGGGATTTGATATTTCATTATTTATTGTCCAGAGTTTAAAAGATGTGATTGCATTTCTAATAACATTTTCTGTTTTTACATTTCCCATCAATTTTATTTTATTTTTTTGGCTTTTTATTATATTGTCAGTCGTATTAAGCTATTAGTACATTGTTTTTAATGCGACTATTGTGTAAGTGAGGTTTACTTCCGATTTCTTATTTTAAATTTTAATGAATTTTGTTTTTAATTTTATTTATTGATTGTATTATATCTATTGTATTGTGCGTGTGACTGTGTTTGATGCGCCTTGAGCAGACTATTGTTTGATAATGCGCTTTATAAATAAAACTATTATTATTATTATTATTATTATTATTATTATTATTATTATTATTATTATTATTATTATTATTATTATTATTATTATTACTATGTTGGAAACATTACATTATATGATTATTGCTTTAGGTCCAGCGGACTCTTCCGAGCCAAATTAGGACCAGATGTTGGAAACAGGTCCATCGTGACCTGTCCAGAACTGAATATTTTATTTTCCAAATATTTCCAAATCAATTGTATATTTTTTGTTGCCTTTTAATAGTGGAAATAGGCAGAGAGACACAGAGACTGTGATATAATTATTACGACAATTATGTTGTCGTTGTCATGAACTGGCTAGTTTTAACTCTGCTCATTGACTATTCAGCCTTGTGTAGTTATTGTACCCTTAGAGAGTCAGGTATAACACAGCAGCAATAAAAGTACACACCGCGAGCCCGACCCACGCTGCGTAGTTAATCAGCACTGTGTGCGAGAGTCGTAAATATTTTACCCAATGAGAGCTTAGGCAAATCGGTTCGAGCCAGTTTGACTGGGTCCGAGCCTAACACAGCTTTGGTCAGTTGGGAGGAATACACCGAAGTGTTAACAGCTAGAAAGCTGGCAGAGAAATCTCTCCACACTTAGACCAGGAAGCAGGACTTAGAATCTTAGAATTCTATCAAGTCACTACGGGCCTGAACTTGTCAAACAGGTAAATGAACACCCTTCTGTTTCATCGTGATATATTTGTATTATTGTTGAAATTATGTTTGAAGAATTTGCTATGCATAAATGTGAATTGTTAATCCGAATTTGCGGGACCACGTGGAAGAGCCTACCACGAGGCGAAACACGACCGGTTGCGCCGCCACGTTGTATACTGTACGGAACCACTGTTGTTTAACTTATATGTATGTTTGCAGACCAGTGGCTGTACCACTGAATGTTTATAATAGTATTAATTCTGTATGTGTATAGTTAGCCACGATTGATATTTATGTATGTATAGGAATTTAGAGTTGAGATTCCAGTGGACCCCGGAAGTAGCAGAATGTTCGTCGCTTATGTATAGAGATGTGGAGCTATCACTGAGGGCTACTTTGGCTTTCAGTGAGACGCTCTGCACAAACCGATTATTCAGGGTTGTGCAGAATTTCGTCTCTTATATTACAGACGAGCAGGCGAGCTATCCCGAGCTATCCTGTGAACCCCACTCCACAGAAACAAGTTGGCGGAGTATCCTCTACCGCACAAGACGGAAAGAGCTACCCTGAAAAACACCCTGTCAGACCCCACAGCGTGGCAAGGGAACCCAACTACACAACGACAAAGGTGTACCAGAAGCTACCTCACAGAAGGACTTCGACCGCACCATCAGAAAGTTAAGTGTATTCTCCGAAAGTGCACTTAACCTGATCATAACAGGACCACAGTAGTCCAACTCTTCAGAAACTGTAAAACGGACCACAGTAGTCCAAATCTACATGAAATATAATAGCAAGTGCCCGAGGAAGATATAACAGCTGCCTAGACTATCAGCGATCGAACTATTAGCATTGAAAGAGACTTTTTAAGTTAGATTAGTACTTAGAGAATCTTGTATAGAGTAGAAGAAATAAATGTGTGATTTTAACTGTTATCAAGTGGCTGGACTACATATGATTCATAGCCGTGTGAAAGCTAGTGTGACAGTATTCTTTTACCATTTTTCTATCTATTTCTGTACCCCAACCTTAACACAGAACGAGCTAAACAAATAAATTTATTAAAGTAATTCATAGGGTGACTTACTAGCAGTTCCCACCGAATAAACGTGAGGGTCCATAATTCCATTGTGCAGAGCCCATAAACCCCACGTGACACTTTAATTGGCGAGCCTAGCTAGGATCTGTGTATAATAGGAATTGGGTATAACCGGACCTAAGTACAATAAAATTAGATAACAGTAGGAGTAGTAGAATAACTTAGAATAGTGGTAACAAGGACTGATCAGTTGGGTGCACTATTCTTTAGTTAAAAACTTTTTTGCCTCAAATATTTTTGTGCCTGTATGTTGCATTGTTCTTTTGCAGGTTTTGCTTAAATAACTGTTGTATGCCATTTGACTCTTGTTTTATTCTATTATTGATTACGAAGTTGATTGTCTTTGCATTGTTGTTATTGAATTGCGATATTGCTAGTGTTTTGGTATTCCACGTGATTCAGAGGTTGTTCATAGACACGTTTGGCAATGTCGGACCCAGTGGCCTTGAGATTGCGCTTCAAGGAATTGGGGGAAGCTTTACACTTAGCAGGGGGAGACCTAATTGCGTATATCAATGCAGAGGTAGAGAAACAGGAGGCTAAAGCAGAGAGAGCAGCAGAGAGAGAGGCGAAGAAACTCGAAGCGGCAGAGAGAGCCGCAGAGAGAGAACAGAAAAAAGCAGAACTAGAAGCAGAGCAGAAGAAATTAGAGGCAGAGAGAGAAACGAGGAAATTAGAGCTAGAAGCAAAACAGAAGAAACTAGAATTAGAAGTAGAACAGATGGCAGCATTAGCAGCAGAGAGAGAAGCAGAAGTTAGGAAATGGGAGTATGAGAGGGCAGAAAAGGAAAAAGACAGACAGCATGAGTTAGAGCTAAGAAGATTGGGATCAGGAGCTTCAAGTTCTTCCTCAACCCCTTCCCACTCAGATCAGCTAGAGGTAGCACCCAACCCTGTACAAGGAATGTCATTTCCACTCTATCTGACTAGGTTTGAGCGTCTAGCAACAGAGTATAAACTAGATCCCACTCATTGGTCTTTCAAGCTTAGTCAAGGACTTAGAGGAAAGGCTTATGACATCTACAGTAAGCTACCGACTGACAGAGTGACTGACTATCACAAAGTAAAAGAGGCACTCCTAACGGGATTCGAACTAACAGGAGAATGCTACCGGCAAAAATTCCGCACCAACCGGAGAGTGAAAGGAGAGAGCTATGCGCAGTTCGCGGATCGGTTGTCCACAACGCTGGATAAGTGGATTAGCCAGTCAGCCACGGCTAAGACGTATGATGGACTGACAGAACTGTTAGTATGGGAACAGCTACGGGAAACCATGACCCCCGAGCTGAGGACATTCTCAGTAGAGCAGGGCGCGGAAAGACTGGAAGATCTGGTCAAGGTCGCAGATAGGTACGTGGCCGCACACGGAGAAGCCAAGAGCTTCAGGCGAGACCTAAAGCCTAACGGGAAAGAGGCACAGAAACGAAGCCCTAACCGGGAAGAGCGCACCGCGAATAAGCCGAATAATCCCAGACCTGGGCAAAATAAAGGACCCAACACGGAATTCGGGAAAAGAGGTCCCGCAGAACAGAGACGGTATTGTTCGTTCTGCAACAGAAACAATCACTCCACCGCAGAATGTTTCAAGTTGGCCGCACAACGTAGGGAAGAGCGCGAAAGCCGGCCAGCGCACAGAGTTCTAACTCAAAGTAGCGGTAACAAGCCACACACAATCGGAGATCACCCATCGGTGACAGACACGGTCAAGGTCAACGGAAAAGAAGCGAACTGTCTGTATGACACAGGTCTATCATACGACGCGATAGTTAGCGAATCTCTGGTATCGCGCGCGGACTTGACAGACCAGACAGTCGAACTACAAGGAGCAGACTTGACGAAACCGACGACTACTTGCCCAATAGCTTGGATCGAAGTAGAGAGTAGGTACGTCACAGGACGAATCCAAGCAGCTGTTTTACAGAAACCCCTGTATGATCTAGTGCTAGGTTGTAGGTATGTGTTCTTAGGCACGCCCCCCAAAACTGTAGAGATAGCTGCAGTGCAAACCAGGGCCCAAGCTAAAACCCAACCACCCCAGCCCGAGTTCGCTCCGAATCCAGGACTCGAAGAGATCAAAACAGCACAGAAAGAAGACACCTCGATAGCGAAGTGCTTCCAGAAGCTACCCAAGGCGCACACACCCCCGCACAAGGGAGACTTCTACATGGAAGAGGGAGCTCTACATCGACAAGGAGATGGAGATCACACCCAACTAGTACTACCAGCCATCCTTCGAGCCCAAGTACTAGAATTAGGCCACAGCATGCCACTCAGCGGACACATGGGAATTGGAGCCACAGTGCAGAGAATCAGCGCACACTACTATTGGCCAGGAATCACGGAGGATGTCAAGCGCTACGTGAAATCTTGCCACCAATGTCAACGATATTCCCCGCGACATCACACCGTACCAGTTACCTTAGGACCATCGGTAGTAGTCGGCGATCAAGTGCTACTCTTACTTCCAAGTGGAACCAACAAGCTGGACATCGCTTGGAGAGGACCGTACCGGGTGACTGCCAAGAAATCCAAGACAGTCTACCAAGTAGAGGTGAACGGGAGAGCCCGATACCACCACATCAATCTCCTCAAGAAGTATACGGACCGACCAGCGACCCCCAGCACTCACAACTTGCTAGCCATCGCCATCGCGGAAGAAGGAGAAAGCATGGAGACCAATGCAGTAGAGTATCCCCTGCACTCCAAAGAAACCTACAAAGACGTGATACTCAACGGAGACCTAGCCGCTAACCAGCGACAGCAAGTACTACAGGTCATTCGACAACATCAGACTGTGCTCACAGACCGACCAGGGAGGACAGACCTCGTCGAAGTAACCTTAACGGTGACCGACCCAACACCCGTCCGCCAGAAGCTCTACCCGATGCCACTGTCGCAGCAGCGAGCCATCAAGGAAGAGATAGACACCTTACTGGCAGCCGGAATCATCTCAGAGTCTACTTCACCCTACAGCGCAGGCACGGTATTGTTGCGAAAACCCAACGGAGAGCATCGACTGTGCATCGACTTCAGACTCCTGAATGCGGTAACGCAGTTCCAGCCAGAGCCACTCCCGGACCAGACCGACCTATTTGCCAAGCTACAGCGAGCGAAGTACTTCTCACGCATCGACCTCAGCAAAGGATACTACCAGATACCAGTGCAACCGCAAGTCCGAAAGTACCTAGCTTTCAGCACTATGGAAGGACACTTCGAATTCAACGTGCTTCCATTCGGACTCCACAACGCACCCAGCATCTTCAGCGCCATGATGCGAAAACTCCTGGCACCCCTGAGCAGCGAGCACCTACACTCGTTTATGGACGACATCCTCATCGCTACACCTACGTGGGAGGAACATGTCACGCTCCTACAGCAACTACTCGCCCGCCTCAGAGACACGGGATTGACGGCAAGACCCACCAAATGTCAGATTGGATTCACCGAGCTAGAATTTCTGGGACACACCATCAGTCAAAGAAGCCTGCGACCGGTAGAGAAGACAGTGAAACGCCTACTCGACGCTCCTAGGCCCAAGACAAAGAAGGAAGTGCAGTCATTTCTAGGACTCTGCGGCTTCTACCAGAAGTTCATCCCCAACTACAACAGCATCGCCGTACCACTGAAAAAAAAATGGAACCCGGAAAATCGCCCCGGACAAAGTAGTTTGGACAGCCGAATGCGAGACAGCATTCCAAACACTCAAGGACAGAATGACATCGGCGCCAGTACTCCACCTACCCGATTTGACTCAGCCATTCGTTCTTCGCACCGACGCAAGCGACTTAGGCCTCGGAGCAGTACTGCTACAGCGCGACCCCAAGAATGCAGAGACGCTATTCCCTGTCGCCTACGCCAGCAGAAAATTGAGACCCGCCGAGACCCACTACGCCACGTCGGAGAAAGAATGTCTTGGACTAGTCTGGGCCATACAGAAATTCCAACTTTACCTGTATGGGACCCACTTCACAGTTCAGGTGGACCACCAACCACTATCGTTCCTGGCAGCCTCCAAGTCTTTGAACTCTCGCCTGATGAGATGGGCACTCACCCTTCAGGCATACTCATTCCAAATCGAGTACATCCCCGGCAAGGAAAACCACGGAGCCGACTACCTCAGTCGCCATCTCGTGGAGGACACAGCAGCTGTCGCCCACCCAACACAACTAAGGGCCACAGCACCAGAATTCGTCCCCGCCCAGTAATACCCTGTCACTAGTGTCCATAGCTACCTGGCACAGCATTGCAGCTCAGGTAGAGCAACTTACTTAGTTTGTAAATAGGACCCTAGGATAGTGCAGTGTTAAACTATGCTCTGTAGTAGAAAAAGGTCGAATCCAGTAGTCATCGCCTTTTTTCAGTTGAGGGAGCCTGTCATGAACTGGCTAGTTTTAACTCTGCTCATTGACTATTCAGCCTTGTGTAGTTATTGTACCCTTAGAGAGTCAGGTATAACACAGCAGCAATAAAAGTACACACCGCGAGCCCGACCCACGCTGCGTAGTTAATCAGCACTGTGTGCGAGAGTCGTAAATATTTTACCCAATGAGAGCTTAGGCAAATCGGTTCGAGCCAGTTTGACTGGGTCCGAGCCTAACACAGCTTTGGTCAGTTGGGAGGAATACACCGAAGTGTTAACAGCTAGAAAGCTGGCAGAGAAATCTCTCCACACTTAGACCAGGAAGCAGGACTTAGAATCTTAGAATTCTATCAAGTCACTACGGGCCTGAACTTGTCAAACAGGTAAATGAACACCCTTCTGTTTCATCGTGATATATTTGTATTATTGTTGAAATTATGTTTGAAGAATTTGCTATGCATAAATGTGAATTGTTAATCCGAATTTGCGGGACCACGTGGAAGAGCCTACCACGAGGCGAAACACGACCGGTTGCGCCGCCATGTTGTATACTGTACGGAACCACTGTTGTTTAACTTATATGTATGTTTGCAGACCAGTGGCTGTACCACTGAATGTTTATAATAGTATTAATTCTGTATGTGTATAGTTAGCCACGATTGATATTTATGTATGTATAGGAATTTAGAGTTGAGATTCCAGTGGACCCCAGAAGTAGCAGAATGTTCGTCGCTTATGTATAGAGATGTGGAGCTATCACTGAGGGCTACTTTGGCTTTCAGTGAGACGCTCTGCACAAACCGATTATTCAGGGTTGTGCAGAATTTCGTCTCTTATATTACAGACGAGCAGGCGAGCTATCCCGAGCTATCCCGAGCTATCCTGTGAACCCCACTCCACAGAAACAAGTTGGCGGAGTATCCTCTACCGCACAAGACGGAAAGAGCTACCCTGAAAAACACCCTGTCAGACCCCACAGCGTGGCAAGGGAACCCAACTACACAACGACAAAGGTGTACCAGAAGCTACCTCACAGAAGGACTTCGACCGCACCATCAGAAAGTTAAGTGTATTCTCCGAAAGTGCACTTAACCTGATCATAACAGGACCACAGTAGTCCAACTCTTCAGAAACTGTAAAACGGACCACAGTAGTCCAAATCTACATGAAATATAATAGCAAGTGCCCGAGGAAGATATAACAGCTGCCTAGACTATCAGCGATCGAACTATTAGCATTGAAAGAGACTTTTTAAGTTAGATTAGTACTTAGAGAATCTTGTATAGAGTAGAAGAAATAAATGTGTGATTTTAACTGTTATCAAGTGGCTGGACTACATATGATTCATAGCCGTGTGAAAGCTAGTGTGACAGTATTCTTTTACCATTTTTCTATCTATTTCTGTACCCCAACCTTAACACAGAACGAGCTAAACAAATAAATTTATTAAAGTAATTCATAGGGTGACTTACTAGCAGTTCCCACCGAATAAACGTGAGGGTCCATAATTCCATTGTGCAGAGCCCATAAACCCCACGTGACAGTCGTCCTCAGAGCAACCATAATATAATTTACACGGGTTTCTCATCAACATCATCATCATCAGCAGCAGCAGCAGAAGCACCATTGCAGTAGTGATCGCCATCAACAACAACTCCACTCTTCTCCGTAACTCTCCCTCTTCACACCCAACCTCCCCCCCCACCCCTCTTTCTCTCTCTCTCTCTCTCTCTCTCTCTCTCTCTCTCTCTCTCTCTCTCTCTCTCTCTCTCTCTCTCAAGGAAAATGGCAATGTTCATTTTTTATACCTTGAAAAAAAAAGAGACGAGTCACTCCAGTAGGGGAAGGAATCGGCGTACATGTAAATCTAACTTGTTATATATGTGTTGAATAGTTTTTTTTATATATTTATTTTATATTTATTTTATTTAATTTTCAAATTTAGTGCGTGCGAAAGAGTATGTAAAATGTGATGGGTCGCTGGCTGAAACACATTAAAATTTTGTCAATTCTCTCTCTCTCTCTCTGTCTCTCTCTCTGTCTCTCTCTCTCTCTCTCTCTCTCTCTCTCTCTCTCTCTCTCTCTGAGCCAACATTCATAATCATGAAGGATCATCAAAAGACAACAAATCAAAAACCCTTTTACAGAACTATTCATATCCTAGCGACACACACACACTCTAACTCACACTCACACACACACACACACACACACAAAGCAACCATCAGACAAACACACACACACACACACACACACAATGCAACCATCAGAATCATCGAGAAACAAACCTTAAATCATCAAAATAGCTGTCCTTTCCATACCATAACGGCTACACGCAACGAAGCAGCATCTTGCCTTCGATTCACATCCTAGCCAGGTTACCGCTCTCGCACAAAGAAGCTGCAACCATCGTAAAAGGAACGGTAATAAATCGAAAGAGGGCGAGCTCCACACAGCGTAGCAGAGACGTCCGAGGCTTACCGTCGCTTGCACGGAGCTTCGACCGTCTGTGTTACGCAGTGATAGCGAGGACTTCCTCACATAGGGGCTATCCTCCTTCCGGCATTACGCAATGCACATGGTTCACATCCAATAACCTATATATCCTGTAGCTGCGAGTAGGATAATTTTAGAGTGTCGACCCTTTATGTGGATTTTATATATTATCTTGTAATCGCCATTGTATCAGACAATGGGTCCCGACAGGAAGTCCTCTCCAGGATCGCACAAACAACTGCTGGCCTGGCGAGGTTGAAGCCAATTTGGAAAGACAGGACCATCAGTCTACATTCCAAGGTAAGGCTGCAGCGCTCCCTTGTCATCTCCATCTTCCTATATGCTTGCGAAACATGGACCCTCACAGCAGATCTCCAACGAAGAATACAAAGCATGGAGATGAGGTGCTACAGAAGACTTCTGGGCATTTCCTATACCCAACACATCACCAACGACGAAGTCCGACAGACCATCACACAAGCCATTGGACAACACGATGACCTGCTCACAGTGGTGAAAAAACGGTAACTCCGATGGTATGGCCACGTCACCAGATCATCAGGTCTTGCAAAGACCATTCTGCAAGGCACAGTGCAAGGAGGTAGAAGAAGAGGGAGACCGAAAAAGAGGTGGGAGGACAACATTCGAGATTGGACTGGTTTGACACTGAGGGAAACAATCAGGGTTGCTGAGGACAGGGAAAGATGGAGTACGCTGGTTAAACGATCATCTGTGGTGCCCCTACGACCTCCGAGTTATGGGATAGGATAGGATAGGATAGCATAGGATCTTGTAACCATTTTATTAGTTGTGGAATGAATGTGTGTCCCGAGTGTTGTTGACTTAGTCACTGTTTTTATCCATCCCGATATTGTATTGTGACCTAAGCTTTTAAATTATGCTGTCCACTTTTATGTCCCTTATATGCTTAGGTGTCCGGGGACGTTAAATGTACCAAAACGAAACGAAAGATAGTTTTAAGGCGACAGTTTCACAGCTTTTCGTCAAAGAAACCACCCACCAACCCATCCACCCCCACCACCCTCCCCTCGATGATAACTCCAAAAAGGGGCAGACATCTACACTTACAGGCTTGACAAAGATAGAATGCGCTTCCTAAACAAAGCCAGTAAAATAAAAGTTTGTGACTGTAGTCGTAGTGGCGTTAGGTAACTGACCGAAGGTCTGAGCGAAACGACTCAAGGAAGTCTTAAGCCAAAGTCGTTATCCTTCTTTGCTAAAGATCTAGACACGTAGACATGTACTCCGAAGACCCGTTCCACGCTTGCTAAACCGACATCCTGTTCCATAACAACTTGATCTTCAACTGCTTAAAGTTTAAATCGCTTTTCCCCAGAAGATCCCCTGCCCTCTCTCTTCTTCTTCCTTTTTTCTTCTTGAAAATGTGGGTGCTTTCTGCAACTCCCCACCCCCCCTTTCCTACTCCTACCTTCCTGCGTTCTCTTGGATGGAATTTCTCTGCTGAGGGAAATATACAGCGGTTAAAATAGTTGGCTGTTGGTTGTTTAATTAACGTCTTCCTCATCGAAATGATCAAACGCACACTCGCACGCACTCACGCACGTACAGGCACGCATGCACAAGCACGCACACACTACATTAAATTTAAAATTATAAAATAATAATTTAAAAAAAAAACTAATCAAATACACCGAGTTACTGGACAGTCAATTAAAGCTTTTGCTAACCAAACGTTCATATCAAAACTTATATTATCATTAGAATTCATAGGTTGTAAATCAGTTGGCAAAAAAGGACGAATATGACTACATTCAAGTCACAGGCGTGTCCAGATACAAGCGCCTGTGATTCAAGTAATGCATGCCTCAAAGATACCGTTTCATTACATATGCAGTTCACATTTTTACAATATTTAGTTTTAATTGAGTTTAGTGTTATTCTATGTGCCACGCTTAAAACTGATCTGGTGATTCCATAAGGTTTATCGTAACTCAGATTAAATTTAATCGCTTGCACACATTTATTTTCCATCGAGTTTTGAATTTCTTTAGTTTAGAAGATAATGGTACTGGTATTGCCTGTGAGTTAATATTTGAAGTATCACGTTTTGCAGCCCAATCAGCCCAATCATTATAAGAAATCTACAATGTTATGGAATCCAGCGAAAGTTTACCTGAGTATCCCTAATTATCAAACCTTGAACAATATTTTTTTTAAATATCTTAAATAATATGTTTTCTTTCACCATGACAATTTTAATTTAATGCCTTCTAAATCAGACATAGAAACTACACATATAACACTACTAAATATTCTCACAAATAGATTTGAGATTTCCTTAAGAGCCACTAATATCGCAAATTAATTCAGCATTAAAAATGGAATATCTTTAACCTAAAAAATATAATGACAATATGATTCTCATATATTAAAATCCCGGTCCTGATTTGGCTCGGAAGAGTCCGCTGGACCTAAAGCAACAATAAATCAATCAATCAAATATTAAAATCAGGTTTTAAAAGCGCTGATCTTGCATGACCTGTTTCAAAAGGTTAAAATGTAACTCGTTGTTTGAAGATGTTTATCACTATTTTAAATAGTGCTGCTGTTACTTTGTAGGCATGACCAATTCACTGCGGCAACAGTACCCCCGTTGGGGTGCCGGGGGTTTCAGTATAAATAGTATCCCCACTTTCTGGAAATTTAGTGCTTTAAATTCCCACTGTCGCTGTCTTCCTCATTTACTCTTTCCCATTCCTGCTCTGTCCTATCACTCTGCTATACTATCTTCTTCTTCGCTAGATCAATGACCTACCTTTTTTCTTGAAAACTCTTCCTGGACAAGACTCCTTGTTTGTGTATGAGGTCTGTTGGATCAGCTTGGGAGTGTTGGACGCTTTCTGCCGGGTGGTCACTAGGGCTTCCTATGATGTTATTATTTAGGCATTTTATATGTATATGTGATAGGCATTTTATATGTATATGTTTTGTTTATAATTTATAATGATGTTTGTATTCTATTTTGTTTTTGTAACCGGGGGTTCGAGTAGTTGGGGTAAAGCCTCAGCCGTCCCCTGCGTGGGGTGTCTTTATTGTAAAGTGACTGGCCGGTGGAGGGCATTCAATTTTCCCACTAGGGTTGTTTCAGCAGATCTTTAATGCGGATCGGGGGTTGTCCGGTCCTGATTTGGCTCGGAAGAGTCCGCTGGACCTAAAGCAACAATCAATCAATCAATCAATCAATCGGTGCTGCTGTTCGCATAACGTGTTGTGATCCTGAGGTGTAGACGTTCATTGTTTTATCTCTAATGTCATCTCGCCGTGACGAGAGCAGCGTACAATAGAACGTCGCCTGACACTTGGTATTGTGTCATCTTAGGTTTTAAATGTAAGGTCGGCGATAACAACAACAACACCATCAACAACAACAGCTTCTGAATCTCACTTTCCCGATCTCATTCGTGCTGATGAACTTTTCTTCTTCTTTTTTTTTTCATTCGATCTCGTTTCCTTCTGCTCTAGCTCCTGGTTCTTTCTTCTTCGACAGCCAAAACGTGCTCTTCTTCAGCGTCCTTTTCTTCAGCGTCCTTTTCTTCAGCGTCCTCTTCAACAAAGGCGAGGCAAGAGCGTACCAAGAGCCTCTAACATTCAAGACGTTCTGTCCGAGGAAGATCGCATGATGGGCGATAAACCCCTCATCGACCTTCTCGTTTTTTTCCAAACTCCTCGTTTTTACACTTCCTTCCCTCCCTCTCTCGCCCCTTCCTCTCTACCTCTCTTTCCCTCTCCCAGCCCCTCCCCCCTTCTCTCTCTCTCTGTCTCTCTCTCTCTCTGTCTCTCTCTCTCTCTCTATTCTGTTCTTTTTCGTCTCCCTTCAACAGGTTTTCCTTCTAGATTTAGAATCCATCTCCCTCTCTTTCTCCTTCATTCTTATCCTTACCCTCATGTCCTTGGCATCCGCTATTGCCTTACTGAGTCTGTATATGCGCTGTTTCTTCAATCAAGCTCAATGCGCGGCGACCTCAGGAGATCGCTAATATGTATTATAGAAATCTATAACTGAAACTGCAAGTCATTGAAATATTGGCACATCTCTTCAGAGTATCATCCGAACTGAAATCAGTAATTATATAATAAATAATAGCAATACACATCTCTTCAGACTATCATCCGAACTGAAATCAGTAATTATATAATAAATAATAGCAATACACATTAATGTGTCAGGCATATGCAATAGGATCCATTTCTAAATATAACCTAAACAAAAAGGTGTAGACAAATAATTGAAAAAAATATTTATAACTGCCTTGGCAGGCTTTTACTACGCAGGCTTCGTAAGAAAGTGAGAATGACGAAAGACTGTTGCCCTCATTGACTTGCCCGCATCATCGTTAAGAAGTAAAGGGATTTTTGACACAGAGTATTGTCCTGCTTGTTGATTTAATCACCATATAAGACAGTGGTTGTTGGCTTTAAAAAACAAAACAGTTTGTTGTACCAGACTTGTTATACTTGTGGCCATCATCATCATAGTCGTGCATCGATTTCTATGTTTGTGAGACCATTCATGACCGAGGCGGTTTTTATCCCTGTCCCTTTGGAACATGTTAAGAGTGTTTTGAGGCTGTTGATTCACACATGAAGACCACAGGGGGAAAAGGGCACATGTCACATTTTCCAATTATTTGAGTTATGTCCCCTACTATATAAACATAAGCCTGAAGGTTAGCAAAATAGTAAAATCCAACCCAAAAAAGGCCTATGTACTGCTACAGAAACACCCACAGAAAAGGCATACAGGGGAAAAAGGGCACAAGTCAAAGACAAAATTTCATTTATCTCAAAAGTGGAAATGTGTGACATGTGCCTTTTTTACCCTGTAGTCTTCACATGTTCTTCCTACTGATACGAGTATCTCTGGTTAATGCACAGTCATTCTCTGAATTCTAAAACGGACGCTCACATCTCTCTCTCTTATCTCTCTCTCTCTCTCTCTCTCTCTCTCTCTCTCTCTCTCTCTCTTATCTCTCTCTCTCTCACACACACACACCCCGGCATACACACGCAGTACACCCAACCTCTCTTTCTCAATGCAATGTGTGCAACAATCTTTTTCACAAAATTATGAAATCTACTATATAGTTCCATCAAGAGAACAAAAGAGGTCGCGTGTGTGTGTGTGTGTGTGTGTGTGTGTGGGTGGGTGTGTGTGTGTGTGCGTGCGTGTGTATGTAAGTGTGACTTATCAATATTGTTTATATTAAAAGAATAATAATAAATAAGAAGAAGAATGAACAAAGGGTGTCTCTATTATTTTCACAAACAAAACAAAAGGCTGTTAATAAAAACTTGTTTCTACTTCTCGATTTTTCATTAGCACTTGTCGACGTTTTATTTTAGCTGTTAAGGCACGAAGGCCCGATTTCTTTAAAGGCTGTTGCTGGGGATGTGTGAGGTCAATATCACTGTTAAGGATGGATGTATGAAGTCTACTAGCTTCCGACCGGATGCTGATACAGACGTGTTTTGCTTGCCCAGTTTAGTATCACTCTTGGGGCGCAGTTTCTACCATTGATTTGTAGGCATAGGAGATCTCTTCAGGGTCGGGCGGTTTATTCCTGTCTTCGCAGGAACTATTCGTTGCCCACTGGGTTCATTGATTGCTAGTTTTGCAAGGTTAGCTAACGTCTTGGTGCTGCGCCATAAAATCACAACAAAGTCAGGGGTCGACAAAATGATGATGATGATGATGATGATGATGATGATGATGACGACGACGATGACGATGACGATGCATAAAAGGGAACTGCTGTTTTCCAAGTTTTCTTTCATTAAGCAAAAAAAAGTGGAAAAGAAAATTTATATTTCGATTAAATTCAAAATCTTTTTAAAAAGAAAAAAAGGAAGGTCGACTATATTTCAAGACCTGCCATATTGAAACTGATGTCAGGTCCTAGGCGGCTTGAACATAATAATCTAGTGTTCACTTTAATATTAGTAGAAAGGTAGTTAGTCGCCTTTACGTTGTTTGGTCACTGTTACAACAATGCACACTTTGTTTAACGTCTTCATACAACATGACATAATCCCGTCCCTCCCCCCCCCCTCACCTCTCCCCCACCAATCCCTCATTAAAAAAACAAAAACATTAAGTTTGATATTTTGTCATTAGTCCTGGTTAATATTAGTGAAAAATGGGTCACATGTAGCACGATGTTTCTGTTCAGGAACAAAGTGAAACGATATGACATGTTTATTACTCAAACCCCTCACCTTTTCACCAACAAATTACTCCCCGAAGCTCAAAAAGCGTAACTAAGGTCTCGTGTGAAAACATCTTGACAAACACAGATTTAGTATAGTCGTCAAGAATTTACCCAAATATACGGTGAAAATTTAACGACTTACTTATAATGTGCCATAATCATATGCACCCCCTTCCCCCCCCCCCACCCCCATCCCTTTCCACACAGACCCGCATACCACACACTCAACGACACACCACCCCCGCGCCGCACACACAACCGGCAGGCTCATAGATAAACAACGAAAACACACATATATCTATATCTATATATGAAGTCCACAGCCCGACTATCCAATCCTATCCTATCCCGTAACTCGAAGGTCGTAGGGGCACCGCAGATGATCGTTTATAATAATAATAATAACGGATTTTTATATAGCGGGTACTCCAGCCTATGACCAGACTCACCACGCTTTACATAGTCATTACATATAAATACATGCACTCGATGAAACATCACTTTTGCTACAATACACCAAAAGACGGGACAGTAAAGGTACAGACTATTTACAACTATGTACATAAATTACAAAAAAAGACAAAGAATAGACTATTTACAACTATGTACACAAATGACAAAAAGACAGAAGGTAGAATAGCAAAAACCTATTCACAGCTATTTATATGCCCGGTTAGGCCCAGGAAGAAAAACAGTATAAATATTTATTTACAGCCGTGTATACACTTACTGATCAGACATAGGCAAAAGATGAGAGAATGGCAGCGGGATACAAATCAATCTGAATAATGCAGTTTGAAGAGGTGGGTTTTGAGGGCCTTTTTGAATGCTTGTGTTGATTGTATGTTGCGGATATGGGAGGGAAGGGAATTCCACTGCTTAGGTGCGGAGTAAGCGAATGCACGTTGGCCGTATGTCTTAGTGCGGGTGACGGGAACCTTGAGTGTGCGAGTGTCAGCAGAAGATCTTAAAGTGCGTGAAGGGGAGTAGACAGACAGTAGATCAGCAAGGTAGGAAGGACAAGAATCTGTGAAGAAGTTGTGACAGAGAACAGAGAGTTTGTACTCTATGCGTGCTTGCACAGGAAGCCAGTGAAGGGAATGTAGTAGAGGTGTGATGTGATCGCGTTTTTTTGCTCGGAATACTAGTCTAGCTGCTGAGTTCTGAACCTTTTGTAGTTTGTCAATGTTTAACCAGCGTACTCCATCTTTCTATATTTCTGTGTCCTCTGCAACCCCCATGGCTTCGCTCAGTGTCAAGCCAGTCCATTCTCGAATGTTGTCCTCTCGCCTCTTTTTCTGTCTCCCACTTCTTCTGCCTCCTTGCACCGTGCCTTGCAGGATGGTCTTTGCAAGGCCTGATGCGATGTTCTGGTGACGTGACCATACCATCGGAGTTTCCGTTTCTTCATCAATGTGATCATGTCATCGTATTGTCCAATGGCTTGTGTGATGGTCTGTCGGACTTCGTCGTTGGTAATGAGCTGGGTATATGAAATTCCCAGGTCTTCTGTAGCACCCCTTCTCCTTCTCCAAAATTCTTCGCATGGTCTGTCTGGAAACGGTGGAAGCCACCTCCACATTTTCTTTTCCCGAGAGGCTGTGGCTGCGACACAAGAGCTATTCTAATCACAAGTTCACCTAATGCTAGTTGCAAGGTTAAAGGTCACGTTTTGACAGTGCACGGCAAACTCCCCACAAAGGCCGACACACTCAAAACGCATTCTGATAATTTTCTCTTTATATAGTACATGCTGAGTTTGGGTGGAAAGTGCTCTGAACGGACCTTTGTGCCAGTAAGCGAACATATCACAACGATATATCTCTCTCCGTGTCCTTTCTTTACACACACACCCCAACCCCAACCCCCCTACCCCCCTTTTAGCCCTCATGGGAAAAGCGAAAGAAAAAAATTCGCATTGGAGCATTAAAAAACAACTGGTAATAACTTTATATAAGAACTTATCTATCTTTCTCTCTACCGATCTACCCTTATCTACCCTAATCTAATATTACCTACCAAATCTACCCTAATCTAATCTACTCTAATCTAATCCAATTCAAATCTAATGCAATCCAATCCAATGCAATCTACACTGGCGTGCCACGTATCTCCGGCGGGAGGAGAACAGCGGGGCTGCATGTATTAGGGCCTTTAGTGCACTCTCATCGAGGGGCCCTGAGAATGGGCTTGGACAGCAATCAGAGTCCTTATACGAAAAACACATCACATCAAGGAAGTCGGCATCCTGATAATCAGAGACCTATAGAGGGCAACGTTCAACCTAATGAACTTGGGTGGTGCAGTAGCTCCGATCGTAGTTTTGGGCACACGCTAGATACACTTGGATGGGGACAGTTATTAGGCCGGTCCCATACTCGGATACAGCCACTGAACGAACCACAAAAAAAGAATGAAACAGCGCACAACATACCTCAACAAACATTGCTCTTTTTAGAACCGGGGGACGTTGGAGAGACAGCAAGGGAAAGGATATAGTCTCTATTGCTCCATAGTCAGGTGTTGTCTCCATAGTCTCTGATATTCTTTTTATTTATTTTTTTTTTTGGGGGGGGGCGGTGGGAGTGGGGAGGGGGTAAGGAGGTCCTTGTTATTAATTGTATTGCCTTCGGTCCCAGTTTCCCGGAATTGTGGCGAGTACCGGCAAAGACTCAAGGTAGTCAAGTGAGTTCTGATAGAGACTAGCCATTTACGTTCTCAGCGCGTCGATAGTACCCCTCCCTCACCCCTCTAATACTCGCTCCCCACACCCTCGCTTACTACCTAAAACGTCCATCGTTTCATCTCAATACTGTCATAACCACGTCCAATCTCATAGAAGACTTCTGGGCATTTCCTATACTCAGCGCATCATTAATGACGACGTTCGACAGACAATTTATTCACACGACCTATTGAGCAACATGATGACATGCTCACAGTGGTGAAAAAACGGAAACTCCGATGGTATGGCCACGTCACCAGAGCATCAGGCCTTGCAAAAGACCATCCTGCAAGGCACGGTGCAAGGAGGCAGAAGAAGAGGGAGACAGAAAAGGAGGTGGGAGGACAACATTCGAGAATGGACTGGCTTGAAACTGAGCGAAGCCCCGAGGGTTGCTGAGGACAGAGAAAGATGTCAGACTAATGGACAGTATAACGATCGGTTAACCATACGAGCTAGAGTTGAACGGAGGTGGGGGAGGTGGGGAGAAGGGATAAATGGTTAGGGTTAGATAAAGATAAATACGATCAGACTGCAAAGACGTTAAAGTGTCTTATCCTATCCTATCCCCTAACTCGAAGGTCGTTGGGGCACCACAGATGATCGTTTGACCAGCAACTCCATCTATCTTTGTCCTCAGCAACCTTCATGGCTTCGCTCAGTGTCAAGTCAGTCCATTCTCGAATGTTGTCCTCCTTTTCGGTCTCCCTCTTCTTCTGCCTCCTTGCACCGTGACTTGCAGGGTGGTCTTTGCAAAACCTGATGCTCTGGTGACGTTGCCATACAATCGAAGTTTCCATTTCTTCACCTCTGTGAGCATGTCATCGTGTTGTGCAATAGCTTGTGTGATGGTCTGTCGGACTTCGTTGTTGGTAATGTGATGTTAAAGTAAACTAGAGTCATAAACCTACAGAGTACCGCTATTAAGGTCTGATTAAATAATGCAAATATTATTATTAAACGGCCAACACAATTTTGCGGATAAATTTCCGATGACTGGGTGTATCCTCTATCTATGCTTTTCGTATGTATCCTTGCAGCTTTTTCCACTGAGCTTGATGGACAGTGCTCTGCTAAGCGTCGATTCCATTCAACCCCTAAAAACCATTTTGGAGAGATTCTTATCTTCCAAAGGAGCCATGTATTAGTCTGGTCAAGTACGCAATTATAGCAAGTGCTAGGGCCCTAACCCACAGCGGTGAGAAAAGACAAAAGCACTGTTGTCTGGGGGATGTATCACACACTGTGCTGCCGTGGCTGTGTAGAGTACTGTCTATCTGTACTCGCACCAGCACCTTGCTTGTGAATAACTACGAGAAGAAGGAAAGCACAAGCAAGTAAAAATGCTATAAACTTAAGTTGTTTTTAAAAATTACGTCGCTGACGGTCAGAGAACTTAACTATCAGGCCTGCTGCGCTCAGAAATTAAGATACCTATAGTACCTGTTTAATGGCGCACAACAGGTAAAACTTAAGCGGAGAATCTGACGGGGAACTTCAGTTAAGGTTAGCGTTAAGGTTAGCAGTTGGATTGGATTGGATTTAAATTTGGCTAGTATCTGGCAAAATATTTTTTACAAATTTGTTATGCATTCCTTCCGTCAGAATTCTGGGCATTTTCGTGGCCCTTTGGCAGCTACTGGTACCTCGTGTGCGCGCACCATTTGCGATTCGGCGACTCCCAGGAGACGGAGGTACTGGGAATAAGACTGGCAAACTGTCAATGCATTTTATTTACCCCGCCCCCCTCCCCTCCACTTCCATCACCCTCCCCAAACTCACTACCAGTACCATAGAAGGCTGATTCCTCTATGCACTTCTTCCTCTCTCTCTCTCTCTCTCTCTCTCTCTCTCTCTCTCTCTCTCTCTCTCCCCCTCCCTCCCTCCCTCTCTCCCTCTCTCCCTCTCTCCCTCCCCCCCTCTCGCTCTCTCTCTCTGCTCGACTCTGTACTTTCACCACCATTTTCCCAATCTCCTCCTTTCCGCTCCCCGGAGTGGGTCAACCCAACCCCCGCCGTAGCATACCACTGCGATAAAGTAAGTCAATAACTGTGCATCATTATCATCATCGTCAGCAGCAGCAGCAACAGCAGCGACAGCAACATAATAATAAATAATAATAACAATGGATGCTATAATATACGTGCTTTTCCCCAAATCACGAACTAAGCTCAAAGCGCGACGATCTGTACCAACATACACGTTCACATGTTTTACCCACTCTCACACCTACAACACACATCTATCATTCAAACATGGGAAAGATCGCTATTAGAAGACTGAAATGAAATCGAAGTTTTATTTTTGAACATTTAGACTGACTGCATCCAATGCCATTACCGAAGAGAGGGAGGAAACCAGAGTACCCGGAAAAAAACCTCGGTGACCTGAACAGTATAGTACCAAAGTCACATAAATTCTCCCCTTGCGAAAATCGATCCCGCGACCTTCGGCATTGGAGACCGGCGACTGACCCACAGCGCTACGAGGCCATCCCCAGCAACATCGGAGTCAATCAGTTTGTTCTTTTTTAATTGCACGTCTGTTCGCAAATTTAGGTGACAGCAGGCCTTTACAATTAAACTGAACAAAATCTTCAACTATTTAAAAACAAAACTGCAATCAGTCTATAAAAGTCTACCAACAGCAGATTTAGCAATAATTGTTCCAAGAAACAACAGCAAACATCGGAGATCTATGCTGATGTGCGCAAGGTTGCTGTTCAGTCATGGCGATTAGCATCAAGGTTATAACATCACCCATCGCCCACACACATTAACCGCTCTATCATGGTTTTCCCTAATGTCATCATCATCACTCACCATCTATGGAGTGGCGGTGAGTGGGATGGGTAGGGGGAGGTACATCATGAACTGAGAAACGCATGGTATCAGGAGTGGGGCCGGGTAGCTCAGTTGGTAAGAGCGTCTTGCTAGTAACCGAAAGGTCGCTGGTTCGAATCCCGGTTTGGTCAACGTGTGATCATATTGTTTTCCCCTTTACCAACAACTGGTACGCTGGTGTCAGTATAAATCGGTCCAGTAGTCACCTATATGCGAAAGTGTCGTGTGACTATAATCTACAAACAAACAATGGTATCAGGTCCCTATTAATTAATTTCAAGACTATTAATATTTGAACCCGGAAGATACTGAGGCCATTTTGAATTTCTCTACACGCTAAATAAAGTATACGTTAACGTGCACCAAAACTCAATGTACCGCTTTCCAGAATTTTGAATTTGCCTGGACGTGTTCTCCGATACTCTAATGACGACAATAAAACCTTAAATTACACAGTTCCGGGAATCGTTGTAGGTGTGAGTATTATGATGTCACAACTGCATAACAACCGGATGTCCTCCCGAACCTGTTCAAGACTACTGTGAGTTGATTAAGCACAGGCCAGTAACATTGTATTGATTTTTCTCCCCAAGTCCACAACGCTGTTAGTACTAGCTAAAACCTGAGACTACTACTATCAATCCTACTCTTTGGTGCTTCTGCTAAATGGTAAATGGCACCTCGCCGCACCCCTATAAAAAAAAGAACAACGTGCGGAAGACAGATATTGAATACAGTCATTTTCAACAATGGTACTGGAAGACAAGAGACTGACTGACCTCTTCATACATTATATTCTCTCTATGTAAGCTGCGACAAATAATGGCATGACTAGCCACAACAACGGTTTTAGTGTCTGCGCAAAACAAAACAAAAATACACACGCGCACACACGCACACACACCCACACACACACACACACACACACAAACACAACCAAAACACCCATGTCATAGTTAAGAAAACGTTCTTAACCTTTTAAACTGCAAATCAGAAATTTAAGAATTAGAATAATTTCAATAGTGTACCTTTGTTGCGGAATGATTACTACAGCAATAAATCTTAATTAGTTATTAATTCCAGTATCATCGAAATACAAAAAAGCAGTAATAAACTATATCCGAGTTTCCGGGACTGAAGTTTTTTTCTGGATTAATTTTGGGCGGCTCTGTTATTTATTTATTTAATCGTTCTTATATAGCGCTTTTCCAGCTCAAGAGCTGCTCAAGGCGCTGGCCGATACAGGATCTAACTCAAGCCGCCCGAGACGCTCACCCGCAGCCTTTGGGCGCATGGTCTGACGCCCGGACAACTGAGCTCTGTTGTCTATGAAGAGCGACAGTACGCAGTTGGCTCAGTGGTGTACGCAGTATACTCGAATGTCACGTGATAACATTGCAGCCTGTACAGGCAGTAGTTCAAACCCCGTTAACGGCCTGGAATAAATTAATCAATAAATACATTAATTAATTAATTAATTAATTAAATGTAAGTTTAAAAATTACCATGAGACACTGCGCTCCTATTCCTTGGGATGAGAGTATAAACCGAGATCTAATCTGGGCACGCACGCATTCCATTGCAGGGACTTTAAAGATCCTGACGCTCATGTCCTAGACGGGTGAAAGCCGGCTACACAAATATAACCAGCACGCACTAGGTTCCTTCTCCCCATCCCTGGTCGCCCAGGATTGTGCTAAGTGGTCTGGGCGTCAAACTATGCGCCCAAAGGTTGCAAGTGGGCGCCTCGGGCGGCTTGAGTTAGATCCTGTATCGGCCAGCGCCTTGAGCAGTTTTCTCGCTGGAAAAGTGCTAGATAAAGGTGATTAAATTAAAAAAAACAACAGCAGCAAGCTGGTCTTTGAGCGCTTTGAAGAAGAACACTCATTTCTCCTTTTCGTTTGGGTGCCGGTGGGGTTAGGGCCAGCTCTTCGACTTATTTAGTGTGATATACAAGAGCAATTACTTCACCCATTTCCTCTGGGAAAGCAGCTTGAGCAGGTTTGGGGCTTAAAAACGCGCTATATAAAACAATGACTTCCCCCCCCCTCATCTTTAAGGGAACTAGGGTAGCTGTAGCTAGGGAGCCATAATATGTTGCTCGCGTCTGACTGCATCGATTAGTACTAAGCTTCCGACTACCACCATTCGTTCTACACCCTGGGGTGTCTACTGAACCCAATCACAATACAGTCCTAGTACTATCTGACTGTCCCCCTGCTTTATATATCAAAACACTTGCTCGCTGGTGTGTGTGTTGTGTGTGTATGTGTGTGTGGTAGTAGTAGTAGTAGTAGTAGTAGTAGTAGTAGTAGTAGTAGTAGTAGTAGTAGTAGTAGTAGTAGTAGTAGTAGTAGAGAGTGTACAACATCAGCCCTAAAATTATTGAAGTCATCAAATGCCTGTATGACAAGGCTACCAGTGCAGTCCTCCACAACAGCGCCATCGGGAACTGGTTCAGAACAACAATCGGTGTGCGTCAAAGATGCCTACTCTCTCCAAAACTCTTCAACATCTTCCTAGAGCGCATCATGTCAGATGCTCTTGCAGATCATGAAGGCACAGTCAGCATAGGGGGTAGAGCAATCTCCAATCTTCGTTTTTTTGGATGACATTGATGGATTGGCTGGAGAGGAACAAGAACTTGAAAAGCTGGTACAGAGGCTTGACACCACCTCCAGAGCTTATGGAATGGAAATAAGTGCAGAGAAGACCAAAATGATGACCAACAACACCAATGGCATCAACACGGACATCAAAGTCCAAGGACAATCCCTCAACACGGTGCATAGTTTCAAATATTTAGGAGCCATTGTATCAGACAATGGGTCCCGACAGGAAGTTCTCTCCAGGATCGCACAAACAACTGCTGCCCTGACAAGGTTGAAGCCCATTTGGAAAGACAGGACCATCAGTCTACATTCCAAAGTAAGACTGCTGCGCTCCCTTGTCATCTCCATCTTCCTGTATGCTTGCGAGGCATGGACCTTCACAGCAGATCTCCAACGATGAATACAAAGCATGGAGATGAGGTGCTACAGAAGACTTCTGGGCATTTCCTATACCCAACACATCATCAACGACGAAGTCCGACAGACCATCACACAAGCCATTGGACAACACGATGACCTGCTCCTATCCTATCCTATCCTGTCCCATAACCCGAAGGTCGTAGGGGCACCACAGATGATCGCTTAACCAGCATACTCCATCTTTCTCTGTCCTCAGCAGCCCTCATGGCTTCGCTCAGTGTCAAACCAGTCCATTCTCGAATGTTGTCCTCCCACCTCTTTTTCGGTCTCCCCCTTCTTCTACCTCCTTGCACTGTGCCTTGCAGGATGGTCTTTGCAAGGCCTGATGATCTGGTGACGTGGCCATACCATCGGAGTTTCCGTTTCTTCACCACTGTGAGCAGGTCATCGTGTTGTCCAATGGCTTGTGTGATGGTCTGTCGGACTTCAACGTTGGTGATGTGTTGGGTATAGGAAATGCACAGAAGTCTTCTGTAGCACCTCATCTCCATGCTTTGTATTCTTCGTTGGAGATCTGCTGTGAGGGTCCATGCTTCGCAAGCATACAGGAAGATGGAGATGACCAGAGAGCGCAGCAGTCTTACTTTGGAATGTAGACTGATGGTTCTGTCTTTCCAAATGGGCTTCAACCTTGTCAGGGCAGCAGTTGTTTGTGCGATCCTGGAGAGGACTTCCTGTCGAGACCCATTGTCTGACACAATGGCTCCTAAATATTTGAAGCTGTGCACTGTGTTGAGGGATTGGCCTTGTACTTTGATGTCCGTGTTGATGCCATTGGTGTTGTTGGTCATCATTTTGGTCTTCTCTGCACTTATTTCCATTCCATAAGCTCTGGAGGTGGTGTCAAGCCTCTGTACAAGCTGTTCAAGTTCTTGTTCCTCTCCAGCCAATCCATCAATATCATCCGCAAAACGAAGATTGGAGATTGCTCTGCCCCCTATGCTGACTGTGCCTTCGTGATCTGCAAGAGCATCTGACATGATGCGCTCTAGGAAGATGTTGAAGAGTGTTGGAGAGAGTAGGCATCCTTGACGCACACCGATTGTTGTTCTGAACCAGTTCCCGATGACGCTGTTATGGAGGACTGCACTGGTAGCCTTGTCATACAGGCTTTTGATGACTTCTATAATTTTAGGGCTGATGTTGTACACTTTCATGGTTGCCCATAGAGCTGCATGCCAGACTCGGTCAAATGCCTTCTTGAAGTCTATGAACACATGATATAGATGTTGTTGGTGCTGTAGGTATTTCTCACAGATTATTCTGAGGTTGAAAATCTGTTCAGTGGTACTTCGCCCTGCCATGAATCCTGCTTGTTCTTCAGCTATGATTTGTTCAGCTTGTGGTTTCAACCTGTTGAGTATTATTTTCAGGAGGACCTTGCTGGGATGGCTGATGAGGCTGATGGTGCGGTAATTTTCACACTCCTGAAGGTTACCTTTTTTGGGAAGAGTGATGACAAGCGACTGGGTCCATGGTGTAGGCCATTCCCCACTCTGCCAGATCTTGTTACAGATAATGGTGAGAGCATCAGTCATCGCTTCTCCTCCTGCTTGTAGCAGTTCCGCTGGTATGTTGTCCACTCCCGCTGACTTCCCTTTCTTCAGCGATTGCACTGCTGCCTCAACTTCTTCCCGGAGAATTGGGAGGATTTCTTCTTCTTCTCTGCTCTCGGGACATGCTAGAACTGATGGGTCTCCATTTGGTGTATGGTTGTAAAGGTCAGAGCAGTACTCTGTCCATCTGTCCAAGACTTCTTGTTCTTCTGTAAGGCAAATACCAGACTTGCTTTGGATAGTGGAGACTTTGGGCTGTTTAACACTTGTCAGCCGCTTCACAGTCTGGTAGGCCTTCTTGCTGTTGTTCTTGTTCAGATTGTTCTCTATTTCCTGGCATTGATCTTCTATCCAGTTCTCCTTTGCTGTGCGCATGCCTTTTCGGATGTCATTGTTGATTTTTCGGTAGACATAAGCTCCCTGTGAGGTGTTCTTTTTCTTTTTTAACTCTCTTCGTTTATCGCACAGATCCAAAAGTTCAGGTGTGATCCACGGCTTCTTCTTTGGTCGGTGCTTGCCAAGGATCTCAGTGGCGGCATCTGTTACAGCTGAGTTGAAGGTATTGGTCATGGTGTTGACATCTACTTCGCCTGCCCCCAAAATAAGCAGTGGTGCAAATTTCCCTCCAATTGTGGCCTGAAATATTTTTGCCACCTCCGGGTCTTGCAGTTTGTCCAGGTCGAACTTCAGCCTAGTGCACTTTGCTGTATTTACTCTCTTCAAATGGAGCCGGAAAGACATCATCACGAGATCGTGGTCACTTCCAATGTCTGCTCCTGGAAAAGTGCGTGTCCTGCCAATGTTGATGCTTGATCTGAAGCGTTTCTTGACCATGATGTAGTCGATCTGGTTGTGATGTTCCCCGCCGGGACTGTGCCATGTCCATCGTCTGGATTTTTTGTGGAGACCAAGCGTGTTTGCCAGTACCAGATTGTTGTATCTGGCAAACTCCAATAGCCTCAGACCCCTGTCATTTGTCTCGTTGTTGCAGTGGGGTCCGCATGTGTCTCCCCAGTTGTGGTGCGCATCTTGGCCAACCTTGGCATTCCAGTCGCCTTGCACTATGACTATGTCCTTCTTCGGCACTTGGTCAAGGACCGCCTGTATATTTTCATAAAAATCCTCCACTTCGCTGTCTTCATAGTCTGATGTTGGGGCATAGGCCTGGATGATGGTAATGTTGAAAGGGGTTGCTCTCAGACGGATGGTAATGAGTCTACTGGAGACTGGACTGACCTGCTCACAGTGGTGAAGAAACGGAACCTCCGATGGTATGGCCACGTCACCAGATCATCAGGCCTTGCAAAGACTATTCTGCAAGGCACAGTGCAAGGAGGTAGAAGAAGAGGGAGACCGAAAAAGAGGTGGGAGGACAACATTCGAGAATGGACTGGTTTGACACTGAGCGAAGCCATCAGGGCTGCGGAGGACAGAGAAAGATGGAGTATGCTGGTTAAACGATCATCTGTGGTGACCCTACGACCTCCGGGTTACGGGACAGGATAGGATAGGATAGGATAGTAGTAGTAGTAGTAGTAGTAGTAGTAGTAGTAGTAGTAGTAGTAGTAGTAGTAGTAGTAGTAGTAGTAGTAGTAGTAGTAGTAGTAGTAGTAGTAGTAGTAGTAGTAGTAGTAGCCACGCACAAATCAAAGTGAGGTGATAAAAGTTGAACACTGTCAGCAATTGTTGTAGGTTTATTATAGAAGACGGGGATGGGTTAGATGTATTTTTCAATGTCAGCTTAAAAGAGTATTTGGTTGTTTCTTCAGCTCAAAGAACTATTCAAGGCGCAGACCGGCATCAAAACCGAACTGAAGCCGCACTGCTGCCTCAAACAATGATGGCCATCGTACAACCAGTTCTCACACGAACGTTCAAACTCCAAGGCCCTTCACAAGGCCAGCGATAATGCTGTTTCTGATCTTTCCACCAGCAAAATCTCTGGCTTAGGTTCCAAACGGCGAACATAAAAAGTGTTCTCGACATGTTCAGATCCCAATAAATAAAAGACCGGAGTACAGGCTACGAACTGGGCCCAGACGACTTCCACACCTAAAAGGGTTCAAAAAGTGTGTACGGGTTATCTAGTACTGGTCGATACGTCAGCTACAAATAAAATTCCATTTGTATGTTCTTTTAAAGAGCTGGAAGTTCAGTACTATATCATTATGTCCACAACCTAGCAGAAGCAGAACAAAACGCTATCAGGACAAGACAAGACCAGACAACACACAAACAAACGTTCTCACGCAAACACAATGCAATTTCAATTATCTAAAATTCGTCAAGAGGATTTTAAAATAAAATGATTAGACTAAAATTGAAGGGAATTGAACACACAACGCAGAACGTCACACAAACATAACACATATGGCTCCGCAGTCCCATCACACTGAGCATGTTGGTAGTAGCGTGGACATTTATAACGATAATGTAAAAAAAAACAAAAAACTTAACAAACAACAACTAGAATATTTCAACAACAATCACATTGACTCTTCTAATAAAACACAGTTACTCACAGAACTTTATCACTCATACATCTCTCTGGTGTCCACTTTCTCTCCGAGGACAACGTACAAAATAGAAAAATAAGAAGACACCTCGCTAACCTGGTATCTGTCTGTGTTCGATAACTGGCCCCCCTTGACGAGCATCAAAATAGAGTAATCTGAAACGGAACATGAAGCTTAATCAAGGCAAGACAAGGCAAAAGTTAAATGTATTGAAACAAAGAACTGCTAGCATTTAAAATGTACAATAATGACAAAGAAATCGGTCCGTACACCAGCAGAATGCTAAGTTGGGCAAACACAACATAGTGCAAAATTTTCGTGCTAAGCTCTATTGTCAGGCGGATCTACCACACGCAACAGAACAAAACGATACTTCCAAACAGAAATCCAAGAAAGAATTGAAATCATATTTAGAAAGAAGGCAAGAAGAAGAAGAAGAAGAAGAAAAATAGGGGAGTGATAGTCAAAATATTCAACATGAAAGTACGAAAAATAAGGCATTAGTGTAATTCCAGGGCCTTCGGGAAGCAAAGGGAACAACATAAAAAAGCACACCACAAAAGACGAAGTGACAATAACTAACACAACGAAAAGAACATTACATTACATTACATAATTGTTGCTTTAGGTCCAGCGGACTCTTCCGAGCCAAATCAGGACCGGACAACCCCCAATCCGCATAAAAGATCTGCTGAAACAACCCTAGTGGGAAAACTGAATGCCCTCCACCAGCCAGTCACTTTACAATAAAGACATCCCACGCAGGGGACGGCTGAGGCTTCACCCCAACTTATCGAACCCCCATTTACAAAAACAAAATAGAATACAAACATCATTATAAATTATCAACAAAACACATACATATAAAATGCCTACATTGCTAAATAATAACATTATAGGAAGCCCTAGTGACCACCTGGCAGAAAGCGTCCAATATTCCCAAGCTGGTCCAACAGACCTCATACACAAACAAGGAGTCTTGTCCCGGAAGAATTTTCAAGAAAAAAGGTAGGAGACTGGTCTAGCGAAGAAGACGATAGTATAGCAGATTGATAGAACAGAGCAGGAATGAGAAAGAGCAAATGAGAAAGACAGCGACAGTGGGAATTTAAAGCACTAAATTTCCAGAAAGTGGGGATACTATTTATACTGAAACCCCCGGCACCCCAACGGGGGCGAACAGAACAAAAGCACCATGAATAATTAAATCTCGGAACAATGCATGAATCAAATTTCCTACACGCATCCAAATGGGAGTAGTAATCTGACGCGTTGACAATGTATATAATCACTTTCAGATATGTTAAAGAAGCCATTAAACATCAAATAATGCCCTAAATTAATAATGTAAACACTACATATCTACTCGTTTGAACTATCCTATCCTATCCCATAACTCGGAGGTCGTAGGGGCACCACAGATGATCGTTTAACCAGCGTACTCCATCTTTCCCTGTCCTCAGCAACCCTGATTGTTTCTCTCAGTGTCAAACCAGTCCATTCTCGAATGTTGTCATCCCACCTCTTTTTCGGTCTCCCTCTTCTTCTACCTCCTTGCACTGTGCCTTGCAGTATGGTCTTTGCAAGACCTGATGATCTGGTGACGTGGCCATACCATCGGAGTTTCCGTTTTTTTTCACCACTGTGAGCAGGTCATCGTGTTGTCCAATGGCTTGTGTGATGGTCTTTCGGACTTCGTCGTTGGTGACGTGCTGGGTATAGGAAATGCCCAGAAGTCTTCTGTAGCACCTCATCCCAATGCTTTGTATTCTTCGTTGGAGATCTGCTGTGACGAGACAAAGGACAGGGGTCTGAGACTGTTGGAGTTTGCCAGATACAACAATCTGATACTGGCAAACACGCTTGGTCGTTAAAACTGTACATATTAAAACCGTTTATAAAGATCAAAACAATGTAGGGGTTTAAAATCATATTTTTGTTAAATTTCTTTTTAAATCAAATATAAAGATTAAAAAACAACTAAGTGGTTTTCTTTTAGAGCATTTTGGCTCAAAAGTCGTAGTGATGGAGAGTGCAGTGGGGAGGGATGGACAAAGAGAGAGACAGGCAGACAGACACAGACAGACACAGACAAACAGACAGTGTTTTAGGTAAGTATAGGCACTCACAATGAAACAAAAATAAAAGACGGGTGAACAATGCCAGAGAGAGCGAGGGTGTATTCAACTGAGAAAAAATGGGACTTTACAAAGAACGAGAAGAACAAAAAAAACACAGTACAGTAAATTGAAACTGAAGCTAATGCCATCTGACTCCCCAAAAAAAGAAAATACACGAAAGGAATGAGGAATATAATTTTTTAAAATGGAAAGAGAATGGAAATAAAATAAAATAAACCTGAAGATCATTAAAAAGTTGTATTTTTTTTAAAGATGCCATTCTAGAAGGGAAGAAAATCAATTCAAATTTAAAGCAACGGAGACAGCGATGTCGCTCAAAAAAGAAGAGAGAAATTAAAAGGTAATAGACTACTTCGTTGGAAAGAAAGACAAAAGCGACAACGGGTAATTAGAGTTAAGTACATGGAAGCTAAGAAAAACACTAAAGTAAAGAAAGAAAGAAAGAACGAAAGAAAGAAAGAAAGAAAGAAAGAAAGAAAGAATCTACACAAGAAAATTTGACATTGAAGAAAGGAAAAAAGAAATAAAGAAAGAAATGAAGAAAGGAAAAGAGATAAATAAACAAAGAAAATAAGAAAGAAAGAAACAAAGGAAGAAACAAATAAATATAAAAAAAGTAATAAAGAACGAAAAGAAGGGAGGAAGGAAGTAATAAAAGAAGGGAATGAAGGAAGGAAGGAAGAAAGAAAGGAAAAAAGGAGACAGAAAGAAAGGAAGAAAGAAAGAAAGGAAAAACGAAATAAAGGAAAGAAGAAATACAAGAAGAAAAAAAGAAAGAAAAAAAGGGAAAAGGAAGAAAGAATGAAAAAAAGAAAGGGAAGAAAAAGATGGAAGAAGAAGGAAGGAAAAAGAAGAAGTAGAAAAAGAAGAAGTAGAAGAAGAAGGAAGAAAAAAAGGAAGATGATAATGATGATGCAGAAGAAGAAGAAGAAGAAGAAGAAGAAGAAGAAGAAGAAGAAGAAGAAGAAGAAGAAGAAGATCAAACTTTAAATCAAAACTTTTGTGCGCGCTCTCTCTATTTCCCCCTCTCTCTCTCTCCCTCTCTCTCTCTCTCTCTCTCTCTCTCTCTCTCTCTCTCTCTCTCTCTCTCTCTCAATGGTTACTTCCCTTGTTTCACTACGAAACCATAGATCATGACGTTGCTATCCTGGTTTAAATCTGGAATGTAAACAATTACTTGTTCACACTTTGTTTTACTCTCTCTCTCTCTCTCTCTCTCTCTCTCTCTCTCTCTCTCTCTCTCTCTCTCTCTCTCTCTCTCTCTCTTCCTCTTCTTTCCATCTACCCTCTCTCTCTCTATCCCCTTCCCTCAAGTGTGTGGAATTCTCTACCACAAGAGATCAAGGAAAGTAAATCATTAGCATCGTTTAAAAATATACTCAGATTTCTGTTCTCCCTTGCTCCTATTATTTAAGATGATTGTATACCTTTTGTTCATCCCTATCTTGCGACAGTTTAAGTTTTTGAGGTGTGAATTAGCTTGTGTATGTTGTGATGGTGGAGAGTAGGATAAGGGAAGGGGTATTGGTTGTGTGTGTGTGTGGGGGGGGGGGGGTAGGGAGTATGTACCATTTAGATACAATAATATTCTTAGTAATTTCTTTAATCCATACAATTGTTAAGGCTGGTGTTAGTTTCAAATCAATTTCACGTTAATTATTTTGTTTGTTCTGAATTTTAATTTTAAATTTTTTATTACGGACTAGCTGTAAGACCGGTCAACAGGACCTAATGCTATTATCCTATTGAAGGTTTCGACTTCGACTTCCCTCTTTCTCTCTCCCTCTTCTCTCTCTCTCTCTCTCTCTCTCTCTCTCTCTCTCTCTCCCTCTTCTCTCTCTCTTTCTCTCTCCCTCTTCTCTCTCCCTTTTTCTCTCCCTCTTCTCTCTCTCTCCCTCTTCTCTCTCTCTCTTTCTCTCTCCTTCTTCTCTCTCTCTCTCACTTTCTCTCTCCTTCTCTTCTCTCTCTCTCTCTTTCTCTTCTCTCTCTCTATCTCTCTCTCTTTCTCTCTCCCTCTTCTCTCTTTCTCTCTACCTCTTCTCTTTCTCCCTCTTCTCTCTCTCTCTCTCTCTCGCTCTCTCTCTCTCTCGCTCAAATCCACCGCTCTCACCCCCTCCATTGCACCATTTCCAAACTTCACCTCGTCCATCTTCTTATAACGTATTATATTTACGGATTTATTTATAGTGAATATAAATTTTCGCCTTCGTATGTGTATGAGCAGGTAAGGTAAACTTACCAGTGACCAAAGCGACGAATATGATCATCAGTATACCCAAACCGAATCCTGCTTGCTTCAAGGCGTAAGGGATTCCTGCGAACAGAAACAATGACAAAAGTGAAGCCTGCATTATAAGAGATGTGTGTTCCAGCCGCCGTCCAAAAAAACATTCAGATTATTGTTGTTTTTGTTTTTTTTTTAATGCAATTCAAGGAGTGTATTCCAGAAGGCAGGTGCAGCGTTATAAAATGGCGTATAGCCGTAATGCTGTTTTGTGTCTTCACATGAACTCGAAGCTCTCCCGGGGATTGCGACTGCTGAACGCTGTAATTGATATGACTTGTTATATGTACATGTCCGAACTTGGTCACCGAGGTACCGAAGTACAGAGGAGCTGTAACTAGTGTACGGCAAATGCCAGGATCTTATGTTCAATGTGTTGCTAGACTGGCAATTAGAGATCTTTACAATGGGGTAAATGTTTTACTGGATAGAGACATTTGATTAATTCTGTACTTAGTACTTAGTGCTTTGAATGCATTTATTTCCTTTTTAGGAAGACCTCAGATTGCCTACCAGTTACACTAGTATAATTGTACTTACTATCTGGACAAAACCAAAAGACCACATCGATGGAGGTTGCAGCATGCTTAGTCAAGCTGGTGAAAGTTTGACCTGGTACGCATGTGACACCTAAGTCTGCACTGGTATGGTCCTGACAAATGCTCTGGTATTACTACGTAACACCGTAAGCACTTAAGGCCCGGCCACACTGGCGTTACGTACCCGGCCATACTTGTGATAAGCTTATGAATTCCCTATGTTTTTTCCTTGCGTACTGGCTAACGTAAAATTTCACAAGGAAAGAGCATGTTTGATTTCTTCTGCAACAATACATAAGCCCGACTTACGAGGGCCAATCAGAACCGAGAGTGTGACGTCACGAGTTTAGAGGTCAGCCTAAACTCCTCCCACGCGCTTGATTACACGTAACAAATGTGGTTTGCTACACACACTTTGGCGAGCTAAGGCAATTGAATTCACTTGTTGCGTGTCGATCTTATTAAAGTTGTTTCAAATTATAGTCAAATTGCTAAAGAGTACATACATTACATCGTCATTAAAATTGCCTTGTTGTAGTAAAATTACACATCTACACACGTTTATAAATTCAAACCGGGCCGTAATAAAAATGGCGCCACTACCTCCGACCCAATGCATAAGCCAAGAAACGTTAGCCAAATGTGGCCACAAAAATTCATAAGGTGTGGTCACACGTCAAAATTCTGGTCAGTGAAAAATCTCATAACCCAATGCATAAGCCGTAAAACGTAAGCCAAATGTGGTCACTACTTAAAACAGCACAACTTACCTATGATGCCTGAACCGATGATGGAGTTGATGAAGTTGAACGAGGTCATGGGGATGGAGGACTTGGGCTTGTTGTCCTCCTTGTTATCCTCCACCAACTGCCGCATGTCGCTCACGCTGCTCGTCTCGGAAAAATCCGAGGTCGTCTGGAACATACGAAAAAAAATCGAGTTAGTTCCCTTCAACATATAATAATTTAGCACACGAGAAGAAAAACACTGGCATTATCAGTGTCACGAACTGGCTAGTTTTACTCTGCCTATTCACTATCTAGTCTTGTGTAGTCATTGTAACATTAGAGAGTTAGTGTATGACACAGCAAGCAATTACAGTACACAGAGGTCCACACACTGCGAGGCAGACCCACACAGCGTAGTGAGTCAGCACTGTGGGCGAGAGTCGTAAAAATTGTAACCAATGAGAAGCAGGCAAAGCGGTTAGAGCCAGTTTGACTGGGTCAAAACCTAGCACAGTTTTAGTCAGTCGTGTGTGAGACGAGGAAGTGTTAACAGCTACATAGATAGCTAGAGTAATATCTTCACTCAGAGACCAGGAAACAGGACTTGAGAATCTTAGAATTCACTCGAGTAGCAACGGGCCTGAACTTGTCAAACAGGTAAATGAACACACTTCTGTTTCATCGTGATATATTTATATTATTGTTGAAATTATGTTTGTGGAATTTGCTATGCATAAATGTGAATTGTTAATCCGAATTTGCCGTACCACGTGGAAGAGCCGACCACGAGGCGAAACACGACCGGTTGCGCCACCATGTTGTATACCTGACGGAACCACTGTTGTTTAACTTATATGTATGTTTGCAGACCAGTGGCTGTACCACTGAATGTTTATAATATTATTAATTCTGTATGTGTATAGTTAGCCACGATTTATATTTATGTATGTATATGAATTTAGAGTGAGATTCCAGTGGACCCCGGAAGTAGCAGAATGTTCGTCGCTTATGTATAGAGATGTGGAGCTATCACTGAGGGCTACTTTGGCTTTCAGTGAGACGCTCTGCACAAACCGATTATTCAGGGTTGTGCAGAATTTCGTCTCTTATATTACAGACGAGCAGGCGAGCTATCCCGTGCGCCCAACTCCACAGAAACGACGAGTTGTCTGCGTAGCCTCTACCGCACAAGTCGGAGAGAGCTACCCTGGAACACACCCTGCAAGACCCCACGGCGTGGCAAGGGACCCAACTACACGCCGACACAACGTGTAACAGAAGCTACCTCACAGAAGGACTTCGAACAGACCACACGGAAGTTAAGTGCATAAGTAAACGTGCACCCAAACTGTAGTAAAAAGGACCACAGCAGTCCACTCTTCAGAAACTGTAAAACGGACCACAGTAGTCCAATCCACATGAAATCTAATAGCAAGTGCCCGATGAAGATATAACAGCTGCCTAGACTATCAGCGATCGAACCATTTGCATTGACTAAGACTTTTTAAGGTAGATTAGTACGTTGAAAATCGTGTATAGAGTAGAAGAAATAAATGTGTGATTTTAACTGTTATCAAGTGGCTGGACTACATATGATTCATAGCCATGTGAAAGCTAGTGTGACAGTAATCTTTTACCATTTTTCTATCTATCTCTGTACCCCAACCTTAACACAGAACGAGCTAAACAAACAAATTTATTAAAGTAATTCATAGGGTGACTAACTAGCAGTTCCCACCGAATAAACGTGAGGGTCCATAATTCCATTGTGCAGAGCCCATAAACCCCACGTGACAATCAGATTCTTTCATACCGAGTGCCTTCTGCGACACGGTAAGAACAGCTTTGCCTAATTCCTTCCCAGGCTCTCTCCATTATGGTATTTGTCGAGAGAAAATAAAAATATTAAATATATGAATTTATTCGATTCACGTCAGATTCCATCATAAAAAATGTCACCTGCGATACAAGACAAATGACTAGAATTATTTAAATCTTTCCTGGAGGAAAGGGGCCCATGCCATGTTCTCGTGTTTTGGCGCCTGCAAATCAAAAGGGAAGGGTTACAATTATTTTCTTAAATTCCTTTCCAGTGCCGTCTGCAACCCTAGTGGAAAAGCTTGTTATTTGTCTGCGATTCCAATACACTGGCTGAATCGTCTGCAATACGAGATTAACAGCTCTGAGATAAAAGCTTTTAACCAACGTCTGCCACAAAGGACTACAATCTTGAAGATAATTCCCTTATTACCATCGCTTGAAGCGTACGAATTCAATCTTCGATTCAGCCCCCTTTTACGGTCCTCTGTACGGTAAATTAACACCACCGCCGTGGTGATTACTGTCTGCTGCAGAAAAGTTGTTCCCCCCCCCCCCCCCCTTTATATACAATATTAATTCTTTCCATTTCGGTTTTGGTTATTTATTTATTTCGTCATTTATTCACATTATGTTTGCTTGTTACTTGTTGTATTATGTTATAAACTCACTTTGTCCTCTCTCTCTCTCTCTCTCTCTCTCTCTCTCTCTCGGGGGTGGGGGTGGGGGGGACGGGCAGTAAGGCCTGTCTTCCGTTCAGACGGGTATGTGCTCAGCTCCGGAAGTTGATCATCAAAATAACATTTATTTAACATTGTATGTTCTGAAAATTGGCAGAGTAAGAGTCAATGACATCAGGCCTACAGATACATTGTCATTTCGAGTGAAATGTGGTTGCTTTGTCGGCATTTTTATTCATTTCATGTGGCGAAGGGCTACGAAGAAGGTAATACTTCAAACGCTGACATTGCGCAGTTTGTCAAACGGTGTCACCGTAGGTTTGCTCCTGGCGCAGATATTTTTCTGCAACTTGATTCAGTTGTGTGGTGATGTAGAGTCGAACCCCGGCCCACCTAAGACTGACATGCGTCAAACTCGACTGACCAGCAAGAGTGGGGAGGGAGGTGGAGAGCGGCGGAACAGTGTGGGTGATGCTGGTGGTAGTGCTGAACCGACCCTGAGAGACGTGATGAGCAAACTGGCGTCCATGGATACCAACATCGACAAGAAGCTGGATGGCCTGAGGGAAGAGGTGAATGCTACGTGTTGTAGGGGCCGAGTTGCAAGAGCTACGTGAAGAGGTGGCAGACCTGAGAAGCCGGAACGATAGCCTGAAACAGGAGAACCTGGACCTACGCTCGCGTCTGCAAGATCTGGACCTGAAGATCGACGACCTGGAGTGCCAATCAAACCGAAATAACCTTTTGTTCTATGGACTGTTCAGACCGGAGAATGAAACGACCCAGTACTGCGAGCAGACTGTGCAGGAATTTTTGACGGACAAACTGGAACTGTCAGAGTCTGTATCATTTGACAGAGTGCATCGAGTAAGTGACAAACCTAATTCCCCTATTATTGCACGGTGTTCCTTGTATAAGGACAAGGTGACCATCATGAAGGCTTAAGGGAAACTCCGAGGCAGTACGGTGTTTGTGTGTGAGGACTTTTCTCATAGAGTCCGTGGGATTAGGAAGGCCTTGAGCCCTCACCTTAAGACAGCAAAGCAGGAAGGGAAAAAGGCGACAATGGTTTTTGACCACTTGATTGTTGATGGGAAGAAGTTTGTGTTGAATGATGAAGGGTCTGGAATCAGAGACGCTAGGCAGAAAGTGCATAAATAGAGGTATGGCCGGTTCAATGACTGTGTGGAAATTTCAAGTGGGATGGTTTTGTTATAGTCAACACCGGTTTGTTTGCCCTGTGAAACTTTGTCTTGTTCAGGTAATTTTGAATGTTTTGATACGTTGAGTACACTGTTACAGCATGCTGATTTTTGTAGTGATTGCTCTGGATGTGTATATATTCATGCGAATGGCGTGCACTGTGAAGTGTGTAAAAAGTGCAGCTCACAAGACGTGTCGGTCAACTTCATGAATGAAGTGTCACGTGACTCTTTGTTTTTACTACTAGTTGTAGGAAGCATTCCATGCTTAGATCACAGGTCAGAGACAGCGTGTTACGTGATGTAAACAATGAATCGTTGTTTGGCGCAGGAAGTGTCATTGATGATAGTGATGATTCGGATAGCTTGCATTTACCTCTTCTTGAAAATAATGTTTTGTCATTTTCTTTTCTGCAATGGAACATAAATGGGTTGCTTTCTAAATTGTATGATCGCGATTTTGTCACATTTATTTTTTTCTTTTGGAGTTGTATGTCTTGTTGAGACATTTGTTGAAACAAATGGTGATATTTTTTCTGGTCATAAGGCTTTCTGTAAACCGTCTGTCAAATTGTCAAATGTAGGTAGACCGTCGGGTGGTGTGATGTGTTTGATTAAAAATGAGTTTGTACCTTTTGTTAAAAAGATTAAAGTTGACTGTGGATTCTTTTTGCTATTTGTTATTGATAAGAGCTTGCTTGGATTGCTTAAAGATGTGATGTATGTGTAAGCTTATGCACCACCCGAGGGCTCCAGATACTATACCACTATGGAAGGGGAAGGTGACGGTGTTTCTATGTTAGAGAACTGTTTGGTTGATTACGCCTTATTAGACAATGACTATTATCTTATCATTTCTGGAGATTTAAATGCCCGTACTTCTAATGTTTCACAAGATGTTTCTTTCTCAGATGACTGCTTTGATTCTATAAATAGAAGTGGTGATGTGACAAATAGACAATCTCAAGACGATGTTATAAATGTTTTTGGCAAGTCCTTAATAGATCCGTGTACTGCACTAAATGTGTGTATTCTTAATGGAATGTGTCAGGGCGACCTTCAAGGACGCTACACATTTATATGTGACTTAGGATGCAGTGTCATTGACTTATTTTTGATGTCGTGTGATCTGTTTGCCACTGTATGGGACTGTTGTCATTTAAATGTTTGTAATCGAACTGAAAGTAGTCATATGCCTGTTGTGCTGTCTGTTGCTTTTCCTACAAACCATGCTTTGAATGATAATTAAGATAAAAATGAATATGTTGACAGATTTGCTTGGAACGATGATAAAATTGCAACTTTAAAAACTGCATTGCATTCAGACTACTTGCGCCGGGAACTTGCTGATGCTATTTCTATGACTGACAATGATATTGAAGCTTTGCGATTGTTTGATGAAAATTTGAAAGTGGCTGCAGATTGCATGAAGAATCGAGCGTGTGTGAATGGCAGAAGGAAAGAGCATGAATGGTTTGACTTGGTTATGTAATTCTGCAGTTGAAAATGAAATACACGTTTTACTATTCTGTCCAAAATGAAAAACACGTTTTACTATTCAGTCCAAAATGAAATACACGTTTTACTATTCTGTCCATTTTATGATAATTTAAGGAAGAAGTTCATTGCACAGAAATATTGTAGAAACCCAAATGCATTCACCTTCTCTTTGTTGTCATCCACGAATTCAGAAATTGTAAAAAAAAACTTTTGCATTATTTTGTATCTACCGAGCATTTAAAGCTAGGGAGATTGCTCTGTCTTGAGCACTAGTATATTGTTATTTTTGTATCACGCATACACTATTGTATTTAATTTTGTTGGACCGAATTTTTTTTTATATAATTAATTTTGATCTCTCCCCCCTTCGTGAAGGGGCCATGGCCTAACCGAATAAAACAATTTGAATTCAATTTCAATTTCTCTCTCTCATTATATATATATATATATATATATATATATATATATATATATATATATATATATATATATATATATATATATATATATATATATATATATATATATATATATATATATATATATATATATAGCACATAACATAAAACACTTTTAAAACGACAACATGTTATCCACTCAATTTGAATTGCCAAATTTTCGGTTTTAACCTTCTTCAGGGCATTACAATGTCAGTGTGAAAATGTACAAGCGTTTTCCATATTACTATATTCATGACTATAATTCATAAAACACACATATGAATTATAGTCATGAATTATAGTCATGAATATAGTAATATGGAAAACGCTTGTACATTTTCACACTGACATTGTCATGCCCTGAAGAAGGTTATTAAAACCGAAAATTTGGCAATTCAAATTGAGTGGATAACATGTTGTCGTTTTAAAAGTGTTTTATGTTATGTGCTATTCTTCTTTTATTAGAAGACAATGGATAGATGGATAGATGGATAGATAGATAGATAGATAGATAGATAGATAGATAGATAGATAGATAGATAGACAGACAGACAGACAGACAGACAGACAGACAGACAGACAGACAGACAGACAGACAGACAGACAGACAGACAGACAGACAGACAGACAGACAGACAGACAGACAGACAGACAGACAGACAGACAGACAGACAGACAGACAGACAGACAGACAGACAGACAGACAGACAGACAGACAGACAGACAGACAGACAGACAGACAGACAGATAGATAGATAGATAGATAGATAGATAGATAGATAGATAGATAGATAGATAGATAGATAGATAGATAGATAGATAGATAGATTGATTGATTGATAGATTGATTGATTGATTTCAACAACTCCAGTTCTATAATATAAACTCTCGGGCTACATCCATATGATGTCAAAACAAATTAGGCCTAGAGACGCTAGTTTTGAGATAAAAACCGACCTCTCCCCGTCCAGGTGACCTTTATCCGTTTGTGTAAATGTTTTGATGACATACTTGGCTGGATTTCGCAGTCTAAAAACATACCTGACACGCAAACTTCACATTGAAAAAACCCGCCTAATTCTTCTCTCAACGAGGGTACCAAAAATATTGTAGTTCACAAAAATGAACTTCTTATGTGTTGTCATCACACGGCAGACTGGGCAAACCGCGATGCTTTATATAATAATTAATTATATACACCCGATACTTTATTAAACATGACAACTTACAGTATGATGAGCCAGAGGACTGGCAGCAGCAGCATAATTCGCCGGCACTGTTCCGTTAGTGATGGTTTGAAGCTCCATGTTGCGTAATGTTCTTCACTGATAAGATGAATTTCACAAGAGTTTTAATTGTCCAAGACACATGAGTAGGTTTCCTGTATCTTCCACGGCGCTTGACGTTTTAGGTTGCTTTTAATGTCATTCTCTTTGAATCACAAACTATTGAGCCCCAGTTTCACCAACAGTCAATGACCATTCTGACGCTTCTTTTAATTGCGCTTTGGTGTAAATCAAACGTCACTCAAGCAGCAAGATTTGTAAGATTTCTCGAAGTAAGGTCGTACTATGTAGTAAATTCGCTGAATTTTCCCCCTCCTGGGTTTTTAACTGCTTTCTAAGGTCACTGCTCCCGCTTATTACAATACCTATGCCTGCGCGGTCTCATTGGGGAGAAAACCTTCTTAGAGAATGTTAGCGTTAGTAAAATCTGATTGTAAACTTTTACCTGCAAATCACATCACCTGCGCGTAAAACAATCTGCAAATGGAAATTTCCAGTCAATATAAACTCAAAATGCGTGATCTTCTAGCTTAACTGACCTTTAACAAGTCAATCAATATTTTTGTTTCTTTTGGTATGTTATATTCTATTTAGGCACGAAAACTGCAATCTCCTTATCTTTCTAGACAAATGGAAATTTCCAGTAAATATAAACTCAAAATGCGTGATCTTCTAGCTTAACTGACCTTTAACAAGTCAATCAATATTTTTGTTTCTTTTGGTATGTTATATTCTATTTAGGCACGAAAACTGCAATCTCCTTATCTTTCTAGACAAGACAAAACAAAACAAAACTACCTTAGCCCTATGAAGGTATTTGTACCACACGAACTCTTCAGCAGCTATCAGTTTTTAAAACATAAACAACTGTATCATCCTCCACTTAAACATTTTTTTTTGTAATAAATTTTCTGTTTTCGATAAACAAACCCTGAATAAAAGTGACGAGCTGCTTCGTTCATACCTAGCTAAAGGAAAAATGAACATTTCATACAGTTTCCCTTATTGTTCGACAACAACGCCTTGACAAACAAACAAACAAAACACAACAACAACAAAAACACCACTATATTAGCTAAAATGACTAACTGCACTAACCACTCTGCTGATCAAACCGATCAAACAAGAGGGGAATTTTCCTGTCCTGTAGTTTAATGACTTCCTACGTCACAAACTCCTGAGTTTAATGACTTTCTACATCACAAAGTCAATAGTTTCGGAGTAGAATCTACATGTACACATTATGCAAATTTTGAAACGGATCGCGAAAATTCCCCAAACCCACATGCCAGCTGCCAATCTAGGTCAAACATGATTTTTTAAAATTATTTTTATATTTATACTGCTAGAGCCTTACAAAATGTAGAATACACGTGTAAATCATGCATACTACCAGACCAGACAATACGGCCACTCGTGACAGATGTCGCTTAAAATAAAAGCAGCCGATGTCGTAGGAAGTATACTTTGTTTTTATTGTAAAATAAATGTAGCATAATGAGACAGAAAAGATCTTATCAGCCATTACCCATTCCAATTTTCAGTAAACAACTACGAGTAGAAAAACAAGGCCTGTTCAATAACAATAACGCGTGACCTCAATTGAACAGAGAACACCAGACAAACAGAACGAATACCAGACAAACATAACATTCGGTGTTTTCTGTATAACGTCACTTTAAAAAAAAAAAACATGTAGAGGCCTACTAATTGAAATACAATGGTTTGATTTCTTCTTCTTCCTCTCCTCCGAACTGGTCGATGTTCTTCTTCTTATTATTATTATTATTTTTTTTTTAAATGTTAATTTTTTATAACTTCTTTTTCTTTGGAATCATAATGTTAAGTATTTATTATTTTTGTTTCCTTCTTCTTCTTCTTCTTCTTCTTCTTCTTCTTCTTCTTCTTCTTCTTCTTCTTCTTCTGTATCATGCGGCACCCGGTACACATGGGTCGAATGCTGCCAGAAGCATGTTTTACAAAGTCGCCTCAACAGGCGATAAAGCATGCTCTCATGCTTCATAGCACTGCTTCCTACACGCTTCAAGCGCTATAGTGACGGAAAAAGCGCAATTTCACTGTAAATATATACAGAATGTTGCTCTACAACATTCCGCTCTTTCCGTCTCAAAAACCCAATTGCCTTGTTGGATTCTTAAGTTGCATGAAACCAAGTGAGGACACTATCCGGCGTCAACAAACGGTTCAAAAACATTGTCAAACGGTTCGTAAAAGACAGTTGACCTAGAAACTAATACAGTTTGACCTAATTCGTCCCCTACAGGAGACGAAACTTACATTTTTCTAATTTCATGACTTCACTGCAGTGAAATTGCGCTTTTTCCGTGACTATAGATCTTGAAGCGTATAGAAAGCAGTGCTCTGAAGCATGGGAACATGCTTTATCGCCTGTTGAGGCGACTAATAACGCATGCTTCTGGTAGCGTTCGACCAATGTGTATCGGGTGCATGCGGGTGCTGCTAGTCTTCTCGATACGACGCAGCCTATTGTACTTGCAAATGAGATAAATGACGGCTTGACGTATGCATTTCTGATGCGCAATTTTCCTCCTGCGCAGCGAGCGAGGTGCAGTTTCTCGTAAAATTTTATCTGCTGAAAAAGCGGAGCTAGCTCTGCAATGTGGTCAATCGTGCAAGTGCAAAACACAGGGGCATTAATCAAGTAGAATGGATCCGCGATAGTAAAAAGAGAAGAGATAGGATAGCGATAGCATTATTACCGTACCTCCTGTGTATAATAGAAGGGTGCGGTCAGGCGGCGTCTTTACCGAAACCAAACGTACCGACAAACCTATAACGCGTGATGTCTTTTCTTTTTTCTTTTTTTTGACACTATATTGTCAAATTTTTATTGGAAAATTCTGGGCCGCCTCCTTTTGGGAAGGCAGTCGCAGCCTGTGGCGCGCCCAAACACAGCCTACCTAATAATATAGCTGTGTTTTTGACATTTTTTGCTTCCTTTACATCGAAAAATACAATCCTATCATTTGTAAGACATTGATCTAGGCCTTTGAATTATATACGGAATGTCCATCTATCATAGGCGTAGATTGTTCCCACTTAAGGGAAGATGACATGTTCGTTCTTACGCGGTTTGAGAATAAAACGTTTTGAGCGGCCGATTCGTTTCGCCTAAAACAGTCTGACCTCGACCTTTCTGTCTACGACACAGAAGTACGCTAAGGACCGGTTTGCTATCGAAGATACACTGTCAACGCGTAATGTCTCTTGTGATATAATATAGCCACTGGAACTACCAAACACTATGAACAACAGAGAGACGAAACCAATAACTTTGACGCACAGAGTACACAAAAACAACGACAAAAACAGTTGAGCGTTTTCAAAAGATTTTCATCTGATGAGCGCAAAGAACGAGTAGTAGTGTAGGTATTGAGTACCTCAGACAAAATTAATATGGTCGAGGTGACGGAAAGCTAGGACATTAATTTTGTATTCAATGCGGAACTTGACAGATACAATAGATAAAATAGTTTCTGAGAAATTATGCCACTTGCAAGTTTTGCACAGACGGACGGCGGACATACAGACGGACGGAAGGGCAAAATAAAAACAATCAGGGTTGCTGAGGACAGGGAAATATGGAGTACGCTGGTTAAACGATCATCTGCGGGGCCCTTAGCTACGACCTCCGAGTTACGGGATATGATAGGATAGGATAGGAAGTAATTTTTGGACTATTCAGGAATCATCTCGCAAAGATTTGCACAAATCTAATTGCGTGTTTGCGTGTGGGTCCGTGTGTGTATGTGTGTGTTGGTGGGTGTGTATGTGTATGTGTGTGTGAGTACATAGACTCACACTGGTATTCATGCAAGTCAAAAACACACTAAAGACTCACTTAAATGACGTTCACACTGTACTGTCACAGTGTGTAAACAATATCCTATCCTATCCTATCCTGTCCCGTAACCCGGAGGTCGAAGGGGCACCATAGAAGATCGTTTTAAAAGCATATTCCATCTTTCCCTGTCCTCCTATCCTATCTATCCTATCCTGTCCCGTAACCCGGAGGTCGTAGGGGCACCACAGATGATCGTTTAACAAGCATACTCCATCTTTCTGTGTCCTCAGCAGCCCTGATGGCTTCGCTCAAACCAGTCCATTCTCGAATGTTGTCCTCCAACCTCTTTCTCGGTCTCCCTCTTCTTCTACCTCCTTGCACTGTGCCTTGCAGAATAGTCTTTGCAAGGCCTGGTGATCTGGTGACGTGGCCATACCATCGGAGTTTCCGTTTCTTCACCACTGTGAGCAGGTCATCGTGTTGTCCAATGGCTTGTGTGATGGTCTGTCGGACTTCGTCATTGGTGATGTGTTGGGTATAGGAAATGCCCAGAAGTCTTCTGTAGCACCTCATCTCCATGCTTTGTATTATTCGTTGGAGATCTGCTGTGAGGGTTCATGCTTCGCAAGCATATAGGAAGATGGAGATGACAAGGGAGCACAGCAGTCTTACTTTGGTATGTAGACTGATGGTCCTGTCTTTCCAAATGGGCTTCAACCTTGTCAGGGCAGCAGTTGTTTGTGCGATCCTAGGGAGGACTTCCTGTCGGGACCCATTGTCTGATACAATGGCTCCTAAATATTTGAAGCTATGCACTGTGTTGATGGATTGGCCTTGGACTTTGATGTCCGTTTTGATGCCATTGGTCATCATTTTGGTCTTCTCTGCACTTATTTCCATTCCATAAGCTCTGGAGGTGGTGTCAAGCCTCTGTACCAGCTGTTCAAGTTCTTTTTCCTCTCCAGCCAATCCATCAATGTCATCCAAAAAACGAAGATTGGAGATTGCTCTACCCCCTATTCTGACTGTACCTTCATGATCTGCAAGAGCATCTGATATGATGCGCTCTAGGAGGATGAAGAGTGTTGGAGAGAGTAGGCATCCTTGATGCACACCGATTGTTGTTCTGAACCAGTTCCCGATGGCGCTGTGGTGGAGGACTGCACTGGTAGCCTTGTCATACAGGCTTTTGATGACTTCTATAATTTTAGGGCTGATGTTGTACACTTTCATTGTTGCCCATAGAGCTGCATGCCAGACTCGGTCAAACGCCTTCTTGAAGTCTATGAACACATGATATAGATGTTGTTGGTGCTGTAGGTATTTCTCACAGATTATTCTGAGGTTGAACAGCTGTTCAGTGGTACTTCCCCATGCCCTGAATCCTGCTTGTTTTTCAGCTATGATTTGTTCAGCTTGGGGTTTCAACCTGTTGAGTATTATTTTCAGGAGGACCTTGCTGGGATGGCCGATGAGGCTGATAGTGCGGTAATTTTCACACTCCTGAAGGTTACCTTTTTTGGGAAGAGTGATGACAAGCGACTGGATCTACGGTATAGGCCACTCTCCACTCTGCCAGATCTTGTTACAGATAATGGTGAGGGTATCAATCATCGCTTCTCCTCCTGCTTGTAGCAATTCCGCGGGTATGTTGTCCACTCCCGCTGACTTCCATTTATTTAGCGATTGCACTGCTGCCACAACCTCTTTTAGGAGAATTGGGATGATTTCTTCTTCTTCTCTGCTCTCGGGACATGCTAGAACTAATGGGTCTCCATTTGGTGTATGGTTGTAAAGGTCAGAGCAGTACTCTGTCCATCTGTCCAAGACTTCTTGTTCTTCTGTAAGGCATATGCCAGACTTGCTTTGGATCGTGGAGACTTTGGGCTGTTTGACACTTGTCAGCCGCTTCACAGTCTGGTAGGCCTTCTTGCTGTTGTTCTTGTTCAGACTGTTCTCTATTTCCTGGCATTGATCTTCTATCCAGTTCTCCTTTGCTGTGCGCATGCCTTTTCGGATGTCGTTGTTGATTTTTCGGTAGACATCAGCTCCCTGTGAGGTGTTCTTTTTCTTTTTTTATCTCTCTTCGTTTATCACACAGATCCAAAAGTTCAGGTGTGATCCACAGCTTCTTCTTTGGTCGGTGCTTGCCAAGGATCTCAGTGGCGGCATCTGTCACAGCTGAGTTGAAGGTGGTGGTCATGGTGTTGACATCTACTTCACCAGCCCCCAAAATGAGCAGTGGTGCAAATTTCCCTCCAATTGTGGCTTGAAATAGTTCTGCCACCTCCGGGTCTTGCAGTTTGTCCAGGTCGAACTTCAGTCTAGTGCACTTTGCTGTATTTACTCTCTTCAAGTGGAGCCGGAAAGACATCATCACGAGATCGTGGTCACTTCCGATGTCTGCTCCTTGAAAAGTGCGTGTCCGGCCAATGTTGATGCTTGATCTGAAGCGTTTCTTGACCATGATGTAGTCTATCTGGTTGTGATGCTCCACGCCGGGACTGTGCCGTGTCCATCGTCTGGATTTTTTGTAAAGACCAAGCGTGTTTGGCAGTACAAGATTGTTGTATCTGGCAAACTACAAGAGTCTCAAACCCCTGTCATTTGTCTCGTTGTTGCAGTGTTTACTGATGGACAATTTAGCAAGATCCGCACGAGAAACAACATCGTCATAGGAACCTGGAATGTCAGGACCCTAACTGCGGAAATAAACTTAGAAGAACTGGCCCACGAGCTGGACCACTATCGATGGAACGTTCTAGGCATCAGCGAACTGCGATGGAAAGGCCTAGGTGAAACAACGACCGACAAAGGCCACAAGCTTTATTTAAGCGGTAGAGATGACAGGCACGAACACGGCGTTGGATTCTTGGTCCACAAGAACATTCTAGCCACTTTCATGGGTTGACACCCAGTCTCCAGTAGACTCATTACTATCCGCCTGAGAGCAGCCCCTATCAACATCACCATCATCCAGGCCTATGCCCCAACATCAGACTATGACGACAGCGAAGTGGAGGATTTTTATGAAAATCTACAGGCGGTCCTTGACCAAGTGCCGAAGAAGGACATAGTCATAGTGCAAGGCGACTGGAATGCCAAGGTTGGCCAAGATGCGCACCACAACTGGGGGTAAATAATATCACTCTAATTTTATTTAAAACCTTGCAACATTTGCTTGACTTGGTGAATCTATTCACATAATTTTATATTACACTGTTAGGGTGGACACGTGTTAATAATATAAGCTGTAACCGGTTTAATCTAGCTCCCCACGAAAATGATCAATGAATCTGGCAGAGGAGAGAGAGGGAGAGGGGGGAGAGAGAGAAGGAGAGAGAGAGATTTTGCTATAACAAACTCAATCGATTAAACAACGGCATACAATCTTAGTCAACATCTTTAAAAGAAAAACGTCAATCTCTTTTCAAACCAAAATCAAATGCTGTTGCCTTCAACATCTGCGGCCTATGAGTAGGGAGCCGCAGGTAGACAGACGGCTGATCGCTAAAAAGTCACGATGTTCAAGTACTGCCACCAAGATGCGTTATAAGCGAAAGCTTGGATGGGGTCAATGAATTTCTCCTTTATACCAATAAGGGTCATTTTACCCACTGAAATCTACTCTACTAACCATTAATTCAACATTCAAAAACTCTGTAGCAGCACCCTCAAACGCCCTCTACAAATTTACAGATCAGCGGATTTGATTATTATCGGTTCGCCTTATCTGGACATTGCGGCTTCGTTTGAACTTCCCCCTCCCCATCACTTCCCCCACCCCCAAAACACACTAACAAAATAAAGGTTTCGTTTTCCATGTGACAGGTACCAGTACAAAGGCGAGAGAGCAGCTCAGAAAGCATCTGAGAAGTTTCGTGATTTCGTTCGCTCGTGTGTACGTACAAAACGAAACTTTAGTGTTGACTTTTGTTGGTAACAGCTGTTCAAGTTGTTTAGTGTGGGTTCCCCCCCCCCCCCCCCCATCCCTCCTGGCTTTTAGTGCTTTTGGATTAACATGGCAGCGCATCCGGCCATCATGTTTCTATGTATGCCTGATTGTTCTTAAAAAAAAAAAAAAAAAATAATAATAATAATAATAATAATAATAATAATAATAATAATAATATACCTTGTATAGCGCACAACCAAACTTGTAGTTTTCCGAGCTCATTCACACGCTTTCACACGCGCTAAACATCAACAGCAACCTGGGGGAGAGAGGGGATGGAGGAAGAACTAATAAGTCAAAGAACTCGCTAACTAACAACATTAAACGTGTTTAAATGACAATCGAGGAAAGCTGGTTTAAAAATGAGCACATTAATAGCACCTTCGAGCGCCATTTTACACAACAGATCGCTGGTGGAAGGAGGGAGTCCACTTGAAAATACACCTAGAGGCAGTGAAGATTATGGAGTGCTTGACGAACAGATCTGTCTTTAAATCGTTCTTGAAATTGTCGAGCTACTGCGAGTGACGGAGTTGAGCAGGTACAGAATTCCACAGAGATGGGGCGGGCGAATTAAAAGAATATCTCTTTCCAAAAGTGTTCAAGGAGACTATGGGACACGAAAGGAGTGAAGTCGTACGACAACACAAGAAGTAGGTGGGATTGTTGGTATGAAGTGCGAAGCTCTGAGAGGTATTTGGGGCATGAATCAGACGGAAGACACTGAAATAACAAGCAGGCGACCTTGTACTTAATCCTATACTTAAATGGAAGCCAGTGAATAAATGAACATCTTTTCCAGGAGCAACGATGATGTTTCTTGTTCTTTCTGTTTTGCTACCGTTACGATACCGCGTCCTTAAAATGGTTTTTGTTTTGAAGATGGTTTACATCGATATTAGCCACCAATATATTGCCATCATGCTTAAAATATTTTAGACCTGTCAATATTGATTACAGAGATCTGTCAAAGTAGAAACAGGTTTCTTCCAGACAAAAATATGAGTTTTTATCCAGTCTGTGAGTGAAAAAAAGACGCCGACCGTTCATATTTTAAAACATTTCAGTCTCCATCTTTTTGTTCATCAACCCCAAGATATCCTCTTTGATTAAATCAATAATAAATATTTTGTCTATTGTTGTAAACTTAAAAATGTACGAAACAGTCCTATCCTATACCGTAACTCGGAGGTCGTTGGGGCACCACAGATGATCGTATAACCAGCGTACTCCATCTTTCTCTGTCCTCAGCAACCTGATGGTTTCGCTCAGTGTCAAGCCAGTCCATTCTCGAATGTTGTCCTCCCATCTCTTTTTTCGGTCTCCCTCTTCTTCTACCTCCTTGCATTGTCCCTTGCAGGGTGGTCTTTGCAAGGCCTGGTGATCTGGTGACGTGGCCATACCATCGGAGTTTCAATAGACTCAGTGAATAACTAAAACGATGATGATGATGATGATGATGATGATGATGATGATGTTGATGATGATGATGATGATGATGATGATGATGATGATGATGATGATGATGATGATGATGATATAACAACAACAACAACAACAACAATAATAAAAATAAGGGTATATTTATAAAGCGCTTCTTTCCGAAAAAAATTTGCTCAATGATGACCACTGATTATCAGTAACAATAATAATAATAGTGGATGCTACATACGCGCTGTTCCCCAAAATACCAACCAGACTAAAAACGCGGCGATCTGTACCAACAAACAAATGTTTTACTATATGTTCTTCTCTGTTCTTCTCTCTCCCTCTCTCTCTCTCTCACTCACACAAACACACACTGACACACACAACCACACCAAAAATATGTCTATCGCTCAGACATGTGGTGTAAAGGCAGGAAGATCGCTACTAAAAGATTAAACGGAATTCAAAATTTTAGTTTTGAAATTTTAGATTGACTGATTCGAATACCATTATTGAAGGGAGGGAGGAAACCTGAGTACCCAGAGAAAATCCTCGGTGACCTGAAAGTCTCGTACCTAAGTCACATAAGATCGTCCCCTGCGGGGTTCGAAACCGTGACCATCGGCATAGAAATCCAGCTCTCCATCCACTGAACATTATGGGAACAACCATGAGAATACGGTCATGTTCGTAGTAAACTTGTAGAATAGCGTTCAAACCAAACTCGGATCCAAATCTGCACGAATTTCAGCCTACAAAGCGAAGATAGATCTAAACTGCGTGTATCACATACAACGATTCCAATGTCTGACTCTAAAACGTTTTATAATAGGCTTACGTCTAACTTAGCCAACTAACTCAGCTGAAGTCACCAACATCCCTAAATCACACTTATGATGTTGTCAACATTTCACAACACATTACATATAATGTCATCAACATTTCAAAACACGCTGCATAAATTATATTTCATCAACACCCACAAAACACACTGCTGATGTCATCAACATCCCAAAACAAACTGCTGGCTTATGTCACCAACATACTAAGTAGACGATACTTTCTTCAATACCACTGAGATTCTTCACGCCTTACTGCATAATTATGTAACACGTGTTTTGGTCTTTTTAAGGGCTACTGGAGACGATAAATAATAACCTTAATTACGAAACCAGACTGTGGTGTGAATTCAGACACATGCACTGCTGGCAACAGAAGCAGACTATTCTGATCAATACCCCCACTTCACGTGGAAAACCTGCAAGCATAATAAAATTCTTCTTCACACCTCCCCTCAGTCGCCCTCCCCCACTCCCTCTTACTCCGCATCACCCTCGATTCTCCTTACCCCTCATTCACTACTCTCTCGTCATCTTCTCATCTACGCCTCAGTAAGCGTTTGGGATTTCAAAGGAGTTCGTGCGAATTTAAATATCGATCACGATCAGTTGACGTTGAAAAACGGTTCAACCATAATAACATTTATGCTACCCTCATCCCAATCACACACTCCTACACCCACCCAAACCAACAAACACACATGCGCCCCCACCCACCCTCTCTCTCATTATTCTTCTTCTCCTCCTCCTCCTTCTTCTTCTCCTTCTTCTTCTTCTTCTCACCAAACAAATAATCTAAACGTTGGCGTTTCAAAGGATTCCACAGCAAATTAAACACAGGAAAATTAAAGATTGCTCGTTGGTCGACCTGATAAGCCACATCATTATTATATGCCATCCCTGTGAAAACGTCTTTACATTCAGACGGTGTAAATTCCGAAGTTTGATACCCTTAGGTTATTCAGCTACAGAATATAATGATTTCAAGCACTGTGCTCTTACGAATCACACAATCGTTGTTTTTTTTAAACAGGATAGCAAATCTCATACAGGGTCATATCCTATCCTATCCTGTAACTCTGGGGTCGTTGGGTCACCACAGATGATCGTCTAACCAGCATACTCCATCTTTCTCTGTCCTCAGCAACCCTGATGGCTTCGCTCAGTGCCAAGTCAGTCCATTCTCGAAGGTTTTCCTCCCACCTCTTTTTCTGTCTCCCTCTTCTTCTACCTCCTTGCACTGTGCCTTGCAGGATGGTCTTTGCAAGGCCTGATGATCTGGTGACGTGGCCATACCATCGGAGTTTCCGTTTCTTCACCACTGTGAGCAGGTCATCGTGTCGTCCAATGGCTTGTGTGATGGTATGTCGGACTTCGTCGTTGGTGATGTGCTGGGTATAGGAAATGCCCAGAAGTCTTCTGTAGCACCTTCCGACACTAGGTCCCTTCTTACAACATCCCCGGTCCCACAGGTTTGTGCTCAGCCGTCTGGGTGTCAGACTCAACGCACAAAGGCTGCAAGTCAAGTGGGCGCCTCGGGTGTTTTGTTTAGATCCTGCATTGGCCCGCGCCTTGAGTAGCTCTTGGGAGGGAAAAGCGCTTTATACGAACGATTAAACAAAATACAATAAATCAGCATGCTTAATTAAAACTGAGGGTAATTGTGGTACTTACGGTCTTAGCCTCGTTTAGCAGTTCTATAGATAATCATTTCGTCAATACTGCCCCACATTCATCCAACCGTGAATTTCCTCGTCATACCATAATCATGGCAATCACATTGATATTTTCACACGACTAAGTCCTCCACATCATGAATCTTATCATAGCTACCGTATTATTATCATTATATTAATTAGGACGTTTTCCACGTTAATCAACTAGCACTGCGCTTTATATACATCTTATTATTTGTAGCATCCATCCACTCCATGCCAAGCATATTATGATTATTAAATAGTTCATTACAATACAAATTATATGTATTGCAAGTTTCTCAAACAACAGTGCAAATATTTCCAACTATCGTATCCTAACCTAACCAAAACCCGGTCGCAACGGAAGAGGCTACAACACTCGAAAGAGTTAGTTCAACTATGATTTTAAGCAAATCGAACAACAGTGAACCAGACAGCGCAGCAATGTTCAATGGAAATAAATCCGAGATATCGCACAGTTCTTGTATTTCAAACACACACACACATACGCGCGCGCGCACGCACATACACACAAGAGCAATGCAGCAGCAATGTTCAGCAAATGAAGGTCGGAAAAACAATGAGTTTTAAGCATTCGAACACGAGCGAGACAGTAATTGTCAGGGGAAATAAATCACACAGATAATATATTCGAAACACACATGACCAAAACAGCGGTGAAGAAACGGAAACTCCGATGGTATGACCACGTCACCAGAGCATCAGTTCTTGCAATAACCCTCCGGCAAGGCATGGTGCAAGAAAAAGAGAGAGACAGAAAAAGAGGTGGGAGGACAACATTCGAGAATGGACTGGCTTGACACTGAGCGAAGCCATGAGGGTTGCTGAGGACAGAGAAAGGTGGAGTACACTGATTAAACGATTATCTGTGGTCCCCAACGACCTTCGAATTACGGGATAGGATAGGATAGGAAAGCAGTACCAACGCTTCATGTTAGTTAAATCCTAAGGTCCGTGAAACTGTTTATTTCCAATGGCTGAAAAAGTGCAAGCACGTCACTAAGCGTTGGTTTCTAGATTAGCCGCAAGTGAGAACACAACCTTGGTCAGTAGCAGATGAAATTAGATTTTTTTTTTAAGTGCAAGCACTAACCATTATAGGTGCTTTTATCAGCTATAAACTGTTGTTGAAGTGGAGAAACATAGCGTGTAAAGGTGCGGTCTGACGTGAAGTGAAACAGAAGCAAAGCGCGGTAAACAAAGCAAAGCATCTGCTTCTGGAAGCATCTAAAAATAAGTGCGTTTATAATGCTTTGCTTTGTGAACCGGTCACATGATGAGAAGTTTTGCATAAGCAGTCTGCGTGAAAGCAATGCGCAATAAGTTGTAAATCAGTTACCTCCCTTTACGTGGTATTTGCAATATGGTAGATACATCGGACGACAGTGATTTGGAAGATATGCCTTTGACTTCTAACATTCCATTATTGGGGTGTCGGATAGCGCAGTAGTTGGAGCACTCGCTACTGTGTCGCAAGTTAAGCACCGTCCAGTGCGGTTAGCACTTGGATGGGTGACCGCAAAACGTGAAGCGACAAATAACAACGCCCCCAGTTGACTCAACTGTGACCGAGTACCTACTCTCTTAAGGGTGGGGAAGGTAAAGCAGCGAGGGAGGGGCCGGGTAGCTCAGTTGGTAAGAGCGTCTTGCTAGTAACCGAAAGGTCGCTGGTTCGACTCCCGGATTGATCAACGTGTGATCATATTATTTTCCCCTTTACCAACAACTGGCCCGCTGGTGTCAGTATAAATCGGTCCAGTAGTCACCTATATGCGAAAGTGTCGTGTGACTATAATCTACAAACAACAAGCAGTGAGGGAGAGAGATGGGCATCACCCTCATTACGCTGGCCCAATATAAGTGTGATCTCCAACATCACGCTCCCCTACGGCCACAAGGCTATGGGACCACCTTTACCTTTTCTTATTTTTTTTTATTCCATAATGCCTCGTGGCTTTGAATTAGATCGATGAGAATATATTTATCGTCTTGTTTCAGATTTGCTAATGGCCCAGTAGCTTTTGATGCCGCCATGATCGCTGAAATGATAACAACCTCGTTTTTCGTAAGTCGGCTCTTCTGATTGGCTGGCAATCAAATGATTCAGCGAAACAACCCAAAATTTCAGAGCACGGTCAAACACTGAAAGCATCGGATTTGCTTCACTTCGGCGCTTTGCTGCTGTTATGCTTTAGGTATAGTCACACAATAAGCATCGTCAAAACTACGATTTTTCGTATTTACTGGCTGTTTTGCTTCTGTTTCACTTCCCGTCAGACCGCACCTTAATTGGAAGCAGGATTCTAAAGTGTATCGGAGTCAAGAATTTGATTGTCATTCCCCAACCAGTCAAAATAATAATAATAATAATAATAATAATAATAATAATAATAATAATAATAATAATAATAATAATAATAATAATAATAATCTTTTCCCCAAATCACTAATCAGGTTTAAAGAACGACGATCTGTACCAACATACACGCTCAAATGTTTCACCCACTATCGCACACACAACAACAGCACACATCTATCACGCAAACATGTAGTGTAAAGGCAGGGAGTTCGCTATTAGAAGACAGAAATTAAGCAATTTTTTATTTTTGAAATTTCTATATTGGCTGCACCCAATACCATTAAAATACTATTACTGAAACCAGTAACAGGATCTACACGGACGTTTTGTTCCGGTCTGATGCGCACATATTTTATACAAACCCGTATTCTGCCACTTGCACTACGAGTGGTTACGATCAATAGTAGTCAGCCTATGAACTGATATTCCAAATAGTCACGCACGTCCTCTAAAAGCCCTAGGCCTACTGGCGAGTACACCGGTCGAGTTAGGACAAAATACCACACATTAAAAGCCTATTAATAACTAGCGATGCTTGCTCAGTCCTGAACTACTGGCACAAATCGTCGAAAGTTCCCGAGCGGAAGTTATGACTTCGAAAAACCATGGACTGTCTGTTTACATTAAAGCATTCCTAATGGCGATGAAAGTCGTGTGGTATAAATAAACGGAACAAATAGCCTGGATCGTGAATCAGATCAGCAAGACTTGGTTACAACTGATTCCGCCACGAAGTGTAATTTATCCGGTATGAAGAGTTTGGGGGAGAGGGTAAAAACGCTATAAATATTAAAAACAGCATGAACAAGAAGAAGTCGGGAAATTTCATTGCATTCAGCAAACGGTGTTTACGGCTATTATTTTGCTCAAATGTTCTCACGAAGTTCTTGTGTTTTGGCCCGTAGACGTTGTGATTTAGTCCTAAATCCCTCCCCATCCCATAGCACCCACAAAATCCAACATTTCTTATTCTTATTCTTATTGTAACCAATTCCAACAAATGCACAGTTGGAAAAGCAAGACAAAAACCACCATACAAGTTATATTCTAAAAAAACCAAAAACATATGTCTGCTTGGTCAGGAATCCGAATACCCAAGAAGACATGGACAATTAAAACAATTACACAATTAGACGAGGTGACTTTGATCTGTTCTCCACAGAAATTGGAAATAATTCAGACCTGTGTAATCTAAGGAATCCTCTTTGAAAAACAAATTGATAAAGATAAACAGTTGACAAATAAATACTACTGTATGGAGCACACATTCCAAGAAATAACTTAAGAACAAGACAAACTAATACACACGGGTAGTTTAGTTACAAACAGCATAAGCAACAATAATGCTGACGTCCCGCTTCAAAACATATTCATACGTTTTAAAACTGTGTTATTATGTATTGAAAATAAATATAACCCAGCTCCTGGGGAGAAAAAGAAACTGTGTAAAAACACAACATCACGTTCTAGTTCCCAATGCATATAATCTGATTGCACCTTGGTCCCCAAAGCATACTATCTGCTGGATCTGACTCACAAATTCCAAGAAATAAACAGTTGAAAAAGAAGATGAAACAGACGATTAGACTTTCGATCTATTCTCCCAAGCATGAAGAACTAATACTGACCATTTTATCTGAAATATACTGGCACAGTTAAACGGTTGAAAACACGACGCAAGATGTTGCGACCGCTGCTAACAAAATTATATTCTCCAAAGCATGCTGTCGGCTTGATGTGGCTCGCACATTCCAAGAAAAAAAAAAGTTTAGGGATAAGGCGAAAACAGACGCCGAGAGTCAAGCTGGCAGACAATGAATATGTCCAAATTCCCATGGCCTTCAACTATTGATTCTTGTGGCTCTTGTCACTGTGCTTTAGGGCTGTAACGAAAACACCATACCGGCAGTACGTTCACTTTACAGAGAGGTTAGTACAGTCGGTAATCCGCCCACCACAATAAATATGTTGAGGCACCTAGACAAGGTCAACGCAGTACATCACCATAAGCATATGCAACATAAGGCTGTTTCTTGTGACTGTAGTTGAGGCTGTTACGGCGACACCATATTGACAACGCCGTCACATAGATAGCAATCTACATAGCCCATTTTATGTTGCGGGGCTAACTGGGGAAACTGTCCATTAAAGTGAAATCTAAACACGTAACAACTATTGTGACTGTTGAACAGGATAGCATAATACTAAGATACAGATAGGCATCTACTACCTACCCGTACGTTTTGGCGCTGGACGTGTCCAAGCTGTCAACTATAACCAACAGGAGAATGCAAAACTACCTAAGTGACTGTGGACTAGGGCTGTTACGAAGGCCCCACCAGGCTCTTGCTACTGTATCCTGCGTAGCTGAGACTAACCGATATTTACGTGCGGTTCTCCACCAATCTCTGCCGCTATTGCCTTTAATACATTATATTAAATTTAAAGGTATGGAGTCTCTTTTTGATGGATTCCTTCTCATGCTAGTATTTACTGGAATAATATAGTGGATACATTGGCTAAACGAGGAGCAATGAAAGTAGGTGAAACTATTACAAATTACGATATAAAGCCTTCAGTATTTGAATTAACATCTTTATTGGAAAAGAATATATATTCTAATTTACCTAGCAATAGAAAGAATGAACGTTTTTCTTGTCCAAGACATGTATGTAGACTTATTAATAAACTAAGACTAGAGTAAATTCATGGAACACCAAGTTTTCAAAAGATGTAGTTTGTGCTTGTTAACAACCGATATTTGTTTTATAAAAATATATTATATGAATGTCCTATTTTGGTTATGTTACATAAAGAAAAAAATGGTCGATGTAATTAGTTAAGAATCCATTGACATTTTGTTGCACAGCCCGGCAATAAAATAGATGTTGCCCGTATAATTTACATGTCTGCAGTTCATAAGCTTTTGTAATACTGTTCGATACTTGTATGATTACAGTTCAACTTTACATTTTTAGATGTTATTATATGTGTGTATGGCCATGCGTGAAAATGACTGATTATCCTGCTTCTTCCTAATTCTTTTTAACCTGCTATGGACTATATGAAACTGAAGAGCAGTGTTTATATATGCTAAAGTTCAACACACACCAAATATAAATCATAAAACAACGCTGTGCACTTCCAAAGTCGCATATATAGTCATTATTGGCTCCTGCTGCTGACCCGTCGAACATCAAGACGGGAATCCAGATCCAAATACATAATTCTCAGTAGCTGAAAAGATTTTCTGATATATATACATAAGCGACTAAATCAGAATTGCAGCTACACTTCAAATCATGTAACCAGCGGCAGGGATTAGTGTAGAGGCGATCGTTAGCTTCGGTAGGCAGGCAGGCATGTAGATTAACGTCCCCGTGTCACGTCGTCAGAGTTCCGGGTGTCTTAGTTTTCCCGGGCGACTTTGAGCATGCGCCAGGTCAAGTCGGGCCGGCTTTTTCACGATGTTCTTAGGCGTCGTAACCCAAACTCTAACCCTAACCCTAACTCTAACCATAACCCTAACACTAACCCTAATCCTTACTAAGACTACAATAGCACCTATGCGCATGCGTCGAATTTTGTAATGCGTCGACCAATCAGAATGCTCCCAGTCGCTCCCAGCCCAGATAAGATACTAGGAACTGTGACGATGTCACACCCGGACACCATAGCGAGTATGGGCCTTGTTAGCTTCGGCAGTCTCGCGTATAGTGGTTATAGAGACCAGTAATAGCAAAATAACTAGGTAGCTAAACTAGCTATCCACCCACTCACACAGAACTGAAGACAACGGCACATGATGCTCAAATCCAACCACAACGAGACTATATCCACAACGAGACTATATCCACAACGAGACTATATCCACAACGAGACTATATCGGTAATTTATATTACGGCTCTTGATGCTAATGCTATTCCCTTATAGCACAAGGCTGCTGCGGCCGCACACTATTAGCAAAAGCGTTCGCTTATAACAGAGACCACACACACAAATAAAAACGGCCGCACACTATTAACACAGCGTTCTTGTATCCCAGACACCACACACAATAATAATAAACAGTGCATTATCCACCCACTCATTCCAGTATACGGTGGCGCCGAAATAAGGACCCTGTTCATGATGACGATGTTCAAATATTTAATCAAAGTGAGACTGCACCACGGCTCTCGTGGCTGTGTGTGGTCCGGGGCTGTTGCGGCCGAACAAAGTTAACGATGTATAATCATATAGTTAATAGAAACCGCACCACAACGTGTGATCATATTATTTTCCCCTTTACCAACAACTGGCCCGCTGGTGTCAGTATAAATCGGTCCAGTAGTCACCTATATGCGAAAGTGTCGTGTGACTATAATCTACAAACAACAACAACCGCACCGCCAGCTATAAACATGCACTGGTTGTATTTTTAAAAATATATAGTTTATATATTGTGGCATCGAAATCTGAAAGCTGTCCATGATATTGTAACCTAACAAATAATTGGCAAGCCATTTAGATGTATTTCCGAACACTCACATTCATAGCCGATAAAATAAGCACTTTGATATGGGACAATGTTCACGGCGGTGTTGTGACGGCTGTGTACTAACGAAGCAAAGGTAAAACATGGCATGAGTCCCACCGCAGTAGCTCAATTGGTAGAGCGTTCGCCTGGCGCACCGATGACCCAGGTTCGAATCCCGTGGTGGGCGATATAAAATGTGGCCATTTTCACTGTCCATTTTAGCAGTATGATTGCTTTTGGTGGTTCAGTGTTAATTCAGGTCCCTACCCCTCTTTCCCTGGGATGGTTATCCCCGTCTGGCATATCGCCGGTGTAGACGTTAAACCTCAATGTTCATTCATTCATGGCATGATAGGACACTACCTGCACGCACAAAATTACCCAAACCGGCTGAGCCCATTTTTAGATACACCGCGAAACGTGTTTAGACAAAGGTTAAGCACAATGACCTTGACCTTACATTACATTACATAATTGTTGTTTTAGGTCCAGCGGACTCTTCCGAGCCAAATCAGGACCGGACAACCCCCAATCCGCATAAAAGATCTGCTGAAACAACCCTAGAGGGAAAACTGAATGCCCTCCATCAGCCAGTCACTTTACAATAAAGACATCCCACGCAGGGGACGGCTGAGGCTTCACCCCAACTTATCGAACCCCCGGTTACAAAAACAAAATAGAATACAAACATCATTATAAATTATCAACAAAACACATACATATAAAATGCCTACATTGCTAAATAATAACAACATCATAGGAAGCCCTAGTGACCACCTGGCAGAAAGCGTCCAATATTCCCAAGCTGATCCAGCAGACCTCATACGCAAACAAGGAGTCTTGTCCCGGAAGAGTTTTCAAGAAAAAAGGTAGGAGACTGGTCTAGCGAAGAAGACGATAGTATAGCAGATTGATAGAACAGAGCAGGAATGAGAAAGAGCAAATGAGAAAGACAGCGACAGTGGGAATTTAAAGCACTAAATTTCCAGAAAGTGGGGATACTATTTATACTGAAACCCCCGGCACCCCAACGGGGGTGACCTTGACCTTTGAGAAAGTACAAATAAATATAGGAGCTAACATGCTTAGCAGTAGGTAAAGTATCACATATGAATGTGGGTTCGTTTATTTGGGGTGGCCTCGTGGCGCAGTGGATTAGTCGCCGGTTTCCTATGCTGAAGGTGGCGGGTACGATTCCCGCAAGGGGTGAACGTATGTGACTTAGGTACGAGACTATTGAGGTCACCGAGGGTTTTCTCCGGGCACTCCTGTTTCCTCCCTCCCTTCAATAATTGTACTGGACGCAGTCAATATAAAAAATTTCAAAAATAAAGATTCGATTGTCTTTCCGTCTTCCAATAGCGATCTCCCTGCCTTTACACCAACTGCTTTAGTGGTGGATGTATGGTGGATGTGTAGTTGTTGTGTGTAAGGGTGGATGAGACAGGTGAGCGTGTATGTTGGTACAGACCGCCGCGCTTTGAGCCTGTTCGATTTGGGGAAAGACTCGTATATAGCATCCATTATTATTATTACTATTATTGACATAAGGCAAAGAGTGTGTTTTGAACAACGACACAAAGTGAAATTCCGAGCGACCGACATCCGAAGCGTTACCGATGGAGGCACATGAATTAAGGTACCTGTATACAAAAACTCAAATAAAATCGCTTCAATTCTTTTTTTTTCTGTTTTTTAATTAAAAAAAAGATTTTTAGCAAAATGTGTTTAGTAACAAAGAGACTCCAGTGACCATGCATGACCTTTAGCAGTAGAGCAAATATGATTGCACAGGTAATAATGTTCTTACGAAGTTTTGTCAAAATACGCTCAGCGGTTCTTGAGATATGGCTACAAACGGACCGACAGACGGACAAACGGATAGACGGACGGACATTTTGCTCGTTCTTCCCTCCCCTCCTCTCCTACTTCCACCTTCCCCTCGCCCCCTCCCCCTCCCCCCGGTAATTTCAAAATATTTCCAGGTAAGTCTGGAAAGAGTAATAAGAAGAGCACACGCTCCAAACAGTGATCAAAGGCATCCAACCAAGCTACCAAGTAACATCCAACCCCGGTGTGATGACGCTACGAGGAGACGTGCTCGAAATGGACGACAAGAAACAGAACACGGCTTCCGAACGGAAGGTATTTTCCGTCTCAAACTACACGTGTAAACTACCAAGATGAACTACACACATATATACAATTCTGAAGTGGCACACATGGGAACAGTCAATTACACGTTTACAAATAGAATACCGAACTCGGAGACTGTCTATTAAAATGGCCAAGAAGCAATTTAGCATCCACAAAGCCGTACACAAATAGAAAGATGGACGAACGCGTGATTGGTTTGCCCTCTTTACACAAGGAGGAGGAGAAGAAGAAGAAGAGAAGGAGAAGTGAAGAAGAAGAAGAAGAAGAAGAAGAAGAAGAAGAAGAAGAAGAAGAAGAAGAAGAAGAAGAAGAAGAAGAAGAAGAAGAAGAAGAAGAAGAAGAAGAAGAAGAAGATTGATTGATTGTTGCTTTAGGTCCAGCGGACTCTTCCGAGCCAAATCAGGACCGGACAACCCCCAATCCGCATAAAAGATCTGCCGAAACAACCCTAGTGGGAAAATTGAACGCCCTCCACCGGCCAGTCACTTTACAACAAAGACATCCCACGCAGGGGACGGCCGAGGCTTCACCCCAACCACTCGAACCCCCGGTTACAAAAACAAAACAGAATACAAACATCACTACAAATCATCAACAAAACACACACATATAAAATGCCCATAGTGCTAAATAATACAATCATAGGAAGCCCTAGTGACCACCCGGCAGAAAGCGTCCAACACTCCCAAGCTGATCCAACAGACCTCATACACAAACAAGGGGTCTTGTCCAGGAAGAGTTTTCAAGAAAAAAGGTAGGTCATTGATCTAGCGAAGAAGAAGATAGTATAGCAGAGTGATAGGACAGAGCAGGAATGGGAAAGAGTAAATGAGGAAGACAGCGACAATGGGAATTTAAAGCACTAAATTTCCATAAAGTGGGGATACTATTTATACTGAAAACCCCCGGCACTCCAACCGGGGTACTGTTGCCGCAGTGAATCTATCTTGCCTACAAAGGAAAGACAGGTTTTCAACTGGGGCTTTCACTTTTCCCTTTATAGGTTTGAACAATCTACAGTGGCAAGATTGCTCATGACCCCAAGGGGTAAGAAGAAGAAGAAGAAGAAGAAGAAGAAGAAGAAGAAGAAGAAGAAGAAGAAGAAGAAGAAGAAGAAGAAGAAGAAGAAGAAGAAGAAGAAGAAGAAGAAGAAGAAGAAGAAGAAGAAGAAGAAGAAGAAGGAGAAGAAGAAGAAGAAGAAGAAGAAGAAGAAGAAGAAGAAGAAGAAGAAGAAGAACAAGAACAAGAACAAGAACAAGAAGAACAAGAACAAGAAGAAGAACAACAACAACAACAACAACAACAACAGAACAACAACAACAATAACCAGAAGAATTATAGCAATAGAAATGGAAACCTACTACACAATAACTTCTTCGGAAAACGTGAAAGAAATCGTTGTCAGTCGCAAACACCAATCGCTGAATGAAAGGACATATTTTGACATGTTGAAGAAAATGGAAGAAGACGACAGAGAACAGAAGCTAAACAGAACAGCTTTGTAAACGGTAGCCTACATCTCTTGCGAACTTCATTTGGACTACCATCCACATATAAATTTAGCTGTGGCACAAAAACTGGGTACCTCTCTAAGTCAAGGCAATCCAGATAGTCTGCTACTCTCAAGATAAATCTACCATCTAAATCGAAGAACATCCATTTAGTCAAATCATCAAGTAGCAAGCATTGAAAAGCGATATAAGAACTAGCAAAAATACATTAATTATACTCTAAAAGATGAACACAAGACAAACGGAAGCACGAAGAGCACACCAGAGGACACTGGCGAAAGACACGCAGCTTCCCAACTGTAGTTAAAATCTCTCTCAAACTTCACTTCAGCTACCCACCCACATACATTTTGCTATGGCATGGAAAACTGGGTTATAGAGCTTGCGAAACACGAACTTGGCTATTGGGGAAGCTATTATCAAGCCAAGGGAACAAATCGAAACTAAATGACTGTTTATTCCTTGAACTATCTAAACGTGCATCCACTCCAAAGTTCACTTGTAGAACGCACAACTTCATATCGTGCAGACATGTTAGGGTCGCAGACTTACGCTGCAGAGTTAATCTAGGTACTCTATTTAATTGCACACACATTAATCAGATAGGTGTTCCAGGTATAAAAGTTCTTTTTTCCCGCTACACCTGCTGATTTAAAAAATACGTTCTTCAAAGGGATGTGTGAGATTTGATCGGTTTTGAGTTATCTACGGAGATTGTGCGCTCTTTAAATATTTATGAACTTTCCAGAGTGGGTTATTTACAAATATCCTTTATTTTTCTCACCAACATTAAAACCAAACTCCAGTAAACATAGTTCACGGGGCCAAGCTATCAAAGATGGGCTGGATGTGTGTGTATGTGTGTGTGTGGGTGTGTGCGTGTGTGTGTGACAATGCATTTATTTGAGAAATTGCATGGTTATTACATTACAAGATGATATAATGGGTAATCGTTGCTCAAACCGACCGCCAAGCTTTGAATTTTAGGCGTATCTTCCTTGATGTGTAAACTAGCACACCGTCGCTACAGTGCTACTTTTAGAATGAACCTTGATGCTATTAATAGGCAAATAAAGAAAATGGATGTATCGATTTATGTCAAACTCGTCCTTCTGCAAGATATTATTTGGGGCTTAATCGTATTCTAATCCGGTGAGGGGAAAATTTTTTACGCTGGAATGTGTAACCCTGGCGCCGTTTAAGTTACAGTTCCAATCGATTTCGTTTAATGCTTTCGCAACAACAGGATTTTGCAGGAGTACTGCAACTGTGCTAGAGCCATCTTACGCCGTAAACCAATCAGCGGCCAGACTAACCACATCCAGTGCTGACTAACCAGAGGCAAATTATACCGATCTCGGCTACTTCCGTGTTCATTAAACTTACTCGACACTATTCTTCTACGTGACAAGACATATCCCTGATAGCAAGCTTGAAACACTATCATCATCATAATAGCACGAAAAAGAGATAAAAGAGATTTCTCTTATATAGCGCACTTACAAGCTCAGAGAGCTTCTCAAGGCGCTGGCCCGTAATATCCAGCAATCACAAAATAGTTTGCTGAAGTCAGGATTCGAACCCACGTCGCCCAAGACGCACTCACACAAGTCGTACGCTCTGACCACTGAGCTATCCCTGCCGAACACACAATTATATATGTCAACTTGGAACATGTTTTAGTTATTAACATTATAGTATCTGTAATTGTTAATGATCATAAAGTTAAAAACATGTAAGATTAGGCTACGCGTAAAAATCTTTATCCGATTAAATGTGTTAACTTCAACATTTACATAATTATTAAGATACGCTTTTTTATTGTTATTGTAAAGTGACCGGCTTGGTGGAGTCGAGTGCCTTCAGTGTTACCACTAGGGTTGTTTCGGCAGATCATTTATGCGGATCAGGGGTGAGTTCTCTTTCAGCCAAGTTGTGGTCTTGATTTTGATGTGGTCCTGACTCGGCCCTTTGCAGTCCGATGGACCCTGTAAGCAATGAATAACTAACCGTAATATTTTACACAGAGATTTTATGGTCAGTGCTTCCTGCAACCTAATATGATAAGGGTCACTTCTCGTTGGCAAAACAAAATCCTCTGTTAAACCAAAACTGCATTACTGACTCTCTTCAAAGTAATGCATAAAAGAAACAGACACAGCCTAGCCTACATGCACACAAGGCACGCGCGACTGTATAATTTACTGCCATCAAGTCATTCACAAGACCTCGTCGTGCCCAGTCCTGCTTTCCACCAAGCGAGATTTGAAGCAGTAATGCGCAATGCCAACAATAATTATTATTTATGCAGCTGAGCACCACATACCTCCCAACCATGCGCGGGATTCATTGGTAAGGTTTAAAAATATATCCAACGGATTCTGTGCTGCATAGTCTCGAGCGTTCAAAGTAATCCGCTGCCGCCACCACCTCCTTCTTCTCCTCCTCCTACTACTACTATTACTACTACTACCACCACCATTTCTGCCGCTGCTGCAGCTCCTTCTATTATTTCTTCTACTATTTGGACGTCGACGACGACAATGATCAACTAATTCATTTCGTAACCTCTTAGACTGCCTGTCGGGGGTGGGGTGAGGGTAGAGGATTGGGGTGGGCAGCGGCACAGGAGTGGGATGGGAGGAAAGGGCAGACGGATATGATCCTCGTAGTAACTCTACTCTTAACAACAGACAAAAGAGCCCGGCATCCAAAATGGGAGTTCGGATAAACCACTGATCTTATTTAGTTCAGTGGGATAAACCGACAACGTCAAAGATGACAAAAGATGCAGTAACCTATAGGACAACGATACCCTGTCTACACGCGATGTACCAGAAGAACATTGAGGTTTAACGTCTACACCCACCATTGGCGATATGGCAGACGGGGATAACCATCCCAGGGAAAGAGGGGTAGGGACCTGAATCAACACTGAACCACCAAAGCAATCATACTGGTAAAATGGATAGTAAAAATGGCCACATTTTATATCGCCCACCACGGGATTCGAACCTGGGTCATCGGTGTGCCAGGCGAACGCTCTACCAATTGAGCTACGGCGGTGGGCGTGTAAAAAAGCAAACACAATCTGTGTAAAGCAACCAGGCAAGATTTACGCGGCAGAAATACACCTCAAGCATCGTCAAACTGGCTGACACTGCGCACACAGCAAGCAACACGTGACATGTTGATCATCATAAAATGCTAAGATTATGTAATATGTGATAGATTACGAACGACTGGTTTCGTTGTTGTTTTTTACTTTGTACTTGCCCTCGTCTTTTAACTCTGTAATACAACTACGCGGGGGAAATCACAGCGCAGAGTTTATGTCCCAGCAGTAGCGAGTTGCTTTGCAGCGAGTGGCTTAAGCTTACTCGCGTTGTTTCGTATGCAAGTATTCACAAAGCAACGTTGGGGGAAAAAAATGACGTTCTGCGCATGCGCATTAAGAGATCCTAGGTTAAAATCCAAAGGAGGGTAAGTCCACAATGTTGGCGGCCATGGTGTGTCCAAAGGAGGGTAAGTCTACAATGTTGGCGGCCATGGTGTGTCCAAAGGAGGGTAAGTCCACAATGTTGGCGGCCATGGTGTGTCCAAAGGAGGGTAAGTCCACAATGTTGGCGGCCATGGTGTGCTCGCAGAAAAGTATCTATTTTTCCAACTCGCCAAAGTCACGCGACGGATTGCTTTGTTTTCGTCTTGTGCAACGGAACTCAAAGCCTATTTTCGCGTGTACCAGCGTACGAGTATTCGCGAGTGCTCCCCTCAAAGCAACACGCTACAGGTTTGCGGATCCCATCCAGGTTGCCTATGCAGGATGTATACTTTTTTTTCCCCTGCAGTTTATTATCACTTTCTATTGGGAAACTCTGGGCCGCCTCCCCCGGAAAAGGCGTAGTCGCAGCCAGTGGCGCGCCCAAACCCTACCTACCTAACATTATTTGTGAAATTTTTGCTGGGGGAGCAAACCGGAGTACCCGGAGAATACCCTCGAGACGTTGCCCGAGTCGAAAGTAAATAATATTCGAAGAAACATAACGCCCAGATGCTGGCTCGAACCCACACCTGTCAGGCGCCATTGGTTTCTGGCTTGTGGACAAGGCAAGTTAGTCCCGCCTTAGCCCACTTCGCCACAACGCTCACAACATGTACATTAACGCGTGGTTATCTTACTTAAGTTCCTACAAGATACGGTACAAGAAAATGCAAGATGTTTAGATGTTTTTATTTTCACGGGTCAGCTTTATGATGGCAGCGCTAATGTCCCTCTTAAAGTTTATTTATTTATTTATTATTTAATTCTTGTAATTTAGCGCCTTTCCAGCTCAAGAGCTGCTCAAGGCGCTGGCCGATACAGGATCTAACTCCAGCCACCCGAGGCGCCCACTTGCCGCCTTTGAGCGCATTGTCTGTCGCCCAGAAAACTGAGCACAGTCCTGGGTGACCCGGTATGGAGAGAAGGAGCCTAGTACTTACTGGATAAATTTGTGTAGCCGGCACGCACCCGTCTAGGACATGAGCGTCAGGATCTTTAAAGTCCGGGCGATCTAATGCGCGCGGTCACAGACTAGACCTCTGTTTATACTCTCATCCAATGAGAGCCAAGTACTCAACCACTGCCGATTTAATCATCTGCAACTAACGATCATTTTTACCTGGTGTTCGCTTATTCAAGTATCGCCCTTTCTAATCGTTGGTTAACTTCAGGTCCTAAACTTTTCAGCTAGGTAGGCGAGTGGTATAGTGGGGGTGGGTGGGGGGAGAGAAGGGAGGGAGGGGGGATTGAAGGAAGGGGCTATTTGTTTGTTGCTGATAAAAATTATCTGCGCGTTACGATCATTGACCGCCGTTCGCTTTACCCAAGTATTACCCGTTCTATTGCTTGGTTAACTTCTGCATCACAGGCGCTTGTATCTGGACACTCGAGCGCCTATGCTTGTGACGCGTCTCCCTGGACCCGAGAGCAGGCATAGGCGCTGGCGTGTCCAGATACAAGCTCCTGTGTTCTGCGTGTATACACCAGCGCTCAACGTAGGCCCCGCGTGTTAAAGCTGCGTGCAAACGTGTCAACAATCTGGCCCTGAATCAATGGGAATCCAATCAGTATATCAACGGGAACAAAGATGGAGGACACTTTCCAGCGCTATAGAGGAGTGTTGAAGGGAAAAAGAACGCCAATCAGATCGCGTGCAGTATAGATGCGCCAACGGTCACCGCTGATCTTCCAAAAAGCGATTATTCGTGTATGTCAGCCGCTCATGCGTCCATTCAATTAGTTCGTCTGCTGAAGTTGCAAACGCGCAAACCCATCGATCGATCGATCTTAATCTAATCTAAATCTAAATCCTAATCTAATCTAATCTATCTAATATATCTTATCTTATCCAATCCAATCCATCTATTTTTTCAATCTATATAATCTTCTCTCTCTCTCCCTCTCTCTCTCTCTATCTATATATATCTATATATCTATCTATCTATATATCTATCTATCTATATATCTATATATATATATATATATATATATATATATATATATATATATATATATATATATATATATATATATATGGCGGGGGGGGGGAGGGAAGAAGAGGGGATCTCAAGAACCACTGAATGGATTGTGACTAAACTTCATAGGAACATTACCTTAATGGCATGCCTCCCGTGCCATATTTGCTCTTTCGCAAAAGGTCAAGGTCACTGGATTCATTTTGTTGCTAAAACCATTTTGCGTACTATCTCAAAAAAACGACTTAACCGATTGTGTTGCATTTTGGTATATAGATACATCCAATTTCGGGGCCATCCTTTGGAAGCAGGCCGGTTATTGGCAGTCGATCGGTCCGCCGTTCAGAATTTCACGTTTTGGTTCAAAATACTGTACGCTGTTTGCTTTATCTCAGCAATAAACGAACCGAAATTCATCATCTTTACTTTGCGGAAACTTTAACTACTCCTAAGCATTTGTACATTCTCACAGGTCAAGGCCATTGTGCTTCACAAATTTTTTAAACACGCTTTGCGCGTTAGTCTATCTCAAAACTGGCTGAGCCGATACAGTGGTTAATTTGTCCGCATGCAGGTAGTTCAGATAATGACCTATCATTTCCGTGATTTCCTTTTAAGCTTACATCGTTTAGGATAAAGCGGAGTCACAACACCGTCCAGAAAATTCTGCCCCCTATACGCTACGTGTCCGGGGACTGTAATCTACATGCCTGCCTGCCTGCCAAGAAAATGATCACTTTTGAAAAATGTAATTGTTTCGCCTACTTGTGCGAGTGTGTGGAAACACATCTGAATGGCATGCTTTTTTTGTTTTGTTTTTTTAAATCGGAACTTTTTGTCCTCCAAACCATTACGCTATGCGCATCATCCACACATCAACACTATACTGAATATTGTGTATTACAATAGCCAGCATCAACCTCGTCTGGTGGGCCGATTTCGGAAGCAGACATTAATCCAAGTCCCTTGATAATACCTTATCACTCCCAGCAGGAGATTGAGAACAGAGTAATGGATGCCAAGTTCCATTATACACTTCATTGTTTTTGTAAGGAGCTGTACCCTCTAGATGCTGAATGAATGTCTACAACTAAAAGCAAGGTGCTGATCATCTTCTCTTTTCCTTCTCGTCCGCTCTTCCTCTGCCCATCTTTTGTCTTTCCAGATGATATACAAATAATATCGATACCTTTATGTCACAAATAGTGACTTTTGTATTTTAGCACACGCATGCGTGCGTGTGTACATGAAGCTTGTATTTGCCCTTTTACGTGAGTTAGTCATACATAAATCCATCGCACAAGACTTTAAAGATCCTGGCGCACAAGTCCTACGACGAGTGCCGGCTACACAAATACACCCAGCAGTGCATTAGGTCCCTTCTCCTTCATGCCCAGTCTCGTGCGCACGAGTTTCTAGCTGGTTTAAGACCGCCCATAGCTATGGCCTTTATACACGAGATCCGTAGGATCTCATCTTTGATATGATGATGATAATCATTATTGTCAGGGTGGCGACGTGGTGATCGTCCTTAACGCTGATGCAATAGGACGTTAAGCTTCGTTGTTCCTCCTCCTCCGATTCTGGAGATATGGGCAAAATTTGTGTACGGCTTTTATGTAAGCTTCATGCACACCACCCCAGAAATAACATCGTCATAGGAACTTGGAATGTCAGGACCCTAAATGCGAAGGGAAAATTAGAAGAACTGGCCCACGAGATGGACCACTATCGATGGAACGTTTTAGGGATCACCGAACTGCGCTGGAAAGGCCTAGGTGAAACAACGACCGACAAAGCTTTATTTCAGCGGTAAGGATGACAGGCACGAACACGGCGTTGGATTCTTGGTCCACAAGAACATTCTAGCCACTGTCATGGGTTGCCGCCTAGTCTCCAGTAGACTCATTACCATCCGTCTGAGAGCAACCCCTTTCAACATCACCATCATCCAAAATAAATTACATTTATTTAAAATCGGGTGCCAAGAAAACAGTTGTACAATGTTGAGAAGGTTGAACAAGTGTTTCTTTTAACTGCAATGACACTATTCCTATAATAATAATAATAATAATAATAATAATAATAATAATAATAATAATAATAATAATAATAATAATAATAATAATAATGGATGATGATGATGGATGATGATTGATAATAATGTTGATGATGATGATAATGATGATGATGATGATGATGATGATGATGATGATGATGATGATGATGATGATGATGATGATGATGATGATGATGATGATGATGATGATGATACTGATACTACTAATAATAATAACTCCGCCAAGGATGGTCCCAAGCCCGGTTGCAAAAGGAGGAGGGTTGGGCGTGGTGTTAGCACCCCCACCCCGTAAAAAAGACTACGCTACAGAAACGTCAACAACAGAAGAAAGAGAAAACTTTATCCCGGGAGAGGAAGGTACTTCATCACGAAGACCTATGACGCGTTGTGGTGAAAGTCGAGAGGAAGCCACAGAGCCGACTATCCTTCTGTCAACCAGGAGAACCACCATCGGCACATAGAATGTTCGGACCATGTACGAATCGGGAAAGACGGCACAGGTAGCAGCTGAGATGAGGAATAATGACCTGACCGTGTTAGGCATCAGCGAGACACGATGGACCCAAGCTGGACAAAGGCGACTGATGACAGGAGAACTATTGCTGTACTCCGGGCACGAATGTGTGTGGGCGCGCGCGCGTGTGTGTTAGTGTCCAATCTGTGATTGTCAAGTCTGTGATAATTATACTATGTATTGTGTCTGAATGGTGTGTGGTGTGCGCCTGTAAATGGAGCTTGTGCGTGACGGTGTTGGCTGTGGTGGTGTCGGAGGTGGGGGATGGGGGGAATGCATGCGGAAGTGTACAGCCTGTGTATGGTTGTCCTGTTCTGATACTAATGTGTTGCAACGTTTATTTTCTTTGTTCGTATCGGTCACTGTTTTAACCTTTGCTAACCATCGCCACATGCTCAGTCAAACGTGGAACCAGATTATTAAAAACAACACTAAAAAAAAAAAGCTACTACCTAAAACCTCTCTGACAAGGAACAGGTACATTAAAACAACAAACATTCATACTCTTTGCAAACGTTGCCTCGCCTTCCATCTTTGTTCTATGAATTGTGGTATTTGTTTGCATCAAAATTTTATATGGGTAATTTTCTAGTTGTCAAGATCCTATTGCTTATAATTGGAAAACATTTAAAATAGTGAATCCCCAATTAATCGCAAATGTAAGCAGCCGATGTGATTAATTAATTAAATAATAACGTTTACTTTGTTTTATGGCAAAGAAGGGTATCAATCTGGAATAGCAGCAACAATTGACTATTTGTTATTCTCAACAATTTATTTTCTAAATATGGTTTACCTAAGTAAAATAACAAGGTTGACAAGTTGTTCTTTAACATCTTTTCTCGACTGTTAAGTGTAATAGTACACCTGTTTTCTCATTTCCTTAGCAAAATGGAAATGTTCTTTTCTTTTGAATATGTCTCAATATTTAGCGCAGAATTATATCCTATTCTTACGGCTTTAAATATTATCTGTAACTCTCCAATTAAATTCTTTAACATCCTTATAAGTGTTGATTCAAATTCAGTTGTATATTCTTTGCACTACTGGCCATTTAAAACGAGAAAAGATGTTGTATTTAGTGATGATGATGATCGATGATGACTGCGATGACGTTAAGATTATTAATTTACCTTATCAGTAGAGAATAGATATGTTCAGTCAAAGAAACCTATATGTGAAGATTCTGGACTGTAGCAACAGCAATGGTAAGATTCTAGACTGTAGCAACAGCAATGGTCTGACCAGTTCTGCACAACCACTGACTTCCCTCTTCCACTTTAATTGTATACACAAAACCTTGACCACCACATCACTACGTCACGTCGTTCTCACCTATAACTAATATTAAACCTATTAATTGCCCCTCGCGGTTCAAACTCCGGTCAGGTGGGTCAGGAGTATAAAGTGGTTTAGAACGTGGTTGGTTGGAGAGTAGCTCAATTGATAGAGCGTTCGCCTGGCACACCAATGACACAGGTTCGAATCCCGTGGTGGGCGATATAAATATGTGGCCATTTTTACTGTCCATTTTAGCAGTATGATTGCTTTGGTGGTTCAGTGTTGATTCAGGTCCCTCTTTCCATGGGATGGTTATCCCCGTCTGCCATATCGCCAATGGTGGGTGTAGACGTTAAACCTCAATGTTCGTTCGTTGGTTGGAGGTGAGGAAAGCGGGAGGCGAAATGAATGAAAGCGCACTTTGCAGATTGTTTCGCCAAATGTTAGTTAGTAGGCTAATTGTTTATAGGGTCCAGCGGACTGCAAAGAGCCGAGTCAGTACCACAACTTGGCTGAAAGAGGATCCACCTCCGATCCGTACAAAAGACCCGCCGAAACAACCCCAATGGCAATACTGAAGGCACTCCATCAGCCGGTCACCCCACAACAAAGGCATCCCATGCGGGTGGAAGCCGATGCCGCACTCCAACCCATCGAACCCTCGATTACAAAAACAAAACAGAACACAAACATCATTACAAAACATTAACAAAACACAGACATATAAAACGCCCACATTTCTAAATAATAACACCATAGAAAGCCCTAGTGACCATTTGGCAAAAAACCGCCCAAAATCCCCCCAAGCTGACCCAACAGATCCCATACACGAGGCAGCAGTTTTGGGAGAGTTTGCAATAAAAAGGGTGACTGGTCTAGCGAAGAAGATAGTAGATAAAACAGGTTAAGAAACGAGAAAGAACAAATGAGAATGACAGAAACAGTGGTAATTTAAAGCACTAAATTTCCACAAAGTGGGGATACTATTTATATAGAAAACTCCTTCACTACAATGGGGGGTGGTCATATGAAATAAAACAATAAGCTGTACACACACAGATAAGGTAAAGGTGAAGGTGTTCCCTTAATATTTCGGTCGCTAAAATATGGCGAGACAGACGGGACTCGTTCTGATCCCCGGCTGTTTCACAGTATTTTCAGATTCGTATTATACGAAAATACAAAACTCGGAATCAAAACACAATGTCCCAACTGCTGAGTTCGCGCTTTTAGTCTAGCGTACAGTTCGCGCTTTAAGTCTACGTACTCTAAGGAAAGACGCGCTTTCGAGCGATAGCTTCTTGTGAGGCGTCGTACATAATAACACATATAAAGCAAAATGCTTGCCAGTCAAAATGCTATAATCTTAAACAGTCCATTTTCCCATCAAAATACTACACAAGTTACAAGGTATGCTATTTTCCCGTCCAAAAAAATACAGGATATTTTCCCATCAAAACACTATGCAACTTACAAGGCACGATATTTTATTGAGAAAATACTACATGACTTAAAAGGGCAGTACATTCTTACATTAAAATAATGCACAAGTAAGAAGGCAGTACATTTCCCCATCAAAATACTGCACAAGTTACAAGGCAGTACATTTTCTGTCAAAGTAGCCTTGACACTTTCCCGTCAAAACACACTACAACTTACAAGACACGACATTTCCCCATCAAACTACTATAAACACAAAGCAAGGCACAATATTTTCCCCCTCAAAATACATGCTACTGCACTAAAAGTACTATGACAGCCGGTGTAAGCCCAAACACGGACATGTTCCTTACAAAATTGCAGGGTTGGAAGCCTTAAATGCCAGACAGTGAGCGAGATCGAGATGCTAGCTAGTGGTCCCGTGCTGCTGCAGATATTGATCGGCAACAAATCACAACCGACCTCACACACAAAATATTTCCCTGCTGAACGCGTTACTGCAGTGACTACTTCCAGGACACCTCCTCCCTCAAGCCCCAGGCCCCCATTCCCCTCCCTTCCCTGTCTACTTCAATGCCACAAAACGTACCTATTTGAATAGTTTGCCAAGAAGAAATAGGAATATGGGTAAAACTGTTCGTCCTGTCATAGAGTTTAAAAAATAACAAAAGCTGGACCTTACGGATGCAAATTTTCCTCGCGGGCTCTCTCTCTCTTTCTCTCTCTATCACACACACACACACACACACACACACACACACACACAAACTAAATAGCAAGTTTCAAAGAAATCCGTCCAGTAGTTTCAGAGAAAAGTGTGCAAAGTAATTAACTAAATGAAAAGAACAATATTATGGCACCATGATGACGTCACTCGATATTCGAAAGTTTCTGAATAAGGCTCAACGCATCTGTACAATCTAATTACACACAAAGTTTAAATATTTAAAACAAATTTTACATTGACGTCGGCATGATTACGTCACTCGATTTGCAGAAGTTTGGTTTTACATTAGAGGCATAGACAAAGACTGTCCTGCAAGGCACGAAGCAAAGAGGCAGAATAAAAGGGAGAAAGAAAAAAAGGTGGGCGGACAACATTCGAGAATGGACTGGCTTGACACTGAGCGAAGGGTTGCCGAGGACATACAAAGATGGAGTACGCTGGTTAGTAGGTCAGGATTGATGTTACAAAAGCATGGTAGCAAAGTTCTATCGTTTTACTAGACACCATCAAGGACCTTAGCTGGTATAGTATGTACATTCTTTGTTTAAACTTTTTCAAAATCACTTCAGCATTTTTTTTTTGAAAAAAGTCCGCTTGTAGTCTATTACATTGCCAAGATACCTGCATTTCTCGATTCTTTCCACAGTCTGACCCTTCAGATGGAGAGCTGCCACACATGAGTTTTGTAGTCTATGATCATTTCTTTAGTTTTTTTCTACGTTCATTTCTAGAAAATTAGCATCACATCTTTGAGCAAAAGCCTCTACACGTATTTTATAGCTAGTGAGCGCTGCTGTTGTTGCTGTTGATGATGATGTTGTTCTTGTTGTTGTGTGTGTTTCATTGTAGGATATACATATATATATATATATATATATATATATATATATATATATATATATATATATATATATATATATATATATATATACGTCTGTGTGTGTGTGCGACTATGTACGTACGTGCAAGAAGGCATTTGTAGACCGTATACAATGCGCGCGCGTGTGTGTGTGTGTGTGTGTGTGAGAGAGAGAGAGAGAAAGAGAGAGAGAGAGAGAGAAAGAGAGAGAGAGAAAGAGAGACAGAGAAAGAGAGAGTGCGCAGGCGTGGGGTTAAGGTGCCACTGGAATGTTCCCCTCCGGTTCCACAAATACTTATTGCCTCATTACACATTGCCATCACACTCTGCCAAGGACAGATGTCGTCCGCTAATGATAATCATCAGTAGATAATTATGATATTAGACCCCGTATCTTCGGGGGAGTCTGGTTACCATAATGAGCTAGAGAAAGGTGCTCACACTGCGCGGCTGACCCTCGCCGAGGCTTAAGTTTACTCTCAAGCAAAGTGCAGCGGGGGACATGCTATACTTTGTGCACCACTTCCAACAATACATTGCATAACACAAACACACGCACAAACACACATATACACACACTCTCTCTCTTTCTTTCTCTCTTTCTTTCTCTCTTTCTTTCTTGCTTTCTCTCTCTCTCTCTCTCTCTCTCTCTCTCTCTCTCTCTCTCTCTCAATGGAACATTTTATACAAGGTGACTAAAAGTACACATCATGCATACAATCTCTATCTACCTTTCGTTCTCTCCCTCTCTTACACACAAACACACACCCTCTCTTCCTCAACGTGTTTAACAATCCAGTTCACAAATAAATCTACTATACTCCATTAAAGAAAAATAAAATACGAGGTGGGGGGGGGGATGACTTAACATGATGTTTGTTAAAGCAGCAATAATAATAAAACTTCTAACACACCCACGGTTTTAATGCACAAATTTCATACTATATCACTACAACACACAAATGTACACTTACATCGCTCTCTAGTCTCAAGTGTTAAGTTTACCTTTGGTCCAAGTCAGTCATTTACTAGAGATTAAACTGAGAAAAATGCCTGTACCTGACGAGTTTAACTGACCAGCAGACAGGACATGGTGTAAAAATTAGTCACTATAAAATTTCCTTCGTCAAGTACTTAAAACACAGTCATAATCGTTGTGTGTAGGTGTGTTTGTTTGTGTGTGTTAGTGCGTGTGTGTTAGTGTGTGCGTGTGTGCGTTGGTGTGTGTGCGCGTATGTGTAGTGTGTGTGTGCGTACGTGCGTGTGTGTGTAGAGTGTGTGGGTGTACGTGCGTGTGTGTGTGTGTGTGTGTGTGTGTGTTACCTTTCTTGCCTTCTTAGGCTGATAGTCTAACACCTCAAACGTCATAGTTATGCAACTGGCACTCACCAGTCCTGCCAAAGACATCAGAGTCAGTATCTTTAAAGTCCGGGGATAGTATCTTCATAATCCTCATTTCCCTCATACTTCTCCCTTTTTTACCTTCTTCATCTTTATTGTCTAAAATACAGGACGTGTGTGTACATGTGTGTGAGAGAGAGAGAGAGAGAGAGAGTGTGTGTGTGTGCGTGTGTGTGGGTGTGTGTGCGTGTGTGTGTGTGTGTGTGTTCTCGAGGGAACTCTGCACTCGTTATGGTCCAGGGCTGGCGTGCATGAACGAACTTAAAAGCCGACTTGGACTTAAGTAGCATGTTTCAGTGAAGCGTTAAGTCTAAGTCGGCTTTTAAGTTCGTTCATGCACGCCAGCCCAGTACTTGTTCTTTTTTTCTGCCCTTTAAAAGGCCTTGATATGAAATGACAAAGCGGGATTTCGTTGCTCAAACTAACCGTTAAAGTTTGAATTTTCCATTTCGGTTTTGACAGTGAGTGGTTTCCCCTGTTTTAAAGGTACATTGATACTACAGCCGTGATACCTTTGAACCTATTTCTGACTGGGAGGCAGAGATAGGGAAATAGAGAGAAACAAAGAAAGAGAGAGAGATAATAATCAAAATTCCATCCCCAAATCTCAGTCCTTAAAAAAAAAAAAAGTGTAACGGAGGTTTCATGAACGTTTTTCTGCGTTCTTCCATTTTGCGTGAGACAGAACCATTACAATTTGATCAGACTGAAAGCAAGATGAATGCAACCGTGCCGGAGAGGTCTTAAACATAGAATAGAAAGGGAGAAAACTCCAACAAAACAGAGCAAATAGGATACCATAAAAGACGCCGAGTAGATTCTCTCTCTCTCTCTCTCTCTCTCTCTCTCTCTCTCTCTCTCTCTCTCTCTCTCTCTCTCTCTCTCTCTCTCTCTCTCTCTCTCTCTCTCTCTCTCTCTCTCTCTCTCTCTCTCTCTCTCTCTCTCTCTCTCTCTCTCTCTCTCTCTCTCTCTCTCTCTCTCTCTCTCTCTCTCTCTCTCTCTCTCTCTCTCTCTCTCTCTCTCTCTCTCTCTCTCTCTCTCTCTCTCTCTCTCTCTCTCTCTCTCTCTCTCTCTCTCTCTCTCTCTCTCTCTCTCTCTCTCTCTCTCTCTCTCTCTCTCTCTCTCTCTCTCTCTCTCTCTCTCTCTCTCTCTCTCTCTCTCTCTCTCTCTCTCTCTCTCTCTCTCTCTCTCTCTCTCTCTCTCTCTCTCTCTCTCTCTCTCTCTCTCTCTCTCTCTCTCTCTCTCTCTCTCTCTCTCTCTCTCTCTCTCTCTCTCCCTCCCTCGCTCCCCTGCAACAGCAGCGTCAAATCGACGCCGTCGTCATTATGCCAGTGTCCTCGCCTCGTTTATTGTGCTAGTTTGTGGTTTCATCCTGAGGAATTTTCTGTCTTAATTTCTTTCGAACTTGTGAAAAGCCTCCGGTTTTGCTGACTCCATTAGCCTCCTAAGGTTTTCAATTAGTTCATCTGGCTTCGGTTTAACTAGGCAGTATTAATATATACTACTCAAAATAATTGAAGGGCCACTCTCATATTTCATTTGGTTTAATTAGTTTTTGCTGCTATCAATAATATCGCTTATATTGTTTATTTCAAAACATATCCTGTCCAGTAACATTCAAGACAATCTTATTCTGACAAGTAATCACATGTGTGAGTTTTGAACTTTCTGCACTGAGTTGAAAAACAAACCCAATTTTTACAAAACAATGACCCTAATTTACTGTTGTCTTGCTAATAAAGCAAAATTTTCGACATTAAAAAGTGATTTGCACGCGAAAGGCTTGCATTTTGTGAGTTCGGTTCAGCAATCGGCGTTTTTTTTCTGGGTATAAATGGCAGCGCTTTTGCTGCTTTTCTAACCATGCCCCCAAGGCGACGACTGACTGATGCGGATAGAGGCAGAGCTATTGCATGGCTTCAGGAAGGGGTGGGGGTGAGAGAAGTTGGCAGGCGGCTGGGAGTGTCCCACTCCGTTGTCCAAAGGCTGCGGGAGCGCTTTAACAACACTGGAAGCGTCCAAGAACCAAGAAGGTCCGGACGCCCCCGCGTTACCACTGCAAGACAAGACCATTTCATCACCCTGTCAGCTCTGAGGATGAGATCCACTACAGCAAACACCATCAGAAGACAGCTTCACGCAGCCAGCAATGTTAACGTCAGCGACCAGACAATTCGCAACCGTCTACACGAGGCAAACCTGCGATTGATTGATTGATTTATTATTGCTTTAGGTCCAGCGGACTCTTCCGAGCCAAATCAGGACCGGACAACCCCCGATCCGCATAAAAGATCTGTTGAAACAACCCCAGTGGGAAAATTGAACGCCCTCCACCGGCCAGTCACTTTACAATAAAGACATCCCACGCGAGGGACGGCTGAGGGTTGACCTCAACTACGCGAACTCCCCGATTACAAAAACAAAATAGAATACAAACATCATTATAAATCATCAACAAAAAACATACATATAAAATGCCTATAGTGCTAAATAGTACATTCATAGGAAGCCCTAGTGACCACCCGGCAGAAAGCGTCCAACACTCCCAAGCTGATCCAACAGACCCCATACACAAACAAGGAGTCTTGTCCAGGAAGAGTTTCCAAGAAAAAAGGTAGGTCATTGATCTAGCGAAGAAGAAGATAGTATAGCAGAGTGGTAGGACAGATCGGGAATGGGAAAGAGCAAATGAGGAAGACAGCGACAGTGGGAATTTAAAGCACTAAATTTCCAGAAAGTGGGGATACTATTTATACTGAAACCCCCGGCACTCCAACGGGGGGAACTGTTGCCACAGTTAATTTGTCATGCCTACAAAGGCAAGACAGGTTTTCAACTGGGGCTTTCACTGTACCCTTTATAGGTTAGAACAATCTACAGTGGCAAGATTGCTCATGACCCCAAGGGGTAAACCTGCGATGAAGACGACCAGCAGTACGGCCTTTGCTCACCCCAGCTCACCGTGCAGCGCGTTTGGCCTGGGCTCGGCGTCATTTGGTGTGGACTAGGCAACATTGGTCAAGGGTGCAGCGTGCTCTTTACAGACGAGTCTCGGTTCTCCTTGTCTTTCAACGACCGTCGAGTGAATGTTTGGAGGCGTCCACGGGAGCGTTTTGCTGATGCGACGGTGCGCGAGCATGACCGCTTTGGTGGTGGATCTGTTCCAAATTCACGGCAACTTAAACGGTATTGGCTACAAGGATGACGTCTTACAACCTAGGGTTCTCCCAGCTCTGCGGGCCATTGGGGAAGGTGCCATACTACAGGACGATAATGCCAGACCCCACCAAGCGCGTATCGTCAATGACTTCCTGCAGCAACAGCACGTCATAAGGATGGATTGGCCGGCTCGATCACCCGATTTGAACCCCATAGAACATCTGTGGGATGTCTTGGGTCGACAGACACTGGCAAACCTCCCTCCAGGAGCTAACCTTGAAGTTCTGGCCCAAGTTCTCCAGCAAGAGTGGTTCGCCATCCCATCAGGAAACATCCTCCATAACCTGATACGATCCATGAGACAACGATGCCAAGACTGCATTGATGCAAATGGTGGCCACACCCGATACTGACTCTATAGATTTTTGGTTTTGGTTTCTAAAGTTTTGATTTTGTAAATGAGGGGTATGTCCAGTTAAATTGAATTTACTCGAATTTTAAGCGACTGATGTCTCAAATCTTTTTTGTTATTGATGCAGAAATGATCGCAATAAAATATGATGAACTAATAAATTGAATTTGTGTTTCTGATTTAAAGAGAGACCCATATGTCCAAGTGGCCCTTGTATTATTTTGAGTAGTATATTTCCAACATTATTAACTTCTTACCTTTCATCTCTATCACCATCAGCAGCAGCGCGTGCACTAAAATTGACGTCGTTATTATCATCATTATCATCATCATCATCACCACCATCTTCATCATCGTCACCCCTCCATCATCAGAACAATTACAAAACCCAAACCCACCTACCATACCCCCCACCACACCCCGCCGCCCCCACCTCCACCCCCACCACCACAACACCACTACCTACAACAACAACACGCAACAATAGCAACAACGGTATCATTAGATTCATTACTAACAACTGCATGGCCGCGCTAGTGTAAAAATGGCATTATCATTGTCACCAACAGCAACTCGTTCCTAGGCGTCCCTGATAATAATATGTATACAAGCTATTACAGACTAAACACTGGTCTGAACAGGACAAAATATGCTGGCGCAGCCCTAACAAGGTTTGATCCTCAGGGTGCTCAAAAATTGTACATCGGATTGGCTGCCTCTGGAATGCTCCAGATACTCACTTTCTACTCATGATGCGCAAAGACGGATTGATGCGCTTTAGTACGTTCCAGATAACTCAGCTTAATATACACCTTACAGTGTGCTCAGAGAGTATCACTCTGATGGCTTGTCCTTCCTGTACTTCAGATACTCAGTATCCTTCATAAAAATCATTGTGGATGTGCGGTTTGGTCGACCCCAATCAATAATGGATTTCCTGCCTACCCTTTCTCACACTTCACACCAACGTTTACATGTCTCACTGTAAATCCTACACGTGTAGTCTTCCATATAATTTTCATCTTCTCCTTCCTCCTCCTGTTCTTCTTCCTCCTCCTCCTCCTGCTCCTCTCCGCCTTCTATTTCTTGCATCACTCGAGACTTCTCACCAAAGCCTTCATTCATCGTCTTCTTCTTCCTAAAGCCTCACCATTCTTGTTCTTTGGCTACTATTCCAATTTTTTCTTCTGGCCGAGACGATGCTTCTCTATCCCAATGTCCTTCATATATCAGAGGCGACTAACAGGGGTGATGTCACCACGGCATCACTGGGCGAAAGTCTTCTACCACGGAGTCACCGGCCAGGGCGGAGAAACCTCACGTTACTATATATAGGTTCAACGAACACGTGCTCGGGGCCAAGGCAAGCTACACTGTACTCGTTGCATGACACGCACTTTTTCAGGAGCAGACATCGTGATGATGTTTCTCCGGCTCCACTTGAAGAGAGTAAACACAGCAAATTGCACTAGACTGAAATTGGACCTGGACAAACTGCAAGACCCGGAGGTGGCAGAAATATTCCAAGCCAAAATTGGAGGGAAATTTGCACCATTACTCATTTGTGGAGCTGGTGAAGTAGATGTCAACACCACGACCACCACTTTCAACTCAGCTTTTACAAATGCCGCCACTGAGATCCTTGGCAAGCACCGCCCAAAGAAGAATCCGTGGATCACACCTGAACGTTTGAACCGGTGTGACAAACGAAGAGAGATTAAAAAAACAAACCCTCATAGGGAGCTGATGCCTACTGAAAAATAAACAATGACATCCGATAAGGTATGCGCACAGCAAACAAGAACTGATTAGAAGATCAACGCCACGGTTAGTTAGTTATTCATTGCTTAAATGGTCCAGCGGACTGCAAAGAGCCGAATCAGGACCACAAAATCAAGACCACAACTTCGCTGAAAGAGGACTCGCCCCTGATCTGCATAAAAGATCTGCCGAAACAACCCTAGTGGTTACACTGAAGGCACTCCACCAGCCGGTCACTTTACAATAAAGACATCCCACGCAGGGGACGCTGAGGCTATACTTTAATTTACTGAACCCCCATTTACAAAAACAAAATAGAATACAACCATCATTATAAAATATCAACAAAACACATACATATAAAATGCCTACATTGCCAAATAATAATATCATAGGAAGCCCCAGTGACCATTTGGCAGAAAGCGTTCAATATTCCCAAGCTGATCGAACAGACCTCACACACAAATGAGGAGTTTTGTCCCGGAAGAGTTTCAAGAAAAAAAGGTAGGTGACTGGTCTAGCGAAGAAGATGATAGTATAGTAGATTGATAGAACAGAGTAGGAATGAGAAAGAACAAAGGAGAAAGATAGCGACAGTGGGAATTTAAAGCACTAAATTTGTACGCTAGTTAACAACCACCCTAACATTCATTATTTCATATGTTAACGTAAAAGCAAAAATGTGACTACACTTTAAAAAAAACACACTTATACAAGATATTGACACTTACACAACAATAGCTCAAACTCATCTGTTTGTAACAAAAAAGATGGCATGCAATATACAATGTATTTCCAGGCAAGTACTACACACATTTACAAATCGTGTTGAGGTCTATTCACACACAAATATGCACACACACAACACACACACACGCACACCCCCACCCACCTACACACACACACTCACATACACACGGTCGCAGCGAATTATTTTCAAGAAAATTGCTAGCGCTGGAACTATTGTGGGTACCTTGGAGGCGCAGTTCATCACCCTTTTGTTGATATTTTCTTTTATTTACTTTTTTCAGTATTACAGAGTCAGAGTAAAGTGATAGTATCAAAATAATGAGAACCTCTAGAAGTCCTGCAAAAGATGTCCTTGAAATCCTATGATGTTAATAAATAACACCGAGTTGAATTGTATGGCTAAATGTGTATAGTCTACCAAGCAATCTCTCTCTACCTCTCTCTCTCACATACACACACACACACGCGCACACACCCACACACACACATGACAGAGAGATAAAGCTGCACATGTTTTGGACTCTTTTACGTTTCCGCTATGGGTAGTTTTCTTCAAATGACGTATTAATGTGAATATCCTCTTTTTTGTGTAATATGGGTAGTTTTCTTCATATGACGTATTAATGTGAATATCCTCTTCTTTGTGTAATATGGGTAGTTTTCTTCATATGACGTATTAATGTGAATATCCTCTTCTTTGTGTAATATGGGTAGTTTTCTTCACACGACGGGTAAATAAGATGCAAAACCGCAACGTGTATTATTTCTACTCCTTCTTCTTCTTTCTTTTTCCTACCCCCCCCCCCTTTCTCCTTTTCCTCTTTATTATTGTAAAGCCTTTCAGGCTCCCCAAACCTACATATGCAGCCTGCAATTATCAATCCCGTCCCAACGTCTTTATAGTAGCTTCAATCTTAAAGTTAAGCTTTATATTTGCAGTCCTCTTCTATTTTCTGGACCTTGTTCTTGTTCTTCATCAACACTTGGGGCCTAGAAGAGGATTGGGAAGGAGCTGGTGATGTTGAGTTATTTCCATATTTATACTGCCACAGCCTTACAAAATGTAGAATGGCTATTTAGACAGTGAAATTACAACAAGTCTAACGTGGTAAGATTTAAATTTTATTTAAAAAAAACAACAACTCAAGATACATACCACACAAATGATCAAAAGCATTAAAAACATGCCGTATGGCAATACAATTAAATTCTAAAACACATCGGAGCTAGTAGTTAAATGAAATAAAATAAAAATTCATGGACTTTCAAAAGTTCGTTACTGTTCAAAACCGATCACTTTCAGGACCCAAGGGAAATAAATGTGATGACCTCTCTCGAGAGATTATTTCCCCTCTCATTGCACTCCTGTAAACCCAGGGCAAGAGTTCGCAAGTATAGGGGTCCGCAGACGTCCTCCTAGGAATCAACTGGACAAATGAAGAAGAAGAAGAAACTGGAATGTGGTGAAGGTGGAGAATACCAGAGTGGAAGAATGCAAACGGATACGGGTCATAAACCTAGGGATTGAGCAAAGACCCAAGACAACACAGATCAGAAGAAGTCTGGTAGCACAGTGGAAAAGGTGTTGGTTTCTTATACCGAAGGACGCGGGTTCGATCCCAGCATACGATGAACTTAAGTGAGAATTAAGTACAAGACGTTTCAGTACATCGAAGGTTTTCTTCGGGTACTCCGGTTTCATCCCTTCCTTCAGAAATGGTAATGGAGGCAATTTTAATATCTAACGTTTCAAAAATAACATTCAATTTTGATTCTAATAGCGACCTGCCTTTACACCACGGGGTGTCGGATAGCGCAGTGGTTGGAGCACTCGCTACTGTGTCGCAAGTTAAGCACCGTCCAGTGCGGTTAGCACTTGGATGGGTGACCGCAAAACGTGAAGCGACAAAAAACAACGCCCCCCAGCTGACTCAACTGTGACCGAGTACCTACTCTCTTAAGGGTGGGGAAGGTAAAGCAGCGAGGGAGAGAGATGGGCATCACCCTCATTACCCTGGCCCAAGATAAGCGTGATCTCCAACATCACGCTCCCCTACGGCCACAAGGCTATGGGACCACCTTTACCTTTACACCTTTTACACCACATGTATGAGTGATGAATATGTGTTTGATGATGTAGGAGTGTCTGTAACATGGGTAGCGTGTATGTTGGTTACAGATCGCCGCTCTTTGAGTCTTATTTAGGAACAAGGCGCATGTAGCATCCAATATTATTATTATTAATTATGGTTTTCACAATCTGTTGATGTGTTTTTCCGTCGCGAGCAAATGTAGGTACTGAAAGTATTTCCACTGCCCAAGACGTTTTAGGTTTATTAGTACAAAGGACTGGTGGGGTAACAGTTAATCAAACCAGGTCCTTCGGATGCATGGTTGGTTTTTTTGGGGGACACTTTATTGTCCTTTTTTATCGGAAAATTCTGGACTGGTGAAGAAGGCATAGTGGCAGCCTGTGGCGCGCCAAAACCCAATCTACCTAATATTATAGTAGTGGGATTTTTAAATTTTGCTGGGGGAGCAAGCCGTTGTACCCGGAGAGAACCCCTGAGACGTTGCCCCAGTTGAAAGTAATGAAAGTAAATAATATTCGGAGAAACATAAAGCCTAGAGGCGGGATCGATCTCACACCTGTCAGGCGCCATTGATTTTTTTATCCTGTGTACAAGGTAACATTACCAGAGCATCAGGCCTTGCAAAGACCATCCCGCAAGGCACTGTGCAAAGAGGCAGAAGAAGAGAGAGACAGAAAAAGAGGTGGGAGGACAACATTCGAGAATGGACTTGCTTGACACTGAGCGAAGCCATGAGGGTTGCTGAGGACAGAGAAAGATGGAGTATGCTGGTTAAACGATCCATCTGTGGTGCCCCAACGACCTTTGAGTTACGGGATAGGATAGGATAGGAAGGTACACACCCATTGCACATAGCTACGATCGAAAATAAGTATACTCCGGGCACACGCTGCGCAGCAGGCCAAAGTATGTCCCTTGTCCCTTGTAGGGATACTTTGGCGAGGTTAGCAGCCTGCTCAGTTATAGTGTCGCTGAAAGACTAGAAACGGAAAAGTTTCGTCTCCCCTAGGCGATTATTAGGTCACGCTGTATTTGTTTCTAGGTCAACTGTCTTTTACGAACCGTTTGAGAATCTTTTCGAACCGTTTATTGACGCCGGATAGTGCCCTCACTTGGTTTCATACAATTTAAGAATCCAAGAAGGCAAATGGGACGGAAAAAGAGCCTTTTTGTAGAGAAAAGGGTTAGGGCAAGGGCTAGGGATAGATCTACAACTAACCCTTACCCGAACCCTTGTAGCAATATTCCGCTCTTTCCGTCACTTTTAAACAGTACTGCGGTTCACATCCGCGGTAAGCAGCGAGTCAACAGTATATTTTGAAGGGATGAGGGAATACTTTCACCTGTCACCTGCTGATAGCGAGAGTTTTGGCGATACTTTCTACCGATCGCAGCAATGTGTATTACCTCAGGTACCAGGCAAGTAAGTCCCGCCTTAGACCACTTGGCCACAACGCTCGCTTAACGCACTCGAGCTAAGGGCTTGCAAGATTGTGACTGGTAGGGGGGGGGGGGGGGAATGGCCAATTCAATCTGAGTCTCTTAGACCATTGAAGCATACGCCAATACCCAAGCCTGCAGCTGCTTGAACCTGATGACTCTCTCGGATATAAATTACGCTTGATAGATCTGATTCTCGGATATCTCAGACACTCCACTCCGTTTGGGTCCAATTTAAGCCACATCGGACGGCCAATAGAACGTCACACAGACACTGGCGGGGTTTATAGCCGCGACTGGTGAGATAAGTATTAATGAAGTGAGATCGAATCGACGTTTAACCTACGAATGACCCGGCTTCTTGTGGAACAATCCGAGAATAATGGCCAGGGCGCATACGGTAGTGGTCACTTCCAGTGATGTCGTTTTCGTCGGCAAATCGGACATTCACCGATAAAATTTAAAAATGTCGGAAAGAGTCATGTTCTGATCGGCCCGCTGTCCTAAGGTTTTATGCCTCAATCGGCCACCCTTTGGCCGTTTTTTGCTTGTCTCATGTCTGTTTCGTCGTTATTGCTTCTGGCCATATTAATTTCCTATCGGATAAATAAAGGTGTTATGAGTTATTGTTGGGACATCGCGTGTCGGAATCGCCAAGCAGACGAGACATACATCAGCAGAGAGAGTTAGAGTAACTCCCCTTGTTGCGAACGGCGTGCTTCCGGCAATAAAACTTTTTGTTTTCGAAATGCCGCCGAAAAAGAAACCGAAACTTGTCAGTGGCCTCTCGTTTGGTGTTGGAAAGAAGGCAAAATGATGGCCAAAAGATTTTCAAAATGTCCTAAAGGTTTGTGACTGAATCGGTGAAATGCTGAAAATTTCTAGCAACATCACTGCACTTCCTAGCAGTAATGATGCTCTTGGTCGTAAGATTGCCGAAAGTGAATCTCCTTAGCTTAGTTAGCTTTAAACTTCCAGAGATTAAGAACGGCCTCTTTTCCTAGGAAGTCGAATGGACTAGGTCTACAAGGTTGAGAAGGTTATCACGTTATAGACACTGCATTTTTTTCTTTCCCGTCGTCATTATTGAATAAATATAAATGTGTCCAATGCACGAAACTGAGCCACATAGACCAGAACATGTTTAAAAGGGATGACGGTCACTCCGAACATTCTAACTCACAACACAAACTGCGCGGGACCTGTGCTCAAAAGTAAATGGCCCTTGTTAGCCTAGTCAGCCAAGCCGGTTTGTTTGTTTAACCGAAATCTTAACGTTCATATTTATTTTGATGATTGTATGCTCTCCTATAGATGTTGTAGTCATGCTTATCACTTTTAATGAGTTGATGGTCTGTATAGTGCAGGTGGCATGTGATGGGGTAAAGCTATGTGTGTGCATGTACATGGGTGTACTCAATTTAATGAATGTTGATTATTCTGCATTATGGATACACGGATACTTTATGTATTCGTTATATAGTCATTATGTATATGAGTGTGTGTTTATGTGCAAGTAAATTTAAACATGATTATCATTATGTTACTGCTATGTGTATTTATTATGTATTTATTTATACATTGTATTGACATATTACTTAGTGTGTATGTACACATGTGGGCGTGTGTGGATGTGTCAGCATGGATAAAGGCGAAAGGGAGGGAGGGAGGGAGAGAGAGAGTGAGAATATTTCCAGCAGAGCCATGCATGACTGTTGTAAGCGTGGACATTTTTATTTTTATTCATTTACTATTTTATGTAATGTTTGCGCTCAGTGCCAAAAGCAATTTTCCGCTTGTATGTATAATGTGAAAGATGTTTTGAATTGTATTGTAGTGTAGTGTGTTGTAGTGTATTAAGTGTTATATCAATCAATATGTTGCGAAATCTATTACCATAACCACCTCCACCACGGCCATCATCATTATCATCATCATCGTTATCATTTCACCACCACTCTCCTCATTATTTCCATCAGCATTCCATCGCACGGACTTTAAAGATCCTGACGCTCATGTCCTACACGAGTTAGTGGCAGCTACATCTATACGCCCAGCAAGCACTAAGGTCCCTTCTTCCAACCATTCCCGGTCGCCCACAATTGTGCTCGGTCGTCTAGGCGTCAGACGATGCGCCTAGCTCGTGCGGCTTGAGTTAGATCCTGTATCGGCCAGCGCCTTGAGCAGCTCTTGAGCTGGAAGAACGCTATATAAGAACGAAAAGCGGTAAAACATCAATATTACTGAACCTCTGGCAAGATCCTAACTTGCAAAGAAAAAACTGATGCCAATGGTGCAAGAGAGGAACGGGCGGATGGGTATGGGGTAGAGAGAGGGAGAAGGGATCTCTCCATTGTAACTCTCACCTGAGTAACCTGTGCTCAAGACCTATTACTGGACCCTGTTCGTGATGGCGCAACATCGCTCAAAGAGCTGCGATAGAAAGCTTTGCTCGCTAAGGGTAAAATCGAAACCCAACCGGAAATATTTAGTAACACTTAGCTGTCAATACAATAATTGTGTCAAGGTCCACCCCTCATTTGACCTTGTTTGCTGCCTTTTGGGCTTATGGTGCGTCGAAAGCGCTGGTAATTATGACCTTGATCATTTTTGGCTTAATGTTGGGTATTTCAGTAATGTTATTTTTGTTTGCTTTTGTTTGAGTGGGGTTGAAAGTAATGTCTGTTATGGTTACTGCATGCGTGTGAGGAAGGGAGGGAGAGAGAGAGAGAGAGGGGGGGGGGGGGGGGAGAGAGAGAGAGAGAGAGAGAGAGAGAGAGACCTAAATTTATTTTGGCATGAGTGTAAAGTTGTCCAGAAGGGTTGGAGGTGGGTACAAGAAGATTAGGCAATATAAGAGAGAGAGAGAGAGAGAGAGAGAGAGAGAGAGAGAGAGAGAGAGAGAGAGAGAGAGAGAGAGAGAGAGAGAGAGAGAGAGAGCGAAATTACGCTAAGGTGTTCACAGATCTGCCCGGTCAAGTTTTTGTTTGTTTGTTTGTTTTGTTTTTACTCCACTCCGTGGCCGCTTTGATATTGTCCCTTTTGCATGTATGAGTTGTCTCCTTTTATATTCTTTGTGGCACGGGGGCAGCCACTGATAGAGAAATACACCTACACACAGTAGGTTAAGTTATGCGTCATGTGCGAAGTCACACTTATAGTGCCTAATCTTCTTGTGCCCACCTCCAACCCTTCTGGACAACTTTACATTCATGCCAAAATCAATTTAGGTCGAATGAGCGCAAAAGGTCGGTAGCACCAAAAAGAACATGGTCTTTTTCTTCTTCTACACAGAATTCGCTCATCACCATTATCATCGTCGTCGTCGTCATCAACTACAACATCATCATCACTATCATCATTACCATCAGGTGGCTATTTGTATAGCGCAGTGCCACTTCTGATTAAGCGCCGTGAGCATTTGACAAGGTGCGGGGGTTATGGAGACTAATCAACCTCCCTAGCCACAATTAAAAAAAATCATCATCATCATCGTCATCACTAGCAACAGCAGCAGCAGCAGCAGCATTTTTACTCTTCTTTCATGTGGCCAGAACTCCAGGTCTACCGCACAAGAGAAGATCTCTATTCCACACAGGATTCAATTTGAATTTAAAATTACATCACTATCCTCCTCCCCATCCTCCTCATTCTCCTCCTCCTCATCATCATCATCATTATCATCTTTTTCTTCTTCATCTTCTTCTTGTTTCGTGTTAACCCTTTCGTTTCTCTTTCATTTTCTTCCATTCGCATTAACTGTCTGGTTTTCGTTACCACGCTTCGCCTCCTCCTTCCTCTTCTCCTGCTGCTGCCGCTTCTTTCTCCTTCTTCTTCTTCTTCGCTATCTCTCTCGTCTTCTGCTTAGAATGTAGCGGTGACAGATAATGAATTTTAAAAAGAGCAAGAGAGAACTGCGAGAAAACGTGGCTAGCCGTATTGGAACGTAAAATAGTAATTTAAAAAAATCGCAAAATCATCATCATCATAATAATAATAATAATAATAATAATAATAATAATAATAATAATAATAATAATAATAATAATAATAATAATAATAATAATAATAATAAAACAGCCCAGAAACCCCGTTACACTGTTCAGACATTTCGGCCTATCTACACCCCCACCCCTTCTTCTTTTCTCTGTACCGCCATTTCCCCCCACCATTTGAAAGTTTAAATCAAACATTCCCCAATCCAACTGCACCCCCTCCCTTTTCCCTTCTTTATCTGTACTACCTTTTCCTTCCCTCCCAATCACCTGAAAGATGGAATGTGTTAGTAGTGCCTACAATACAACAACAGTCATTATATTATGCAGTTCGAATCCATTTTTCTGTCTCGGGATTTCTCCGAAATCATGACTATGGACTTTAGCTTGAGAGAGAGAGAGAGAGAGAGAGAGGGGGGGGGGGAGAGAGAGAGAGAGGGGAGAGAGAGAGAGAGAGAGAGAGAGTAGCTTCTATAGTTATAGTCATCGTAGGCGGAGTGCAAAATTACATTACATTATTATTGCTTTAGGTCCAGCGGACTTCTCCGAGCCAAATCAGGACCGGGAGAGCAAAATGTGCATGATGTATTGTGCAGTGGTTGCAATAATTCGTTGCTTACAAACGCCCTAAGTCGGAATCAATTCTTCGGGACCTGTCAATTCGTTACTCGACGAGTGAACAGCAGTTATTGAAAAGTCCGTTTGAAACCTTTGTAACGCCTGTAAACCTTTTACCTGTCAACACCTTAGACCAATGACGGAGTTTTCTCCGAAGGACAGGTTGTATCTCCTTTCATCAAGCCGACAGGGTCATCAAGCCGTTTGACCACAGCACAGCCTTTTCAAAGTATTGTTTTACTTGCGCGGTTTTAATGGTAGTCCGCCGCGCCGGAGTAGGAAAGTGCACGCTGGTTACTGGAAAATAAGTTGGTGGTCTCAGTAATGTTACTCAGTTCTAACCGTTTTTCTGCCTTGGAGCAAAGTTGTCGATCATCGTCTGCAACAATGGGAAACGTGCATGCCGGTTGTTGAAGCAGGTGAAGAGATATGATTTTACGCTTGCTCAAATCAAATACTTCCGGCCCTGTATTTGGGCGAAAGACATGGTTAAATGTTTTCACCCTAAAGAGAACAGTCCTTTTTAAAACCTCGTTTTTAGTCTTGATCGGCAGTACACAGTACAATACTAAGACTCTTTAGAAATAGGAACTCAACGTCTAGCTCATCAAAACTTATGTCTTGTCGGTGCATAATTAATGGATACATAGTTAACTCGGAAATGTCCTTTTTAATACTTTGTCCGCATAAAATGTGTATGATGGGTGGTAAAATACGTTACTAAGGGGGTGGTTATCGTGCCTTTGTTATTGTTACTTAGGCTTTTACTTTGTGCAAATGGTACGGAATACATTTTTGGCCCTTCACCGGAAAGCCGCTTCAAATCATCGACTAAAGGGGGTGTAGGCACAGTCACGTTCTTTTGCGGTCCTTTTTTTTTTCCGTGCGGCATTCATAGATCTGACAGCAGCCACCGCAGAAAGCATGGCCACGAATCACGCAATGTGAGTGATAATAAATAAACTTAGTGAAAGTGCACAAAACCTTGTGGTTGGTGCTGCTAAAAGCCAACAAAAAGTTAGCCAAGTAGTCTGTCAGAATAGCGATGTTCACACAACATTAAAATGAATACCCCCGTTGGGGTGCCGGGGGTTTCAGTATAAATAGTATCCCCACTTTCTGGAAATTTAGTGCTTTAAATTCCCACTGTCGCTGTCTTTCTCCTTTGTTCTTTCTCATTTCTGCTCTGTTCTATCAATCTGCTATACTATCTTCTTCTTCGCTAGACCAGTCACCTACCTTTTTTCTTGAAAACTCCTCCGGGACAAGACTCCTTGTTTGTGTGTGAGATCTGTTGGATCAGCTTGAGAATATTGGACACTTTCTGCCAGGTGGTCACTAGGGCTTCCTATGATGTTATTATTTAGCAATGTAGGCATTTTATATGTATGTGTTTTGTTGATAATTTATAATGATGTTTGTATTCTATTTTGTTTTTGTAAACGGGGGTTCGATAAATTAGAGTACAACCTCAGCATCCCTTGCGTGGGATGTCTTTATTGTAAAGTGACTGGCTGGTGGAGAGCCTTCAGTGTTACCACTAGGGTTGTTTCAGCAGATCTTTTATGCGGATTGGGGGTTGTCCGGTCCTGATTTGGCTCGGAAGAGTCCGCTGGTCCTAAAGCAATAATCAAGTAATGTAATGTAATGTAATGTAAAATGAATGGGCTAAAATGTGTCTAAAGGACGAGAAGCCGTGCACGTTATCAGTGAAACGTGACGTTTATTTATATTCACTCATAAGGGATAAGAGATTGGGAAGAAGATGAAAATATTTTAGGATTAGATAGATTCCGCTACCTGGCTGCAGAGAAAAGTACAGCCCCGTTGGGTGCGAGGGCTGTGGTCTACACGTTGTTGCTGCCGTTGTTGTTGTTTGCTACCTGACTGCAGAGAAAGAGACTGCCCGTTGGGTGCGAAGCAGTGGCTCCGAGATTTATATAGTCCACACATTGTTGTTGTTATTATTGTTGTGGTGGGGATGCTCTTGTTTTACCTTGCATTTGGCGACTGGACCATTGACTGGACCATTGTTTTCAGCTTGCTTATAAGAAAGCTAGAACATATACGCCATGCTTGCCTCGTCTTCTCTTTGTGGATTTTTTGGGGGGGTAACTCTTTATTGTCCCTTTTGATCGGAAAATTTTGGGCCGCCTCCCCTGGGGAAGGCGTAGTCGCAGCCTGTGGCGCGCCCAAACCCAACCTACCTATGTGTTCTTTGTTTTGTTTTGTTTTTTAAATTGACAATTTATTTGCTGGGGGAACAAACCGGAGTACCCGGAGAAAACCCCCGAGACGTTGCCCGAGCCAAAGGTAAATAATATTCGGAGAAACATAACGCCCAGATGCTAAATCGATCCCACTCCTGTCAGGCGACATTGGTTTCTGGCCTGAGGACAAGGCAAGTTAGTCCCGCCTTGGCCCACTCGGCCACAACGCACGCAAAACAAACGCGAATCCAACTGTTATATCACTATCTGAAAATCAATCTGTTCTGACGGGTAGGCCAGGGTGAGCCGCAGCATATGACGAATAAACATTTACAGACCATGCTGAGGGCGCAACATGGGTAGGGTGAGGGTGGTGTTGGAGGAAAGAGAGGGAGAGCACAAAGGGAGGATGGAGAGGGATGGGGGGGAATGGGGCGATCTTTGGATTTGTCTTCACAAAACTGCCAGTCAAGAAGGAGGAAACGAATTCCCTTTTGTTTTCTCTCACAGGAATCGAATCTTTCAAACGATTCTTCCCCCTCCCCACTCCCTCATCCACTCCTCACACTTAACGCACACACTCACACACACCCACACACACGCACACACATACACACACCTACCTCACATCAAGCTAGTTCTTTTTTTTTTTAATCGACCATTGAGTTTTTGTTTTTTTAATGGCACATAACTTTAAATATTGCTGTATGCAAACACCAAACATCTAAAACTTGAAAATACAACATTTTCGCCATTAATTTTCACTTCGTGAAACCTCAGGCAAATTTTGAACAAGTGCTAGCATTTGCTTAAGAAATCCCTCATTCCTGGTAGCTTTTTAATCCGTAATTTTCAGTTCATACTGACAGCCACTTCCAGAGATGCCCCAAAACAGAATTTTGTTTAAGATAACACCTACAAACTCTAGTTGTATCACATCTGTCATTTCTGTTTACAATCAGACCCACTGTCGGTGCAAAAATAACTTCCCTAACCGGTTATAACAGGCTACTTCCGGTGGGATCCAAAAAAGAAACTTTATTGGTAGGAGCCCTTGCTTCCGATTGTATTATCAGTCATTTCCGGTTACACTGACAGCCATTTTCGATACAGCCTCACAGCGTGGTGCCAGATCCGCTGGCCTTTCCTCATCGATCAGGCACCGGGGAAAAGGCCGAAATAGATTGCACCAGTCTGCGGGTGATGAATAACGCACTCTAGAGCCTCTGAGCCCAAATGAACTTCGTACATGTATTATGTCCTGAGCCCAAGCGATCTTGGCGTGGTCATTCTTTATACAAAATTAAATGGCGACCTACTGGCAAGGTCATCGTAACTGCTGTGGACGATTTTAAAAATACATGCTAAAGGCAGGAAATATGAGTGATTTCAATCACGATCTGTTCACTCGGCACTTAAATAACAACCCCTCGTGCTCATGTGGCTTTAAAACTGAAACTGTTGAACACTTTCTTAAAAGATCTTTTTCACGGTCCGCTCTATACTAACATCAGAATAACTACTATCGCTACCCTCAAGCAAGAACAAGTAACGTTGAATAACTTTACTGTCCGGAAACCAAACCTTTTCTTTACCTGATAATCAACTTCTTTTCAGCACCACTCAAAGAGTTTATCAGACAGTCAAAGCTTTTTCGTTAAGTGAAATTCTCCGCTTCATCGCACAGCCGTCCCGGTGTCCAGCTCAAACCATCTCTCTCTCTCTCTCTCTCTCTCTCTCTCTCTCTCTCTCTCTCTCTCTCTCTCTCTCTCTCTCTCTCTCTCTCTCTCTCTCTCTCTCTCCACACACAAACACATACACACATCTCCTTCCTCAATTATTGGTTTAAAAATGTCCATTTCTTATTTATCTACGAATTTAATTTACTAACTATTTGATCCAGCCGTTTTTTTTTTTTATTGTATATATATATATATATATATATATATATATATATATATATATATATATATATATATATATATATATATATATATATATATATATATATATATATATATATATATATAAATTAATTAAAAATAATAAGGTTTAGTAAATAATTACACGGAATATGCAGAATAACAGAATGCATGAGTATGTATATATTTTTTTCTGGAGTCATTTGTAATTAATTCTTACCTCCTGTTATTCTGCATATTCCGTGTAATTATTTACTAAACCTTATTATTTTTATTTTATTTATTTATTTTTAAAAATTGTATTCTTCTTAATGTATATGCAACTATCAATTGCCTGCCAATTATTATGTAGAATTTGTTATACAGGGTGGGCTTATATAAGCTCGCTTGTTGCCTATCCTGTAAATCATTGTTTGTAATAATGTGTTTATCCTTGAATAAAACATTTGTTTAAACCAAGGCAGGGATAGGGTAAAACAGTGTTGGAAAACTACTTTTATAATAATATAGATTAACGAATTTGCCGAGCCAAGTCATGACAAGAAAGCTTTGCACAGGAGTGAGGTCGCGATGGATGGGAGAAGCTGTGTTTATTGTAATGTGATGCGTACACCGAGGCAGCATGGAGAATAACCTGCGACAAACCCGTCGCTTTCCTTGCGTTCCTAACCGGGACAACTGTCAATATCTAGGACAGCTTGTTTTGGAATTGCTCCTTGCATCAGACCGCTTATGCCTATAGCATTATAAGATATTCCAACAACTAATAGGCTACAACAGAGCAATCGGTGCAGCTGGACGTTCACTTCTAAGCTGTCACTGGTGCTACTATATTCGTGCTTAATACACTACACTATAGACCCCAACACGTCTTCCGTCAGCCTAAGCGCTTTTCGCTCTGACCGCGTTTCTTGTCATTTGTTTTTTGTAAGCGAATTTTCCAGGCACCGACTCCGAAACTCATTCTGAAGCATCGTACTTTCTACTCGGTTTCTGCATTATAGACCTCGACGAAACAATTCCAGGTCATGGCCGGAAGTCATTTGGAATGGACAGGCAGCTCTTTTTTTTTTTTTCCCCGGACAAGCTAAGTTTCACCAACTAACATCGTCTTCACTGTTCTGAACTCTTATTAATACTGTTCTCTGCTGTTCCCCTCAACTCGTTCAAAATTAACGTTGGCCTGTAAATTCCAAGCAGACGACAGTCTTCAACCCAAGTGGACTATTACTACAGCACAATAAACTCAATTACTCACTGTCCTGCTGTGACCTTACCACAAAAACGCATAGTAGACGAATTTCAGGCAAATACGTTCGAGCCCTGAGACAGGAGGAGCCCCGCACTGTATCGAGGCATAGACTGGGACAAACAAAAGTACATGGGACTAAAACCTGGGGTACAAAATCCATCGCTTACCACAAACGTTCTGAGTTGAGACAAGTGTAATGCTATTATAGGACAATTGTTGTTTATGGACACCCCCTTGCATCCACAGCCCAGTATTCTACATCTGTGCTCAGTTCGGTTGCTGGCTAACACTAGTGGTGTTTAACGCCCATTGTGTTCCTTGTTTTAGCACGACCTCCGCCGCTCTTGTCGCCTCTGGCAGATTGCCGGTCTTCACGTTCTTGTAATCTGTTGCCTTGGAACTTCGCATACACCTTAAAAGGCCCTGTTTACATTTGGTTTACCCTAGAAGTCACATTGTTATTATATTAAACAATGATACAGTGGACTATCGTTGCTCAAACCAACCGCTAAAGTTCGAATTTTTCAATTCGGTTCTGACAGGGAATGATTTCCCCTGTTTTAACGGTACATCGATACCGTGTGACCTTTAACCCTATTTCTGAGTGAACCACGCGACTTCAAGAATGCGTATTTGGTTTATCAATCTACAATGAAAAATCTTACCGAGCAATTTTTTTTTTTGGGGGGGGGGGGGGGGGGGGCGGGGGTATGGGTTTTGTCTCTTACCGGCTTACGTGGATGCTATTTTTAGCTGGAGAATGTTGGCTAGCTGTTGCTATTAATAAGCACAAAAACTACGGAATTTATTCATTTAAAAAAATAACTATTCTTTCGACAGAGTTTTTAAAAATGTGTTTTGTTGTTGTAGTAGCTTTTTTTTCAGTGGGGCCACACTCAATGTGAATATCAAAAAGGATCTTTTGAGAGTGCGTGGTCAAAGGGAATCCCTTCAAATAATTGTTCTAGCACTGACCAACTCAAAGACCCGCGCAAGGCATGGACCGAAGTCAGGATCGAACCGTAACCTCACAGGCTCAAACCTACTACCGCCTGCGCAGAGCCTAACGCTGCGCCATCACGTAGAGAAAGAAAGCACCAACTTCTCCTCTCACCCATCACTCCCACCCATCCACCGCCTCCCCCCTCCCCATTCCCCCGCCCCTCTCCCCCTTCGAACCCATCCCTCACACAAATCGACAGAACCTAGAAGCGAACGAAACAGATAAAGTGAGAATGAAGGTGGAAGAAAAAAAAGAAAAATAAAGCAGCCGCCGGGCGAACACCTTCCATTCTGGTCTTAACGTCCTCCTTGGCCTCAAGGATGATTCGTCAAACTGGAAAATCAATAGGAATGTTCATCTTGCCCGCCAAACTGGTTCGCTCAGACGATTTTAAAAAAAAAAAGGAAACCACATGCATAAAATATGACCCTAATATAAAAGGACATGTTCGTTCCGACGATGTTTTTTCGGGTGAGAGTACAAACTGGAGTATGGTATGTACGCGTATGCATTATATCGCCCAGACACTTTGTATGCTGTCGATTGTGCCTTAGACGAGGGAGAGCGCCAGATCATAAAATACCACACATATTAAGCGCGACAAGTTTTACCCCAAATCCCAAAATTCCACAAAGGACACCGCAGGATAAACAGTGTGACCTAAATATGGAAGTTAAATGGGCTGACAATGTGATCGAGAAAATTACATTATGCGATTGTTTGAAACTAGTTGTCGTTTTCGGGGCTCAGGACGAAAACTCAAAAGAGAACATCAGGATGCGAACTGACCGTTTGAAGATAGAATAATAACCTCTGTGTGTGTGTGTGTGTTTGTGTTTGTGAGTCTGTGTGTGTGTTTGTGTGTGAGTCTGTGTGTATGTGAGTCTGTGTGTGTGTGTGAGTCTGTGTGTGTGTTGTGTTAAATTCAATTCAACAAATGCTTAAAACACAATATAATAGTGCTGTCTGCCTAACTTCAGAGGAATATGTCGAAGAAAATGCCATTGTGTGAGAATATCACAGCCTACAAACAGGACGAGAATGCGAAATCGTATTATATTTCCTAAAAACACACGAGAATTTTCTATGAGTGCAGATTAAAAATAAGAGCAAACGGCCTTTACGAACATTACAAAAATAATAAATGATTTTTTTGTGTGTTTTCTTGTTCGATGCAAATTGCATACAAATATGATGTGAGGATCCTGTACAACTGAACAAATCTGCACGAGAATATTAAAACTGAATATTAAATCGCTTGGTGTTTTGTTGTTGTTGTTGCTGCTGTTTTTACGCCAAGAGGGATCCTTTAATCTAAAACAGAACATTGTATGCGATCCGGCTGGTGGAACAGGGAGGCACTGTGGTCTAATGGTAGTGCTTCGGCTTGCGGATCTGAAGGTCCCGGGTTCGAGCCCTGGCCGGGCCATTGTGTTGTGTCCCTGGGAAAGACACTTTACTCCTGTTTTCCTACTCCTTCGGATGAGAGTATAAACCGAGGTCTAGTCTGTCTCGCATACATTCCATCATAACGGACTTTAAAGATCCTGACGCTCATGTCCTAGACGGGTGAGTGCCGGTGACAAGAACATATCCAGCATGCACCTAGGTCCTTCTCCCCCATCCCTGGCTGCCCAGGATTGTGCTCAGTTGTCCGGGCGTCAGACCATGCGCCCAAAGGCTGCAGGTGGGCGTCTCGGGCGGCTTGAGTTAGATCCTGTATCGGCCAGCGCCTTGAGCAGCTCTTGAGCTGGAAAAGCGCTATATAAGAACGATTAAATAAAATAAATAAAAAAAACATTACAATTGCACAGGAATAAAACAGCATAACAGAATAAAAGCACAGGAAATTCAATGTAGAGGAACAAAATAATAGCACAGTCGTGTGTGTGGGGTGGGTGGGGTAGGGGTGGGGGTGGATGTGTGTAAGAGGGTGTGTGTGTGTGTCTGTGTTCCTGCATGTGTGCATAAATGTGTGTACGTGTATGTGTGTGAGCGTGTGTTTGTGTGTGGACGTGAAGAGAATAAGAGTACGGCATGAGATGGAATAGAGAGGGCTGAGAATAGCTACTAAACCAATCCACAATGTACAGTAGTAGTTTTAATTAATACCCCACCTTGCAAGAATAAAGTGGGAGGTTAGGCAGGCAAAGGGAGGGAGGAAATCAGTCCCTTCTACTCACATAACTCAAATATATATTTAATTCCGTAATTCCATAGCTGTAGCACCACAACTGAGAACAACTGCCTGCAGGAGCGTCTTGACAGCCTCCAGCGAAGTTCGATCACGGTGTTGGTTCTAGCTGCAACCTAGAGCACCAAGGTATGGGAAAGATACACTGTCTCAAGAAGAAGACGCAAGCGCGGGAAACAGCCAGCCAGCAGAAAGGCATAGATAGAGACAGGAGAGGAAGACAGACAATGTGTGGTTTAGTAAGGGGGGTAAAGACGGGAAAGGGGGGTGGGTGGAAGCAACGACGGGAAGGAGGACGTGAGAGACAGACAGACACACACAAACACAGAAAGACAGAAGAGAGACAGACAGACAGGTAGGCAAGCAAGCATACAGACAGAGACAGACAGACAGAGATAGACGGACAGGCAAAAAGAAAGTTGGAGGCGAGAAAGTAAAGCGTTCAATCGTTTCTTTCTTTTAGTCTATCACTTTTTTCCTTCCTTCTTCTATTTCATGTTCCCTCCTCCCCCTTCTTCGACATAAGCCTACTCTGTTCTTGGATGGAATGCAATGTAGTAAATCCCTATAATATGCATTTTCATAAGCTTCTTATTTCCTCAAATAAAAACGGACAAATTACCTTCATGACACAGCTCCTTAAAAATGTCTGATCTCGTCTCATCATCATCATCATCATCATCATCATCATCATTGTCACGTGGGGTTTATGGGCTCTGCACAATGGAATTATGGACCCTCACGTTTATTCGGTGGGAACTGCTAGTAAGTCACCCTATGAATTACTTTAATAAATTTATTTGTTTAGCTCGTTCTGTGTTAAGGTTGGGGTACAGAAATAGATAGAAAAATGGTAAAAGAATACTGTCACACTAGCTTTCACACGGCTATGAATCATATGTAGTCCAGCCACTTGATAACAGTTAACATCACACATTTATTTCTTCTACTCTATACAAGATTCTCTAAGTACTACTCTAACTTAAAACGTCTCTTTCACTGCTAATAGTTCGATCGCTGATAGTCTAGGCAGCTGTTATATCTTCCTCGGGCACTTGCTATAATATTTCATGTAGATTTGGACTACTGTGGTCCGTTTTACAGTTTCTGAAGAGTTGGACTACTGTGGTCCTGCTATGATCAGTTTAAGTGCACCTTCGCCTTATGCACTTAACTCATGTGTGGGGTGTTCGAAGTCCTTCTGTGAGGTAGCTTCTGGTACACCTTTGTCGTTGTGTAGTTGGGTTCCCTTGCCACGCTGTGGGGTCTGACAGGGTGCTTCTTCGGGTAGCTCCTTCCGTCTTGTGCGGTAGAGTCTCCTCGACCAACTAGTCGTTTCTGTGGAGTAGGGTGCACAGGATCGTCTGTAATATAAGAGACGAAATTCTGCACAACCCTGAATAATCGGTTTGTGCAGAGCGTCTCACTGAAAGCCAAGTAGCCCTCAGTGATAGCTCCACATCTCTATACATAAGCGACGAACATTCTGCTACTTCCGGGTTCCACTGGAATCTCACTCTAAATTCCTATACATACATAAATATAAATCGTGTCTAACTATACACATACAGAATTAATAATAATATAAACATTCAGTGGTACAGCCACTGGTCTGCAAACATACATATAAGTTAAACAACAGTGGTTCCATACAGCATACAACATGGCGGCGCAACCGGTCGTGTTTCGCCTCGTGTTCGGCGTTTCCACATGGTCACGCAAATTCGGATTAACAATTCACATTTATGCATAGCAAATTCCACAAACATAATTTCAACAATAATACAAATATATCACGATGAAACAGAAGGGTGTTCATTTACCTGTTTGACAAGTTCAGGCCCGTGATGACTTGAGAGAATTCTAAGATTCCTAAGTCCTGCTTCCTGGTCTATGAGTGTAGAGATTTCTCTAGCTGTGGAGATGTTGACTCTACCTCGTCTCACAACCGACTGATTCAAACTGTGTTAGGCTCTGGCACAGTCAAAACTGCTCTACCCACTGAGCCTGCTCTGATTGGTTAAAACGGTCCGATTCAAAACTCAAGTGCTGACTCACTGCGATGTGGGTGGCTCGCTCGCTGTGTGTGGTCTGCTGTGTAATTTACTTGCTGCTGTGTAATAGTCTAACTTCTCTACTGTTACAAAGACTACACATGGCTAAATAGTCAACAAGCAGAGTTAAAACTAGCCAATTCGTGACAATCATCATCATCATCATCATCATCATCATCATCATCATCATCATCATCATCATCGTCATCAATCAATCATCATCAATTAATCAATCAATCAATCATCATCATCATCATCATCATCATCATCTTTTCTTATTCAGACCACCGCCTTCACACTGCCCGCCCTTGGCCCCTCACTCCGCCGCTCTCCTCTTTCGTCTTGAATATTTTATTTCTAAAAAAAAATAACTATGTTTGTATTATGAAAGACAGGAAAAAGCGCTTTATAAATATCAGTAGTAGTAGTAGTAGTAGTAGTAGTAGTAGTAGTAGTAGTAGTAGTAGTAGTAGTAGTAGTAGTAGTAGTAGTAGTAGTAGTAGTAGTAGTATATCAATACTACCGCACTCAAAATGCATCAGAATCCGACATTCTCATGAAAAAGCACAAGAACAACCATTTCGGCGAATATCGGATTTAGCATCCTCTGAGGCCGATGAGGTCATGTCAAAAATATCCCACCCTTACATTACATTGTTATGTATTTCAAACCATCTCCTATAAATACTATTCATTGCTCTGCTCCAATTTTTAATCGCTCTGCTTACGGGGAAAAAAAGCAATGGCATTAAAACTCCGACCTCCAAATACATAGGATTATTTCCTAATCCGACATTCTCCTAGAAATTATATCCATTGTTGTGCAATCGGAAGTGGCAGTGGAGATGTAATGTCGCCTCCTCGGCGAAAGAGCGACAACAATGAGGAGAGCAGCCATAATGGGCAAGTGAGAAAGTAGCAAGATCAATAATGCCTGGTCTGCTTTGGTCTTTTCCCCTCGGTCCAAATCCGGATGCATATTTACTGAAATACGATAATGGGCAAGGCTGGACAGAGGGAGTAGAAAGCAACATAACAGAGTACATGTAGCCTACAATGCAACAGGGCAAACAGAGGTGATTCAGAACAACAAAAATACAATAGTAGAAGCAAACAGAGGTGATTCAGAACAAAACAATACAATAGTAGAAGCAATATGAACCAAATAATATCATACAGATGTGGATACTAAAAGACGTTGTTGGTTTTATTTCTTCTGCGCTTCATATCAATCGCATTAAGACAATATTAAATAGTAACAGTTGCTGTCTCACAGCCAGCTGAATGTGTGGAGCAACCTCCATCAAAGTCGTAAATGTTGACGCTCGGCAGCCCCAAGCAAGAAGAAGAAGAAGAACAAGAACAACAACAACAACAACAACAACAACAACAACAACAACAACAACAACAACAACAACACAACAACGACCTCCAAATCATAGAAATGAGCTGCCACTTAGGTGTAAAACCACGATTGCGAATCTGTTACGCCGGAACAACAGCTCATTAACGTCTCATCACCCTGGAAATGGCGCAAAACAGGATAAATCAAAAGGTCAGCTCTATTATACACGGGACAAACACCATCAAGAAGAAGAAGAAGAAGAAGAAGAAGAAGAAGAAGAAATCGTTCGACACAAATGACCTGAAACTATGAAAACCATGATCGTTAATCTCTCTAGAAATTATGTAAAATCTGAAGAAAAAAATCAAACAGCCAACAATTATACAAGGGGCTAACAATAACAACAGCAGCAGCAGCAACAACAACAACAACAGCAACAACAACGACGACGACGACAGAAAGGAGCCGAGTCTGGAGCCAACTTCTGTTCACTGAATAGACAGCAAGCTTCGTCAGGGTCAACAACGCTGTGAGGGTGGAGCGGACACCGAAGAGGTGAAAGGCATATTGTGAAATCTGTGTTAACGCCAGAACAACAGCTCATTCTCGCCTCATCGCTCTAACAAGGGCGCAAAACAGGACACATCAAACAGGCCAGCGGCCGTTAAACATCGACCACATGGCGGCGTTTCCATTCCCCAGGTCTGCGCTGTTTTTCCAGCGCGACTTATAGGTGTTCTCCCTCTTCAATCCCTACCCCCCTCCCCCACCTCCCACCAACACCCCTCACCTCAATCCCGCCCACACATCCCTTCCCTCCCACCACTCCTCCTCAATTCTTTTTCCCCCGAAGCCGACGCGACCTCTATATCTGTCGACAATAAATTTAGGGGAGTCTTTGCCCTCCAAGAAAATTAAAGTTTAAATTAATGGAAAGTTTCTTTTAAGTGCACTGTCAGCGAATGTACGGAAAGTATATTAAGACAAAAGTTTATACATTGAAACAATTTAACGTAAACTAGCACCTGTCCCTTTCTGTTCACAACAACAACAACAAGGGTATTTCAACAGAGTTGAAATAGTTATAAGCAGACGTAAGTAGACTCATGCTCAATTAATTTGTTATCTAGCTTCGAAGAAACTGATTAACTGGGAGAGAAAAAAATTTTATCAGAGGACTCTGTACGAAACACAAATCACAAATTAAAAAAATGTTACCCTCCTCCTCTTACAGCAAAACAAATAAAATAATATACTTAAATCAAAAAAGTATATTTTAACTGCGAATAATTTCCAAATTTATACAATTCATAGGAAATTGAAATTGTAGGCAGACTGCATCCAATACAATTACTGAATGAAAAATACAACAAAACTTTTCCATTTCTTGCCGGGATGATTAAAGAATATAATCAACTAAGCACAAACGGCACTCCCATTTAAAATAAAATCAAATGATATCAAAGAGAAAGGAACAAACAAATCGATAAACCTTGAAGCCACCCAACTAGATTCACTTCACAGGCATAATTTAAACAAATAACATGAGACAAAATAACACAGACTGAGGAGTTGGAGGAGTGTGTGACAGCGGCAAATTCTTTATGTTATAAGTTATAATGTTCTAACTGCACTAGTCGTAGGAAATGCCAAAAGAGCAATCAATAGATCTTCTAGTAGGCTAGCAATTTACCTGGCAAAAAGAATCGATACTATACATCCTCCTAGGTAATTTTTAAAACAGGCAAAAGCAGGAAATGGGGGTGGGTGTGCGGAGGGGAGAGAGACAGAGACAGACAGACAGGCAGAAAGAAAGACAGGAGGAGGAGGAGAAGCAAAAGAAAGAGAAGGTGGAAAAGACAATAAAGATTCACACTCAAACTCACCTGACTTCGTCCCAAGATGTACGAGGTTTCCGTCGCCATGTTCTCAGTTTGGGGTTCAAACCCTGCTACTCCGGCGTCGTGATGGGGTCGTTGTTGCTGCCGTTGGCGTTACTGTTAATGTTGCTGACGCCTTTACTCACAATTCTGACGCTGTCGCACTTTCCACGCTAAAAGAGGTGGGATCGTTGTGGTCGTCGTTGACGTTAAGTTATGATCTCTTTCGCACAATGGTTCAATGAAGATTGATGACACACGACGTATTGTTTTAGAGCAGGCTGCTGCTCCATAAAAGGTACTGAAGAGGTTTATTATACAAACACAAACGCTGATACCCTAGGAGAAGACGTTCATGTTGACGATGACGATGACGATGATGATGATGATGATGATGATGATGATGATGATGATGATGATGATGATGATGATGATGATGAAATTGATAAAGGTGCTGACATTGTTCCGCTTCGCTCCCAAGTTATTTTAGTTGAAATATAGCAGAGGAACATGTTGCGTGCTGACAATAAACCCGACAATACCGACAATATAGTCAGCAATCTGATACAATGTCATCTGAATATCCGCGAATGTTTAACGTTTGATTTTGTGACTAATTTGACAGGTCTGGAAATAACAGTATTTAAATGGTATGGCCACGTCACCAGATCATCAGGTCTTGCAAAGACCACCCTGCAAGGCACAGTGCAAGGAGGTAGAAGAAGAGGGAGACCGAAAAAGAGGTGGGAGGACAACATTTGAGAATGGACTGGTATGACACTGAGCGAAACAATCAGGGTTGCTGAGGACAGGGAAAGATGGAGTACGCTGGTTAAACGATCATCTGTGATGCCCATACGACATCCAAGTTACGGGATAGGATAGGATAGGATACGATAGGATAGGATAGGAAATAACAGATTTGACAGTCTTAACAAAAAGACCGTAAACTTAGGTTTGATATTTCGCTAAAACTTAATCCATTTTTCTGGCAGCCGTGAATCCACGCTTTCTTGCTGCTGTTGTCGCTATAAGGTCTTTGGAAACAGTATTTTTTACAAATGTTTTGACGATACAACGATTAGGTGTGGTGGTGGAGGTGTGGGGAGTTTGTTAGGGGAAGAATCGAGCTAACTCTTCTCTTCGTTCTTCATCTAGCACTTCAAACAATGATGTAGCAGAAGATTAAAACGTGAACACGGCTAAAAAAAAACCACACACCTCAATACAGGAATCTCTTTCAGATAACTTCATCAATGTTGATGATTACAAAACAAGGACCTTTAACAGAGTAAGCTTACTTTTTAATGTTGCAATGTGCCTATTAGTATTAGTTGTGTATTTCATTGCGTCTTTATCTATCTGCGAAACACACAAATGAATTTCTATGTGGAATAATTCTATAGATCTGGAATTAAACACATGAATAGCACTAGGGCCTACTATAGTTATGAATGACTCCAGACTATCTCGGCAGTAGTGCCACTTGTGGACTGTGGCGTATTCTACAAAATAAGAGTTAACACTGTTTTCAGTATGCCTATTTTGTGACACATCACATATGCCCCTTGTTGATATAACGTGAGGGTGGTTGCAGAGTATTGCAGAATAGACTAATTACACAAACTATCATACGGCTGAAGATGATATGTCTGAATAATACCACCGTTGAATACTAGTGCGTAGTCGGTCTGGTGATTCCCTCTGCCTAACCCGTCTTGGTACGACAAATTATCAGATAATGCCTTAAAAACTATCAAACTGTTGACTAGTATCATAATTATTAAGTGTGCTCTCAAACGCACTATTATCGAGAGGGTATAAGGCTGTCAGCCTGTGATGCCAACACAACTATACTATACTCAACTATACTCAACTATGCTATGCTCTGCTATACTATACTATACTATACTATACTATACTATACTATACTATACTATACTATACTATACTATACTATACTATACTATACTATACTATACTATACTATACTGTACAACACGAAACACAAACCTGCCTTTGCTGCTATCGTAATTGTAAAATAAACGGTCGAAGACCACGACCTCTCTGAACGTTGCTTTGTTAAACACACACACAAACACAAACACAAACAAATGCCGTTGCTATCTCGGTTGGGAATGAAACTAAGTGTGGAACAATAGTCGATGGTCACGCTGCCTTACTTATGCCTACTCACGAAATGGCCTATTGCAGCGGTGGAGAGAGAGGGAGAGACTGAGCGAGGGGGGAAAAAGAGAGATAACCCAAAAATTAAGTCGCTGTCTTGCTTTAGCTACGACGATGGATGTGATGCATGCTGCTAGAAGTAGAAAAAGTTTTTCGGTCGTCGTTTTCCCGGCTGGAGTAGAATTTCCTGAAATATTCACAGTAATGATGTCGGTAATGATGTCGGTAGCGATGGCGCACAATCAAGAATTTTCACTAACAGGGTTCAATTATTTTGCCAAGGTTGCCTGTTTGCCCCTGTAATCAATAATTTTCATTGGTGAAGTTCAACTTGCCACAAGGTCAACGGTGTTGCAGTGGCCACGATGGTGGTCCTGGCGACGAGAGAGAACAACCTGTCGATTTTACTGATGGGGATCAGGTTGCATCACTGACGTCGGCTGCTGTAATCACTGTGACAGAACAAAAAGATCATGGACTGATTTAACGGTATAGTTTCAACTGACAGAACAACAAGACAGGGAAAAAGTGAAGTCAGCTGTTCTGGGGTATAGTTTCCGATCCGATATAAAAATAAGCAGCAAACACTCTAATGACAAAGTGAAATCAATAATAATAATAATAATAATAATAATAATAATAATAATAATAATAATAATAATAATAATAATAATAATAATAATAATAATAATAATAATACGAACATTTCTGTCCTGCCAGATCTAGACAAAAATAGTCTACTCTATGCGCATATCAACACTTTCGCCACATGCACACACACCCACATACATGTACACCACATATTCTTCAAATGGTACAATCACTCTCAGATGGAAATGGTCCGACTTTAAGTAATGTTAAAAAAGAAAAACAAGGATGACAAAGCAACAAAACTGTCATTTAAGTTTTTATAGACATTTCATTAAAAATATATATGTCCATCACATGTGCACTATTCTAGGAATACCTTTTATCCGACAGAAACAGCACATAACAAAGCATCGAAAGAGCAGAATCCGAACTGCGTTTTTCGCATGCGCTGCAATCTTAAATGTAAGAAGTTAGTTAGGGTTGTTTCTCATCTCACATTAGATAGTGCTGCACACGTATTATGCACAGAAACAATGGACTCGAACTTTTCTCCTTCGAGAACACTTAAAATAGAAGTAAATTAAAGTATTTATTCTAGGGTATTGTTTAGTTTTCTAGTCGTAAACATAAACCAACACACAAACAAACGAGTGCGCGCGCACCCACCCACCCACACACACACGAAAATTAAACACTTAATAAGCAGAATCTGATGGACGGCAATTTTTCAACATAGCAGTTCAAATTTAAATATAGTTGCATGCTGTAGAACGGTTGTCGTTTTCCATCTCTTAGAAACGCAGGTACACACACGCACGCAGGCACTCACGTACACACACACACACGCGCGCGCACACACACACACCCGCACACGAACCCACACACTAACGGAAATTAAACACAGAATAAGCAGAAGCTGATACACAACCTCTATTTTTTATCCAAGCAATTAAAATGGTGTGTAATTATTTACTATAGGACCATTTGTTGCCTTTCATCTCATAAGACAATATAATATAGTGGCAAAATACGCACCCACAATAAAGAAAACCACTGCGAAAATAAAACACAGGAAACACTGAAATACAACTTAACCAATTTCTCGCAGAACAGTTGCTATCAAGATCATTACTATTAATAATTACTACAATACAACGACAGAGTCGCGATCACTAATGGCAAGCCTGTATGGCCTCCGGCTTTTATTGTCAAGACACACGTTTAATGTCGGCTTTAAACGAGCGTTTAACATAAATAAATACGAGAAGTAGAGTCGCACTGCTCAGTAGATACGGCCGAGGCTTACGTCGCCTCTTAAAATCTCTGCAGCTGGTCCTATAGCCTACCTATAATGCCGGGTGACTTTAACGTAATTGGTCCTACGGCTGAAGATGACCTGTCTGATTAATACCACTGTTGAATACTAGTGCGCAGTCGGCCTGGGGCTTCCCTCTCTGCCCAACCCGTCTTAGTACGAGAAATTATCAGATAATGCCTGAAAGACTACCAAACTGGTGACTAAATTCACAATTAAATAAGTAAGTGTGCTCTCAAACGCACTATTATCGAGAGGGTAAAAGGCTGTCAGCAATGGCGTAACACTTGAAGAAAACTTGCAATCTGTTTGTAACCAGCGGCAGAGATTGGTAGGGAGGCGACCTAAGTCTCTGCTACTCAGTGTGGTGTGAAGTGGGGGGAAAATACGGCGACGACAACTTCAATAATTATTGTATTGTGACGTTTGAGAACTAGGCTGTTTACTAAACAAAGGGTGGGTAAATGCGGTAGGAGGGGTGGGGTTGGGAGTAGGGGTGAGGGTTTAGGGAGAGAGTAACATGATAATATTATAACAGCACGAATGCAAGCGGCTACTGTTATTTTCCACAAACTCTCAAGCGTCGTCTGGAATGGAAGAATATATATTCTCCGTCCGTCGAGTGCTATCTCCGAAATAACAATCAACAACAAAACAAAACACAGGTTCAGAATTTATGAACAAACGGTAAACAAGACACAATTAGAAAACTTTAATAAACGCAATAACACACACACACACACACACACACACACACACACACACACACACACACACACAAAAGACAACTTGCACATTCGTACTAATTAATTTCCTAAACGAATAACTTTACTTTAATAATAAGAATTTCAACCATTCCGAAATTTTAAAAAAGTAAAAATTTTACAAAATACAGCAACAAAGGTTCGAAATGTGAAAATAAACGCAAATGACAAACAACATACTAGTTGCACAATTAGTACAACAATATTGCTCACTGGTTTTTATTTATTTTCCGTTACGACAATACAAATTTAGACTGCAAGGAAAGGACGGCTACGGACATGCAACAAACATCAATCAGAGTTGCATGCGTGTTTTACTTCAATTGCAAACTATTCCGTCTTATCTAACCTCCGAAACGACCATTTTAAATAGAGAACACAACAGGAAAATAAACATTTTAAATGTAGGAACGATCAATACATATTAATAATCAGGTTGCACTTAAATTATCCTTACTACAGGCAATTTCCAAACAAATTATATATGTATATAAAGTTTAATAGTGTGTGAAGCACTCGAAAACGGGCAATCTGGTTAAGTTAAAGTTGGGAAGAAAAGAAAAAAACAAAAAACAATTTTAAGCTGATTACAAAAGAAACTAACTTCCGAAACGACAACTATTTTGATATGAATCAACAAATAAACAGCAAAAGAATGGTTCAGATATTAGGGACTAAAACGCAAAACGTTGACACAATCCGTAGACATATTCCTGTCATATCTAATATCCTTAAGTAACAACAACTGTGACACCATTACGCAAATCAACACCAAACACAAAACATTTCACAATGTGTCAATAAAAAATAAACAACTGTCCACAGTTTGTGAACAAACAATAAACAACGATGACGAAGACAACAACAACAAGATAGCTCAGGAACTAACAACACCAACAAATAGAAGGGAGAGGGGGGAGGGGTGTGTGTGTGATGATATCCTGGAGAAGATACGATAATCTTTCGTCATCAAGCTAATATGACGTCTGCAAAGCATATGTGTCCGCAATTGGGAGCTGGCCGTAAATGGGGATATCAAAGCTATCGTTTGCTTTGAAACCAACTTCTATCATATAATAAGTGAGGGATGTTGCCTTATGTATGTATAGATCACTGTGGTGTTTAGTTAAACTGTGTCAAACTTTTCTGTTCCAGATCTATAGCTACATACACGCTCCCACACACACCCACACCCACACACACACCCACACCCACACACACACACACACACACACAAACACATACTGAAATGTAAACCGAATAATGCAAGACATCTCAAACAGACAGCGAAAGAGACAAAGGTAACAAAAAAAATTCTGAAAACATATTTAAATTCATTTCTATGAGATATGAAATTAACAAATATGGAAATGAATGGAACCGATTTCAATTAAATATCTATTTTATCAAATATAATAAGCCAATCGGTTTATCAAATAAAAGGCATGAGAGACACGATCTCAATCGATCTCATTGGTTCTTCCCTCATAAAGCACTCAGTCCATGTACTGTTTATTATTATCTTGCAGAAAGAAGAAAGACCGTGTGTCATTCACAATTATCTGGCAAAAAGCAATATATTCATAATAATATGACAGATAGCAGTAAGTCCAGGTATTGTTCAAAATAACCTGACAGAAAGCAGTAAATACACACACTGCGCTCTGCCAGAATATTTAACAACACTGTGTTTTCAGATTAATTTGGTAGAAAACAGCATGTCCAGTTACTGCTCTCTGCCAGATTATTTAACAAGGTTCTGTTTCCAGAATAATATAGCAGAAAACAGTATGTCCATTAAAACTCTTATTTTTCATAAACTAAATGCTTCTCTTTTCTGATTTTCTTCATTTAAATGCAAATCAATGCCAGACATCAGAAAATACCCACTGCATGAAGAAAGCAGTAGCGTTTAAACTTTTGGAAGATATAAATGCAAACACAAAATGTCGATTTTCTCGAAAGTTAGTTTTGTGGACTTGATTTCTTCTGCCAAAACACGGCAGATCTGTACACTCTAATTACATACGAAGTTTAAAAACAATTTCTATTAAAAAATTACATCGATTACGGCACTCGATTTACATACATTTGGTTTTACGTTGTAGTCACAGGTAAAGTGTAAAAACATACTAAACTTGAACCACATCCCTACAGTAGTTTGGGAGAAAATAGGATTAGAAAAAACAAAAACAACAAATTACCTTTCTTGATGTTTAAAGCAACTTGCCTCCCTGGGCTTCTATTATTCCTTGCTCCTTAATGGATGCTATACGGGGCAAGCCATTTTCTCTCAATTTATAATAAACTGTCCCAAAAGTCTCTCTCCTGGTGCACAAAGTAACAATATCACAGTGACCCATAACTAATTTTAAACTTAGGGACGGTCACACAACAACATTCCACTTTAAAACCACGTGGACTTCAAGTACACTGATAAGCAAGGTGGGGATGCAGTGCGTGACAGAGGAGAAGTGCATGGGGTAAGGGTTGGCGATGCACTTTGCACTTTGTCCTCGTGTCTCTTCCTCGCATTCATTGCCTCGTGACTGTGTTACATAATGCTTTATACCCTACCCCCACCCTTCCACCCCCAATCCACGCTGCACCTACACCCCTTCTCCTCAGTCCTCGCGATCCCAAACTATACTTGTGATAATAATAATAATAACATGCAATTTATACAGCGCTTTCCAAAATCACAAAGCGCTTTACACAAACAAATGTAAACACAACATGCGTACATTGGTCAATAACACGCAACCACATATACATCTCAACACCAAAAATAACTAACAACACTCACTCATGGCACCTAAGAAAAGGCCTCTCTAAAAAGATGCGTCTTCAAGTTCGTTTTAAAAGACGCTAGTGAAGGACTGTGACGGACAGACCGAGGTAGCGAGTTCCAGGTCTGAACGGAGAAGAAACTGAAAGCTCTACCACCGTGTATCACAACACCCTGTGGTATTCTGGTACACGGAACATCCTTTCATCTGCAGAGGAGCGGAGAGACCGAGAAGGAACATAGACAGTCAAGTGACACAGAACGCCGCGAACCCGTCTTGGCAACATGTGTATTGTCCTTTGATAACGCCTCGAATTTGCCGGTCTTAAAAAATAATGCATACAGATAACCTTCGCACCATCATGCAACCCTCCTCCCCCCTCCCCCCCCCCCCAACAACCCCTAATCCCCTCCCTCGAAAAAAAAAAGTACGCGCGGAACAAAGAACGATTGTATTCTTGCCACCGCTTTATTCCATATCTATTACATGCAGATCCTGTATCGGCCAGCGCCTTGAGCAGCTCTTGAGCTGAAAAAAGCGCTGTACAAATAACTGTGATCGCCAGCTGAACTGTTTATAAAGCCATTAATTAGATATATCGAATCCCGAGCCTCTAGCTTGATCTACAACTCTTTTGCCTCACAAACATCTGTCTGTCTGTCTGTCTGACTTGTGTCTCTTTCTGTCTCTGTCTCTCTCTTTCTCTCTCTATGTGGTTACACGCATCAACGCAAACTTCAAAGTAGCAATGGAAACAAGTCATCGTTACATTTGTCACAGTCACACTGCTTTAATTCAAAAGGTTCCAATTATATTAATTGTGATTCGTTCCATGCGATGGCGCATTTCAACAAAGCGATAACGAGAGAAAGAAACCTCCCTCCGTTCCCTGTTCCCTGTTCCCCTCTCCTCTTTTCTTACATCCATTTCCAAACAACAGCAAGGAAACGATTGTTTCTTCTATAGCGCACTTCCAACTCAGTGAGCTTCTCAATGCGCAATTGATTTTCATCCCTGTGGCCTCGTGGCGCAGTGGATTAGTCGCCGGTTTCCTATGCCGAAGGTCGCGGGTTCGATTCCCGCAAGGGGCGAACGTACATGACTTAGGTACGAGACTATTTAGGTCACCGAGGGTTTTCTCCGGGCACTGCGGTTTCCTCCTTCCCTTCAATAATGGTACTGGACGCAGTCAATATAAAAATTTGAAAAATAAAAAATTCGATTTTCTTCCCGTCTTCCAATAGCGATTTCCGGGGATGAGGTTGGTGGATCGGAGTACATGTGGCACGAAATTCAAACAGAAGATCCAGTGAAGATCAATAAGAGGTTGACCGCTGGTGGAGTGCTTCATACGAGGCATTTTGAAGCATAAGCTTATTGTTAATATTTAGGTATTGTTGACACTCAAAAGGGGCGGATTTTGCCATTGTTGAGGGGGTGTGCACTCTTCCCTGAAACCATTAATGCGAAGTGGCGAAGCCAAAAGCGCGAGGCTGCGAAGCAGGCGAGTGAACTAGGAGGGTCCGTGGGCATGCCCCCCCCCCCCCCACCCTGCCCCCTCCCCGAAAAATATATTTGAAAAATAATGATAAAAATCTGTGCAAGCTGGTGCATTCTGGGCATTATTTGGAGGACTGAAAACAGTATTGTTTTGTGTTAAAAGTCCTCTTTTAGTTCCCCCCCCCCTACACACACACACACACTCCTCTGCAAACTCTGATGATAAAATTTACAATAGCAGAACATCTTGTATAAAGGTTTAGAAATAGACAGGTAATGTTACTGCAAATAAAACAAGAAATAGCCACTCACATCAGTTTTATTCAAAAATGACTTGATGCATGTATAAGAAATACCTGTAGATCTAGATCTGATGAATAAAAAATATGTTTTCACATAAATGTATTCAACAAACAAACCAGATATTAATACAATGCAAAACATCAGGGCGCACAAAAGCACAAGGCTTAAATAAGTACTACCCAAATCATAATAATATGTCAAAATATCACTGGCGGACGACAGGAACCAACAACAGAACATTGATAGAAATACAAGAAATTAAAAAAAAAGAAATTATTTTATAAAAAGAAAAGAAAATTTTAAACAAAAAAAAAGATTTCCAAGTGAAGGGGAAGAGAAAAAAAAAGGGAGGGGCGCATGGTGGTGGTGGGGGAGAGGGGTAGGGCGTGGAGGGGAAGGGGCGGGTGTGAGAGAGTTATACTTTTGGGAAGAAACTATAATGAGTGTGTTGAAGATCAAAGTTAGAAAGCGAAGTATGTGGAAAGTCGTTGAAAATAACATTTAAAAATATAATATAATATAATATAATATAATATAATATAATATAATATAATATAATATAATATAATATAATATAATATAATATAATATGCGGTCAGAATCGGTTACATGAAAGTAAAAATGTATGAACAGTTGAAAACGTCTTGGCATTTTCTTGCAATGACAATTCAGCATTTCCAAAGAGTAAGGTATTAACTTCCCTTAGGATAGGATCAAGAAGACCAATCGTTTGAATACGGGCATCGTCAAACAAAGGACAAAAAAGCAGGAAGTGTTCAGACGTTTCGGCCGGGTGTCCGCAACGGCAAATCGGGTCGTTTATCAAATGGCGACGATACATATCGTAGTTAAGGTTGCTTACACCCAGCCGAAGCCTGCAATGGATAATTTGTTGTTGTCGTGCACCATGATTATAAAAAGGCGGGACTGCAGAGTCGTCTTTAGAGAGATGTCGTTTAAATAGGCTGACTGACGGATTGACTTGAATTTCCTCAGGGAGCTCATTCCACATGATAGTAGAAGAGGGGATAAAGGAATTTTTGTAGATTTCAATGTTGTGTGCGGGGACTCTACGCTCGAAAGGCCTTCGACGGTGGTAAGGATTAACTGACGAGACAAGCGGTGGGACCAAGTCAGAAAGATACTCAGGACAGCGCTCATTGACCATTTTATGGAAGGTAAGTAGTTTGTGCCGCCTACGTCTTTCTTTCAATGGGCAGAACCCGGATTCCCTGTACAAGGATTCATGGCTAGTTCCCTTTACTGCCCCTACAATTGTTCTAATCCCTTCGAGATGAAGTTTTTCAAGTGAAGTAGCTTGAGCGTCAGTACAATTGTCCCATATTACATCGCCATAATCAAAATGAGGTAAAACAAAGGACTTATACATGACTTCGAGGGCTTTTCTGCACAGTTTGTATTTGTATGACCGTAAGCATGCCAGTAGAAGAGTTACCATCTTAATTATGCTATTTATGTGTATATCCCACTTACAATTGTTTTGCAATGTCAGGCCTAGATGTTTATGGTGATCAGTTTCAGACAAAGTCGTGCTATTAAATATTAGAGGATAGTTTGGCAATGTGTCACGTTTAAAGGTTAAGAGTTCGGTTTTTTGTTCATTGAAAATTACTTTCCATTTTTTAGCCCAATTACTAATTTTCTCTAGGTCTGAATTTAGAATTTCGGCTCGAATGTCAGGGTTTTTTAGGGCTAGAGATATGCTAGTGTCGTCAGCAAAGAGTTTGATGATGGATTCAATGTTTACAACAATATCATTAATGTATACAAGAAATAATAAAGGTCCCAAGACAGACCCTTGAGGTACGCCTGCGGAGATGGGTTTGTAGGTTGACTTACTGCCTTTGATGACGACGGCTTGTCTACGGTTTTTAAGATAGTCAACAAAAAATTGAAGAAGTTTGCCTCTTATACCTATAGCTGCTAGTTTAGCTAATAATCCCTTATGCCATACTCTATCAAAAGCTTTGGATATATCGAAATAGATAGATTGGTTTGTTGTTCCGTTGTTATAGGCCAGGCATATGTCATTATAAATAAAAATTAGCTGATTAATAGTAGAATCGCCATGTATAAATCCAGACTGAGATTGAGTTAGAATATTGTTATTGTTCAAAAATGAATACAAATGGATATGGATACAACGTTCAAGGATTTTTCCGATGCAGCTTAAAAGTGAGATAGGACGGTAGTTAGTACATAATTCAGTGGGACCTTTTTTGTGAATTGGCGTGACATGTGCTATTTTCCAAGTTTCTGGGAACAGTCCTTCCGACAAACAGCGGTTAAAAAGTAGACTTAACGATTCAGAGATTACATCAACCGCTGCTATCAGTAATTTGTTATGAATTTTGTCTGGGCCAACAGCTTTATTTGGGTCTAGATGTTTTATAACTTTGGCTACTTCTGATGGGGTAATTACAATTTCATTAAGTTCATTTTCTAGGTAAGGCAGCTCGGGAGGGTTGTCATCAGGTGTTTCTAAGGTTGATTGTTGGATAAAATATTCATTAAAAGCATTTGCTTTTTCCTCATTGGTATTGCATAGTTTTCCGTTGAATAGGATTGGTGGTATGCTATCGGAGATGCCCTTTTTGTTCATAAAAGCTTTAACTAATTTCCACCAGTCCTTGGTTCCAAACTGTGTAGGGTCAGATGCCTTTTGGTCTAATTCGTTTAAAAAATCTAATTTTCTTTGTTTAATCTTATGCGTCACCTGGTTTCTAAATTGCCGATATGCTTTCCAATCGTTGGTTTTATTGGTTTGTTTGGCATGTTTAAATAATGTATATCTTCTTTTAAGGGCGTGGCGGATTTCATTAGTTAACCAGGCTACGTATAGTGACCACTTTCACAGGCATACATTTACAGGCTATATCAAAAAAAGACGCAGCGAAATCTTCGGCGCATTTGTGTATGTTCCCTGTTGTGATCTTTTCGTGCCAATTTATTTCTGAGAGCATATTACAGAATTGGTTAGAGTCTAGTTTATCATAATTGTATATAGTTCTTGTATATGAACATTTTGTGTTGATACTGTTGGTAACTGTAACGCACGGTACACAGTGATCACTGCAAATTTCAGGAAGTACTTCTACGTTTTTAACTAAATTGGTGCTCTGTGTCATTACTAAGTCAATACAGGTGCTAGTAGTTTCAGTTATTCTTGTGTCTGAGTTTGTAAGCTGATTTAAACTAAACATATTGAGGGTATCTAACAAGTGTTTAGAGGGAGAGTTGAAGTCGTCATTGAAGTCACCTAGTATTATGAATTTGCAGCCCGTGTTGTTGACTTTCCGAAGGCTTTCTTGAACTAAATTCCAGTATTCAACAGACAGACTAGGTTGACGGTAAAAGGATCCTATTAGTAATGGTTCGTTGTTTAGCTGGGTTTCTATCCATATTGTTTCTAAGTTGGGTATATAGAGATCTGGTCTAGGTTTACAAACGAGATGACATTTAACATAGATAGCAACACCACCCCAACCCTGGTTGACTCTGTCTAACCTAACTGGGGGATGGAAATTCTGGAGGTCAGTTTCATTACTTGTGTGGGAAGGATTAAACAACGTTTCAGAACAAGTAATGATGTCAAACTTGTGACTTTCAGCTTCAATTAAACTTTTATGTCGTGGAAAACTTCTACAGTTCAAATGAATAATTTTTAGTTCATGATATGGGTTAGGCCCTGGATTGAGTTCTATATCTCCGCAGACCAGCAAAAGTAGTAGAGCTAAAGCAAGCAAAGAGTTTAAGGAGTGTGAGCTTGGTGTTTGAGTAGTTGGTGGCAAGGGATTACAGCATGTCCTATTTGGTTCAGAACTGAGCATGATGTTAGAGAATACAGTACTGTTGGAGAAGAAAAAAACAAAGAGGGATAACGATAAACCTCTTTGGTTAAAATTGAACAAGAAAATGAGGAAAGCTGCGACATCAAACTTATTGTGGAATATCTTACTATTACAGCTGAAAAAAAAATATATAAATAATTTAAAAAAAACTAATTTGGAGGTACATGAAACAGTGTGGTTTGTGAGAAATAGTATAGCTTTTTTTTTAATCTTCTTTCTTCTCATTTTCTCCCTCCTTTTTTTTTTTTTGACCGCTAGGGGGGTGTGCACGTGCACAAGTGCACTCCCCCAAAATCCGCCCCTGACTCAATTATCTGACAAAAGCAACATGCCCATCCCATCAACATCTTAAATAACTACACCAATGTGACAAGAAACCCAATTGTGTTCCCCCCACCCCCTCTCTTTCTTTATTTCTCTCTCTTTCTCTGTCTGTCTGTCTGTCTCTCTCTCTGTTTAAATGTGTGAATAAATTAAAGCAGGACTGATGGTAAGATTAGCAAAGTAATGCTTAAATAATTCCCTTCAGGTCATAAAATATTCTCTCTTTGCCTCTCTCTGTTCCTCTCTCTTTCCATCCCTCCCTCCAACTCTCTCTCTCTCTCTCTCTCTCTCTCTCTCTCTCTCTCTCTCTTTCGCTCGCTCTCTCTCCAAATGGAACTTCGGGTTTGAAAGCGAAAACAAAATCAATACCACGCTTGAGTAACCCGCAAGGACATCGACAACAGGTAGAAATCACTTCAGGGCTTTAAAATCCTCGTTTCCCGTTCAACCGTATCAAATGAATTAAGTCACATGAAACTATTCTTTTTGTACGGGCCATCATTTTAAATTCATACCAAATCGGATTATCATTGATCAAAATAAATGACGCTGGAGTACAAAAGCAAATAATAATAATTATAAAATATTAAAAAAAAATATATACTGTTAGATCAGAACTAATCAAAATTAATATAAAAGAAAAAGATTGTGGTCCGGTCACCTGTCACCTTCTAAAAGCGTGGTGCCTGGTGATTTAACCACAATCAGTATGATTTATTCACATACAAAATTAATTGAATATCACATGTTTTTTGTTACTATCGAGTATAAAGGCTTGGGACCCGGTCAGCATGAAGTGAATATGTCATGTTTAAGGATATTTTATAAATTTTGGGTGTGAATAAATATGGGAAAACATGAAATAATTAAAACGTGATTAATACAATGGCTTACAATTTGAGATTGAACTATCAATATATCAATCAATCTCTCTGTCTCTGTCTGTCTGTCTCTCTCTCTCCCTCTCTCTCTCTATCTATTTATCTATAGATAGATAGATAGATAGATAGATAGATAGATAGATAGATAGATAGATAGATAGATAGATAGATAGATAGATAGATAGATAGATAGATAGATAGATAGATAGATAGATAGATAGATAGATAGATAGATAGATAGATAGATAGATAGATAGATAGATAGATAGATAGATAGATAGATAGATAGATAGATAGATAGATCTGTCTGTCCATCTATCTATTGCCCGGGTGACAGCAATTTGTCAACTGTATGACGATCAAAACAGGTACGCAATCGCTATGAACGCAGTCTTGGTAAGTGTGCAATTCAAGTTTTCTTCCCCATTCTCCTCCTCCTTGTGTCATCATAATCGTTATCATCATCATCACCATCAACTCAGTAGGATCATCATCATCGACTCAGTAGGATCATATCATCATCGTCATAATCATCATCATCATCATCATCATCATCATCATCATCATCATCATCATCATCAAAGGGTCAGAAGTTTGTGGTAACAAAAAGAGTAAGCTGTCAGTGATTCAACACCGAGATTGGTCGCTTTGTAGTAGCAAACATGGCCTCGACTTCACACTACCGCTATACACAGATGTAGGTCTACGACTTCAAACCATAAATTATTAAACCTCAGAAGAATAGAGATGGCTAACACTAGTAGCAATATATATATATATATATATATATATATATATATATATATATATATATATATATATATATATATATATATATATATATATATATATATATATATATATATATATATATATATATATTGCTTGTGGAAAATAAGCTAGCCGACTTCTATCATCTTCTGTTACATTTTCTGCCAAAATTAAACTGGATTATAATGCTGTTAGCGTACACACTGAAACAACGGGCTGGAAAATCGATGGTATGAAATCTACTACTACTCATATTACAAACGCCCACAACTAATGATGGAATCCGAAACAGGGAACGCGTCTTAAGGTCTGTTGTACAATTTCCACCTCCCCCGCCTACTTGTAGAAATCGCGTGTATGCTAGGCCTTACGGCAGGGAGTTAAATCGATCGATAAGAGTAAGTATGGAGAAGAAGGGGAAAAAATCCCGACTTAATGAATGACTCTGAAAACGGAACGCTGGAAGCAATACCGTAAATGAATACAGTTTAGCGGTGTCCCTATAGTGTACACGGTCTTTAATGAAGCCCTGTGGACAGTCACATAAACCTCACATCCACACTTTCACACTTTTTTTAACGAACACACACACACACACAAACACACACACACACATGTCTCTCTCTCTCTCTCTCTCTCTCTCTCTCTCTAGCTTACTAGTAGGACAATCATGTAATCAGTACAAACATCTATACAAAACATTATGTTCGGACATACGAACGCACGCACGCACGCCCACCGGTACCCCTATACCCTTATATCTCTCGTACACACTAAGCTGCATACCTACCTTTGAAAGTAATGTAGGTTTGTAAGGTAAACAGTACCAAGACAAATCTCCACATTCAGTAGAATGTTTTCTGGACACCAATACTTGCTACTGAAATCTATAACGTAAACTATACGTGGTGGATAATTTTACACGGAGCCATTCAGTCTAAAATACAGTAGCAAGCAATGTGCGCTTTGACAACCGCGAGGAAATCACGTCCTAAGCACGTACTAACCACAGAGGATTGAAAACGACAGTGAGCTCAATACAATTCGACTTACTGCCGCTGATGGATCACGTTATTCCGAGCTTTTCCACCAATAGAATAGAATACAAGAAATTGTTCTCTATCGTTGTCACGTAGAGAGAGAGAGAGAGTGAGAGAGAGAGAGAGAGAGAGAGAGAGAGAGAGAGAGAGAGAGAGAGAATATTTTATGACCTGAAGGGAATTATTTACGTATCAGTGGATTTGGCATATACATTTATTTCATTGCAAATTCTCTTTGAAGAAGACTCTCAGTTGCCAAATGTTCTACATGTATAGATCTGAGTAGCGTTGTAAGCCATGAGGTGTACGTGTGTGTGACTGTGCTGTATCTTTTAAAATGCTGCATCCATGCCACATATTCCATGGTAAACTGTTACGGTTAGTATGTCTATATTGAAAGAGATCTGCGCGAAAAATCGTTTTATATGTTTGTTTGCACACAAAAGTTTAGATCCTATTCTTGTGCTACTGTTTGCTTGTGATTGAGACGACGTGCAAACATACTTGTGTTTTGATTGACTGTGTTTAGAGGGGAACGGGGTGAGGTTATTTAGTATAGAGATCTCTATGAAAATAACTGAAGCTCTGTATTGCATTTACTACAAATGGCAATAACGTCACTTTTATAATTATATTTGTGACTCACATGCATGCGAGGTTTTACTGATATTTTCTTTTATTTATTTTTTCAGTATTACCAGCGTCAGAGTACTTAAGGTGATAGTAACAAAATAATGAGAACCTCTACAAGTCCTGCAAAAGATGTCCTTGAAATCCTTTGAAGTTAATAAAATGACACCGAGTTGAATTGTGTGCCTACAATTGTATAGTCTACCAGGCAATCTCTATCTCTTTATCTCTCTCTCAAAAACACACACACACACACACACACATAGATGAAATAGAGAGACTCCTGCACAATTTTGGACCCCTCCTTTACGTTTCCGCTATGGGTAGTTTTCTTCACAAGTCGTACAAATGTGAATATTGTCTTCTTTGTGTAATATGGGTAGTTTTCTTTACACGACGGATTAATAAGATGCAAAATAGCGAAGGTTAAATGTTCAAGGCATTTTCAAAGTTGGATTGAAAAAGGCTAGCTAGCTCCAACACAGCCATAATACTAATACTACAGGATGCCATGCTCTCTCCTCAATTGAGAGCAGTCACAATGTGTTTAACATTTCATGCAGCGATTGGACATGGGGCTGACTTTAATAGATACAGTCTCCACGGCGCGTGAATTATCCGGTTGCGAAGTGACGTGCCAAGACTATACGATTGTGGCATCGACAGATTCATCCTGCACCACTACCCGAAACGCCTTACGCGTCACAAATTGGGCACTGTCAAAGCTCGCCTGAATGAGACCGATTCATTGTGCTGAAAGCGGTCGGAACGGACATCCTGAGATCAGGATGAAAAGGAATGCTGCCCTATTGATTACAAAACATTACATGTCCATTTTTTCTCAATGTCTTCTTCTCTTCTTTTTTTTTTTCAAGATTAAAATCTTTTGAGATTTACATTCTGACAGACAGTGCAGTAAGATCCGTCTTTAGAGTAAATTTTGCATTGAAATTGCAGTTGTCCCAAATGGCCTGTCTTAACTGGAAGGTTCGTAAGGGTTCACGAACCTTTTCTTCGAGGGTCTCAGATCCCGAACCTAAGGTCCTGAACCTTTTGGGATCTGTGAACCTCGAAAAAACAGGTTCGTGAACCTCCACGAGCCTTCCAGTTAAGACTGGCCATTAGATTGCGAGATCCAGTCACACGTAAGTTATCAAAACACACGCGCGCGCGCGCGTTCACACACACATCGCACACACACACAAGAGAGAGCGCGAGGGGGAGGGAGGGAGGGAGAGAGAGAGAGAGAGAGAGAGAGAGAGAGAGAGAGAGAGAGAGGTTCATAAACAAGACACAAAAATGAGAATGTTCTCAAAACTAGCGTCGTTGGATTCGTTTGGTTTTTTTTCCATCACAGCGTACAACAGCACTAAAACTGTTTTTCCCACCGCGCAACAGTGAATGCTCCTGGTCTAGATCACATCCCCTATGCACTCCGCTGTCCTGGGATATAAATGTACTAAACGAAAATCTAGATCAAACTGCGTAGCTGAGACGTAGCCGAGGCTTACGTTGGCCTCTCGCTTGTTGAGGGGGTACTCGGCCAGTGTCAGCTAAACTCTGTGTGTGGGCCTAGCCTGGAAGTGACTGCTTTTTTGCTGACAGCAAACGGACAAGAGCTTTGCTTTTGTCCTCACTGGAATTCTATTTCGGTCGTCCACTGTTGTTTCCGATTACGTTGGCAGCTCTCACTGCTACCTTAGGTAGGATTTTATTTAAAGGATCGGAGTAGCATGGATGTTAGTTTGTTATTTTTAGTTCTGGAGATTTTTGTGGAACTTGGTATTTAGTTTTGGAAATAGTAAACCTTATCTAAATTTAAAAAAAAAAGCATGTTGGGTGACGTCATCATCCCATCCTATCCTATCCCGTAACTCGAAAGTCGTTGGGGCACCACAAATGATCGTTTAACCATCATACTACATCTTTCTCTGTCCTCAGCAACCCTCATGGCTTCGCTCAGTGTCAAGCCAGTCCATTCTTTGATGTTGTCCTCCCACCTCTTTTTCTGCCTCCCTCATCTTATGGCTCCTTGCACCGTGCCCTGCAGGATGTCCTTTGCAAGGCCTGATGTTTCTTTACCACTGTGAGCATGTCATCGTGTTGTCCAAAGGCTTGTGTGATGGTCTGTCGGACTTCGTCGTTGGTGATGTGCTGGGTATAGGAAATGCACCTCATCTCCATGCTTTGTATTCTTCGTTGTAGGTCTGCTGTGAGGGGCCATGTTTCGCAACCGTATATGACGATGAGATGAAAAGGGAGCGCAGCAGCCTTACCTTGGGGTGTAGATTGATGGTCCTGTCTTTTCAAATGAGCTTCAATCTAGTCAGGGCAGCAGTTGTTTGTGCGATCGTGGAGAGGACTTCCTGTCGGGACCCATTGTCTTCTTTTCAGGGGAAGGAGAGGGGGGAGAGGGAGTGGATGGTAGGTTTGGGGGCGGGGGGAGGGGAGAATGAGTTTTTCAGGGAAATTGCATTGTTGTCACACCGATGAACAAAATACCTAAAGTTTATAAAGTGTGAAAGAGACACAACTGGTGTTTGAATGTCCCCCGATAGATCCCAATCTTAACCCGCACTAAGACATACGGCCAACGTGCATTCGCTTACTCTGCACCCAAGCAGTGGAATTCCCTTCCCTCCCATATCCGCAACATACAATCAACACAGGCATTCAAAAAGGCCCTCAAAACCCACCTCTTCAAACTGCATTATTCAGACTGATTTGTATCCCGCTGCCATTCTCTCCTCTTTTGTTTCTGTCTGATCCGTAAGTGTTTACACGGCTGTAAATATTTATACTGTTTTCCTTTCCTGGGGTCTATCCGGGCATATAAATAGCTGTGAATAAGTTTTTGCTATTCTATTTTTGTCTTTTTTTTGTCATTTTGTACATAGTTGTAAATAGTTCTTTTACTGTTCCGTCTTTTGGTGTATCGTAACAAAAGCGATGTTTGATCGAGTGCATGTATTTTTATGTATTGACTATGTAAAGCGCGGTGAGTCTGGTCGTAGGCTGGAGTACCCGCTATAAAAAAACACGTTATTATTATTATTATTATTATTATTATTATTATTATTATTATTATTATTATTATTATTATTATTATTATTATTACTAAGGTTTAGTACACAGCAACTGTAGTGATGTAAAGATGAAGATGTTCTGCAGCTGCACACCACCATTCAAAATAAAATTCGAAGCGACGGACTGACCGCCTGTTCGACAACCTGACTGCTACCGAAGGATGGCCCATGATTTGAAGTGCCCGTTTATCAAAACTCAACAAAATCGCTTTAGCCGTTTTTGAAATATTGAGCGAAACGTGTTTACCTACACACGACTCCAGTGATCTTGACCATTGCAGTAGAGAAAAGAGTAGATTTAAAAAAAAAATATTATTGAGGATTTTTATAGCGCACTTGTCTCGCCGTACTTAACCAGACTCTAGGCGCTGGCCAATACAGGATCTAACCTTTGGGCGCATGGTCTGACGCCCGGACAACTGAGCACTATCCTGGCCAGCCAGGGTTGGGGGAGAAGGACCAAGTGCATGCTGGGTGTGTTCTTGTTACCGGCATTCCCCCGTCTAGGACATGAGCGTCGGGATCCTTAAACTCCGTTATGATGGAATATATGCGACACACAGACTAGACCTCGGTTTATACTCTCATCCGAAGGAGTAGGAAACGGGAGTAAAGTGTCTTTCCCAGGGACACAACACAATGGCCCGGAACAGGGCTCGAACCCGGGACCTTCAGATCCGCAAGCCAAAGCACTCCCGTTAGACCATCGTGATGGTACGGTAGGCTGGCTATTAACCTAGGTAATGGTCGGTCAAATTCCATTCACTAGATCTTGAGATATGGCTTCCAACAGACAGACCGACCGAACGACCGACCGATCGACATTTGGCTTGTTCTGATTCCAGCCTGCTTCAAGGTATTTCCAGATAAGCCTGGAAATACCAGACGATAAAGCTTACTCATGATCCATTGTCAGCAACATTATTACCCCAGGGGGTATGGAAGAGGGAGGGAGAGGGGGAGGAGTAGAGTGCGTGGGGAGGGGGAGGGGGGGGGGCCGTGGAGCATCGGAAGTGGCACGACAGTCGCGAATTTCCCAGCGGAAATTAAAGACGACTCGTGCAATGAATCTGTCCATTTACTTTGCCAAAGATGTTTCCAGCAAGTAGGTAAAGGTAAAGGCAGTCCCATAGCCTTGTGGCCGTATGGGGAGCGTGATTTTGGAGATCACACTTCTCTTGGGCCAGCGTAATGAGGGTGATGCCCATCTCTCCCCCTCGCTGCTTTACCTTCCCCACCCTTAAGGGAGTAGGTACTCAGTCACAGTTGAGCCAACTGGGGGCGTTGTTATTTGTCGCTTCACGTTTTGCGGTCACCCATCCAAGTGCTAACCGCACTGGACGGTGCTTAACTTGCGACACAGTAGCGAGTGCTCCAACCACTGCGCTATCCGACACACCAGCAAGTACCTGGACTATTATTCAGTGACAGAGCGTTAGAATAACAGCAGTAACTGGTAGTTGTAGCACCGTGATTAGACAGAAAAACCGTTAAAATTAAAATTAAAAATAAATAAATAAATAAATTAATAATAATAATAATAATAATAATAATAATAATAATAATAATAATAATAATAATAATAATAATAATAATAATAATAAAATTTAAAAAATAATAATAATAGAATTACCGAATGGATAGCCTCGTTTTCAGGCAAGGAGACTGGAGTTACACTGGGATCGAACTTGACAGGATTATTATTATCTCCTGTTCAACTGTCGTTCAATATTGGTCGGCGCAGCGGTAGTTGTGTCCCTTTGCTAGCCTTGGTTAACATCCCACAGCTCCATTGACACGAGTATCTCCCTTCTACATGTCGCGGCGCTCATTGCATTTCTGTCACAACGCTCCAAACAGCCAAAAACTTCGACAGCGTCTTTTTACACACACACCCACACGCCCACACACACACCCACATTACTTCTCAATAACACAAGTCAGAAGGTAATCAGTCAACTATGTACTTTTGTATACAAAGCATACAATGATAGAGCTGCAGCTCTTGCAAATCTGTGATGATCATTCTGCATAGAACAGTGGATTGCAGTGTATGTATGTGTGTCTTGTGTGTGTGGGTGTGGGCGTGTGTTTGTGTGTGTGGGAAGGGTATGTATGTGTTTTGAAATATGTTTTCCTGACTAATGTTTGGCACTCAGCCCTGAGTAATATATTCGTTACTTATTGTCGTGAAATTTTGCTATTGCTTTGCTTTGTATATGCTTTGAATGTTAAACGTTTGTGATGTCTGCTTTGGAACTTTGTAACTGTGAACTCACTTTGTTGTGGGCCTTGTGGCCTCATTAAAATGTCTCAATTGTCTCAAAACACACACCCACACACTCGCAAACACACACCACCAGCACAAAATCAAAGGGGCTCCCATCCCTCAGAAACACATTAATTTTGTATGCGTTCAAGTGCATGCCCAAACTACAGTTTAAACGCTTAGTAGGTGCTCCTTTTCTTTTAGAACAGCGCTCGGGCGCGGCCAGCGTATTCACACTTTTCTGCTATCCTATGCACCAACGGGAATCCCCTCTATGAAAAATACTTCCGGTTTTTTTTTCTCCGCGTGTTTTAGTGAGTTATTTCCAAATATTCAAGAATAATAACATGTGTCACTGGCCACCTGTATCGTACCCTCACATATTTTTATTTTTTTTGCTGCAGTTTATTATCCCTTTCTATCGCTAGTGGCGCGCCTAAACCCTACCTACCTAACATTATTTGTGAATTTTTGAAAAATATTCGGAAAAACATAACGCCCAGATGCTGGCTCGAACCCACACCTGTCAGGCGCCATTGGTTTCTGGCTTGTGGACAATGCAAGTTAGTCCCGCCTTAGCCCACTTGGCCACAACGCTAGCCTAACATAGTCAGTTACTTCGTGTTTTGTGAAGGTTGCGACGACGAAGCTATGGAAAACTACTAGAGTTTTCAGGTCCTGTTTCACTTTCTGTCGATGATCGACGCACCTCCGAAGTCGCCACAAATACAGGCCTCTACGATTGTTTTTTGCATTCTTTCACTGAGCATGTACTTCCTCCACCGTTTTTATACTTATCCCACTCGTTTTCTGGCTCTAACAATCGTCGTTTTCG
>CM072511.1:28930681-28938181 GCA_036898135.1 Oncomelania hupensis | reverse complement strand
AAGTCTGGTCTTGTCTGGTCAGTATAATACGCAGTCAGGAATCGGCGTACGCCTCAGCGTGCTCCGACACTCTGTACGGCAGACTCTACATTGCGTGGACAAAGCCAAATTAGAAGACGATGGTTACAGGAAATCCACACGTCAAGAAGAAGAAGAAGAAGAAGAAGAAGAAGAAGAAGAAGAAGAAGAAGAAGAAGAAGAAGAAGAAGAAGAAGAAGAAAAGAACAAGAACAAGAACATGAAGAAGAAGAACAAGAACAAGAATAACAAGAACAAGAACAAGAAGAACAAGAGCATGAAGAACAACAAAAACAAGAACAAGAGGAACAAGAATGCAAAAAAAAAACTCCTTCATACACACTGTTCTGACCTTTGGTTGAGCCATAGCGGACCGCTCAATGCTTACTTACGACCACGACCTTGTGTTCTCGAAGCTTCAGTTTTGAAGCAAAATGTTAACAAGAAGAAAAACGTAAGGGCGCCAGCAGCAGTAGCAGCAGCAGCAGCAACAGCAGCAGCAGCAGCAGCAGTAGTAGTAGTAATAGTAGTAGTAGTAGTAGTAGTAGTAGTAGTAGTAGTAGTAGTAGTAGTAGTAGTAGAGCCTATCCTATCCTGTCCTACCCGTACCTCGAAAGTCGTTGGGGCACCACAGAGGATCGTTTAACCAGCGTACTCCATCTTTCTCTGTCCTCAGCAACTCTCATGGCTTCGCTCAGTGTCAAGCCAGTCCATTCTCGAATGTTGTCCTCTCACCTTTTTTTCCGTCTCCCTCTTCTTCTGCGTCCTTGCAACATGCCTTGCAGGATGGTCTTTGCAAGACCTGATGCTCTGGTGACGTGGCCATTTTATCGGAGTTTCCGTTTCTTCACCATTGAGCATGTTATCATGTTGTCCAATGGCTTGTGTGATGGTCTGTCGGACTTCGTCATGGTGATGTGCTGAGTATAGGAAATGCCCAGAAGTCTTCTGTAGCACCTCATCTCCATGCTGTTTTCTTCGTTGTAGATCTGCTGTGAGGGTCCATGTTTCGCAAGCGTATAGGAAGATGGAGATGACAAAGGAGCAAAGCAGACTTATCTTGAAAGGTAGACTGATGGTCCTGTTGTTCCAAATGGGTTTCAAACTTGTCAGGGCAGCAGTTGTTTGTGCGATCCTGGAGAGGACTTCCTGTCGGGATCCACTGTCTGATACAATGGCTCCTAAATATTTGAAGCTATGCACTGTGTTGAGGGATTGGCCTTGGACTTTGATGTATGTGTTGATGCCATTGGTGTTGTTGTCATCATTTTGGTCTTCTCTGCAAATTTCCATTCCATAGGTTCTGGAGGTGGTGTCAAGCCTCTGTACCAGCTGTTCAAGTTCTTGTTCCTCTCCAGCCAATCTATCAATGTCATCCTCAAAACGGAGGTTGGAGATTGCTCTACCCCCTATGCTGACTGTTCCTTCGTGATCTGCAAGGGCATCTGACATGATGCGCTCTAGGAAGATGTTGAAGAGTATTGGAGAAAGTAGGCATCCTTGGCGCACACCGATTGTTGTTCTGAACCAGTTTCCGGTGGCGCTGTTGTGGAGGACTGCATTGGTAGCTTTGTCATACAGGCTTTTGATGACTTCATTATTTTTAGGGCTGATGTTGTACACTCTCATGGTTGCCCACAGAGCTGCATGCCAGACTCGGTCAAACGTTTTCTTGAATTCTATAAACACATGATATAGATGTTGTTGGTGCTGTATGTAGCCTATTTCTCGCATATTGTGAGGTTGAAAATCTGTTCAGTGGTACCTCGTCCTGCCCTGAATCCTGCTTGTTCTTGTAGTAGAGCCAAATAAATTTAAAAAAAATTAAAATCTAATAAAACCAAAGGTCATTCGAGACGACATACACCAACGTACAAGAATGGACCCTTTGCAATAATTGTGTGGATCCCCGATAGCGGACGGGTGGCGCAGTAGTAGATATCTGTATACGTACCACTGCGCCACCCGTCCGCTATAGGGGATCCACACAATTCTTGCTGAGGGAGCCATTCTTTTTGGTTAATGCGCCTGTGCACAAAAGCGATATAAAAGGGAGACCAAAATGTCAATAAAGGAGCAGCAACAGCGAAACGGTAAAATCGAATACACAGTAGGCCTATATGTACACAAGCGGTTACAGACAAAATTATAATAGATCTATATACAAACTTACATTGACAACATGTATGGAAATTGTAAGAAGAAGAAGAAGAAGAAGAAGAAGAAGGAAGAGGAGGAGGAGGAGAACTTAGTTAGTTATTCATTGCTTACATGATCCAGCGGACTGCAAAGAGCCGAATCAGGACCACAAAATCAAGACCACAACTTGGCTGAAAGAGGATTCACTCCTGATCCGTATAAAAGATCTGCTGAAAAAATCGTAGTGGTAACAATGAAGGCATTCCACCAGCCTGTCACTTTACAATAATAATAATAATACAGGATGCTTATACGCGCCTTTCCCCAAATCAATCAGGCTCAAAGCGCGGCGATCTATACCAACATACACGCTCACCTGTCTCATCCATCCTCACACACACCAAATATACACCACATCCATCACTCAAACAGGTGGTGTAAAGGCAGGGAGATCGCTATTAGAAGACGGAAAGAAAATCGAATTTTTATTTTTGAAATTTTTATATTGACTGCGTCCTGTACCATTATTGAAGGGAGGGAGGAAACCGGAGTGCCCGGAGAAAACCCTCGGTGACCTCAATAGTCTCGTACCTAAGTCACATATACGTTCGCCCCTTGCGGGAATAAATAAAGGCAATAAAGGCATCTCACGCAGGGGACGCCGAAGCCACACTCCAACCCATCGAACTCCGGTTTACAAAAACACCAGAACACAAACATCACCACAAAATATCAACGGAGGAGGAGGAGGATGAAGAGGAGGCAGGAAATTAAGCGGGAAAGAAACACTTCACAGAGAAAGAGACATTGACAGGAGATAAAATTCAAAGACACAAGAAACCCCTACAAGCACGAGAGCGACAACATTAATTTCCTCTGTTATTTCTTTTCATCATCCTCCTTCTCAGATTATATCTAGAAACAGCAGCGCCAGCATCAGCAGCAGTAGTAGGGGTAGTGGTGGTGGTTGTGGTTGTAGTAGTAGCAGTAGTACTTATATTAGTAATAGTAGTGTGATATTTTGTGGTGAAGTTTGTGTTCTGGTTTATTTTTGTAAACGGGAGTTCGATTTTTTTTTAAGACAACACTGAAAAAAAAAAAAAAATAATAATAATAATAATAATAAATTTTATATATACATATAATGTAGGCTTATAATATATAATACAATTGTCCCAGGTTAAAAGGTGTTGCAAGCGATAGTTAAAAAGTCACGAGAGAGAGAGAGAGAGAGAGAGAGAGAGAGAGAGAGAGAGAGAGAGAGAGAGAGAGAGAGAGAGAGAGAGAGAGAGAGGCGTTCTAGGAGTCCCCTAAGCGCTCTGTGTCCGGGGACATAAATCAACCAAAGAAAGAAAGAAAGAAGCTGTCTATGGACACCGGCGCCAGTGCTTCAGTGCTTCTGCCGCATCACACAACGAGCAGGATGATAAACCGAACATATCACATGCAGAAGGGCAACCGAAAAAATTGTATATAATCTAATAGCAAAACCGAAGACGCTTGGAAAACTCCCTAAAAGATACAAATCCCAGCAGCAGCAGCAGCAACATCAACAATAACAACAACAACAACAACAACAACAACAACAACAACAAAATAAATTAAAAAAAATTAAAAGTGCAAAATCTACCCTCCCTTCTCCCCTCCCTCCCTCAACCAAAAAAAAATGAAGCGCGCAATGGACAACTTACAGAAACATGAGATAATGAAATCACAACAATCCAGAAGGTGCTAGGACAACTGCAGAAAGATGATAATCTCCATAGAGATACAAGGCGGGCGGCAGACATGAAAGTAACGTGATATAATGAGATCACGGCGCGGCATAACTGCACCAAAAACCTGCAGAACGTCACGTCGGAATCAGAAACGTCGTGCACGGAAAATAACAGAGAAGACATCATCACCATCACCACGGCCATCAGCGATAGCTTTTGTTTTCCCATTGAGATTTGGGAACGCTAATATTTGATATTGTTTTATATGAATCAGGCAGACTACCGGTATCAATTAAAGTGAGCTTGAAGTCTAGATCAAAATTGCGATAAAAAAAAAAGATTTAAAAAAAAGATAAAATTTCAATCGACCATTTAAAAAAAATATATTCATCCTTTGAGGTTTGTTATTATTATTGTTATTGGTGGTTGTGGTGGTTGTTTTTTGTTTTGATATTTGCGAAATTTGAATCTAATTGTCGTGTCCGAGCATTCAATAGGTCGTCGGGTAGCAGTAAGTTGCTTATCTTCCTAATATACCCCTTGGGGTCATGAGCAATCTTGTCACTGTAGATTCTTCTAACCTATAAAGGGAAAAGTGAAAGCCCCAGTTGAAAACCTGTCTTGCCTTTGTAGGCATGACAGATTCACTGCGGCAACAGTACCCCCGTTGGAGTGCCGTGGGTTTCAGTATAAATAGTATCCCCACTTTATGGAAATTTAGTGCTTTAAATTCCCACTGTCGCTATCTTCCTCATTTACTCTTTCCCATTCCTGCTCTGTCCTATCACTCTGCTATACTATCTTCTTCTTCGCTAGATCAATGACCTACCTTTTTTCTTGAAAACTCTTCCTGGACTAGACTCCTTGTTTGTGTATGAGGTCTGTTGGATCAGCTTGGGAGTGTTGGACGCTTTCTGCTGGGTGGTCACTAGGGCTTCCTATGATGTTAGTATTTAGCACTATAGGCATTTTATATGTATGTGTTTTGTTGATAATTTATAATGATGGTTGTATTCTATTTTGTTTTTGTAACCGGGGGTTCGCGTAGTTGAGGTAAACCCTCAGCCGTCCCCCGCGTGGGATATATTTATTGTAAAGTGACTGGCCGGTGGAGGGCATTCAATTTTCCCACTAGGGTTGTTTCAGCAGATCTTTTATGCGGATCAGGGGTTGTCCGGTCCTGATTTGGCTCGGAGGAGTCCGCTGGACCTAAAGCAACAATCAATCAATCAATCAATCAATCTTCCTAATAATACAGACACAGGCTAAATAAAAACAAACACAGAGGAGCGGGACCAACAAACCTCGGGACCTGTGCGTGGCTGTGGATTAGTCAAGGGAAACAATGCTGTGCCGGTACTCTGAAGTAACGTTAACGTTTTGGCTCCACATTTTTGCCCTCGATAGTTACAGTATGATCATAGGATCATAAAAGAGTTTATTAATTCACGTTGTTGTTGTTGTTGTTGTTTTTTAGGCGTAAGCTCTCCGATGGGCCTGTAAACAGCTTGAAATGTCATTATTAAGACCCCTGAAAACGTCACAGGCGTCACGTCGCTCGTTAGCATGTCTTGCATACTCATATTCAGAAACCTATAATTCCAGTCACTAAACAGCAACAGAACGAGAAACAAGGAAGAAAGAGGCTTACAGAGAAGAAAAAAAAGGTTGGTTAGGTTAGGTTTTTGCTATGGTGCTAGATAGGCTTCGGAGCTGGAACAAAGAGACACGCTGCAGGAAGAGAGTTTAACTAACCTAAGATGATAAGATTATAATACTAAGATTGGATAGAGATTAAGGTTAGGTTTGGACGGGGAGGTGGGTGGGGGTTGGGATGGTTAGGGAGGTTGGAAGCAAGGTAATTAAGTAGTCGTGAGTCTGGCAAATTGCGAGTCGGGTCAAATTTCCAATAAATATGTGGCCAGGCAACCACGGTGACAGGAAACCACCCAGACTTAGAATGATGATGACGATGATGAGGAGGTGGAGGAAGAAGAGGAAAAAAAAAAGAAAGGGACGCAATGGGAACAATGGCAAAAATGACAAGGACGGGATGTGGTTATGGTAATGATGATTGTAATGATGATAGTAATGATGATGATGATAATAGTGATGATGGCGACGACGATGACGACGATGATGATGGTGACGGTGGTTATGATGATGATGAGAAAGAGGAGGAGGATGACAAGGAGAATACGATAATGGCGACGAGGAGGTTAGGTAGTGGTGATGGTGAAGACGACGATGAAGGCGACGACAACGATGATTATGACGACTCCCAACTTTTTGCGCCATGTCAGTAGAGACGGGGGCAAAAATAATTGGCGGAAGGGGGTGGTGAGGGGCAATAGGAAGGGGAAAGGGCGTGGATGGTTGCAAACAACAACAATAACAATAACAACAACAAAATCACACTCGATCACAGCAACATTGAATCGATTTGGAACACATGCCAACAGGAGCAATTTCATTAGAGGAAGATGAAAAAGGACAGAATAATAGAAAAAGCGTAAAATAAGGGTAGGGAGGAAGGTAGAACAACAAGAAAAAGGGCAGGGGAGAGGGAGGATAGAGCATGAAGAAGCCAAAAACACGAACTCCACAAGGCCGCAAAAGTGCGCGTGCACAAACACACACACACACACACACACACACACACACATACACACACCCACACACACACACCCACACAAATACACCCCCACACCCACACACACACACCCAGTCAAAAGACAACACGAGACACAGCGACTGTCCTCAAAATTACACGAAGAATGTCGGAAACCACCAACACAAAAAAAGACACGACGATGGCCGAAAAAGTGCATGCCAAAAAGAGGATGAACAACACACCACAACCACAAACCAGAACTCTGACAAATTCTTTGAATGGAAGGGCAAAGTCAACATTCGCTTTCAAGATTCTGGACGTCGCCACATTAACAGGATGTCCCTCACAGCGTACCTGAGACTCGCTAGGAGTTAGAGGCAAAGATAAGCCTCGCCGTCGGCGACGCTCAGCTACGATGTGTGCAGGCTGTCAGTCCTTAGGGCAAGGAAGGGTGTCGGGTTGAGTATTCACACACACACACCCATTCTTGTTTAGACCACGTTGTTGAGACACTCATCAAACGCCACATACGTTGTGTTGACAATGGGTCATCTTTCGTCCCCTTTTTAAGTACTTTTAAGTGATCTAACGCTAACCCTACCCTATCTCTAACGGATCATTGGTTGGACGTCAGTATAACGGGGTGTGTCCAAAAAACGTATGTAGATTCTCAAATGTATGTCACAAGAACGCCGTCTAAACATAATCACACACACACACACACACACACACACATTCGTGTATTCATGTTTAAATGGGGTCCTTTGACCTAATTCGCCGCCTAAGAGGCAAATTTCTTCAAAAAAGACACCTTTTTGCCAGAAGTTTGACCTAATTCCTCTCTCCTAAGAGACGAAGTAGGTCAAGTTTGTTCAAAAAAGCACCTTTTTCGCAAAAAGTTTGACCTAATTCCTCGCCTATTAGGGACGAAGTAGGTCAAGTTTGTTCAAAAACACAGCTAGGATAAGGAACTTTCCTCGACGATTAGGGTAAGGCAGTGCCTCGACGATT
>CM072511.1:28783181-28925681 GCA_036898135.1 Oncomelania hupensis | reverse complement strand
TACAAAACCTTGAGGACGGACATGACTATGCAACGGAGAGGTCTAAGTGGTGCACTCTTTCCGACAGTTCCTCTGACTCAGACACAGGTACTCTACCACTGGTACGAGGCCGTAAAAAACCAACTCACAACAAAAACGATTTTCTGCTGTCAGAACCCAAACCGGTAGACTCCGCAAAAGCTAATAGAAAGGCCGCCAGAAGAGCGAGGGAGCTCCTGAGGCAAAAAACAATGGTGTCGAAGCCTCCCACCGCTACTGCCAGCCCGCCGCAGGCGGCCGGAGGTAATCCGCCGATATTAGCGGCCCTCCAGACCTCAGTTAATACTCCCTCTTCCTCGAGGAAACGTACTCTCTCTCAGACCTCCCAAAACCCGCGCGCCAAGCGCGGCCTTTCAGGCCAAGACGGGTCGGGAGGCACGGTGGAGGACGTTAACATGTCTCCTCCTATTAATGACCTTTCACACGAGGATTCGGAACCACCCACCCCAAGCGCCGCTCGGCTGCCCGGGGGGACCCCTCCTCTGGCTGAACATTCTGCCTGCCACTTGGAACCATCTGACTCCCCTGATACACTCATCGCCCCGCGGGATGGGGCGCAGGTGACCTTACCTGGTCGAGCCTCCCTGCCATCGCTCTTGCGGGGTCACCCAACGGCGGTTGGTCAGACGAAGCTCACAAAACAATCCACGCTGGATGCACCAGCGCTAAGTCAAGGGGAGTCCTCCTCTACACAACCCGGACCAAACACTAAAAAATCATATGCTGCAGCCGCGCGTTCCAACGCAGCGACTATTGGTCCTCGCCGACCATATCGTCCCCCACAACCGAGGACTGATATAGAACCCGTCGATTTCCCTGTTCTTATTCGGGATCTTGGCGGGGGCTCTGCCACCTTTTCTGGCCTGGGTACTTTTCGACAGGACCAACTCCTAAGAAACCTGGTGGGGGAAGTCCGTAACATACGCAGAACACCATCCGGAGCCTTTCTAATTTCCTGTGCCTCAGCAGCACAGCAGGGAAAGCTATTCAGAACAGAAAACCCCAGTGGCATACTCTGGGAGACCCGCATCCCCACTGCCACCACAGTCGGTGTGATACGAGGCCTCCCAGCTGACGGGGACGAGGCGGAATTTCTCGCCCTGGTCAAAGATGCTCTCACCAAACAAAAGTTAAAAGTCATATCTGTCTCTCGACTCACTCGGGCCGGAGGACACCCCTCCGCAGCCATAAAAGTTATCTTCGACCAGCGGACCCTCCCTGCTGAGGTGACCCTGGGAAAAACACGCTTCCGCGTGGATCCATTTGTGGCCCCTGTCATGAGATGCACTAAGTGCCAACTTCTCGGACATGTGCGTCATCAATGCCGCCGCAAAACCGATAGGTGTGCGCGTTGCGGCAAAGATCACCTGACAAAAAACTGTGAGTCTGCAGTTAGACTGTGCATGAACTGTAACGGCGCACACTCCGCGGCCTGGCAGGGATGTCCCGAGGTGGAGGTGTGCCGCCGCGCTAACCGCCTACGAGGCTCTAACTACCTCTCTTTCGCGGCAGCCGTGGCCCAGGCCAGGGCTGGTGCGGGAGGTGACGATAACGATGTTGACAGCACACGGTCGGCTTCGGCCCGGACGTTCCCTGGTGGACGCGCGCTGGCTCGCGAGCGGCGCGACCGTATTGTCGCGGCCGACGCAGGCGGCGTCGCTGCTCCCGTAGAGGCCGTGGCCGATCTGAGATCGGAGGGAGACGGACCCTCCAGCGCCGGTCGCGATGTCGATCCGGGCTGTGGCCCTGTATCCCCAGCTCTTGGTCCTCGCCCAGGTCCCTCAAAACAGCTTCCCAGGCGCACCCAGGCGCAGCCTGGCCAATCAAAGAAAGCCCCCCAGGAGAGGGTCGCAGACAAACCTCCCCCCGAGGACGTACGGCCTGTGCGTTCTGGGGGAGCTCGTCGCTCCCTGGCCTTTGGGACAGGCCCCCCTGACCCCTCACCGGGTGCCCGGGAGCCTGTGCCCCAACCGTCAGCACAGCTGGGGGCTGTCCTTCCCCAAATTTTACTTCAACTGTCAGACTTGGAGGCCCCGTTGATGGCCGGCCTCGATGCTCTGCCCCCTGATTTGGCTCCAACACGTGCTATCTTCTCCACGCTTTTCACATTACTAAAATCACTTTGTACAATTCTAGCCCATAATGCCACCCAAAATTAAACAACTTCTGACCCGCGGACTACTGATCCCGTTCACACTCATTTCTATAATGAGTGCCCTACAGATATTCCAGTACAATTGTAGATCAATTGGAACCTTTATTGAATCACTCCCCCTATTATCTAAGGAGATTGATCAGTGCCACATCTTATGCCTCCAGTCGCTAAATTGTAAAAGAGGCGACTTACCATTTATAACTGGATTTCATTATCCTCCTTCCTACACCACAAACGAAGCAGACAAAATCTATGTCGCTACCTATATCCGATGGGGACTATCGGCCGTCGATCTCGGCCCGGTCGATGAGGGCGAAGGCGGCGGATTCACCGCCTCCCTCCGGATTACTATTGAGGGACATGGCCTAACAGGCCCAGTTCAGATTCTGAACTACTACAACCCGACAGGATGCCGCAACTTCGGTTGGCTGGCCCCTGTTGTGGCTGAAGGTCATTGGATTGTCCTAGGAGATTTTAACAGGCGGGATGGTGGGTGGGAGGATGGCTACCCCACCTTCTCCTCCGCCATAGGCGACGCTCTGACCGAGGCTAACCTGACGGTTATCAACGACGGGTCTTTTACGAGAGTGCCGGACAGTGCTGTCCAGACAAGATCAGCTATTGATCTTTGTCTCGTAACACCGGACCTGGTGCCTTGCACCACCTGGACGGTCTCTTGTGACCCGGCCTTCTCAGACCACTTACCGATCATAATAAACTTGGATGGCAGACCCGCCTCCGCGGATCCACCGCCGGCCCGTGTTAACTGGAACCGGGTCGATTGGGAGGGGTATGCCTCCAGTTTAGACTCTTTCATACTACCCTCGGACCTTACCTTAGACGAGACGGAAGCCCGTCTTCGAGACGCGATGACTTCGTCTCTGTCCCGTCACACACCAGCCGCGCACTATCGGACCGCCGGGGCCTCAAAACCCTGGTGGAACGACGAGTGCCGTCGCGCAGTACGTGAGAAACATCAGGCTTATAAACGGTACAAGACTCTAAACTCCTCTACCACGTACCAGGACATGCGTAACACGAAATTTACCGCCAAGCGCATTATTGCAGCGGCCAAGCGTGATTTCAGCATAGCCAAGTTAACGGAGTCACAATCTCTCAGTGACGTATGGGCCAATTTGCGACGGCTGCGAGGCAATTACCGCCCTTTGGACCCTATCATGACAGATGGTCATAATACTTTTTCCTCGGCCAACGAGAAAGCTGAGGCCTTCCTCTCACACTTTGTCTCCGCCAGCGACGGCTCCTGCCTACCGCCCGGCGAGAGAGAGAGGAGACACACATTAGAGGCGAATGTCGACCCAGAGCCCGCCACAGAACCGTCTAACCAGCCATTTACTCTCTGCGAGCTGGCCCGGGCTTTGAAATCGTGTCCTACGAAGAAAAATGCCGAGCCGGATGGCATTCACTATCTAATGCTATCAAAAGCACCTGCCTCCTTTAAGGCAACCTTACTCTCCCATTTCAACACCTGTTATTCTTCCGGGGCTATCCCCGACTCTTGGCGGCAGGCCACGGTCGTGCCTGTCCATAAAGCCGGGAAGCCCCGCAATTCTATCAACAGTTATCGACCAATCTCTCTCACCTCACATGTTTGTAAGGTTTTTGAGAGAATGGTTAAACAGCGCCTTGAATATTTCTGTACTGCAAAGAAAGTGATCCCCACCCTGCAGGCCGGTTTCCGCCGGGGGAGGGGCATTACGGACAATCTAGTCAAGCTCAACGAGCACGTCAGGAGAGCCCTCCAGAAGCGGAGAACTGTACTGGCGTGCTTCTTTGATGTTTCTCGCGCTTTCGACACTGTCTGGCATGCCGCCCTCACTGCCAAGTTAAAATCCCTGGGGGTTGATCCATCTATCAGAGCTTTTGTGTCTGCCTTTCTTAACAACAGGAGGATCCGGGTCCGCTGGGGGGGGGGAGCCCTCTCTAGGGAGGGCGTTCTCCTTATGGGGGTCCCTCAGGGATCCGTGATTGCCCCACTACTCTTTTCAATAGCCTTATCTGGGATGGGCCTTAGCCCCCCACATTCATCAGTCATCACAATGTACGCTGATGACATCGCCTTATGGCGATCCACCAGCAGCCGGTCTCTGCGTCCGCAACATTTTCTATTCCGCAGAGACCTGGAAAACTTTCAAGAGGACATAGATTTTGTGTCCTCTACCCTCAGGGAAGTGGGCCTATTCTTTGCCCCAAACAAAACAGTATTCATACCGTTCTCCTCTTACTGGCATCCGGTATTTAAAACACTGACTATCCGAGTCTCTGATACTCCTGTCCCTGCATCTAAAAAAGTCCGCTACTTAGGGTTTATTTTCCAACAGAACGGTAGATACGGCTCCCACGCGGACCGAAACAGGAGTAGTGCGGCGCGAGCCATTTCTGTTATCTTGACCGTTCGCCGGGAGACATGGGGTAGTGACCCAAGGACTCTTGTGTCGTTGGTACAGTCACTAGTCCGTCCCCGACTCCTCTTCGGATCGGAACTTCTATACGACCTACCAGCCCGCCATATATCCAAGATGGAGGGCCTTGAGTGCAGAGCTCTGCGCATCGCTTTATCTCTTTCTTACACTACACCAGTGGCTATGGTATATCGGTTGGCTGGTCTACTTCCTCTCAGACACCTCTTTGTCCAGACCTGCTCATCTTACATTCTTAGAGCAGGACTGGTGGATAACACCACAACAGAGGAACTTACACACTCATTCATGTGGCCTATCACGGCCCGTCCCCTAGTCGGGATTGCCGAAGCGGTCTCCAGAGTGCTCGGGGACCCTTTTGGACGGGGAGTACGAGTGGACTCGAACCCTCCTCCCCGACCGCCATGGGAGCCTATTCCCAAGATTCTCTTTACCGGCGAAGGACTTCTCTCGCGTGCTAACGATCTGCCACTCCTTACCATCATGGCACAAGAACTCATCAGCTCCCTTGCTGATACTACTCGAGTATATACGGACGGATCTGTTCTGCCGGGCGGTGAGGCCGGCTACGGCTTCTGCGTAGACGGCGGTCAGACCGTCTCGGGCGGCCTGCCGCCAGGCACGACGGTGCTCGCTTGCGAGCTCATAGCTATTAGAGAAGCGCTGCACAGAGTGGAGGACCTCACCCTCCCCACCGGCGCCACTGTCTCTGTTCTCTCAGACTCTAGAGGCGCCCTTCGTAGCATTGAGGGGATGGGTAATCGCACCAGACCTGGAGTGGTTCATTCCATCCTGGACTCTGTATCTAGTCTAGCTATAAAGGGAACCCAGGTTCACTTCCACTGGATCCCTTCCCACGTCGGTCTTGCAGGCAACGAGAGGGCGGATCGAGCAGCCGCCGCGGGGTCGGCTGGGTTGTCTGATTTCTCCCTGCCTCTGCGTCCATCTCCTGCCGAAGTCAAAACCCAAGTCAAAAATAAACTGTGGCGTAAGTGGGACGACGAGTTCCTTGACTGGTGCGGAGATGGGTGGCACCGTACCCTGGTTCATGGACGCCGTCCCATGCCCCTCTGTGCTAACTGCCCTCCCCATCTCACCACAATCATGCTACGATTGTGTACAGGAGTGTGTCCTCGTCCCTTCTCTTTTGCACAGTGTACCTGTGGCAATGAGGTCAATTATGACCATTGCATTCTCTCCTACTCGGTTCTTGAGACTGACTTCGCCACAGTCAGGTCATTCTGTCGAACTCTGCGTCTGGGCACCATAGCCGACGTTGTGGCGTATTCCCTCTCTTGTGACTTTGGCCTCCTTCTGAGGACGGCGGCATGTGCCTACCACTCTAGTGTGGCTGCATACCTCTAGTCCATACGGTGTCCAATGCTAGACCCCGGCATCTCAGACAGCATCTAATGACGATTCTAACCAATATCGGACACACTTACCAAACGCTTGACACCTATAGTTGAACCTTTTTAGGTCCTGGGTGTCAGCTCCAAGGACTGACCATACTAACTAAGTGACAACTCGACTATTCATCTTGACATAAGACACCTACCAAACGCTCGACACCACAGTTGACCCCTACGGGTCCTGGGTGACAGCTCTAAGGACTGACCACCACACATGGCGTACCTACAGTTGACTTCGTAGTCCTGGGTCCCAACTTACCATTGACGGAGACACTCACCTTTAACCGAGACAAGACATAACACATATCATGGTAATGACTCTTCCAGTTGACCCTATGGGTCCTGGAGTCACCAAACAGGGACTGACTACTATCTGAATCGACGACTCCTAACTGACAAATGCGTCCAGATTCATCTAACAACTCTACGTTGGGACTCTCTCCCACACTAGACATTGGCCATGGCCATAGGAAGACATCTCCATACATGGTCTGATGCTCATCACACGTAACTCATTCTAACAGCCGGACGTAACCTTGACGACCGCTGACTTCCCCGTCCCTTGGACTGGTAAACTTATCACTGACAGACCCTTTCTTACGGTCCATTCCTACATAGACTCCCACAATCTGGGTGCAATTATTGATATGATGGGCTCTATCCTGTTGTTTTACATTTTTTCTGATCTCATAATCCCTTTTTAAATGTAATATTCGTCCTTTTAAACGTGGTCCTGATAGGATTTTTAACCCCCCGAACTTGAGGCATATAGAAATTTTTTTTTAACACATTTGAAATCTATTTTTTGTAAAAATAAATTCTTAAATGCATAGTCCCCCATATGCTGATGTGTAGGGGACTATAATTTACCATACGATACGATGGTCTAAGCATTAAAGGCGAAACCTCCTCTGATGGGACCTTTGGTAAGGAGAACTAGGCTTTATGAATGCATTTGTAAGCTTACTACAATGAGCTCCTTAAGCTCACGGAGAATCACCTGAAATTGAAGGCCAGTATGTCGAACTTTTTGTCCACCTTTGTCAGCAGGTTAATTACCTTGATGTTTAATTCGTTGCCTCCCTTTGCTTCTTGTATTCCTTGCTCCATAATTATGTCTGCTGTACGGTGCTAGCCATTTTGAGTGAATTTATCGTAAATGTATATATATATAGCTGGACCAAGGCATATCGAATGTCCGAGAGCTACCAGTTTTATATTTGATTCATGTTTTTGCCTCAGCAGTCTCTGATATTCCATGTAAAGCTGAGGCCGTGAAGGATTGTCTGAAGTAATTACAGTAGCCACTAATAGTTGAGGTCATCCTCATGCAAAGAGACTTGGTACTAAAACGCCGCAGGGGCCTACGTTCTTTGGATCAACTAAATCTAGTCTATGTTCGGTGGGGTGAGCGAAATTTTATAACTTGGCCTGATAGAATGTATTGATGTTTCAAGCTAAACATCCCTTTTGAAAAACCAGTAGCATGGCTTGACCTGATCGTCTCCTTCTTCGTTCGACGGTTGTGTCAGAATGCTGCCAAGAACTGGGTTTATCTTTCTCATGTCTTTTGGTGGTGGGCTTATAAAATTTTAGCCAAAGTTTTATATATAAAATTTGTCTCCATGTGTGCTTCACCAGGGGTTTGACAAGGTAGATGTACCATTTTGCTGCCTTCTTTCGAAAGCTTGACTCCCTTCATAATTATTGTCAGTGATTCCACTGTGGGCTGGAGAACTACTTTGGTTTTCTTGGCGAGTGTGCACAACCGAGAGAGTCTAGGGTTTATACGAAACGTACAATATAGTATTCCCCAGCAGTCTCTGATATTCAGAATGGTCAAAGGGACGTCGGGATCAAACTGTATTCTCCAGAGATTCATTCATATTCTGCTGCCTACAATCGGATTTTCCTTGGCCGGCAAGCATGCAGGGGGAAAAATCGAATCGAGATTAGTCGGGTGAAGGGGGAAAGGCCGGCACATTTACAATGGGCTTAGAAGACTGGGAGTAGGGGAAATACTTTGATTAGTAGGGTTGAGTGTCAGGGAAACAGAATACATACAGCGTACAGGAGCAAGGGCCATAGCAGTAGCATTGTTAATCTACTTAATGATCACTGCACTGTGCTGTCCGTTAGTTGTTGTTTGTGTTGTTGTTGTTAATGAGGATAATGCAGTATTCCGATTCTGGCAGTTTGTAATTTCTGCAAGGTGAAACTGGAACTGGAAAACCATCTATAATCTATCGAGCTCGAGTACCTATTTGTAGTATGTTTTGCTCACACAAGCACATCAGGTATTCACTTGATTCCAAAATAACCAAGATCAATAATAATTTATGTTACGATTTCGTGACGAATTAAAGCAATAACTTCATTGAAATCGTGGTAGCCAGAGCATAGACACCTCTCTCTCTCTCTCTCTCTCTCTCTCTCTCTCTCTCTCTCCAATTGGTTTTGTTTATAGCTTAAAAAAATAATTCCGGTTCCAGATACTTCTCCCTCAGTTTCACTTTCAATGATTTACATCCGAGAATGTTCATGAACAGGTATACAACATCATTAGCCAAACCCTTTTTGTAATTGGTAAACATGCATGCTCCTTTACTGTTTTCAGTTCTCAGGAATGCAGGGCTGAAAACTTCTGAGAGAATGAGAGACAAATTATGCTTACCGTTCACACCCATCAATGAGTCTAATGAAGATTTATGTTGTCGTAGAACGGTCAGTACTCGCGTACGCTGACATCAAAAGCGAAGCGAGGAGACGCGTCTTGAGAAAACACAGTAGTCACTCCAATGCTTCTTTCTGTTCCATGAGAGAAAAACTAATCTGAAAGCTTGCTGCAAGCCTCTCCCTGCTGCCGCAGACTTTGTGCTGCCTGCGGTGGACACTTGCAGCTTCGAGACCTCTTTTTCTTCCTCTCGAACCTTGGCTTTCCGCCATGCGGTCAAAGAGAGCGAAACGAGACTTGTTGTTGTTGTTGTTGCGACGGGCTTCCTAAGTTCGCTCCCTTGACTACATTTTCTCCAATGAAATCGCAGTTTTTTATACTTGCTGTGTACTCCCTCTATTACTGTAAACACTTCCGGTAATGCCATGAGATTGGTGAGTCAAAAGATAATTTTATTTTAATTCTAATACCCAAGGCTGTTTTCCGTCCAAACACTTTAAGGTTGCTATCCTTTGCTTGCTGTTCTCACTGGATTTGGTCTGCTTTAGAATTGTACTTGTAACTGTAAGTGATTTTTTTTTTAATCCCCCATAATCATTTGAATTAACTTTTGTAAGTGTTCTCATTATCATTCGTCATTTGGTGTCTCTCACTCTCTGAACTTCTGAAGACTGAAACTAGTAAAACGACAATCATTAGCATTTGCAGGCTACGCCTATGGGCTATTCAAGGAGCTTTAACCAGAGCTTCACGTTTTATGGTGTCCGTCAGAAATAGTTTACATAGCTTATAATATATACAAATTCCAGAGGTAGAGGATGCTAGAGGGCAGCAGATTTCTAATTGGCTAATCACTAATGCCATGGAATACAATTTTAAATGTACCACTAATATTGGACTTTATTTTTACCTGAATAAAGAGGCTATTAATAGAATACAGTAGTGGACTTGTTCAGTTGGGGAAAAGAGTTATAATCAATTATTGTTGCTCGAATACATGACTTACAGTACACTTAGAAAGTACAATGTCTTCATTGTTTCTTTATTCAGTATTGGCTATTGTCTCCATGACTCCATGAGAACAAAACATGTCAGTTTATAAATGAATTACTCAATTAGTTTCATTGTTCAGGTTGGTGTGACCATTTTCTATCCTCAGATTTTATTGAAATCCTCTAGTCTAGTATTGTACATTTGCTGGTTTCTGAATGGGACAAATTCTGTCTTATATATATACTAGACTTGACTCGTTAGAAGTTGGAGGCTCTTTCAGTCTTTGTGAGTCTGCTTGTCATTCTACAATTATCAAACTTGGAATAAAACATAGCTGCTAGCATTCTGTAATAAGATACAAATATGTGTGTACACATTAAAAAAAAAAATCCTAATTTAGACAAAAACAAAACAACACATTTTGTGTTATTTTGCCTTGTTTTTGTCTAAATTACTAATTAACGTTCTTTTGATTTATGTACACATTTGTTTCTCATTATTATAATGATAAAACTTGTACTTGTATATATGTCGGAAATGTTAGTGTTTCCAAACACTGGATGATCATGTAGAAAAGGAACTAATAACAATGAATATTTCACATCACACTTACCACACAAATGTAAGGCAGTGTGATGCTGTCAAGTTCTTCTTTTTTCGTAATACTGTGGATACCCCGTTTTCGAGGAAGTGACTCCACAACTTTGGCGTGCTCAGCGAAGGGTGTTCGCAGATTTAAAATCAGGCAAAAGTACTATTTGAGGATGATGCAGTGAGGTAGTCTGACTGGGTTAAAATTGTGTTAAGACATATGTACACGTAGTTTTAGGAGGTATTCATTACAAGATGTTTATGCTCCAGTCTGTCAGCGATGATCTGAAAGATGCCACAGACGAGGCTGATGCTGATTCAGCGCTCAGTGAGTTCCATAACCTGGTAGCTGACGGGAAGAAGGAGTGCTTTAACACATCTGTTCTAGTGTGGGGGACAAGGAGTTTCATGTTGTGACCCCTAGTGCTCTGGTGGGCTCCACGCACAAGTTCCAGTTGGGAAACGTCGACAAGGCCGTGCATGATACGGTACATCATGGTCACCTTGTCTACCTGTCTCCGCTGTTGCAAGGGTTCCAGGTTCAGTTTTTCCAACATGGATGTTGCGCTGCTAGTCCTGCTGAGGTCATGTAGGATATGACGGGCTGCTCGTCGTTGGACCATCTCCAGTGTGGAGACTAGATGTTGTTGATAGGGATCCCACACGACCGCTGCGTAATCCAGTAAAGGACGGGCGAGGCTCTTGAAGCACTGAGACTGGACTCCTGCCGAGCATCCTCTGAGGTTCCTGTGGGCAAAAGCACTGGTCTTGTTGGCTTTCGCTACTGTTGCCTGGACGTGTTTTCCACAGTTTAGGTCTCCAGATAGGTTTACTTCAAGGTATTTTCCTCCGAGACAGTGTTGAGGGTCTGGCTATGCAGTTTGTAGCTTGAGGGGATCCTTCATTCTTCATTGGAGACACTGAGCTGTTAGATCCTTTTCTACCTGTATTATATATATATTGGCTGCTGCATGGTTTTATCAAACATAGATTTGTTGAGTTTCTAGTGGCTGCGTATATTTTTTAAGGTGTAGCAAGGCCTTTGAAATGAACTCTTTCTGACCTTTTGTGCTATTTTTATCAATCAGCAGTATTGTAATTATGACCTATTCATCATTGTCCTGTTGAGTATTATCATAGTTCAACTTCAAATTGCATTACCATGATAAGAATGTGTTTGACCTGGCCTACTATTCCAGTTTAATAATAGGCCTTGAGAATCGCACAAGCATTGTTTCTAAGGAGTAAGGTTTACTTTTACTAGCTGATCTATTTATGTGATAACAATGTGTTGAATGTGATGTCCGCTTTCGTATATGGCATGCTTGTCCATTTCTGGGACAGCTGCAGGTAGTAGTAGTAATTAGTAGTAAAAATGTGTTTTACATCCTACTAGCCTTGTATCCTAAGAAACGTTGTATATAGTTGGTAGTGGTACTGGTAGAGGTAAATGTTATTTTAATGATCAGACTGTGTTTTACATGTTTGTCCTTTGTTTGGAGAAATATTAATATAGCTGAACTAGTGGCTATTAAAATAACGGAGTACAGTTGGTTCAGTGGTGTACTCACATATCAGGTGATAACATTTGCCATTGGTTCAAACCCTGTTGATGGCCAGGAGTAAAAATAATAATAATTAATAATATTAATAATAAATAAAAATTAATTAATTATTTTTAACATTACCCAGAAACTCTGCGCCTTTACTCCTTTGGATGAGAATATAAACCAAGGTCTGGTCTGGGCATGCACACATTCAATCGCATAGACTTTAAAGATCCTGATGCTCATGTCCCAGACTGCTACCCAAATACACCCAGCACTAGGTCCCTTCTTCCCATCCCCCTGATCCCCCAGGATTGTGCTCGATTGTCTGGGCGTCAGACTATACGCCTAATGTTTGCAGGTGGGCGCCTCGGGCGGCTTGAGGTAGATCCTGTATCGATCAGCATTTTGAGCAGCTCTTGAGTTGGAAAGATGCTATATAAGATTGATAAAATAAATTAATGAATTAACTCTCTCCCCGTTGGCATATTTTATGGTGGGTTATCTTATCAGAATTATCATTTATTATCCTTTATTGACTTGCTAACACATAGTACATTACTACATGTGATGTGTAACTAAGTGTAACATAATTTCATGATTAGTATCCTGTGATGTATTGAGATAGAAAAATAATCAGTGTTACTGTGTTTAAAGGGTCCAGCGGACTGCTAAGAGCCGAATCAGGACCACACAAAACTATTCAAAATCAGACTAAACCGTTAACATTAAAATATAATAAAAAATTTACATAAAACTAACATTAACTGATGAAATTTAACCAAGCACACAAACAAGATGACATGACCTATATGCAGCGATAAAACAAAGCAACATAAAAATTTAAACAGGTTTTGACCATTGCAAAAAAATCTCATTAAAACAAAAGCTATCGAATCAAAATATCTTTCTCTCTCATCAACCAGGTCAGCTTTATGTCTTTTGAATTATAAATTATTCAGCCACGTGGTAAACATTGTTTTATTTTACAATATTTTAAATAATGAACTTTAGAGTTGATCCTTTCATTTTAGCTAGCAGTTGATTGTTTGAAAAATTTGCAGTTTTGAACAAGTAGCAATGTTTTGAATGGAAGTGTCATATTTTCTTTCATTTGCTTTGAAACTTACTCATTGACATTGTTCTTCCTGAGATTAAATGTTTAGATTAATTAAAACATCCATTTTGTGCTTACCAAACTTTCATTCACAAAATATCTATTACTTCTGTTTTATTTCTCTTCAGACAAAAAGGGCAGCGCACACCATGGGCATGATAAGACTGATGAGATAGAAGTTTGAGCACAAGAAACCATGATAGCCCTCAGCAGCCACTCATCCATCTGTCATTCTCATCAAGCTTCGCATCGCTCATCTGTTGTTGCCATTACCGTTTGCCTGTTGCTGCTACCGCCATGAAGGTTCTGAAGGATCAGATCTCTCGTTTGTACTACACTCATGGGCTCTTCTGTGCCAGTCATCCTTTGGTCATCTTAATAGCTGTCTGTTGTGTCATCTTGGTTACTTGGTGAGTGTTTTCAACACCCTTTCACCTTTGCATGCATGTATTCAGAAATGTAGATTGAACTAAATTTCAAGGAATTTTAAGATATATAAATATTTAGTCAGTTTGTTTGTATTTTTTAAAATAGCTTTTGCAGTTTTATCATTTGTGTTCTTCTGGAATATTAAAAAATATTGTAGTGCCTTTTTGTCCCTCTTTGAGTAGATTAACGAATGATGTGTTGTTGGGTTTTCTTTTATTTATGTACAATTATCATTTATTTCGCAAACAATGTTTGTGCAGGGGAGAGGTAAGCTTATACATGTTTATAATAGCTTTTAAGTTTAAAATACTCATTGTTTATTGATCTTTTTTGTGTCGTGCCTTTCAGCTATCCTTTGTTGAATGTACCACTGCCTGGCAATGCACCGTTGGAGCACAGCACATACAGGGGAAATTATTCTGTGCCATCCAGAGTCTACACAACGCCTGTCAATGGTGATGATGAGGATCTCAAGCGACCACGATGGGTAAGCAAGGCTCCCCAATGCGCCGAGATCAGGTGTAAACACCTTCGACCCTCAAAATCACGCCTTAGAATTACTGATCAGGTGTGAGAAGTACGTCTTAAATGTTACAATTGGGCTTGAAAACAGACCTAAAAAATATATCTATGGCGTGAGAAGATTGTGAACGTGATGTTAAGCGAGGCAAAAGGTTTGTTTTATCTGAGTGAGTGTCTGACAATTATCTGCATCTTACAAGAGTGTTTACTGTTTTGGGAAGAATCATATATAAAATTTGCACGCCATGCGATGGAAAATTTAGCTCGATGTTCATTGGTTTACCTTCTGCACTATCAATCAATCACAAAGCTCTTAATTCGTCACTCTGTGCTTAGAAAGTGATGTCATAGTTTGATGTGAATGTGTATGTATGAATCACTGTTATAAATGTGCGCATGACATGTGTGTATTGGTTTGTCAAAAATGTTCTTGTGCGCTTTTGTCAATCGTTTATTTTTACACTCCTTAAAATGCTTAACAAGGAGTGCAGGGACTGCCAAATAAATCCCACTTACCAGTTCTCGGGGCAAGTAAAAAAAAATTTGCAGGAAAGACAAATCATAAAAGTCATTTGCCTGGGGAGAGGGGGGGGGGGGGGTGTAAGTTAAAAGCTGTGAATGTAAAACAACACATCTGAATCATGTTTATTTTGATCTACATAGTAGCCTGTGGAATGCGTGTTTGGTCTATTTGTATGTGCACAGATTATTCTGTGCCTGTTTTTATGTGTTTATTGGGTGTTTTTTAATTTTTTTTGCTTTCACTATGTGGGCAAGTACATTTTTGAGCGGGAAAGTAATTTTTTGAGCAGGAAAGTTAAAAATGACATGTTGCTTACCCGGGACAAGCTCTTGTTGAAAAAAATTTGTAAACCCTGGAGTGAAAAAAATGCCTTAAAATTGTTAAATGGAAGTGAGCCCACTCAGATTCATTGCAAATGGGGAGCCCTGGGTAAGAATAGAAATAGTTCTCAACGTATACTTTAAAGGAGCAAATTTATGTTGACGCGAAATGCTCTCTTGGAAGAAAAACACACTGCCTTTCCTGGGCAAGTTGGTGCAAACATAGACAATGCAACGACAATGCTGTAACTTTGTTGTTTACAATACTGTCATTGACTTGCTCTGAATGAACAGACTGGAAGTAAAAGAATATTTTTATAATTTATCCTGAAGTGAAGTCACTTTATATACATTAACAGATGTGTGTGATAAACCAGATTTAGTGTACCAAACTATGGCTTTATATAGAACTCAGCAAAAATCTAATGGTTTCTCCGTGCAACAGTTTATTTTAACCAGATCATTTATGCATTTGCAGTATGTGGGTGCGCCAGTCGGTTACGTGCAGCAGATTGTTGTCAAGGCAACGGTGTCGCCATGGCAGCCACATCAGATGTTGGGGGTGGATGGGATTCGGGCCCCCCTGGCCAAAGTGTTTGACATCCTGAAGCTGCTGGAAGACTTTCAGCATCAGACAAGGTAGTATGTTTGTTATTTGTTAAAGTCGTTTGAATGAAGTTGATAAGGTGACTTAATGCTGCACTGTAGCTGCACTACTTTCATTGCCCTAGTCAACAGTATTTCACTGATTGATTGACTATAGAAATGAGAGGTTAATTTGAATTTTGTAATTATTTTATATTTACTTTTATATTTATATTTATACCCATGTAAGTAACGAATTGTTTTCAACTTTAAAAAAAATAAGAAAAAGAAGTAAAGTTGGAACTGGTTCTGTCAAATAAAAATTATAATTGATTTGATTCCTTTTCAATCGGATCATACCTTCGACAGAGATGGTATTGAAACACTGGAGGATGAGTGCTTGAGGATTGAGGAACCCACTGTGCCTGGCAGCATAAAGTCCTTACTGCCTCAGTATTCCTGCTTCATCATTTCTCCGGCAAACCTCTGGCATAAAGACTTCAAACGGTCAGAACACTTGTACAAAACAAATATTGACTAATTGAACTTTTTTTTTTTTGGAGTCTTGTTGGTTCCTTAATTGTATGTTCTGCAATTTTCTTTATTTACAGATTTGTTTGGGTGTTTTTACCCCAAAGATTAAAGTGTTGACTATTTGGCAGGTTCTGGACTGCACTGTTGTCCTGATTGATTAATTGATTGACTGACTTGCATAGCAATGTAAGTCTTATATATTCATCCCACAACCACTCCCCACCAACAAACAAAAAAAGTCAAGCATTTTGCAAATGTGTGCAAGATGAGTTTTATTTTTTTTCTGGGCACTCATTTTCATGTTAAATATTGCAAGTTCCATAACAAGCATGTGAGTCATATGGGCTTTGCCCTTCTAGTTGAAAATAGCCAGCAACCTCTAGTACTGATTCGACAATATCACATAATTTTGTTCCTTTTCAGGTATAGCAAAGATGGTGATATTATTGAGACCATCTTTAGTCAGTACGGCCAGTCGATGCAGACGCCCCCTTCTTTTAAAGGTCAGTACTCGCAAAAGTCTTATTTTATTTTCTAAAAAGTGTAAACAGCATCGTTTCAAGTTCTGTGATTTCTGTCAATTCAGTAGTGTGCTGTTTTGTTGAATGTCAGGGTTTCTTTGATGTTTGCATTGTTTGGAATATTAGGGTTCCTATGGGATTTTTGTTTGTGCATGGATTTGAATATGTTTTGATTTTGGGGACCGCAAAATTTATTCCAGTGAAATCTGACCTGGCTGGTACAGAGCGTTTTTGTATAAAATACTCTGACCGACACTTTTAAGTAAAAATCTTGCTTTGTGAATTAACAAAACATGTTGCTCATTTTCCTTATGTTTCATGTGTAGTTTTCATCTGTTCAGTATTTTCTCCCTCCAGATCTGTTATTTGGTGTGTCTTGGAAGGATTCCGGCATCACTCGATACTTCTTTAGGAAAGACCAGCGTGTGATCTCTTACGCTGTCACTGTGGTGCTGAAGAAGTATGATCAAAAGTAAGTTTTTACAAATGTCCCTAAAGTTTGAAGAAAACTTGTCTTTTGGCACATCTGAATGATGAAGGCAGTATTCAATGGCAAGAAGATACACGTATTTTTGTGTTTGTTTTGTAGTTGGGAATCAGAACTAGTCAAATTTTAGTCAGTCTGTTTGTCGTATCTCAAGAACTACTAAACAGATTTGTTTAAACTTTATAGGAACATTATCTGGATTAGTGGCCAGCTTCCCGTGCCATTGTATATGTTCAGTTTCAGAGTCAAGGTGACTGGAGTCAAAATCTTTGCTAACAGATTTTGCTCTATGTCTCAAAAAACGACTGAACCAATTTTGATGATTTGTTGGGGTATACAGGCCCTGGTCAATCACTTTGCTATGCATGTGAGAGTCTGTAAATACATTTTGTTTGGCTTGCCATATTGTTCTCTTTTATTTTACAATAAATTATGTGTAAGCTGATGCGCATCAATTCATCTCTCTCAATAATGACTGTGGCAGTCAGTGAAAGCAACATTTTGTTTTTATTATTTTGAACTTTAGTTACCTGGAAAATTTATTTGTGAAAAGTTTAGAAAGTTTTTTTTTTTACTTGTGTGTAATAATTTTATTTTAAGGTTTATCGATTCTCTGAGGCAAAAGTTGGAATCGGCATTTCCGGAAACAACCTACAACGTCAACAACTCAGAGATCACAAGTTTGGTACATGTGCACTATAAAGATTTCAACTACATCGTGGAGTACACTCCCTTGTTCGTCACATATTTTGTGTTGCTGCTTTACATCTATTTTTCCGTCCGTAAGTGCAAGATTTTGAACATTGTTTTTTTTTTTAATTTTTAGTTGCCATTATGGCGCAGCTGAAAGACAGGGACATGATCTCAACTTTTCCTGCTGCATCATATGGTAACATTGTAATCCCCCCTGTTGGGGTGCCGGGGGTTTCAGTATAAATAGTATCCACACTTTCAGGAAATTTAGTGCTTTTAAGTTCCCACTGTCGCTGTCTTTCTCATTTGTTCTTTCTCTTTCCTGCTCTGTTCTATCAATCTGCTATACTATCTTCTTCTTCGCTAGACCAGTCACCTACCTTTTTTCTTGAAAACTCTTTCGGGACAAGACTCCTTATTTGTTTGTGAGGTCTGTTGGATCAGCTTGGGAATATTGGACGCTTTCTGCCAGGTGGTCACTGGGGCTTCCTATGATGTTATTATTTAGCAATGTAGGCATTTAATATGTATGTGTTTTGTTAATAATTTATAATGATGTTTGTACAGTAAAACCTCCGTTTTGAGACCCTCTCTTAAACGACTTCCTCCAACATACGACCGGAAAAAAATTCACAGATGCTTTGTACTATATAAACGACCTCTCTTAAACGACTACCTCTAAAACCCGACTTGCGACCTTCAAATAATTGTAATTTTACGACTTAGCAATTGAAAAATTCAGATTCCAAAGCAATACTATATTTGTGCGCTTGAAGAAAACAGTTTAGTTTACAACTTTTAACAGCAGACGATGCATTAAAGCAGCTTGAAATACTTGAAGGAGCTGACCAAATTTGCCCTGAGCAAGGGCCTGTCAGATCTTGCCGACACCATGTCTGGTGTTCAAAGTGACATACTAAATGAACATGCACGAATGGGGGGATCATGCAAACAAACAGAAATAACCGCTTTCTTTAAAAAAAAAACACACAAAAAAAAACAACTATTCAATGATTGAATAAAAATAATTACAACAATATTAATGGGGTTATATTATAAATAGTTATAACTCCAAACATGCACTCAGCACTTACATACACTTTTAAACAACTATCATACCAACATTGTTTTTATTTTGTAAATAATGAGGAACATGAAGATATTGACTGTATTGGTTGTGAGACAGTTTAATCTATATTTCTGAAAGATGGTAGATGTTCCCTATACTTAAAAGTTAATGGTATGTGTACTTTTTGTACATGTATTTATTTTACTTACTTAATTTTCTAAATATCTTTTTGGAAAATGTCCTACCTCCTTTTTAAGACCCCTCCAATTTAAGACCTCATTTTAATGGCAATTTAAAGGTCTTAAAACGGAGGTTTTACTGTATTCTATTTTGTTTTTGTAAACGGGGGTTCGAGCCTAAGCGTCCCCTACGTGGGATGTCTTTATTGTAAAGTGACTGGCTGGTGGAGAGTATTCAGTTTTACCACTAGGGTTGTTTCAGCAGATCTTTTATGCAGATCAGGGGTTGTTCGGTCCTGATTTGGCTCGGAAGAGTCCGCTGGACCTAAAGCAATAATCATATAATGTAATGTAATGTAACATTGTAATTGTTCAGTTTGTTAAGTTCAGTTTGGCTTTTAATAAACTATGCACAAGTTAATAGAAGCTTTTAATCTGATGTGTTTTATCTCCTTCAACCTTTTTTTTTTTACTTGTCTCCCTATTTGACATTACAGCATGCAAAACGCCACAGTAAAATTATAGAAAGAGAGCATGTTGTAAGAAATGGGGTCATCTTACTTATGCCAATGAGTAAAGAGATCAGAGAGATACTATGAGCATTTTAATTTGCCCTCATTTTGTGCCTTCTCTTTTTTTGTTATGTTGATTTGTTATTACGCTGTATACAATGTAACATCCAGTTAATCAGAAGTGTGGGCTGTGAAATTTTCATTCACAACAGAGAAAATGTAATTCAGACAAATGGAGTGAATCATTAGCATGCCTTGTCAAAGTTGGATGAGTCAAAACTTCATTACAACGGAGGAGAAAAAAAATGTAATAGGCCTTTTGTCAGCGTTGAGCTGTTTACTAAGCATGAAGCTGGGCCAAAAGCCACACTGACCACAGTGTGATTATCAAGAGGTAGTTGAGGGCACATGTCTACACTCTGCCTATGCATGATAGATCTCTGGCATCCCAGTTGCCTGTTTATTGGAGACTGTGGTCTTTTGAGATAATTGAGTAAAATGAGTGTGATTTCTGTGTTCCAGGTAAAATTGAGATGGTGAAGTCACAGTTTGGTTTGGCAGTGAGCGCTGTGGTCACAGTCGTCTCCTCTCTCCTTATGTCTCTCAGTCTCTGCTACTTCTTTGGGCTAAACCCTACGCTCAACGGCAGGTGGGCACCAATCTTTTCTCTCTTTTTTTTTTTTTTTTTTTTTCATAACAGAATAAGTGTGTGGCATCTAGCAAACATACTTTCTTGTCAAATAAACTCGTATATGTACTGGGATAAACAACAGAAGAAATGTGTTCTTGTTGCTACTATCCATTGTGCGTGTGTTTTCAGTGAGATCTTTCCTTATCTTGTGATGATCATTGGACTGGAGAACGTACTAGTCATCACCAAGTCTGTGGTCTCCACTCCAGTTCATCTGGATGTTAAGATCAGGGTGGCTCAAGGTACGGTCACTTTCCGTTCATAAACAAACATTTTCTTGAATGCAGACTGGGTATGCACACAAATGTATCACACTCTGGATGCAAAGATAACATGAGACTAGGAGTAACAGTCCAATCAATTGCACAGGACAAAAATCGCCTGTTCATTTATTTAAAGAGGATTGGGTGCAGTATTATTTGTTTGTTGAATGTCAGCTTTCAAACTTTGTATGTGGGACACATGCATAATTTTTTGGCTGCTATGTTCATGGCTAGACTGATTGTAGAGATAAATGTTAATCTTGGTTTTCCTTAATTTCTTCAGTATGACAGAGGTTTATAAAAGAAATCTCAGCCACAGTATTGATAACTTCATTGCCGGATAATAGTTCACGTATTGTGTATTATTTGCCACGTCCGATTGTTTCAGGTCTGAGTAAAGAAGGATGGTTCATCACCAAAAACCTTTGCACAGAGCTTCTCATTATATTCATTGGCTTCTTTACCTTTGTTCCAGCTATTCAAGTAAGAAATGTATTGATACTTGATAGTGACCCTTTGCCTGTCTGATTTGCTTTATGTTTTAAATTACTGTATAAATGAATAGTTCTTTGTAGGAATTTATTTAGCACATAATCATTTTCATGCAAACTGCTTGATCACAGCACTTTTAGAAACAAAGGCATGCTTTTAAGAAGAAAAAAAATGTAAATAAAATGAACAATACCTCATTGAGTTCATATACAGCTTCTGTCTACCCTACTGTAGCATGATACACATGGTTTTAACAATAAACAAATCCATTTGCTTCACACAAAAGATGTTACCATTAAAACTTCATCTTTGCTATAAATATGTTTACATGTTTCTGATTCTTTCAGGAATTCTGCTTGTTTGCACTTGTGGGCCTGTGTACAGATTTTTTCCTGCAGATGTTCTTCTTCGCTACTATCCTCTCTGTTGATATTAGACGTATGGAGGTATGAGGTACTTTTCCTCCCTTCCCCCCCCCCCTCTCCCTCCCTACCTACCTTCATTCACCCCCCTCCCCCTTCTCTCCCTCTCCCCATCTGGACTGTTTTTCTTTAATTGTCAGGAGAAATAAAATGAGTACAGACAGTTTTAATAAATTGATCCTTGATGATGAGGATATTGACTGCACATCCTTGAACACATTTGTAATAATAAAAGGTGACCCATATATACAGGCAAAGTGCATTAGTGTTGTTTAGTTGTCTCCAAAAAGTACTGCTACCCTGTATTTGATTGAAAATATAATTTTTTTCTTTATTCTATTTTTGTGTGTGAATATAGACAATATTTTAATTTATTGCAGAAAATGTCTTCTTTGGAAAACCTGTTAAGTCTGAAAATTTTTGTAAGTCAAGTCAATTCAATGCATTCTTTATTTCTCAGAAAGAAAAATGTGGGTTGTCGCTTTGCAGGACAAGACAAGATTTTATAATGGCAATAAACACAGTGACAGAAATGGAATAGTTACATAACATTGAGGGGAAAAAAAATAAAAATAAAAAATAAAAAATAAAAATAAAAACACCACAAATCACACACACACACACACACACACACACACATACACCTACACCCACACACACACACACACTCAATTTCGTTATTACAGTATAATATTCAGCTCAAACATACCAGATACACAACATTTGTACCCTTGCGTGCATATGCATGTAATCACACACACACACACACCCACACACACACACACACACACACACACACCCAATATTACATAGGTTACATTACATGTAGGAAAGGATCCGTTACAACAAATACGTTCATAGCAGATGGAAGAGGTTACGCGAATGAGCACTCTCGGAAGGGGTAAGTGGTGGAAATGGGTCGGTGGTAGCAAAACAGTGCGGGGAAGGGGGTGGGTTTTAACACTTTACATGACAGTTGATGTTAATGTATTTTCTACCTGTTGTTCTGATATTTTTTGGTATGTTTTCTTTCTGGATCACACTAAACATGCGTTTTGGATTTGTTAAACTTGATTTTATTTCTGTGTGTGGTTCAGCTGGCCGACTTAAATCGCCAGAGAGTCCAGACACCCACCCTTCAACCGTCCGATGATGCTGGATCTCATCTGGCCTTTGTCACACCACTGGTCAGCTGCCCTTTTAAATCCCGCCCTCTTGCACTCCCACCGACACCTCCCTCTAGCTCGTCTGCCTCTTCTCCTCCTGCCCCCTCTCACTCGCGCACTCCGTCGATCGGAGAAAACTGGCAGCCGGCGCCAAAGATGTACCGCTCATTGTCTGCCCCCAAGTTGGATCTGATGTTCCCAGCTGCACAGGATGATTTCTTTGACAAGATGCCCCGACGACTCAAGTTCTTCTACTTCTGGGCCAGGACAAGAATGTTTCAGCGCTTGATCATGGTAGCATTAAAAAAATATATATATATTGACTTGTAATTGAATGTGATTCTGCATACTTGTATTGAAGACAGGGGCAAATTTACACTTGGTCACTATTATTGCAAAGAGGGGAACAGAAGGGTCTTAGTCTCTGCTCTAGCATCAGGAGAAAATTCAATATTGCATGGTATTAAAAAGTGCTTGAATTTTATGTGACCGAAAAAACGAATTTCACATCATTCTTTCCCATCCATGCAGTAAACGTGGTATCCATGTTCTTGGAGATTTCTTAACAGTTGAGTGTGTTGTAACAAAGAAGGGGTTAAATATTTTCCATGCTCTCGGGGCCCCAGGCTGGTTATGAGCATAGCAGGCATGCCTACCGTACGAATTTCCGTATTTATTCCGGAAATTTGAAAAACTCTGCAAGCGCTACGGAAAATACGGCTACTTGTTTCACGGTCCGGAAATACATAAAAACAACATTGGTGGAAAAAAATCGAACTCGTTGGCCTGTGGTAATGAATCGCGTGACCTTTCTCCAAAGACAACCGAACCAGGTTTAATGCCGCAATGCGCAGTTGCAGTAGAGACACGTGGCATCAAAGTTTCCGGTAGAGGCACCGAAGTTTGCCGAACGAGTTTTTGCGCAGTTGCAGTGAAGATCGGTGCTCGTGAGACGGATTTCAAAACATAGCGTCCAAACGAATGGCTTAGCAAAGTGATTGTGAATCTGAATCTTCAAAGAAACCGTGCAAGGGGCAGACATATCTTGCCTCGTATTCGGAAAAGTGTCCTTTCGTTATTCGCGGCAGCACTGACTCAAAAGTACAATTTGTGCCAACCAGTTTGGCATCTCCGCCGGTGATGTGAACGACATCAAGCGGCACGCAAAAGGCCCACAGCATATCAAGAATTATGAGGCTTTGGAGAAGAAAAAGAAAATTGTGGCAGCAAAAGCAAATCAATATATCACTGGATTTTTCGCATAATATCAAAAAGGATGATTGCAAATACAATAGGTAGTAAAAGTAAATACGGAAATCATAATAGTAATACTGAAATTTGAAAAAGCTAATACTGAAACTTCAAATTGAGGGTAGGCATGCCTGGCATAGTGGTACATTAACATTGTAGACAAATAAATTGTTCACACATTTAACATTAATTGTATTAGTGTGTCAGAAAGGGAGAAAGGATGAGCCAATATGACTTAATTTTCTGGTCAACAGGTGTGCACTGTGATCTGGATAGGCCTGATCTTCTACAAGACAGGGCTAGTGGAGCATATCGCCACTAACCTGGAAGAAGCCTCCTCCTCTTCCTCTTCCCCACTCTCCTCACACTCCTCCTGGTCCCCTGCTGATCCAGCCTTGACCCCTGACCATCATGAGAGAGGAGTGGAAGAGGCTAGTTTGGGTAGGTGGTGGAGTAGCTTCAGTTGGTGGAATGGAGAGGAAGGTTCGAATAGCGGGTTGTTGGAGCACACGCAGCTGGAGGGGTGGAGGAGACTGTCACACAAGTTCTGGCCCCGCCTCTTTGCCTTGTACAACATCAGTTTGCCTGGCAGGTCAGTTCACTTACTGATGGATCCATTGATTGATTGCGTGAGAAACAGATGGATGCATTGATTGATTGTTTAATTGTTGGATTGATTAAATGAATGACTTAACATTTGCATTGATTAAATTAGCATATGTGCCTACGTTATGCCCTAGTATGTATTTTTATGCATTTTTAATCCAAAATACATAAATACGATTTGCCCGCTCAAAGTAGGCATTTTTACTGTTATGAAATACAATTTTTATTTTATACTATTTTTTTAACACAATCCAAGTCTGATCCACTATTTACCTTACTAACTGTTCTCAATGAGTTTATTTTATACTATTTTTTTAACACAATCCAAGTCTGATCCACTATTTACCTTACTAACTGTTCTCGATGAGCATGCATAACAAGAAATCTAATGTGCAAGATATGGTGCGCGTCTGCTTTGTGGTTATGGAAAAATGGTGTCAAGGAAACGTGCGCATGAAACGAAATCAAAACAGCAAAAACGAGGTGGAAGATACTACCAAAAAGCAACACCAAGACCAAGCAGACATTCAAAAATAACTATACCCAACGTTTTCCATGAATCGTTGACTCAAGAAAGAGCCTTCACCACGTGTACTGCACTCTGTGCAGAAAGGAATTTTGAATTGACCACAGTGATGGATATGACATATAGCGGCATATCGAATCCACCAGCCACAAGGAGCTCTGGTGTTCATAATTTTTTTGCCACTGGAGTGAAAATGGCTATGATAATGGCGAAATTCAACTCATTTTTTCAGCGTTTGTTAAAAATGAGCAAGTTAATCATAAGCAAGGAATGTTAAAAGGTAGTGTAATGTGACATAGGGTAAAAAGGTGAGAGAGGGGTTTAAAACATAATGTTCAATATAAATATTATCCTTTTAAATGTAATACTTGTTTGTTGTTTTTAATTGTGCATTGCGAGATTTGTAACATTATGCAAAATGCACATTTTCATGCAGCCGTTACACAAAATGCCCATATGTAGGCACCTCTGGATTACTTTAAATTCTGTATTTGTTGTCAAGAATTGACCCATCATGGAATCATTGGTAATTTTAGAGAAATTGAGGATTTAAAATTATCTGGTATTAGATTGATTGAATGTTTTTTTTCATTTCATAGAATCTGCGATTTACCAAATGACTTCATGATATGTTGATCTATCATGGGTTGCATGACCACTTTTTTTATTGATTTGTTAATTGATTGCAGGTATGTAAGTATACTTCCGTCCATCCACCTGTCAGCCAATGTCAACCCTGAATCCGTTGTCAAGCAGCGACACTCTACTGAGCAGGATCAGGTCAAGGTCAGAGTGCACCAGTCAGGGTCACTAGGCCAGAGTCAGCCTCAGAGTCATCAGAGTGGCAAAGTACCTCACAGTGATGAACATGAAAAGGTAAGTAACCACTTGGAGTGGTGGCTCATTATTAAGTAACAAACTCTATTTTCGCGAAGGCAAAAACGTGTTAAAAAAAAATTAACATAATTTTATTTATCCTTTATTTTATATATGATAACTTTTTCTGTAACTTTTATTATTATATGTCCTGACCTCATTTACTTCAACAACAAAAACAAAACAAGCATTTTCCAAAATTCTGAATTGTGTTTTAACAGAATGTCTGGAGTGAAGCAATGCCACCTTTGATGAGAAAAGCTTTCAACCCACAATCAACGAAAGAAACCATCATCACCGTCTTATTCGTCATCCTATCCGTCATTGTCATCACCTACTTCGCCATCTGGCTGTTCAAGTGCATGTGTCCCAGGAACTATTCTCGCTCAAAGCATTGGTGGTGGCGCTCTGCTTCTCGACGGCAGCGGAAGACTGGCAACTACAAGCAGATAAAAGAGACCCTACCTGTATCGCTGCGAGGCCACAGCCAGGTAACACTGGATTTTTCATCCTTTTTTTATCCTGAAGGGTAGGACAACATTTGTTGCAAAAATCAAGTTTTAGATCATTTTGCAGTTGAAATGCATTGTCTGCTGGTAAGGGAGGAAGTACAAATGAGGGGGTTCCCTTTAATTAATATTGCTTGGATTCAGAGACAAAATGAAGCAACTTATGATGAAATAATGGAGAAAGCAGCATAGTGGGGCTTGACAAGTAAGTAAATCTTTTGATGTCATGGGAGTCGGGTCAGATTGTGTGTTTCTTCGAGTATGACTGTACGTATACAGACATTGATTGTTGGCATTTATGATTTTGCACACATGGCAAAATATAACAACAAAATTCTTTAATATGTTTCTGCTTCTCTTTTATTTGCTATTTTTATTTTTTTAACATGTAAATAACTAACTTTACTTTTCAAAGCCAGAACGTTTGTTCTACCACACTTTGATAAAACCAGGAATCTAATCAGCAATCGAACACCCATTTGAGAAAATTATTCTTCGCCAACAGAGTTTCTTCACCTTGGAATGTTCTACCACTAATAGAAACAGCACAGAGCATAACTAGTTTTTAAAACTACTTGGACGTAATAACAAAATTCAGATATATTTTTGTTATTTTGATGCATAATCTGTTAGCTATATTGTATGCATGTAGACTAGTGTAAAGTTTAAAGGAGAAGGAATGTTTAGAAAGGGTTCACGGCCTGTTTTTGTCCCCAACTTACTACTACTGCACCTCTCAGCCATCAGAAGAGTAGTTTTACATTTAAAGTGTTTTTATTTGTTGATCAGGAGGTGGAATGTATGGCAGTGGACGGTCAGTTTGTCATCAGTTCATGCCTCAGTGGTCAGCTACGCATCTTTGATAGTAACACTGGAGACTGTGTACAGACTATTCCACGTCAGAGGTAATAAATACTAGATTCTCATGCTTTGAAATTCATCTGTTTACCTGTAAGCATAAAATTAGAACATTTAGTTTTGGAAATGGAGCCTAATATCAATGATGAAATTCTATTACACCAACATTAAGTTGCTTTTACACTAAAGTGACTTTCATCTACCAGCTGTTACAGGCTTTTATGATAACAATTTCTTTTTAGAAGATTAGCAGCAATTTATTTTTCTAAGAGTTACGATAAAATTGGGATTTTGAACTTTTTGCAGCATTACGCCACCCAGACGCCGTAGGCCAGCCATGGGTCGAAATATTGATGACAGTGACGCTGACTTGTATGCAGAGTTCCATGGCGGCAAGATGACTCCGGAGTCCACTTCTTCATCTGAGGGCTCATACATCTCCATCTCTCGCTCAATTGAACGAAGAGCGGAGCGCAACAAGCTTGCCGTGGAGAGGCTCCACAGTGACTTTGTTTGTGGTGTGGCCTCCACTATTAACACCGACTTTAACTCCATATCCCCACAGCAAGATTACAGTGCGTCTCCTAGTCGTGGGTTTGATTTTCAATCTTGGTGGAAGGCGGCTGAAAATGAGGATTTCAGTTCAGCAAGAGAAACAACCCCACCAGGCCATGAACACAGTGCAGGAGATGGGAGTTACATGCTCCCTCCAATTGATGACCAGTATTTGTGTAGTTATAGTCAAGGTAAACGAAATCTGGTATTTGTAGTGCTTTTAATGTATAGAGTAGTGCTGATATGTAAGACCCCCATTCATGAATTATGATTTGTGTTATGTTGCATTCAGAGAAAGTAGGCAGTTGAATATAATTTGGGGACAAGCAAACTACAAGTTAATATTTTATTGATTGGAAAGGCACAAATTTAATTCCATTTCATCACCATTCAGTCAGTTGGTTGATGACTCTTTGGACTTCCTAGAAAAGAAGTTTTGGGGTCTGCTTTTCATCTTAATTTACTGCCTCTTGTTTACAGGGGATGGCCCAACAGCACCTGTGATTGGTGACCAGATGACAGAAGATACAGAGATGAAGCTGGCCTGCTCCATCTGGTGTTTGACTGCCAGAGATGGCTTGATCATTGCTGGCTGTGGGAATGGCCGCATTGAGGTAACATTCCGTTACAGAAATCTTCTTTTCTGGATAGAAAAATCATGACATTTTCTTGATGTTCCTTTGGAACTGCATAATGAATGTTCCTGGTGATGCCCAGTAGGGCATAAATTATACCCTTAATTCCTCCAAAGACTGGAGGCAAGGACTGTGAATTAAGGCACTTTACTTCCATATTGTTGTCTTATTATGGACTAAAATGTACAACAGTAATAGTCTCAACTCCCAAGTCCCAAACTGACAAATAAATGTGTTCAATTTATTTGACAGAGGAAAGACTACATGTTATGTGGTATTTGATTTTCCTTTCAGATGTGGCAGGCCGAGACAGGAAAACTTAAATACCAGTACAGCAATTTTAGTTCTGCTGTCAACGCTCTTTGCTTTGTCAACAATATGTAAGCAATTTCTGTCATAGTAATCTGTTTGTAGTTTTGGTTTAGAAATGTGGGGGAAAAAATGTTTCAATGGCAGTGATACTTTTATAAATGCATTTTGTAATTAAGAATTTTCTAAGCAAAACTCATTGTTTCCAATAGATTACCAAGATTTCAAGGGTCTCACAGATATCCTGTGTATGCATTTTGGCTAAATTAGGGTTGGTGATTCGAAAGTAGCTAAATGAAGAGAAACTAAACTTTGCAAGTCATTGCTAAAAATCTTGAGAGTGAATGAACGAATGACAATATATTTAGGGCACATAAATTATCCAAACGAAAGGCATGTTCACAGCATTGGAATCTGTCAGATTTGTGTGTATGTCTATTGCGTGCTGTTATATTTTCTCTGCAACCTTTGTTGGTATATTTGTTGTTAGGGTAGTAGCAGGGCGCATGGATGGTAGTCTGGAGTTCTTGGAGCTTGAGACATTTCAGAATCCTTCAGCTCTTCCACAGACATCACATTCAATGCGAGCACACAGAGGTTAGTCCTGTAACTTTCTTCTTTGGAAGGGATGGAAGTAGACAAAAATGAGGCTATGTACTAACTAATTCTAAATATATCAAGCTAAAATTAGAAGGGCAAAGCCCATATGACTCACATGCTCTTTATGGAACTTGCAACATTTAACATGAAAATGACTGCCTAGAAAAAGAAGAATAAAGAAACGGCGGCATTAAAATGAAAAGTAATACCAACTTTGATCTATGCTCTTGACCTTGAGATGACCTTGATCTCCGGCTCCAAGCAGGGTTCGTACGGTCTTTTGAAAGTTTTGGAGAAACTGGGTTCCATTTTCCAGGTCCTGGAAAGTCTTTGAAAACTTAATAAAATTTCTATGGTTTGTGAAAGTTTGTGAATTTTTAAAGAGTGCACAATCTCTGCTCCTAGGATTCACACAAAGCAAGCAAAGATGACTATAAAAATTTGGATGAGAGAGTGGAGTGCATTGAATTAATTTCACTTTTTGTCGGAGGAGAGACGAACAGTGTCCCTTTCAGAACGCTGGAAATGAGTTCTTTCCATTGCTGAAGAAAGCAAAAGTCGGTTGCAAAGATGCCAGGATTTTGCAGTTTTAATGATTTGTGGTAAATTTCAGCAATTTAATCCGTGTTTATTAGTCTTGGAAAATGTTTATATGGTCTTGAAAGTTTGGGGATGATTTAGAGTATGAACCTGTCAAGTAATTTCAAATAAACTACAGCAAAAGTTGTATTATGCCAAAAAATCTGTGATCTTGGAATGACCTTGACATTCAGTGACCTTGACCAGACATGCCTACCCGTACGGAATTTCCGTATTTTTTTCGGAAATTTGAAAAACTCGGCAAGCGCTACGGAAAATACGGATATTTGTTTTACGGTACGGAAATTTAAAAAAATGATAAAGAAAAAAAAATCGAAATCGTTGGCCTGTGGTAATGCACCGCATGACCTTTTTTCGAAGGTTTAATGCCGCAATGCGCAGTCGCAGTGGAGACCTGTGGCATCGAAGTTTCCGGTAGAAGCACCGAAGTTTGCTGAACCCGTTTTTGCACAGTCGCAGTAAAGATCGGTGCTCGTGAGACAGAATTTAAAACATGGCGTTCAAAGGAATGGCTAAGCAAAGTGATTGTGAATCTGAATCTTTAAAAAAAAACGCGCAGGGGGCAGACATTTCTTGCCTCGTATTCGGAAAAGTGTCCTTTCGTTATTCGCGGCAGCACTGACTCAAAAGTACGATTTGTGCCAACCAGTTTGGCATCTCCGCCGGTGATATGAACGACATCAAGCGGCACGCGGAAGGCCCACAGCATATGAAGAATTATGAGGCTTTGGAGAAGAAAAAGAACATTGTGGCAGCAAATCAATCTATCACTGGATTCTTCGCATAATATCAAAAAGGATGAGTGCAAAAACAATAGGAAGTAAAAGTAAATACGGAAATCGTAATAGTAATACTGACATTTGAAAAAGCTAATACGGAAACTTCAAATTGAGGGTAGGCATGTCTGCTTGACCTTGGGATGACCTTGACGTTCATGTGACCTGTCATGCTCATGTATGATCAAATAACCCAACATTGTTGCATACTATGGGTTAAATAGAGCCCATTCCACTACACAATGACCTATTTTTGTGTCTTTGCAAGGACTAATATGACTTTGACCTTCAAGATCAATGCAAAAACGGAACATATATGAAAGATCAATCTATCATCTCTAAATACCACAAGTTTGGACTTAATATTTCTCATAGTTGTCACAACGACGACAATCTTCAAAGGGACACCTAAATAACGATGACAACGACAAACGACTCGGGCAACTTCATAGATAACTGAACAGCCATTTGAGCTGACAAGTGAGCTTTGTCAGAACCCTTATATCAGTTTTTTCTTTGTTGTTGTTGTTGTTAAGAGCTTATGGTCAAAACAATGAAGATTGGGAATCCGACATAAAGTTTGTGAAACAGTGACTTTATCCATGTCAAGTGAAATGAACTAATAAACCTACAACTACAGCAACCTCAGTGAAAACCATAGCAGCCATGTTGATGACAAAACACAGTAACAAAATAAAGAGCAGACAGCTTGAAAGTCCTCACCCCCCCCCCCCCCCCCAAACCTCTCAGCACTCTCTCCCCAAAAAAAGAATTGTTTATTTATTTGGTTTATGCCAGCGAACGTCAACAGTATCAATAAAGACAGTCAGTCTAGACTCGCTACATGCCCGCATATACCGCACAGGCAGGCACAGAGATGGGAGAGAGAGAGAGAATCTAATGAACAACACACAGGAGAGTGCATTTAGGTAACAAAAATGACTCCGAAACAAACGGTGATATCTTCCTTCAAACGGAGGTTGCACTGAAATTAATTCTACCAGTACAAAGTGTCACCTTTTATCTATGCACTGTGCAAACATTGTATTCAGAAAAAGTCACATTCACTCATTAGATACAATACAATACAATACAAGGTTATTGCTTTAGGTCCAGCGGACTCTTCCGAGCCAAATCAGGACCAGAGAGACGTTATCTTAACTCATTCCGTACCACGCGACCCATATGGATACAGTACAAAACTTTCCTAGGCTCCCACGTGACCCATATGGATCTCTGGTGTACCTGTTTTGGTTTGGGTGGTTGCTAACTGGATGCTTATCTCCCCTGCGGAAGTAGCATATTATCTCCCCTGCGGAAGTAGCTTATTTGACATTTGTCGGCCGTTTTCACAGTACAAAGTGTGTTTTAGCACAGGCTGTGAAGTCTGTAGGCCTCGCCTCAATTACATACAATACATAGAAGGTCCTCCACTCGGTGACATCCGGTTTACGACTGACCCCCCAAAAACACCTTTCCTACCTTTTGTGCCCACTTCAAACTCAAACGGAGGGGACAGACGAATCGCAAACACTCATAGCAACACATTCGTTACACTTCCAACGATGTCGGCTCTAAATTCACTGCGAATTTGGTCAAAAACGCAGTCACATAAGCTGGTTCGAATTAGGACACCACGCCGCTAGTCGATCCCAATACATAGCAGTTCCTTTACGACCTTTCATTGGTCGCTAAGAATACGCGCTATTAGGCCTAATGAAGGGCGGACTACTCTAGCGATATCAACAAATGATCGTTGGAGACTTCAGAATATATCGCTAGAGTGGTCTGCCCTTCATTAGGCCTAATAGCGCGTATTTTTAGGCGACCAATGAAATATCTTAAAGCAATTGCTATATATATTAGGATCGACGAACGGCGTGGTGTCCAAATTCGAACCAACTTGTTGTGACTGCGTTTTTGACCAAATTCGCAGTTAATTTGGAGCCGACATCGTTGAAAGTGTAACGAATGTGTTGCTATGAGTGTTTGTGATTCGTCTGTCCCCTCCGTTTGAGTTTGAAGTGGGCACAAAAGGTAGGAAAGGTGTTTTTGGGGGGTCAGTCGTAAACCGGATGTCACCGAGTGGAGGACCTTCTATGTATTGTATGTAATTGAGGCGAGGCCTACAGACTTCACAGCCTGTGGTTTTAGGTGTGATTAAAAAGTGAAAAACGAAGAATGAACGCGAGTGATTTTCAATGACAGTGTGAGAGACGAGGTTTGTATGGCTAGTGACAGTGAAAATGAAGTAGAGAGTGATAATTCTTTGGAATAACATTGCTCATGGATATTACATCATGGAAAACAGTTACTAGGAGTAGGACTTGTATTTTTTTATTGTGCAAAGTTGTGTTTGTGCCTGTCCAGTAATATGTGTGGTTTTTTTTTGTTTTTCATTTTCACTGCATTACCATTTATTCTCACATGTACATTCACACTTGTAACAAGTTGCTAATTATATTAATAATTATTAATTAATATTATTAAAATTAATTAATCAGAGTCTCCTCTCTGAAAATCCTTACGGGAAGAGAGGGGACTATAAACTGATAAACAACAACAACAACAACAAGTTGCAAATTAACCAGAATTTATTCATCTTTATTATGCAAAAAACAGTGTTAAAATCAAATAAAAACTACATGAGATATGAATATTTATGCGCGACTCGCATTCGCCATATCCGGACTCCACCCTACCACCCCGCTAGCAACGGACAGGTCGAGCGCCTAAACGGGACTCTCATCTCGATTATCCGCAAGATCGCCGACGAACAGCCGGAAGCGTGGGACACATACGTCGCGTCAGCGCTCTTCGCGTATCGAGAGACCCCGCACACCTCCACCGGATACACGCCTTCCACGCTGCTTTTTGGAAGACCCCTTTCCGGACCTCTAGCCGCCTTGCGACGTAGCTGGACCGACGCCAAACTGGACGAGGCACCGGTCGACGCCACGAAATACGTCACGAAGCTCCAAGAGACCCTCAAGGCCACATGGAAAGCCGCCTCCGCCAACCTGAAGAAGGCGAGAGAAAGACAAGCCCGCTATCACAACCGCCGCGCCCGGGACCGAGAACTACAGGTAGGAGACCAAGTCCTACTGCTCCTCCCCAGCGGCACAAACAAGCTAGACATAGCTTGGCAGGGACCCTACCCGGTGCTTGAGAAGCTCTCCCGTACCACTTATCGCATCGAGGTAGGCGGAAAGCCCAGGACCCACCACATCAATCTGCTCAAGCGGTACCTGGAGCAACCTGCACCCGCCCCAGACTCCCACTCGCTACTCACGGTCGCGCTGGCCGTCGAAGTGGATGGCACGGAGACCGGCGTCGCCGAGTTTCCACTAAAAGGGAAGGAATCCTTCCGGGACGTCTCTCTGGACCCCTCACTCCCCGCCGGCCAGCAACGCCAACTACGCGCCATCGTAGCAGAATACAGGGAAGTCCTCACCGACATTCCTGGGAGGACGGACCTGGAAGAAGTCCGACTAACCCTGACGGACCCCACTCCCGTCCGCCAGGAACCATACCCCGTCCCACTTTCCCAGCAGCAAGTAGTAAGAACGGAAGTAGAGGCTCTGCTACAAGCCGGAGTCATCGCTCCCTCCCGTTCCCCCTACAGCGCAGGAATAGTTCTATCACGGAAGCCCAGCGGAGAACATCGCCTCTGTATCGACTTCCGGCAGTTGAACCTCGTAACCCAGTTCGTGCCCGGACCCCTATCCGACCCCACAGACTTGTTTGCAAAGCTACAATCCGCCCGATACTTCTCCCGAGTGGATCTGAGCAAAGGCTTTTACCAGATTCCCGTGCACCCTTCATCCCGCCAGTACCTGGCCTTCAGCACGATGGACGGCCACTATGAGTTTAACGTTCTGCCGTTTGGTCTGCACAATGCCCCAAGTATTTTCAGCACGATGATGCGGAAGCTGTTGGACCCCCTCCACTGTCCGTTCGTACACTCTTTTATGGACGACATACTCGTCGCAACGGAGACATGGGAGGAGCACCTGCGAGTGGTGCGCCAACTCTTGCGCCGCCTCAAAGAAGTGGCCTCACTGCCCGGCCGACCAAATGCCAGTTCGGCTATCAAGAGCTGGAATTCCTTGGCCACACCATCAGCCAGGGACAGCTCCGGCCTCTGGAAAAGACCGTCCAGCGCCTTCGAGACGCGCCACGCCCCAAGACCAAGAAAGATGTTCAGTCCTTCCTGGGACTGAGTGGCTTCTATCAGAAGTTTGTACCCGGATACAACGGGATCGCCGCGCCACTCTCCAGCCTAACCCGGAAAACCGCACCGGACCGAGTCCTCTGGACCCCGCAATGTGAAGCTGCCTTCCAGGAGCTCAAGGACCAGCTGACGTCACAGCCAGTCCTGCGACTCCCCAACCACGGACAGCCCTTCGTCCTGCGCACAGACGCCAGCGACGTAGGCCTCGGAGCCGTTCTACTCCAACGGGACTCCGCGGACGCCCCGACGCTCTTCCCCGTCGCGTACGCCAGCCGGAAACTTAAGCCGGCCGAACAGAATTACGCCACGTCGGAGAAGGAGTGTCTCGCCCTCGTCTGGGCAGTCCAGAAGTTCCAACTGTATCTCTACGGCTCGCACTTTACCGTCCAAGTGGATCATCAGCCGCTTTCCTTCTTGGCGACATCCAAATCGCTCAACGCCCGGCTGATGAGATGGGCTCTGCTGCTCCAAGCATACTCTTTCCAGCTGGAGCACATCCCAGGGAAAGACAACCACGGCGCAGACTTCCTCAGCCGTCACCCCGCAACCGACTCCAGCGAGTCGCCCCTGAGGGCCGACGCCCCAGCCTTCATTCCCGCCGCCGCCCACTAACCGTAGCCGAAACCCGGCAGCTCCGCGGACCCCAGCCTTGGGCATCCGCCATCCACTACCCGGAACCCTGCTTCGCCCCGCATCACCCGGATCATCGCAAACCATCGTCTCACCCGGCAGCCGACCTCAGAGCTGATTGGCCGCGTCTTAGTCGAGGCCTACGACCTCGCCTTTTTCCTTGGGGGGGCCTCTGTGACAAGGCGTGCAATCGCACCTCTGAGCTTGGCTGCAAGCATTCAACACCCACGCTCAGCCAGCCATCATTCCTCTTAACCAGCCATCTCTAGCAGGCCTGCTCGCCCAGTCGCTTAAGCCCCGCCCCCCGGGGCATCGCCTTAAAGCCTGCCACAAAACCTGATATAGTGTCAGACCCAAGCATTCCTGCCTCGAAGTCACAACCTGTCCGAAGACACGTCTCCATCACCGAGTGACCTCTGAGCTTCGACAGTACCCTTGTGCTTCCACCCGTCTAAGTCAAGGTAAGAGAGGGAACTTACTCTTTGTCATATAGCAGACCCATCACCCGTCGTTCGCCCCTCATGTTCATGCGTCCTGTCGATATGTATGTTCATGTTTATAGTTTTGCCTTGATGTGTTGCTGTGACTTGTATTTATCCCTTGCACATATTTTCTACCTTGTATATGACCCATGACATGTTTGGATTTATGCTTGTATGCTCCGTTAGCCCCATGTGTAAATACCCCATGCCATGCTGTCCCTCCACATAGATTAAAGTCCCCAGTACAGCCCAGACCTACAACCCCTTTGCCCTGCACCCCTCCATTTGCTTTCCCCCTTGCTCCCAATGTATAAATATTTGCCCTGTTGCCAACCCCATCCTAATGCGCCGGATGTATCTTATACTAGCGGCTGCCAATAAACTCCACTTTGGCCCAGTAAATCTAGTTGCATTGTTTGACTGTTGGTATATGCACTGGCTCAACCCTTGACCGGTCAACCAAATTTGAATTCTGAGAAGGGCTATTATACCACAGGCCCTGAATCCACACTATCCCTATCCCCCGCTGATACAGCGTCTGTATTACATTACAGACGGGTTCCTGTACCGGGCGAATCACCCCGGCCTTGTATCGTCTCCCAGTCGCTGACCCGCTGCAGGCCCCTGACAACCCAGGAGGTCAATGAGAAGCGAGACTCGGGACTTCGCCATTTTCTAGACGGCTAGCCACGAAAGCCGATTTCTAGGCCTGTACCATCACAAGACGATCACTCGTGGTCTATGCGTCATCGCGTGACCACTGACCTGCATCTTCGCACCCACGCTACTGACCGTGCCAACAAGCCAACCAGAGTATCCTGGACCAAACGCCGCACTGCAGTACAGAGCTAAGTGTTCTAGCCTACGAGAATCCCCTCTCGCCAGATTATCAGAGAGACTCTGGAAACCATACAGATACACTCTCGCCCTGTGATGAAATCAGTCTACAGTCGCTCTAGTACCCCAAATATTGACTACCCACAGAGGTGCCTACTTTACGCGCTGGCGCGTATTTTTACGAATTTCCACCATAAAATACGACAATACGAGCAATTCCTTAAAAATACGCATTTTTGTGGCGTACCAAAAAAAAATAAATAATAAATTTCGCACTGATATTATATATATGTTCCGATCTATTTCCTTTACTTGCTGACCCTAGAGCGCATGCGCAAAAGTGAAATCTCGTGCGTGAGAGGTAGTGCGAGACTTTGTATCCGCCATTGTGCTAAACATGGTGTCGCGAAAGCGTTTACACGAGAGTGACGATGAGAGCGAGTCTGAAGAAAAGCGGGGTAAGGTTGCAAGTAAGCAAAAAGCGCGACATTTCTTACGCGAATACCGTGAACGTTTTTGAGGAATAATCGAATCTTCGAAAGGAGTTCATTATGCTCAGTGCAACAAAGAGTCCAGCATTGCTCTGCATACGACATTCAGCGACACTTAGATTAGGTATTACGGACGAACAGTTTATTTTGGTTCAGGATGTTTTATTTTGTTTTTATTTTTTAGTAATTTAGAAGATTAAAAAAATTAAAATGGTTAAAATCGGTCAATATTAAGGCACTCATTTAACTGTTCAAAGTGGGTAACCCTCACATAAAAATAAAACACGTTATTCCCAAAAGTGGCTCAGGTGTTTAAGATTAATACAAAGTGGATAAAAAGGCACTGTATTTACACTACAAAATTCAGAACACTCTAGTATGCTCAGAAAACAAAAAGTGTTGCCAGTTTCAGAAGAATATACGAAAATAATGATGCATTTATATATATATATATATATTCATAATTCATATTAATTAAATTGTTGGACAATATTAAGATCTTTTGGGAGGTTATGGAGTAAAAATTAAAATACAACACAAAAATTAATATATTAGTGTGCATTTGTGACCATAACCTGTTGAGTTCTATATTATTATTTTGTTTCACGAGGATTAAAATGGTGAGCTGGAATCAGTATGAATTGATGTTTTGTGAATGTGGCAGTTTTCATGAAAATAATTCTTTGATCAAATATTGCGAGTTGCGCGAAATCTGACATTACACAAAATACACATTTTTCATGCAGCCAGTACACAAATGGTCAGACTGGGGGTAGGCACCTCTGTACCCAGAATATCACCGAACTACTCCTTACTGAAGGACGCTTTGCCAATGACTCACGTTAGAAGTATTTGACCTAGACTCCCCATTTCAAATTAATAAAAGGAAATAGTTATAGAAATTGCAATTACCCTGACTGGCCTTTGAATGTGAATTCCTTAACTAGTGTAGCCTTACTCTCCATCTCGTCTTTACCCTGTCTGTCTATTAAGTTGGCCCAGCATTAATCTCTTGAATGTCATCGCACCATTAACCTATCAAAGGAGGTAATACCGCGCTAGAGATTAAGAGCTCACCCCCATCCCCCAACCCCTCTCTTCGTGACAAAAATCCAAACTAAACAAAACATGTTGATATGATTTATATGCGATAAAACAAACCAACATCATGCAAAAATTGAAACAGATGCCGACCATCACACACTCCAAAAATCTCTTTGAAAGGTATTGAACCAAAATATGTTTCTCTTTCCTCAATCAGATCAGCACACTCAGACATGAAGTGGCAAACGGAAAAGGATTCAATTCAATTCAATTCAATTCAAACAACTTTATTTATCCAGATTTGGCAATTACAATGGGGGTATGAGTGCTCTCTAATTATTTAATATAAAAAAAATCACAACAATATCTATTGATCACATGCAAAGCTTAAGCACCATGGTGGTTCTTCTCCTTTTAAAAGGAAACTGTGGGTGACATAAGTATGCCCAATATGAAGGCGAGACAAAACTGTTTCTTCTTTGCGAGTGGATGCAAAGTTAGGCAAAGAATCTGACAAATCGGGAAGAATTTGAAATAATTTGTTGTTGATTAGGGTAGACCAGTCAGTCTGCCACAGTCGTTTACAATAAGATCCAGTCATACAACGTAGGTCAGAATAGGGCACAAACTGGAAAATCTCTGGAGGGAAATCGAGATGCAGAGCATCTTTAGCCGCTTTGCCCACTGCAATGTTGCCGCGGATGCCCATGTGACCAGGGACCCACATAAAAACTATCTTTTTACCCTCAGAAACAAGTTGTGTATGGAGGTCATGAAATTGAATCTCTGCCAGAAAAGGGTGTGATATCTTTCTTGTGGAAAGAGCCTGGAGTGCTGACAGTGAATCGGACATGATACTCATTAGATAGCAAAACGTATACCAAATGAAAGCCGATTTTTATAACGTCCTCTAGACCCTCGATGGTCTAGCTAAGCAAGGTGGCTCACTGAGATTGCAGCTAAAGAGCGACTTTTAGCATTGTGACCAGCAGCGATGCTATACAGACTGACTTTGGACAGCTCCAGTGACCTTGACCTTGGAGTCAGGTTGATCAAATGTGATTAAGATGGGTGTCTCATTGATATCTACCATGCATCATTCAAAGATTCATAAGTTCAGTATATAATTAAAATTTATATTACTAACATTTGTTGACGCTGTGACCTTGACCTTGAAGTGAAGTCATTCATTCACTGATCATTTATGAGGTCCCATGGATGTACACCGTCTTACCAAGTTTGATAGTTAAAAGAGGTTCTGAGATTTATTTTGTAAATGTCGTTTTTATACTTTTTAGGACACATCTCTGACAGATTTGCAACAGTCTGGAAATTTTATTGTTGGGGAGCGGGGTGGAGATGAGTTTTAAAAAAAAAGCAATATATTACATTTTTAACATCACATAAATTTGTCTAATTTGTTTGCAGGCAGAATCCTATGCTTTGTCAGACTCGTTCATGCTAAATACTAGATGTTCGTCCTCAGTGTTTATTATTATAAATGGATTCTGGTACTGCCCTTGTGGATGCTACTCGCCTTGTATTTGCTACTCGCCTTGTATTTTGAGGAAGCACTTTTATGAAATGAAGTTATTATGAAATGCTTGTGAAATGGGGAAATTAAAGACACACATTTAATAAAATGTTCATCCAGATTTTCCATTTTCAGGCCATGCTAGGCAGTACAGCCTGGGTAATGTTCGTCCCCAGCGTCTGTGGGAAGATACAATTCGCTGTCACAGCCTTGCAGCTCTGCGAGCTCATCAGTGCCCCATCCACTGCCTCATGAGCGAAGGGGACCGAATTGTCACTGCCAGTGATGATCACACGTTGAAGGTATTCAGACACTTTATTACTAGAATAGGAGAGCAGATGTTTCTAAGAATAGTTAAATGGATGATCCTAGAATCCAGAGGAGTCATGTTAGATTATATCCTAGAGGCTGACATATTTATTGCTAGAATGGTTAGTGGATTACTGCTAATGGTGTTTGTAAGAATAAAGCATTAGTTTATCTTTTAGTAGATCTTTTAGTAGAATATTATGAGATAACCGAGGATAGTTTTACTAGCGATAATCGCAGATTGTGAAGATTAGGAGTGTATGTCCGTTGAAGTTGACATTGTGCGTGTATTGTTTCCAGGTTTTCCGTCTGAAAGATCAGCTATGTCTCTACACATTGTATGGCCATGAAGCAGGCATCAGGGCTCTTTGTATCGACAGGGTAAGACTAGAATATTTTTCTTTGATCACTATCTTTTTCGTTAGCTTATCCTTTGAGTGATGGTAGCTTTGGTGGGGATTTTTCTCTTCGTGATGTATATCGAGAATATATACTTGAATCTCTGTCTGTCTCTGCAGCCACAAGAACCCATATTGGAACTAAGATCTATACAAATCATCTATGCCTATTTGTAAAATAGTTTCATGTGGTATATAACCTTTTTTTCTGGTGTATGTACTTGTCATCCAATGAGAATAAAATTCATGTCACTTTCTCAGCTAAAGCATGGAAACTGCAATGCAGTACCATCTGGGACACAAAAAAACAGGACCCATTAACCCTTCCTTTTATCCGAGACCAATCCCACCTTGTATGCACTGAAATAACCACCAGAGTGATTGAAGCAGTAAGATGGCTTGTTTTCACAACCAGTTTAATGTTCAGGGCAATTTTCCTGCTAGTAGTCAAAAAGTGGACAAGTAATTGAGCAAATAAATAAATCAGATTAACGCTGATATTTCAGTTCCCACCGTACGCAGCAGCCAGCGGGTCAATGGATGGAGCAGTAAGGCTGTGGAACCTCATGAATGGAACATGCACGCACAAGCTCAAGTGGCATGAAGGTGGTGTGCTACAGCTAGCCACCTCTATACAGTTTGTGGTCAGCCTGGGTCAAGATGACAACCTCTGTGTGTGGGAGAGAGCCAGAGGGCAGCTCCAGCACAAAATTATCATGGTGAGATTTTGTACAAGACGAATGAGTGACAGTTTAAAGAGCACAATACAATATCCACCCTCTTAAAGGCATGTTCATGCAAAGGTGTTCTATTACTATTTTCTGATGGTAGGGAATAATGAAAGCATGCATGATGGGTGAAAGTAAAACTTTTTTCAGCTAAAAGAGGTTGCTCTTATATAGCGCACTTACAAGCTCAGAGAGCTTCTCAAGGCGCTGGCCACTACTATCCAGCAATCACACAATAGTTTGCTGAAGTCAGGATTCGAACCCACGTTGCCCGAGACGCACTCACAAAAGTCGTGCGCTCTGACCACTGAGCTATCCCTGCCGCCAGGTAAATAGGACTACTTGTACCTTTTGGAAATCTGACTTTCTTCACGAAAATGACTGGTTTAGCATTTAACTCGCTAGCAGTTCGTTTGGTGGGGAACAGCAAATTCTTGTAATTTTCACAATAGTAGATTTGGTGGATGATACTTTTTGTTTGTCTGTCAACACAGGAGGCGTTGGGTGGCAGCATTATGCTGATGTCCAACAACTTGGGAATCTTAGGTTTTCAGGTAAAGTAATTTCTGACATTCAAATTTTATTGACTCACGTGAATAGCAGTGTGAGTCTTTGTACTCACCACCACCATCCCCCCCACCTTCCCCTCTCCTCTTAAAAAGATGTATTCCAGATTTTCGCAAATCTGTGCAAAATTAGTCCTAAATAGTCCAAAAATTATATCGAAAAAAATAAAAGTAAGTCCTTCCATCTGTCTGTCTGCCGTCTGTCTGTCCAAAAACTTTAAAAGTGGCTAAGTACTCATAGCCTATTTCAACCATCACAACCAAACTTGATGAGATGGTGTACACCCATGAGACCTTAAAAATGATCAGTGAATGAATGACTTCACTTCAAGGTCAAGGTCAAAGGGTCATCAAATGTTAGTCAAAAAATGAAAAATGTTCACAAAATTTTACTTTTTTTTCTAGGTTATTAATATTGAACTTAAGTTTCTTTGATGCGTGATATATATCACATACTATGCAAATTTGGTCAACCTCCAACCAAGGTTAATGCCACTGGAGCTGTCTAAAGTCGGTTTTTATAGGTACTTTGAAGTGACCTTGACTCTAAACTATGAGAGACATTAAGTCCAAACTTATTGTATTTAGAGATGATATATTGATCTTTCATGTATGTTCAGTTTTTGCATTGATCTTGAAGGTCAAGGTCATGTTAGGTCTTGCAAAAACATACCAAAATATAGGTCATTGTGCAGTGGAATGGCTGTTTATTTAACCCATAGTATTAGGTAGTCAAAAGCCATTTTTAAAAAATGATTTCCTCATCACAAAACTGCATTCTGAACACAGTGGTATATTTTTTTCCCCCATAGGACAAATAGGTAAAAAGTTATTAATGTTTGAAAATGCCGAATGTGTTTTTTGGCAACGTTTTGGAATTGAAGAAATTGACAACTTTGGAGTCTCAAAGTGAAGCCAATATTGATACCAGAAAGCTGATTTTTGACAGGTAACCCCTTCATATGTTATACTCCAAGCCCAATTTTCTTCAGGCCTATCCCATGTAATGTTCAGCCGTTTTGGTGCTTCAAAGTTGGGAAATCATCAAATTCGCAGTGCGTGCCGGCAAATGATAGGCCTACTAGTGTGCTACTACGCTCAGCACTCGTGTCGCTGAATAGGCCTACGAGTTGGCCATGGCCGCAAGAAAAAACGAACACCGTTAGGGTACACTTTTCTACGGCAAAGCGCTCCGCGATAGAGTAATGCACAAATTAATAAATACCCTAGTTTTATAAAGGAAAGTCTGCTCTTTATTTCTTGCTAATTTTTAAACTTCTAGTTAAAATCAAACTTACATCAAAACCGCTTTATCCACTTTGTTCGGCTCGTAACAAAACTTTTTTTTACATGAGAGCCCACCATATTTATATGTAAATGAAGCTAAGTATCCGAACTTCTCATTGGTTCTTATAATTTTTAGGCCATCCAATGAACTATCTCAAAGCGCTTAGTGTTTGAAACGAGCCACCTCTCGGCAAACGACGATGACAAATTTTTCGCACCGCCATTCAGCACTCGGATAGGGGCGTATTCAAAAGCTGTTTTCTCGGAATCTTTCGCATAAACATGCATTAAAAACAACACAGATGTAAAGATAAAGCTTTCAATTTTTATTTGAATACAGCCACTGTTCGTTTTAATGCAGTTTTACATTAATAATAAGTGTTGAAAGTGAAGTCAAAACTGGGTCAGAACTGCCGAGCGGACAAGAGCCAATGAAGGGCTTTGACTACCTAATAGTATCCAACAACATTGGATTATTTGATCAGACATGCATGAGAGGTCATGTGAGGGTCAAGGTCATTGAAAGTAAAGGTCATCCCAAGGTCCCTGTTTTTTTGGCATAATACATTTGCTGTACTTTATTTGATAGTACATGAGTATTTGGACCCAGAGGTCAATATCATCTCAAGGTCAAGAATCTAGAAAGATGAAAGTCGATATTTGCATTTTAATGCCACCATTTCATTTTGTTTTTTTCTGGGCACTCATTTTCATGTTAAATATTGCCAGTTCCATAAGGAGCATTGAGTCATATGGGCTCTGCCCTTCTAGTTCAGCTATAGTTTACTTCATTAATAAATAGAATTGTCTGATTTTTGTGTGAGAAAAGCATCCATCTGAGTGATGTAAAACTGACATCTGAGAAATGTAAATGGCTTCTGTTACTCCAGAAATTGAAATCCATGGCAATAGTTTGAGAAAAGTAAAGGTTTCAAAGCCCAAGAACGCAGTTTGTGGAATGGCTTTTCGCTGCAATAAGTAGACAGTAGAGTGCAATATATACAATATCCATTTTTACAACAACCTGTTATAAGGAGGCACTGTGGTCTAATGGTAGTGCTTCGGCTTGCGGATCGGAAGGTCCCGGGTTCGAGCCCTGGCCGGGCCATTGTTTTGTGTCCCTGGGAAAGACACTTTACTCCTGTTTTCCTACTCCTTCGGATGAGAGTATAAACCGAGGTCTAGTCTGTGTCGCATACATTCCATCATAACGGACTTTAAAGATCCTGACGCTCATGTCCTAGACGGGTGAGTGCCGGTGACAAAGAAAACACCCAGCATGCACCTAGGTCCTTCTCCCCCATCCCTGGCTGCCCAGGATTGTGCTCAGTTGTCCGGGCGTCAGACCATGCGCCCAAAGGCTGCGGGTGGGCGTCTCGGGCGGCTTGAGTTAGATCCTGTATCGGCCAGCGCCTTGAGCAGCTCTTGAGCTGGAAAAGCGCTATATAAGAACGATTAAATAAATAAAAAAATAAATGTGAGTGTATACATATTATGGTCCAAGTGTTCATTGTGCTGAAGTAGTAGTATTCATTTAAGGACAGTGCAGATGTTTCATTTCGGTTGCAGGGTAAGTTGGAGCTGTGGGATCTGGCAAGGGGAGAGCAGGTCAGAAGCATAGCGTTGCCGGAAGTGGAGCAAGCGTTTGTGAGAAACATTCAGCCTGTGGGCACAAACAGTTTAGCCTGCACTGCTGGCTGTTTACTCAGTGTTATTAGGTTTCCAACGACTTTTGAAAAAGCGGAATGAAACTTGATGTCTTGAAACTTTCTAAAGTGTTGTTAAATTCCCAGTGACTATTGAAAAAAAATGCTGAATGAATACTTTGTTGTTCTTCTGATTCTGGAAGGCAACCACGATCGAGCTGGAAGATCATTGACGTTGTGTTTTAATGTCAATGTGTGCTGAGATTTTGTACTGAAGTTCCAGATGAAGAGTTGGTGATAATGTTGCTACAACGTGTGTGAAAGACAGAAAGGAAGTAGAAAAAAGAACAAGAATTCTTAAAAATTTTCAAAATTAAAACTGAAAGAATATTGTGCAGCTGTGTAGTCCATTGAAAAATGCCTGAAAAATGATCATGCATTGCATTGTGAAAAGTTCGCTGTAAAAGTGTGCAGTGATGAACTTGAAAGGTTGAATGAGATTTAATCCAAGTGAAATTTTGTCAGATTTAATCCAAGATAAGTTTTGACAAACAATTTTCAGATTTTCTTCAAATCTTTACAGAATCAAGTACTTTGAAGTGGTATTAGAAAGAAGCTCACTGGGCGTTCTCATTAAAAAAATTAATAAATTTTTAAAATACGAGCGCTCGCACAGATCAGAAATCAAAACCCTAGTCTTTCCAAGATGCTGACAGCATGTCTAATCAAGAAGAGTTTAACATTTTTAATTTTGTTATTATTAAATATATCTTGCACTAAAGTAAGGTTCCAGAGAACAGCACTAGACAGTAATTTAAGACATAATACAGGCCAACTAATTTCTCCATGTATCGTGCAACAAAGGAATATAAGTTACTGTGAAAATTGTTTTTGACAAATACAAATTATGAAACACCCACAGAAGAATCAAAGCAAAAAACAACCAACCAAAATCAGTAAATTAAAACAACAAAAACGAAACATGCAGAACAATACAGATGTTTTTGATGCAGTTTATTATCCCTTTCTATCGGGGAAACTCTGGGCCGCCTCCCCAGGGGAAGGCGTAGTTGCAGCCAGTGGCGCGCCCAAACCCTACCTACCTAACATTATTTGTGAATTTTTTCACATTTTTGCTGGGGTAGCAAACCGGAGTACCCTGAGGAAATCCCCAAGACGTTGCCCGAGTCGAAAGTAAATAATATTCGGAGAAACATAACGCCCAGATCCTGGCTCAAACCCACACCTGTAAGGCGCCATTGGTTTCTGGTTTGTGGACAAGGCAAGTTAGTCCCGCCTTAGCCCACTTGGCCACAAAGCTCGCTAAAGGTAAAAAAATATTGTTATTAAATTGGTAATATGTTGATTATTACTTATAATGGGGTTCGTATATTGTTTCACAAGAACGGTATATTGCTATAATGATTTTATAAATACAAATTTCCTATAGTACGTATTTAGTAGCCCTTAATAGGTTCTTGTCATATATTACATAACATTATTTATTAGTAAACACATTAAAGTGAATTGCCAAAACATTGCATGAGTCAAATAACGGAAAAGTTACATATTATATTTTGTTAGATCCATTTATACGAAAGATGAGATGTTTTATTTTTTCAAAGGCAGCGTTGAGTCCTGAAAAAGCAGATTAATCAGTTTGTATCCATTTAGTTAATCTGTGTATAACACTTGTCTTAGTTTAACTGGCATATTTTGTATCGTAGTTTTATCTGGTACATCTCCCTCGTGGGAGTGCCAGGGTTTTTGTATAATTAGTATCCTCACTTTCTGGAAATGTAGCACTTTTAATTCCCACTGTCGCTGTCTTTCTCCTTTGTTCTTTCTCATTCCTACTCTGTTCCATCAATCTACTATCATTTTCGCTAGATCAGTCACCTACCTTTTCTCTTGAAAACTCTCCTGAAACTCATTTGTGTACTGTTGGGTCAGCTTGGCTATTGGACGCTTTCTTCCGAATGGTCACTAGTGCTTTCTATGGTATTATTATTTAGCAATTTAGGCATGTATATGTATGTGTTTTGTTAAGGCCCCAAAAAAGTAATGTTTCTGTTTAAGGTAACAGGAAAAAAATAGGGTCGCTAGGTCAGCTTTTATTTCTTTTCTTTCTTTTTTTTTTTAACTTTTCCATTTTGGGTGCAATTTTTGGCCTTTTATTAAAAAAAAAAAAAAATTCCAGATGATCCCCCCAAAAAGTTTAGGGTTGGGCCAAAAAACTAGGGTCGATCGAAATACAGTAAACAGACTTTTTTCTTTTGCCTAATATTTTATAATGTTTATATTTCTATTTTAATTTTGTAAATGAGGGTTCAATATAAGTACAGCCTCAGCATCCCCTGCATAGAATGCCTTTAGTTTATTGTAAAATACACTGCTGGTGAAGCGCCTTCAGTGTTACCATTAATTAGGGCCGTTTCAACGGATCTTTTTTACGGATAGGGTGCGAGTCGTCTTTCAACCAAGTTGTAATCCTGATTGGGCTCTTTGCAGTCCACTGGACCCTATAAACATTGCTTAACTATCTTGTGTGTATTCCTTATGAAAATCAAATCCAGTCAAAATTGTAAACATTATTTTTTATTTTAGACAAGGCCAACTGTTGTCAGAAAGTTTTTTGCCCACCAGAAACATTTGATTGTTTCATGTTATGCTTTATACTGTATTTGTCTATTGCTATGATTATCAGTGGTGTTATTTATAATATAATATATAGTACAATATCCATCATTTCAGCATTGAATAAAAAATCAACTCTCATGTTTAAAATGAATTGAGTTATCTGGTCAAACTGTGTTGTGTACTGAATAAAATCTATATTTGGGCACTTATGTTTAAAACTTCATCTTGATAAATACACAATTTTTTTTCCACAAACAAGTGCCTAAAAATGCAGATTGTATAATTCGCTATTTGTTCATTAACTTTTAAAAAAAGTCCATTAAATTAAAATATATCCCCCATCCCAACGCTATATTATTTTCATTTACTCGATGTATAAACCATTCTAATATGGTTCATAGAAAGCTTTTACATTACTGAAAAACATGATGGTTTGAAGCGCAATGGGTATGTGGCTACTTAAATACAATTTTAAAGTGAAATGTAAGATTCATATTGAACTTGAGTCCATTTGTGCATGTTATAAATTATTATGTTAAAATTATAAGTTGGCGCATAGCACTGCTTTTGTGTTCAGTCTTTGTATATACTGAGAGTGTCATTTGAGTCAGTTTTATGACTGCATCATGATTTGATAGTGATAGTTGCATTTGTAAAACTGGTTGCATATATTGCTCTCAATGATGTATAGTATCTGCTGTTTAGTGTGAACACAAGTGTAACTGTTGTTATTATATAAATTCATAATTGACGTGTTGGCATGGCTGCAAATTTCATATTTGTTTGTGAAGAAAAATTTGGAGTGGACAATGGCAGAAGGTAAAAAAAGATTTATACATTTTTGGGGTAAAAAATGTATGTGTTTTATGCATGAACACTATGTCTTGTGATAAATATTGTGGATGAAACAAGAAATTGTTGTGTTGCTGCAAAATTTTGGTTATTTGGCTTTTTTTTTTTTTTTTTTTTAATCAGTGTTTTGTTTTCTATTCTCAATTAAACAATATTTTGTCAGCCTTGCTTTATTCTTGTAAATTATGAGAAGTTTTCTGAAATATAAGGAGGGAAAGGCACAATGTCTTAATTTTAAAGAAATGTATTTGAAATTCTACACAAAAAAAGTTTATAATCTGCTGAAATATTCTCTAGAAACAATTCTTATTAGTTGAATATTTGAAATAATAATTTCCAGTGTCGGAGTTTATTACTGTTTTTTTCGATCGTTTTTATTAAAAGAATAATTTATCTGTGTTGTGTCATATATGATAAACTCTCGGGGAAACTGTTCAACAATGTTTCTGTCAGGTGACAGTATCAAAATTCATCCCAATCAGAAATGGTTGATTTTGACATCCTTATCCCCTTGATGTTGCTGGGGGTTTCTGCATAATCTCCCCACTTTCTGGAAATTTAGTGCTTTAAGTTCCCACTGTCGCTGTCTTTCTCCTTTGTTCTTTCTCGTTGCCGTCTTTCTCCTTCATTCTTTCTCATTCCTAACTCTTTTCTATCAAATCTACTATTCCCCCGTTGGGGTGCCAGGGGTTTCAGTATAAATAGTATCCCCACTTTCTGGAAATTTAGTGCTTTAAATTCCCACTGTCGCTGTCTTCCTCATTTGCTCTTTCCCATTCCTGATCTGTCCTATCACTCTGCTATACTATCTTCTTCTTCGCTAGATCAATGACCTACCTTTTTTCTTGAAAACTCTTCCGGGACAAGACTCCTTGTTTGTGTATGAGGTCTGTTGGATCAGCTTGGGAGTGTTGGACGCTTTCTGCCGGGTGGTCACTAGGGCTTCCTATGATGTTATGATTTAGCACTATAGGCATTTTATATGTATGTGTTTTGTTGATGATTTATAATGATGTTTGTATTCTATTTTGTTTTTGTAACCGGGGGTTCGAGTAGTTGGGGTAAAGCCTCAGCCATCCCCTGCGTGGGATGTCTTTATTGTAAAGTGACTGGCCGGTGGAGGGCATTCAATTTTCCCACTAGGGTTGTTTCAGCAGATCTTTTATGCGGATTGGGGGTTGTCCGGTCCTGATTTGGCTCGGGAAGAGTCCGCTGGACCTAAAGCAACAATCAATCAATCAATCAAACCCACTTTCTGGAAATTTAGTGCTTTAAATTCCCACTGTCGCTGTCTTTCTCATTTGCTCTTTCTCATTCCTGCTCTTTTCTATCAATCTGCTATACTATCGTCTTCTTCGCTAGACCAGTCTCCTACCTCAGAAATGGTTGATTTTGACATCCTTATCCCCTTGATGTTGCTGGGGGTTTCTGCATAATCTCCCCACTTTCTGGAAATTTAGTGCTTTAAGTTCCCACTGTCGCTGTCTTTCTCCTTTGTTCTTTCTCGTTGCCGTCTTTCTCCTTCATTCTTTCTCATTCCTAACTCTTTTCTATCAAATCTACTATTCCCCCGTTGGGGTGCCAGGGGTTTCAGTATAAATAGTATCCCCACTTTCTGGAAATTTAGTGCTTTAAATTCCCACTGTCGCTGTCTTCCTCATTTGCTCTTTCCCATTCCTGATCTGTCCTATCACTCTGCTATACTATCTTCTTCTTCGCTAGATCAATGACCTACCTTTTTTCATGAAAACTCTTCCGGGACTAGACTCCTTGTTTGTGTACGAGGTCTGTTGGATCAGCTTGGGAATATTGGACGCTTTCTGCCAGGTGGTCACCAGGGCTTCCTATGATGTTATTATTTAGCAATGTAGGCATTTTATATGTATGTGTTTTGTTGATAATTTATATGTTTGTATTCTATTTTGTTTTTGTAAACGGGGGTTCGATAAGTTGGGGTGAAGCCTCAGCCGTCCCCTGCGTGGGATGTCTTTATTGTAAAGTGATTGGCTGGTGGAGGGCATTCAGTTTTCCCACTAGGGTTGTTTCAGCAGATCTTTTATGCGGATTGGGGGTTGTCCGGTCCTGATTTGGCTCGGAAGAGTCCGCTGGACCTAAAGCAACAATTATGTAATGTAATCTACTATACGATCTTCTTCGCTAGACCAGTCACTTACCTTTTTTTTTGAAAACTCTTTCAAAACGCCTCATTTGTGTATGAGGTCTGTTGGGTCAGCTTGAGAATATTAGACGCTTTCTGCAAAATGGTCACTGGGGCTTCCTATATTATTATTTGGCAGTGTAGGCATTTTATATGTATGTGTTTTGATATTTGATAATGTTTATATTTTATTTTTGTAAACGGGAGGTTCAATAAATTTGAGTATAGCCTCAGCATCCCCTGCATGGGATGTCTTTACTGTAAAGTGACCGGCTGTTGGAGTGCCTTCAGTGTTATCATTAGGGTTGTTTCAGCAGATCTTTTATACAGATCAGAGGTGAGCCCTCTTTCAACCAAGTTGTGGTCCTGATTCGGCTTTTTGTAGTCCGCTGGACCCTGTAAGCAATGAATAACCAACTTTAAAAAAAAAATTGACATCCTTCATGTAGTGTTTTCAAAGCTATACCTGTGTGCGCTCATCTTTATTGAGTAGATGAGGTGTGTTCTTTTGTGTTGAAATTTCTAAATGTTAAGTTATTAATGACAATAACCTAGTAGAATGGAGTGTAAGCATGAGTTTGATATGTGTGCATTGCAGCAGCAAACGTGAATTGGTGATCTCAATTGTATATGATTGTCTTCTTTTTTTTTAAAATTTATTTGTTTATTTGTTTGTTATCATTTGTCTTTTTAAAACTCATCGTCTTTGGCTTTATTTTAACTATTAAGTTTTAGTTACAGGATATTTTTATGCAGTATACTGTTTGGTAGTGTTGCGAGTTTTTCATGGTTATAAGAATTGCATCGTTTCGTTAATAATGGGATTTTCATAGAGTACATAGTGAAATAATTGACATTTATAAAATAGTGGTGGTAGAATTTTGCAGGATTTTGTTGTTGCATGTTTAGTTTTAATAAATAAAATTTTGTTAAGCTTAGTATGAAATGAATCTTTTTGTTTTGATTTGCTTGATTAAACAGTGAATTATAATTTAATTGTTTTTAGGAGCAGATCAGCGTTACAACATTGCATTAGTTAAGTTACAAATGAAGTCAAGATGATGAATACAAATTGATACAACTGCATTAGTTATTCATTGCAGAGTTTGGCATTTTTCTGATTCCTATGCTTGTAGGACCTCTCTTTAAATGTAATCTTATTGATAACTCCGAGAGGATTGGTACAAGAATGGGTAATGCTACGGCTTTTATCCTTAATTGCCTATTAATAGATGTGATGAACAACTAAATTTTTCCCCTCTACTGTGGGACCTTTGAGTGAAAGAAAACATTTTCATATCCAAACAAACTTACATACATTTTAAATACACGTGTTTGATACTTTGTCATAAATTATGATTTATTATTACTTCTGTGCTGTGCATTTATTCAGTTTCAGTTTGTTTGGAATAATTTTTTTAATTATATTTATTATTGCTTTGCTTGCCATTTACTACTAATTTTCTTCCTGTGTTGATGCTAAATTGTACTTTTGCACTCATTTTGTTGTGTGAAAGAAAAAACAACAATAAATTAACTTGAATACGTTTGTAAAATGTAGTTTTCCTTTGTATCGTGCTTTTTTTACAATTCAGTTTCAACATTCATACCAAAGCAAATTAATTACAACACATGCATACACCCCAAGAATTGCAGATACTTGTTATTTTTGATTACACATGAAGATGAAGGATATTCAACAATTGTTTAATACTATAAATAGCTGTACGCTATACACAAAATTATACATAATTTAATTTCTTGCTAGTATACTTTGTGTGTGGGAGTGTGGACAGTGTGACGTACTGGCTTTCACCAGGTAGTAATACAAATACAGTGTAATAAACATCAAGAAAGGTAATTATCCTGCCCTAAAAGGTGAACAAATAGAGCTCAAATGTACTACAAATGCATTTGCAAATATTTATAATATTGCAATGTGTGGCCTGCCAATAATAATTCCGACAGTATTTGATTATTTCATTTAGTTTGGATTTCATACACATTACTTTAATACAAACTTAGCTGCTATTAAGTGTTCTGTTTCATTTGATTCATCGTCTTCATTCTAACTTGTACTTTCAGATAATACCTGGAAATACTTTCAAATAGAATCAGAATGAGCCAAATATCAGTCTGTCCCGTCGTGCACCACATCTCATGAACTACCGATATTACTTCAACCAATCTTAACCTAGGCACATTATAGGCTAATGACCAGACTCTCCTGTCATCATATTTGCTCTACCACAGAGGTCAAGGTTGCTGGAGACACTTTATTGTAAAAATGATTTTGCTCTATATCTCACAAACAGGTGTAACCGAATTATGGAATACATGTACTTCAACTCATGGCTAAAGAGTTAGTGGCTGTCTGGTTGTCAATAAGTGGGTCAGTATGCAAACTGTTATTTAACGATTTTGCATTATTTAAACTGTTCTTCAAAAAAGTCAATTCGTTGCTGCAAGACTTCAAGCTGATGTAGAAGAACTTGGCTGAAGTCAGACATACTTCCATCGTCATTTTTGCTACTGCTATTTTTCACTTTATAAACGATGTTTCCACACATTTTGTCATCTGTAAGATCATAACCAATGCTGTCATCATCGCAACTAACTTCAATAACATTACTATCATCAACACCATTATCAGTCTCTTCAACCGAGTTGTCATCAACAACATCCTTATGTTTGTGAAGAATCTGTATGTTTGCGTCATCTTCATTCAAAGCAAGTAGGTTATTTTGCTCAGGCGTGTGGCTAGGATCATCAGTCTTTGGCGCTAGGCCATAAGTGTTTGGTTGTGGCAAGATGGGGTTTTGTGGAGTAGCTGTATTGTTTTCACTCTTGTCCCAGGTTTTTAGGCTTGGAACCACGTGCATAGGAGACGCTAAAGGTACACACAGATAGAAGCCAACATTTCTGTAACACAGACCTTTTAATCTTATGATCAGAAGGCTCCAGTAAGATGAAATCCATAGCACTTAACACAGGAAAATTCATCCAGTCAGAATAATTATTTTTCATATATTACTAATACTTAAGATCATCACATCTCATACAGTTTACCTTGTGTCTCATAGTCTCTCAGGGGTAGAAGCTCATCTTGTGTTGGAGTGGAGTCATCATAGAATGTCACACCGATGACTTCTTCCAAATCTGGATTTTAAAAAATGATCCGGCATGTAACTACCAACCTATTACTTCGAGATCTATCGTTTCAGGATCAGTGATTAAAAAAACATGTTAAAAATGTCTGGTAAACTGTCAATAAATGTGCTGCATACAAATCAATCTGGGTTCATTCTTCATTACAAGTGCTGGTGTCATACCTAGCTTTCAGAAGAATTTTGGTACTAGTTAGCATGTCCCCCTGCAAGATCCACGGAAAGATGATAATAATGATGATGACAATGATTACCACAACAAGCATGAGGAGGAGGAGGACCAAATGCAACTAACCTGGTTTAGTGCTCTCTTCCACAGCTTGTAGCATCTCAAGGAGACTATCTGATGGGATGTCATCTTCTTCCAACTTCATATCTAAAATGCACACACGCATGCATATCCACAGGCACACATACCCATACACACCCAAAATCAGTTGGATACATAATAGTCACAGGCACAACTGCAGACAATATTTATTGGGTTTAACAACCATAGTTCCATTATCATGCTAACAATGACCTTAGGCTATTGCTATAAATTAAAATCAATTTAATTACAAACAGCAAACATCATTTGCAACTTGATACATAAGTAGAATTACATCCATACAATTGTCATATTTAATACATGCGAGTTGCACGATTTCTCTCTTTCATCATGTGCGTATCTGCATATGCTTGTGTGTGGGGGGTTATATGCGAGTTGAACAATTTCTCTCTTTCATCGTGTGTGTGCATGTGCGTATGTGTGTGTGTGGGTACATTACCACCATTCAATGATTCACTGTAATTATCCGTACTTGTGACTGTGTTTCATTCACTTCATACACATCACCCAAACCCTACAACATATATTTTCCTAAGATTCAGTTTTTATTAGTCTAATTTTACACAGAATTTTGCAAGTGTCTTTGCATAGTCTACTTTTCAACATGCGTTATCTTACAAATAAAACTTCATTTAGAGAGTTACCACAGTTATCTTTTTGCTTCTGAGCATGATTTACTGCATGTTCCATGTATGCCTTTGTATTCTCCTTCCCTTTTCTTCTCTTGTTCCCTGACTGGACAGCAACTCTGGGTCTGTCCTTTGCCTCAATGTAGTCTCGAAAGTCCTTGCCATGAATGTACAGTTCATAAGGGTATAGGTATCTATGAAATAATGACAAAACAAACACATTATATTAATATCTTTTTGTGGCAGGGTTGGTGAGTGGTGAGAATCAAATTTGGCTTATATTTGATCTCTTATATCTCTTTACTAGTGAAATGGATCAGACTGATTTTTTTTAATTACAGGATACAGCGTCATTATCATTACCACCATCATTACATCATCCTTTCTTATGTTTTATTTTGTTTGCCTGGGGCCGTAGTCAGAAAAGGCAAAACCTGCGTGTAATTTATAATGAGGAGGGGTAAAATCCTAATCCTCCGCTGGTTTGGACTTATCTGGTATTCAGAGAAGTTGTAATTGCCCTGCCAATGGCCGATAATTTAACCGATGCTACCCCTCTCCGAAAACTCATACCTTTTCCGAGGTAAAAATGGCAAATGCAATTGTTTTCGCAATGATTTTGCATTGGAGACAACGGAACAGCGTCTTTCGGGACAGATGAAACCCTCTAAATATACCTGATGATGTAGAACATTACAGGAAATTTACATTTCAAAAAATCGACATCGCGCATATTGTGGATGAAGTAGAAGAGGAGTTGCAACATACAAACCGGCATCGTCACTTCTTCCTTTACTGCAACTGTGTTTAGCACTAGGTTTCCAGTTCTATGTATCCTAAGTATCTATCAATCTAGTAAAATTGCTGTAAAATACTTCCTTTTTGATGGTAGATTAATGACCAAAGCGAAGTACGAAAGTAATATGTTTTGGGTTTCCTCTTTCAATTCTAATTAAACGAAATATTTTTTATGGGAAAAGTTGCATTTTCCTTCGTGTGAGCCGTCATCTGCTAAGAAAGCTGTTGTGGCATTGTCATCGAAGAGCGCATGCGTAATAGAGGAGGATTCAAATTTAGCTCGAGGTAGGGACCATGTGTCAGGTAGGCCTTTTTGAATATCGAGATAAGTTTACCGGCATTTTTCTCCAACCCTGAGGTAAGATAAAACTACTTCAAGGTCTATACCTTGAGACAAATAGCCCATCAAAGGGTTGCAAACATGTCTTTCTGAATACCGACCCTGATTTTATAATCCAATGGATGTCATCATAATAATAATAATAATAATAATAATAATAATAATAATAATAATAATAACAGGCAATTTATACAGCGCTTTCCAAAATCACAAAGCGCTTTACACAAACAAATGTAAACACAACATGGGTACATTGGTCAATAACACGCAACCACATACACATCCCAACACCAAAAATAACTAACAACACTCACTCATGGCGCCTAAGAAAAGGCCTCTCTAAAAGGATGCGTCTTCAAGTTCATTTTAAAAGACGCTAGTGAAGGACTGTGACAGACGGACCGAGGTAGCGAGTTCCAGGTCTCAACGGAGAAAAAACTGAAAGCTATGCCACCGTGTCTCACCCTGTGGTATTCTGGTACACGGAACATCCTTTCATCTGCAGACGAGCGGAGAGACCGAGAAGGAACATAGACTGTCAAAAGTTCGGAAAGATAGCTAGGAGCAGTTCCAGAGATGATGTTGTAGCAAAGACATAAGGTTTTATATTTAATTCGTTGAACTGGGAGCCAGTGTAGCTCTTGAAAGAGAGGCGTGCAATGCTGTGATTTCCGTGCTTTGAAGATGAGTTTAGCTGCAGAGTTTTGGACTTGCTGAAAAGGTCTAAGGACTTTCTGTGTGCAACCTACAAGGAGTGAATTAAGATAATTCAATCTAGACGGAATGCATGCGCTAACTAGTGTTTTTGTTGCTTCTTGTGTGAGATACTGTCGAATGGAGCTTATGCGTCTAAGTTCAATGTATGCAATCTGACAAGTTTTTGCAATGTGTTTGGAGAGATCCTGATCGAGAAAAAACCCAAGGTCGCGAACAGTGTCAGAAAAAGAAATAGAAGTAGTTCCAACAGTGATAGTTGAGGGAAGAGAAGAGGGTTCTGCAGATGACGGAGAAACACGGAGAGCCTCAGTTTTGTTATCATTTAGCTTGAGACGGTTGTCTGACATCCACGATTTTACTTCAGCAACACAATCTTGAAGTGTCTGAACTAAATGATTGTAGTTAACAGAAAAGTCAGAGTGATTAAGTTGGGTGTCATCAGCATACATTTCGTGGCGGACAGAATGTGAGTTAATGAGACGTGAGAGAGGAGAGGTGTACAGAATGAACAGAACAGGGCCAAGCACAGAGCCTTGAGGAACGCCCAAATCAAGCCGTTGTGCGGTAGATTTAATACCGTTTACGAGAACAGCTTGTTTTCTTTCTGAGAGATAAGACCGAAACCAGTTAAGAGCACTGTTTAGGATTCCAAAATCGTTATCGAGATGTGATAACAGAATTTCATAATCGATAGTATCAAAAGCGACTGAAAGATCCAAGAGAAGAAGAACTGAAATTTTTTCTTTGTCTAAAGAAATCAGAAGATCATTTAGAATGCGAAGAAGAACGGTCTCTGTGCTGTGCCCAGGACGGTAAGCAGACTGATAAGAATTAAGAAGACTGTGAGCAGATATATGGGAGAGAAGTTGCTGAAGGATGAGACGTTCAAGTAGTTTAGAGAGAAAAGAAAGATTGGATATAGGTCTGTAATTCTTCAGATCATTACGATTGAGGTAGGATTTCTCCAATAAAGGTTTGACGATAGCAGTCTTGAACTCAGGGGGAACAATACCAGATGTAATAGATTCGTTCATAATTCATTATTCTCTTCATTGTAACTGAAACGTTTTGCTTTTTACCTTTTCCTTATTTTTCTGTCACTGCCTCTCTTAGAGCATTGAGCATGCAACTTGACACAACTTGAAAGTTACACAGATTCAAGCATCAGGGCACAAGACAATTATAAACATTTTGCTTTGCACACAAAGCGTACAATGATAGCATTTGTTTACCTCTGATTTGGTTCTATGTTGATGCTGGGAAAGCTTTCCATAATGTTCATTTGTTTTCTTTTGTTGATATTGTTATTGAGATATAAAGACGTTTCTAAAATCTCGGACCACCAAAGGTAGGTCCGAGATCTATCTTGCACATAGTCAAATATGTGAACTTTGTAAAACATTCTACGACATGACTCAATATGTCAATATGTATTTCCTGTGACAATCTTTGTTCTGATTGGCCATTGATAACGTCAGTCTCAAATGATCTAACATTTTCTACAGCGTAAAGATGGTATAAATAAGGTACAGTTTTGAAAGCAGTTGTTTATGCTAGTTGAGTCTATTGCTGAATAAAGTTGGAGAAACTGTATAATGATGGCTCTGCCTTGTTATTAACTGAATGAGCGAGAATGCATGGAAAACCCCCACTAGTATAAGCATTCAATGGAACATGATATTGTCCTTATTCTATAATTCGAATTTCAAGTTTTATTATTACTCAGATCATGAGAAATGAAGATGCTTTCTGCTTAAAAAGAAGACACATGCATCAAGTTGAATGAATGAACAACATGCACAACATTATCTCGTGCATACCTTCTATTAGAATGGTATTGATATTAATAATGAATTTGATGCTAACTACATACTTGTAATAGTAGTTTTTGGCACAGGCTGAGTAGCTGAAGTCGGTGATACTGGTCATGTCCGTCACTTCTCTGTACACTGCTGCCCAGCCTCGCTTGCTGGTCACCTAACAGTGAATGAAACAAAAGAAGAAAACTCTCCAATTACATAGTTCTTTATACATGTACACACATCAGAGCTCTGCACCATATCAGACTCAAACTTTGCTATGAGAAAAGTGAATTTCTACATAATGCATCATGCTGATTCCTTGATGTCATAAAGGTTGAATTACACTACACATGCCATCACTTTTTCGTAGGTAATGGTGAACAGATACTTCAACTTTGACACAATGAAAGGTTGTTTGAATGATCTATCATTATAGGTACTATATCCCTAATGTTGGAAATCTTCTAGGGTACAGTCAAACTGAGCCACTCAAACGTGCTAGGCAGTGGTGAAATAAATTGGAAGTAGAAATCATAGGTTCAAAATAAGCTGCTGAAAACAACAATGTTGATTAAAATTAAGTCAATGCATCAATACAAATGCAAACAAGCAACTGAATAGCTAATCAACCAGAGCTGCCAACTGCTACTGTTGGTCGGGAGTAACAAAAAGGCAACTTGGGAGTAGCAAAATGGCGTTTGGGAGTAGCATTTCAACAAAATGTTAACCCTGAACAAGGTCATCCGCTTATTTACTTTTGCACTTTAATACAATAACACACACACAGTGACACACCAACCACCCAACTGGCAAAATAGTGTTTGGATGCACACAAGTCATTCAGTCAGACATGGCTGCCTTCATTCGTGTGTTTTGAATGTGACGTGCTTTTCTACAGCATGCATTCCACCATGGCTTATTTTAATGTCCATGTAGCAAATGCTACAAAACACGTGCTGGGCACTGACTTTTGAAGAAGTGATGCACGGATGTGTTTCACTGTATTTCGTTCGGTATTTCTGACAAGCATGACGCATTTTGGACTTGGGCGGTTCATTCGTTGTACTCGCTCCAGCAGGTCACTTCGACATGTTGAAATGAAAATGGTAAAAATCTGCACACTCTGACACGGTCTAAAACCATGAAGAACTAAGATGGCGGTTAAGCGTTTCCAGTAATTTTGTACTGCGCTTTCCGATTGGCTAACACAGACGCAGTGTGCGTGCGTGCGGCAGATACAAAACGGTCACACTGCGACTTGCTGTTGTTGTGCGAGTTTTACACAGCCACTTTCTTGTCAAAAAGTGGTACGCTAGACAAAATTTGACCGGGCGTAGCAAATCGAGACCGGGTGTAACAGCGTAGCCAAGTCAACTCTAGCGTTGCAAACTACGCCCAAAGCGTAGCACTTGGCAGCTCTGATCAACCCACCCGTCTATCAGCCTTTAAACAGGTCTACCAATCAATCAGACAGGTAAGTAGATAGATAAATAAATGAACATATCATGTAGTCTCTGTTCCTACCTGCTGATATCCGCCTCGTTCATGAACAGTGAGAAAGAGGTGGAAGAGGCTGATTCGCTGGTTCTGCCAGAATGGACCTTTCGCCGTCCCTTTCAGGTTGTTACGAAGCATGAAGCGAGTCACATCATGGTCAAAAGCACGTTCATTTCGTTTGTACATCTACAGAAGACAAAAAGATATACTTGTCTAGTTTTTCTCCATCTGCTTTTGTTCCTCCTACTTCTAGATTCCCCTTATCATGATCATCACCCTCACAACTACCATCAAAATACAAATTCACCATAAAATGTATTCATACTCTCCATTATTTAGACGCAAAACACACCATCATTCTCATCTATCTTGTCATCATCATCATTATTATAAATATTATTATTACTAAACAAATATACTCCACTAGCTGACCTCCACATCCAGCATAAGTCGCTCCTCTTTAGTTCTGTTTTCCAATGAACTAGAGAAGTCAGTGAAGCTGAGTGATGTGTGAGTGCTGGTGGGACTAGTTATCGGAACTTCAGTATTCATGGATGCTTCGCAGGCTGCCTTGGTCCAAGCCTGGCTAGAGAGGGTTGTAGATTTGTGATCATTGGAAACACCTGTTCCTCTTGCATTTGCAGCTGAATAAGGCCAACAAAAAAAAAGGTCTGTTTACGGTATCCCAACCGTCCCTAATTTTTTGGCCCAACCCTAAATTTTTTTTGGGGGGATCGTCTAAAAAAAAAAGCCCCCCCTCCCCCCCAAAAAAAATTTAAAATAAAATAAAAAAATCAAATTGCACTCAAGGTTTAGAAAAAAAAAGCCTACTTACTAACCCCTCCCCCCCTTCCTAGGTTACCTTAAACATACATTTTGGGGGGACCTAAGAAATTAATAATGGGTGTTTCTAGTTTCAGTAATTACTCTAAAATATTTATTCTCAAAAGTCCATTATTTTTGTGTATTATCCCATCCCCTGACATTTTTTCATTCTCGATGGGTCTGGAATGAAACTCTTTGCAGTATTATGTCTAAAGTTACAAGGTTTGTCTTAAGAAGGAAATCAGCACATATCTGTTACAAACTGAAATATATAATGTTCAACCTCCATAACCCCTCTTTCAATAACTTGAAAACGAAGTTCAATCATAACTGTAAACTTTATGTAAACTCTAAACTGACTATAAAGAGTCATTCAGAAAATCGAAGAAACAGAAATCTAAAAATGATTTCTTTAGAAACATACTATTTTTTTTTATATTAATGTTTAAACATCTAACTCACCATTGTTGCTGGGCACATGATCCAACCCACCATCAACATAGAAGTAAACACAGTGCTTCAACCTTTCTGAAGACATGAGGGGGAGAAGCTTCACAGCTTCTTCTACTCCATCATCCACACTCACACCATTCTTGTACAATTTTTTCACTTTGGCATTGGGCCCACTCAAAGAATGGGGCCTGCCTCTTCTCTTTGCACATTTTCCTCGTCCTTTTGTCATGGAGGTTTTCTTTGTGCTCGTCTGAAAAAAAAAAGTGGTTCAAATTAGGGTTTTACTTTTGGACTGACCCATGCTGTCAAGACTATGACCACTGACTAGTGACTTATGGCCAAACAGGTTCATAACATACTTTTCAAGAGCAAATATATTATGTAGATTTTTTTCATAAATTAAAAAAAAGACAGCTCTGCATTTCTAGAATCCTGTATCAACCTAGAAAACCTGACTCCTGTGAGAGATATTAATTGCATAAATAGCAGGCAAACCAAAAGAAAACTAAATAGCAATAAATGTAACAAAACAACAACTACACTTGTATTAAAAAAAACAAGATTGTTACTGGGCACCTGTTCACTGGCAGACGAAGCTACGAAGACTTTGACATGCCTGGCACAGACCCAGCTGTGAGTGTGAGGTTTGCCCAGAAACTCCACATGATAATGGCTGATCTCATCCTCACCATCGTCCACCTTCTCCTTCTCCACAGCTTTTCCTGTGTCTGGATCCCTTGTTACGATACCCGGCCAGCTATAATGCAATAGGAAAACAAGACGGCAAACTACTTTAAGTGCATTTCCACACATACATAGCTGGGAGCAAAAGATGTTTAATCGCAAAGGAAGCAAAATAAAAGTATGGAATAAGTCAATAACTGACCATTCCTTGAACTGTCGGCAAGCCAAAATTTATCTACATGGGTTCAGCCAATTCTTGTTAAGAAAATTATGAAGCTCAGCAACCTTGAAATGTGAGAAAGTGCAAATACGAACAACGTAAAAGGTTTTCGCAGAAGTTAAAGTACGGTGCATAGTAGCAATAATCAGAATCGGCCAAGTCATTTATGAGGTAAAACTAAAAACATTTTTTGAACTGAAAAGTCAAATTTGGATTGATGGAGCGATAGACCGAATGATTGACTGACACGGAATGATTGATTGCCCATGAGTTGAAGTGCCAAAAATCATCAAAATTGGTTCAGCCCTTTTTTCAAGATACAGAGCAAAGAGAGAGAAATTCACCCTTGCAACCTTGACTTTGAGGTAGAGAAAATATGATGGCACAGGAGGTTAAGTCACTAACCTAGGTAAGATTCCTATTAAGTTTGGTCAAAATCTGTTCAGCAGTTTTTGAGATGTGGCAAGCAACAGACCGACAAACAGACCAACTGACATTGTGCCTGTAATGATTCCCAACTATTTCGAAGTATATTTCCAGACCACCAAAGTCTGGAAATACAAAAAGAAGGAAAAGAAAGAAAAGAAGAAACATATTAATCGTAATAATAGATAACGATTACTGACTGATGGCAGTGATGCATATGGCTGATCTTTTCTACACTGTCCAATCTGTCTGCCTTCACAGTATTTCTCTAAACCCCATCACTACACCTGGCCAGCTGCAATCCTTTATGATGATGATGTTCACATTTTATACTGGTTAGATTCTTAATTTAAATATTTAATTAGCTTACCTGCAGTAACCAGGCATCCTGGCCCAGACAAGAGTGCCTAATTCCAGCTCTGATTTCAAGTAAACTAGTCCACTTCTGACTGCCAACTGGTCGTAAAAATGTGTGTCTTCTTCAGGAACATCGCAGCTGCTGAACAACGGGTCACTGTTTTGCACGCAATACCATTTGGCATCATCAAGGACCTTTGCAAGTTCTTCCCTGGGACATTTTCTCCATTTTCTGCAGTCTGCATTGTCACACTGAATCCATCCTATAAACTCCAACTACAAGAAAATCACACATAATTTCAAAATAAGTAGTTATTCATGTCAGTTTAATAAAACTTTAAAAGAAAATGCATAATAATTTCAGTTTTTAAAAAAAAGTTTTATTAATGAAGAACTTGTATCATGAATAAAATAATTAATAAATTATACTTTACAGTTTATGCTACTCTGCAGTGCATGCACAATAGAATCATGTTTTCATGACAATGTTTTGTACCCACTATGTGCCCTTACCTTTTGCTTCACATCTTTCCACGTCCTTGCTTCGAACGGGAGACTTATGTCAGAGTCAACTGATGATTCGGAATGGGACGACTTGGATTTCTTGTTACTACTTTCATTTCCAAGGAAATCCGTAGCAGATCGCTTGAGGCTTGTCTGAAACACCTTTAATATGATTAACACAAATACCGAGATAGATATATAGCCCTATTAAAGATACGAATGTTAATTAATAGCATAGCATCTACCAGAAAACGAAAGTTACCAACAAAGAACTTAGTACTAGACTACTACTAGTACTAGTACTACAACTAGTCTAGAGATCTATGTAAAGCCGGTCTTTGTTGATCGACAGGAAGAAAAGATAAATGAAAATTACTGAATAATTTCGTGATTTTCTTGAGTACGGATTCAAATGTTCACATTCTTTTTTAAATACAGATAACATACCTTGGAGTTTAGTCTTGAGCTTTGTCGACGAGTTCTTCTTTCTTCAGGAAACATTGTTCCAATTTTACGCAGACGACATATATCCGTAGCTCTCAAAAATTCTCATTTGGCAAAGTTCTCAAAGCGCGAAAACGAAAACGAAACGACCGATCGAGGCTTACGTCGCACTCCACCAGCCTGTCACTTTACAATAAAGACATCCCACGCAGGGGACGCAGAGGTTATACTCTAATTTATCGAACCCCCGTTTACAAAAACTAAATAGAATACTAACATCATTAAAAAAATATCAACAAAGTACACACATATAAAATGCCTACATTGCCAAATAATAACATCATAGGAAGCCCCAGTGACCATTTGGCAGAAAGCGTCCAATATTCCCAAGATGATCCAACAGACCTCACACACAAATGAGGAGTTTTGTCCCGGAAGAGTTTTCAAGAAAAAGGTTAGGTGAATGGTCTAGAGAAGAAGAAGAAGATAGTATAATAGATTGATAGAAAAGAGTAGGAATGAGAAAGAACAGAGAAAGATAGCGACAGTAGGAATTTAAAGCACTAAATTTCCAGAAAGTGGAGATGCTATTTATACTGAAACCCCCGGCACTTCCACGAGGGACTACTCAAAAGGCTCTGTAAATGTGTTACAAAGGTTTTATTGATCAACATCACATTTACTGTCGCAACAAGCGTGCACAAGCTGATTATGGCAACAGTTGTACTTTTTGCATGCCTTGTTCATTCAAACCACATGATAAAATATACAACAAACCAACAAGCAATGCAGCTATATATGTTTCAAATGAAACTGAATCTAAGAATAAATCCTGAATTTACAGATAATAGTTAGATAGTCATTGTTTATAGGATCCAGCGGACTGCAAAGAGCTGAATCAAGCCCACAACTTGCTTGAAAGAAGACACCCCCGGTCCGTAAAAAAGATCTTTTTAAACAATCCTAATGGTACTACTGCAGCTGAAATGTGTGGGTTTTGGAGAACAAAATAAATCATTCGATAATGAAGACGTGTTTGTAATATTATTTTAACCTTCGGTACACGTCGTGTGAAAAAAAAAAACCAACAAAAAACCACCTACACATACTGAAAACTTAAACGAGGGAGTCCAAAAAAACGTGCAGCAATCTCTCTGTCGTGTTGTGTGTGTGTGTGTGATTGTGTGCGTGTGTGTGTGTGTGTGCCCGTGTGTCGGTTTAGAAACGCCGTTATTATTACACACTCTTTATTCTTTACCTACGTTTTTTGGACGGCATGGTTATTTTGACGTCAGAACAGTGTTCCGTTAGGGTTAGGGCTGTGTTAGGGTTAGGCTTAGAGTTAGGTTTAGTGCTAGGGTTAGCTTTAAAAAAAAAAAGACAAATGTCAAAACAACATATGTAGCGTTTAATAAAAGTCATAACAACAGCGTTTTTACACCGTTGTGTGTGTGTGTGTGTGTGTGTGTGTGTGTGAGAGAGAGAGAGAGAGAGAGAGAGAGAGAGAGAGAGAGCAGGGTGCCAGGTACATACAATTCAACTCGGTGTCATTTTCCTTAACTTCATAGGATACTTTTACAGGACTTGGGAGATCCCGTCTATTTGCTGCTATCAAATTACTGGTAGACTAACACTGAAATAGAGAACTAAGAGAAATTTTCAATAAAATATCACACGCATGTGAGTAGTTACAACCACTCACAAATATAATTATAGAACTGACTCTATAGCCAGTTGTAGTAAATGCAATTGCACATCAGGGCATTTGCCTAACAACGCCTTTTACAATACAGACTGGTGTTGGGCAAAACGCCAGTTTCCAATAAACAAGAGACTGTGACGCTGAGTGTCAACAAAGAGTTTATTATTTTTAAGGTATACTAAACTCTTTGGTGTCAAAGATCTATCAAACACAGGCCTATTCCTTTGACACTAGGAATAGGACCCGCGGCGTTTTCGGGCCAGCTGTGCTGATCACCTCTATATGTGCTATTAGAATTCCAACCCAGGCCGATAACAGCAAACGGTCCATTACATTTTTCCAGTCAGGAAATGGCACCTAACATCATGACCACATACTAAAATGAACTGACAATGCAATTGTCAGCTCCAGTTCATATACATACATGTATGTTCAATTAACCTTCGATTAACTCTTTCAAAAACCAGTTGGATGAGCTGCCTAAGTATAAAAAATTGTTCTTTTACTTTGATGAACGGTAATGCATAAAAGATCTTCTGAAACAACCCCAGTGGTAACACTAAAGGCACTCCACCAGCCGGTCACTTTACAATAAAGGCTTCCCATGCAGGAGACGCTGAGGCTATACTCTAATTTATCGAACCCCTGTTTACAAAAACAAAATAGAATATAAACATCATCATAAAATATCAACAAAACACATGCATATAAAATGCCTCATTGCTAGATAATAATATCATAGGAAGCCCCAGTGACCATTTGGCAGAGAGCATCCAATATTCCCAAGCTGACCCAACAGACCTCATACACAAATGAGGAGTTTTGGAAGAGTTTTTGAGAAAAAAGATAGGTGACTGGTCTAGCGAAGAAGACGGTATATAGTAGATTGATATAATAGAGTTGGAATGAGAAAGAGCAAAGGAGAAAGACAGTGACAGTGGGAATTTAAAGCACTAAATTTTCAGAAAGTGGGGATACTATTTATACAGAAACCCCCAGCACGGGGGCTCCTGGGCTTTGATGTAATTTGAGCAAGATATTCTAACAAACAAGAAATGTAGCTTACAGGTAAAAATGTGATGCATTGTGAAGTTTTCTACCCACAACGTGTAGCAAAGGTTAAGCTAACTTTTATTATATAAAAGTTTGACATCAAACAACAAGCTTTGTTATTAAAAATTATGTTTAAAAAAATTTCCTTTCAAAATCTTAATTCATAACTCGTATACAATCACAACATCAGTTTTGTTGGCAGGATTTCAACAAATAACATAACCAAAACTTTTTAACAAAAATTAAAATATTTTTACAACAATCACCACAAACTGAATACAATTATAAAACGCTTCGGTTTAATTTAACGTTCCACAAAGCCAACTGGCAAGAATGCTTTCAATAACGTTGCAGCAGAAGAAATTATTTTGCTTGTAAAATCTGTAAAGATCAACATGAAAATACAATATAGAATAGTATACAATATACACACATAGAACACAAAATATTAACTGGCAAACTGTACATGATTTTTAAACACTCCTGTGTTTGTCAGAAGAATGTTGTTGGATTTGTCTAAAAAAATTATTTGTTCTTTTTCAAGATAATGTGGATAATCTGTCAGTTAGTTAGTCAATGTTTATAGGGTCAAGCGGACTGCAAAGATCCAAATTAGGACCACAACTTGGTTGAAAGAGGACACACCACCGATCTGTATAAAAGGTCTGCTGACCTTTTATACAGATCGGTGGTGCGTCCTCTTTCAACCAATTTTTTTTTCATTATTCATCTATTATTTAAATTTTTATTTTTTATTCATTCCTTTTTCAGAGCACGATATCATGTTGAGGATGTATTGGAAATGCTGTTTGATGGCAACGACGAGATTCCCAGTGGTAGTGACGACGAATTACTTTCATCAGACAGCGATCCCGAGTCGTACCATCCAGATGACGTTCCCGAGAGTGATGCAGATGACAGTGCAGATGATGCTGAAGCCGATGAACCGACAACTTCTGGCATAAAGTAAAAAACTCTTCTTTTTTTTTTTTTTTTTACCTCCTGATAATTCTACTGATTGTTCCTACTACTATTGCTGCTATTATGAATGCCAGCACTGCTGCTGTTGAATACTGTTTTGAAAATTTTATTTATATTCATGTTTTGTCACTTTTTTTCAATGAGACCTAATCAGAATTTATATTTTTTTGTTTCAGTGCTTCCAGAGATGCTCCCCGAGTGTGGCACTGGTTGAAAAGAGACCTGCCTCCTCATGTCAGCCCAGAAAACCACCTTGTGCCTGCTGGACCCGCGCTTCATGCCAAGACCCCTCTGGAAATGTTTTCATCCCTCTTTGATGATGACTGCATGCAGCATCTTCTGATTGAAAGCAATAGGTATCGCATGAAAGAAAAAAATAAGATGAGCCCCATCACATTGGAGGAAATGAGGGTAGTTGTGGGGATAACTTTCTACATGTCAGTGGTTGAGCTGCCTAATCGTAGAATGAACTGGTCACCAAAAACACGACAAGCAATTGTTGCAGATGCAATGACAGTGAATAGATACGAGGAAATACTCAGTGTCCTTCATGCAAATGACAACAACTTGGAGAAAAAGAAAGGAGAACCTGGCTTTGACAATTTACATAAAGTGCGGCCCCTGATAGACATGCTGTCATCCACATTTGCCAGATGTGCTGAGCCGGAGATGTATGTTTCTGTTGATGAACAGATTATTCCTTTCAAGGGACGCCACAGCCTCAAAGTCTACATGCTAAAAAAGCCCCAAAAATGGGGCTATAAGGTCTGGGTTCAGGCAGGACAGTCTGGCAATGTTCATAAGTTTTTCTTTGCTGGAGATACAACAGTAACTGCATGTTCAGGCATCACTGAAAATGTGGGGAAGGCAGGTGAAGTAGTTGTGAAGCTGACAGAAGAGCAGCCTCGCTTTGACAATTATTTTGCCTCACCAGATCTGCTTGTTGAGCTGAAGAAAAGACAGCTCCATGCCACCTGCACAATGAGGGCCAACCGCAGCAGAAAATGTCCTCTCTTGTGCCTCAAGGACTTGAAAAAGAAGGGGAGAGGGGCTTACGACTTCCGGTCAGTGCCAGGTGAAAGCATCCTGCTGTGTGAATGGTTTGACAACAAGATAGTTCTTGTTGCCTCCAATATCCTGGTGTGGAGCCACACCACCAAGTCCGGCGATACGATAGGAAGAACAGACAATACATAAATGTAATGTGTCCAGGCCTGATAAAGCACTATAATGCCAACATGGGGGGAGTGGATAAGTGCGACATGCTGCTGTCGCTCTACAGGAACCAACAGAAGAGCAAGAAATGGTACAGGCGCATCATATTCCATCTGCTTGATTTGTGCATTGTGAATGCTTGGCTGCTTTACAAGGCTGCTAAACCAGAGGCCACCATACCATTGGCGTACTTCAAGCTGGAGGTGGCAGAAAGCCTGATTGTCGCCAGGCAGGCTCTCCCTGCACCAGTTGCCCACACCCATCCTGGAAAGACCTTCTCTGCAAAGAATGTCTGCAAGGATGCAAGATTTGATCATGTTGATCATCTACCCCAAAAAAGGGACATGAAAAATGCAATGAGGTGTAAGCAGGAAGGTTGCAACAGGAAGACACTTTTCATCTGCAGAAAGTGTGAAGTCTTCCTGTGCATCACAGGGAAGAATGGTGAAGAGGACTGTTTTTTCCTTTTCCATTCACAGTAATGTTTACAGCCTTGACACACTATGCTTTTAATGCCATTTTGTAATAAAATTCATTAAAAAATGTGTGCATTGCATTTCATGTATTTTTAACTTGGTGTTCATGATGTCCAATATATATAGGACAAGCTGACCCCCCAACTGCGTAAGAAATAAAAGAAAAAAAACAAAACTCTTGTCAAATATGGGTTTTTATCAGTATGTTGAGTCAATTTCATCATTAAAATGTTGTTGCTTAATATGTCATGCACCAAAGGGTTAATTTGAATTTTTTTTTAAATTCCTTTAAACTTTTAAATTAGACTGCACAGATGTGTTGAGCTTTAGTCAAAACTTATGTATATCGGGTGACGTCATCCTATTTTCTCCCAAAACTACTGTAGGGATTTCCAGCTCTAGGCACTGGTGCACACGGAATCTACCTCAAGCCATCCGAGTTGCCAGCTTGCATTCTTTTTAAGCACATCGTCTAACGCCTCAATTGTTGTATTTATGTAACAGGCACGCATCCCCTAGGACATGAGCATAAGTATAAATTAAAATCCGGGAATAGTATCTTCATACTCCTCCCTCTTCCCCCCTCCAACTTCTTCTCCCTTTTTGCCCTTCTTCTTTTCTATCCTATCCTCCTGTCCTGTTACCCGGAGGTCGTAGGGCCACCACAGATGATCGTTTAACCAGCATACTCCATCTTTCTCTATCCTCAGCAGCCCTGATGGCTTTGCTCAGTGTCAAACCAGTCCATTCTCGAATGTTGTCCTCCCACCTCTTTTTCGGTCTCCCACTTCCTCTACCTCCTTCTTCTTTATTGTCTGAAATACAGGGGGGGGGGGGGGGGTGTGTGTGTGTCAAGGGAACTCTGCCCACGTAAGGGTCCAGCACGTATTATTGCTATTATTATAAACTTGATTGTCTTTAATTATCAGCATGTCATTCAAAAAATAAAAAATATATATATTAAAAAGTAAATTTGAAAAAATAAAAGGAAACCACTGGATTTTTTTAATGACCAAAAATAGCAGTTTGGCACAATGTAAAGTAAATATACAAGTTTCAGTTGTTGTGCAGTGTTTCATCAAACAGGAGTCAATATTCATACAAATTATGTACAGTCTCCTATCCTATCCTGTCCCATAACCCGAAGGTCGTAGGGGCACCACAGATGATCGCTTAACCAGCATACTCCATCTTTCTCTGTCCTCAGCAGCCCTCATGGCTTCGCTCAGTGTCAAACCAGTCCATTCTCGAATGTTGTCCTCCCACCTCTTTTTCGGTCTCCCCCTTCTTCTACCTCCTTGCACTGTGCCTTGCAGAATGGTCTTTGCAAGGCCTGATGATCTGGTGACGTGGCCATACCATCGGAGTTTCCGTTTTTTCACCACTGTGAGCAGGTCATCGTGTTGTCCAATGGCTTGTGTGATGGTCTGTCGGACTTCAACGTTGGTGATGTGTTGGGTATAGGAAATGCACAGAAGTCTTCTGTAGCACCTCATCTCCATGCTTTGTATTCTTCGTTGGAGATCTGCTGTGAGGGTCCATGCTTCGCAAGCATATAGGAAGATGGAGATGACCAGAGAGCGCAGCAGTCTTACTTATGTACAGTCTCACTGGCTTGATTTCTTGTGCACTTATTAACAGATATACACATGCATTATTTTTTGCACCTGTAAATATTTATAATTATCATGCGCAAGTAGTATTATATCTTCTTCTTTTTTTAAAATCAAGACTTCATCAAAGTCTTTAACATCAATCTATGTAGGGCTTATTACTATTTGTAATTCAATGACATGTACCTAGCACTAGAATCTATGCAATATGTAAATTGCATATGAAATTATTTCTTAAGTTTAAACCCTGGAGCAATTATTAATTAGCAATAACTGCAACTTTTGTGTTCTAACAAAGCTGTGAAAATTTAAAATCATCCAGAGCACTAGTTTTAACTAATAACTATAAACTACAATATAAAACTATTAAAACAGCAAACTTTTTTTTTCCATTTGCAAAACAAATATTAATTTTTATAATGTTTTACAGTGAATAACACTCCCATGTTCATAAAAAGATATAATTGCACAGCAATCAATGTTTGACTCGCATGCGCTCAGCACACACAAGACCAGATGTTTGCAAAATCAGCACTAGATGCGTCCTAAATAGTCTAAAAATTGTATCTAGAACAAAAGTCCATCCTTCTGTCAAACTCTTGTACCCAGCATAGCTATATTTAGCTCAATCCGAAGACTCTTTGATGCTGTTAACGTTAATAGACACAAACAAATGGATTTCTCAATTTATACCAAAACCTTACTTTTGAAAGAGGTTATTTTGGGGATTTAAACTTTTTGTTTCAATGGAACAACACTCACTGTGAATTAGAAAAAGATCTGTGTCACTGAATGTATAAAGGGTAGTCCCTTTAAGTTTAATCATATTTAGTTTACTGAAATAATACTAACACAAGAATTTACAAACACTTCATAGGTCATTAGAAAATGGCTTATTACTAAACACAAACAAATAGTAATCATAAGAATTATAATAATCATAAGAATATGCATAACAAATATTCATTATGACAAATTTTGTATGTAAAATATCAAAATATCTTTTAATTACGAATGCATTGAAATAAATGCCAATGGCTCAAGCAAAATGAGTCAGAGGTGAATGACAATACATGAATACCAGTGTTACTGAAAATACAACATACACAGCTAATACATATTTTAACCAAGTTCCCTCACAAATATCTGGTTATATGAATATAGTTTCTGCTTGCATAGATGTCAAAAGAAGAAAAAAATTAGAAGAAAAATGTACACAAATGTCAAATAAATAAATGTAGTACATACAATATAGCTCAACCTATTCTCATAATATAGTTCTGATTTACATAAATAAAAAATACATTGGCAAGATTTACCAAAAGATAACAGAAGTCTTATAACAATCACATACACGATAAAGACAACATCAACATAATTATTTCAGCATGCTAAATTGTAATACCCCAAAATAACAAATGTAATTAATAAACCTTTTATGCGTACAACTATTACAAAACAATATAATTATAATTATAATAATAAACTGCAAAAGATTTTTTTTTTTTAACATATCACAACTTCACAATCAAGTTGCACCAAGTCATGGTTCATGCAACAATATTTAAAATGGAAAATTACGTTAAAAGTTTCATTTATGTTCCACTGAATTACAAAATTGTATAAACTTATATCACCCAGCTTGTCAGTAAAATGCAAGTAATTATTTAATTCATGAACTTAGCACATAATAATTACTTCAAAGAAAGTAACGAAAAGAACATTGTATTGAAGAAACTGTGTGTAATAATGACCAGATTTTTGTTTTCGGATATTATTGCAATCCTCACAATTTGGAGGAAAGCATGGAGGAAGTTGGGGGTGATAGTGAAGTATAATCAGAGCTGCCAACCCCTAAAAAACATTTCAGTAGCAAACAAAGAAAAATATCAGTAGTTTCAGCTCAATTTCAGTAGCAAATGTACGAACAAGAATTTTTACATGATAAAATGAGCATTATTTAAAATGTTGATATTAGCTTAAATAAAAACCAAACACCAACACAAAAAGCATTAACTTTCAAATATTTATTTTTAAAATGATAGAAATGTTCCTGAAAAAAACCCAACAGTTTTAACATTTTGTTCGGAAAAGCTAACCCATACACCATACGCGGCGAGGAATCGCGATTAATCGCGAGTCCTCGCGTGTAATCGCCTGAAGGAAACACGGGGATCACAGAACATGACTGTGGTCTCTCTCTCTCTCTCTCTCTCTCTCTCTCTCTCTCTCTCAGTCTACCGCGCAGTGGCTGCTGAGCTAAAAATAGCGCACACGCAAAGCGCTATACGAAAGTCTATGATATTGACGAAAGCCTAGTAGGCCTACGTCTCTCGCGGCTTTGTTTCGATACTTGTAAAAAAATAGGTATGCTTTGAAATTTTTCTTCCGTAGTATTTCTTGAAATGGCGTAGTTGCGGAATTAAAGAACATTTTCCGGAGAAACTACGGACGTTCCGTAGGGGTTGGCAGCTCTGAGTATTCAAACATTTCAAAACAACAGTTATTCCATCAGCAATACCCTGATGACCATTTTCCTACTCCGCCGACCATTGCAACTAAAACAAAACATACGCTTCTACATTTTGCTATCTTTGGTTTCAATCATTCCATGTGATGAATGCAAAAATAGACACTCTTTGCACAACCTTGTGCACACAAAACTGGAAACTATTTGGATTGTGTTCATTGATTCAATGTAGCAGGGTCAAAAACCACACACTCTATTCCCCACATTGTTACCATAATACCTGCCCCATATTGATCAGTACAAATTATGTTAATCTGACGAATAAAAATTGATACAACAACCTCCCCATATCCCACACGCTTACCCTTATGCCATGAATTTATATACACATAGCTCATTCTATTCCTACACAAACCATCCACTCCATCATTGTTTAAGTCATCTTCAGCTGTTCTCAGCTTAGAATATAAAGTCAACCATAGACCACAAATAACCAGACCGCTCTCTCTACTACTTCCGGTCTCTGCACTCGTGGCGCAACTATTCTTGAGCCTTGGTCAGTCGATTCTTCCGGCTCAGTACATCGCAGAGCTTTTCACATGGATTGTGTTTAGTGATCTATGATTTTGCTTAGTGGTGCAGTTTGTAATGTGTATCTTTTGTCTTGCATTATGCTTGGTGCAAGTTGCACCGTTGTGGGGCATGCAACGGAAAGCGCAAGGGGCTGTTGTTTTTCTCCATTCGCCAACCAAAGGACTCTAAGTGGGAGAGATGGCTTGTTCACGCTATGAATTGTGCTGACAGAAATTTCAACCAACACTGCAAATTAAAAGGCACACACACATAAAAATAAAAAAACACAGCAATGTGTAGTACTGGATGGATGAACCATTTGAAATGACCTTTTTCAAATACGGGCTTCAACACTGAAAATAACATAAATTTGTTAATATGCATCTAGTAATGCAAGTCATACTTGAACAATAACAAGCACTATACAGGTCAATACATAACAAAGTGTATATAATGTACACTAGAATACTTCAAATAGTTACGAGCAGCATTTTGCAGTCTTCAACAAGAAAAAAGGGCAACTGATTCACATGAGCTTAGCATTGCAAGTATAGACTATATTATGTAGGCCTATGATCAAAAATCAAGCTTTTTAGGATTTTTGCAAATCTGTGCGAGATAAGTCCTAAATTGTTACATACACACAAAAATAAACATATGCACAAAATGTACTATATGTATGTCTGTCAATCTGTATTAAAAATGTGTATGTTGCGATCTATTTCGGACCTCTTCCATATATCAAAACCAAAAGAAAGTAACTGTAGCAGACGTACTTTTAGGAAGTACTTGGATTGGGTTTGCTAGTTCATGCAGTGGAATGATAGAACGGAGAAGAAGTCACAGGAGTATAAATAACTGTTAATTCTGTTTATGGTAAATAAGTAGGTTCCAGCTAGAAAATCTTGGAGTTCAAACAATGTTTGCTCCTCTTTACTTGCTGTTTGTTGTGTTTGTATGTAGATTATAGTCACACGACACTTTCGCATATAGGTGACTACTGGACCGATTTATACTGACACCAGCGGGCCAGTTGTTGGTAAAGGGGAAAATAATATGATCACATGTTGACCAATCCGGGATTCGAACCAGCGACCTTTCGGTTACTAGCAAGACGCTCTTACCAACTGAGCTACCCGGCCCCTCTTCTTTACTTGCAAAACCGTGTCGATCTCTATTGCTGTTGTGTGTGGAAAGAAATGTGGATGCGTAGGTTGACTTTGTCAACTAACGCATGCGCGACGGGAGTTCTGCCTGTGGTTCGTCTCTTTCTCAACAATGGTTCGTCTCTTTCTCGACAATGCTTGTCCGGTTATTTGTGGTCTATGATTCAACCCGCTAAAGAAAAAATGTATATCTTTTTAAAAGAATAATGATACTAAAAAAATACATGAAAAAAATATTTGCATTGATATGAGAGGACCCAATAATTATGACATTCGCTCTCCAACCTCTCATGATAAAACTGCCAAGTGATGTCAAAGCAAAGTAAATTAACTCCACCAATGCAAATTTTGAGAAAAGCAACAGTTTATCTTTGCAATTTACTTGTTGGATCTCACAATCTAACAACACCAAACTTTCAAACTTCACACTAAAGATGCATCTCATTGTGTTTTTACTGATGATGTAAACAATCAGATTGCTGACAAATATGGACTTGCTGTACCTTTGTCATCACATGGCAGAATAAAATAATGAGCAAACAGGATTTTCCATTATGGCCAGTGACTTGTGTGTACAAAAGTATTGTCACAAAAAGAAAGAGAACAAAGAAACCCAATACATCTCACAAAACAACAATTCAAAAATTCAGTATGCTCGTCATTTCTCCAAGTCAAACTGATGTATAAACGAACTGTATTAACCCACCAGCTTCTTGAAAACAGATTTTTTTTATGTTTGTTTAACATGGTTACAAATCTAAACTGAAGTTTTAAAATAAAATAGGATTTTAGAAATGAAGGATTTCTGTTTGAACAATAGCAAACAATGACCCGTGTATACTGTGCTTGTAAAACAATATAGAAAACCAATAATTAACAAGATAGATTGGGTTAAACAATCCCTTCGGCAGTCAAATAAAAATGAAGTAAAAAATACAAAGGGCTGAATAAAACACAAAAAGAACAAATGAAAAATAAGCAATAATATGCAGTGAGAAATGCAATATCTAGTCTATGTATCTTAGAAAAATGACATGTTTAATGTTGGAATAAATGTGATAGTAAGTGTGCTGTGCGAAAGGCAATGTATTTAGTCTATGTATCTTAGAGAAATGACATGTTCAATGTTGGAATAAATGTGATAGTAAGTGTGTGCTGTGCGAGAACTTGAAAGTAATGACCAGTGTATGTGCCATATAAGGAGTAAGAAAATGAATATGATGTGTTATATAATTATGTATGCATAATGTGCTAAAACGTTTCTTAGTTCTTTCCCATGTACTCTAAAATTTTATGTCGGATTGTATTGTAGACCATGTATTGAATTTCTCAGTTTGAGATCAATAAAGTTATATTGTATTGTATTGTATTGTATCCATCAAACACAAAACACAACCTTAAAGCACAATTATTAAAACAAATTTTGGAGAGAACGAAAAAATTCTTTCAATTATAAACTTCATATATCCAAGCTGTATAAATCCAACATTAAAATAACAGAGCAAATCCAAAAAGGGAAACATCCCATGAAAAATTTCATAAACTCAAATTTTAGAACTGGCAATTTGAAACAAACAGAATTTTAAAAAAAATACAGATAAGATGCCACTTGTATACCTCATTAATTAAATCAGGAAGGTTAAACTTTAAACCATGCTGAGTCTGACATCTTCTCATATACTTCAAGATTATTAAAAGGCAATTAAATTTTATTAACTCTGCGGACTTTGCAAGATGTTACCATGTCAGGAGTGAAACTTCACAAGGTGATCTTAGGAAAAAGTCCTCTAAGCTCACTGGGATTATTTGTCTAGCTTTTGCGAGATCCAGTGTTGCGTACCCCATTCTGTATTGCTGGAGTTGCTTCACCGACGGTCTCTAGGGGCAACACCACGTGATCTGCTGCAATGCTGTTGCTGCCATGGGTAGAGTCTGCTGCTGAGGGCATCACCACTTCGCTGTAAGGCGGTGGACTAATAGTGTCTCCTCCTTCTGTCCTGCCTGCACCATCTGCAACAAGTTAATAAATATCGTCCCTTGGGTAATTTTATCATGACAGATGACCAACTGCTGAGAATTGTAATTGAGTTTTTTGAAAAAAATAATCCACTAAATAAAATATCTGTTTTAAAGAATAAAGAAAGACAAAAATAACCAAAGAGTGAAAGCATACCCTTTTGAGCTGGTGGTCCAGGGTATGGTGGTAACTCCACCTTGTTTACTGGATACACGCCAGGCTGTTGCATTATCTGCCAACATCAACAACAAAATCACTGTAGTTTTTAAAGCTTCTCATTGTGCTTGGTATCACTTGAAGGTGCCGAGATTTTTTTCAACAACTCTGCAAAGTTGTGGATTTATTTCTTCAGCCACAGGATCTCCACAGTACTTACAATGAAAAGGAAGAAGAAGAGAGAAAGGCAAGTTTTGATCCATTCACAAAACAATTTGACGAAAATGCAAAGAGTTCCTACTCTCTCCAACGACAGAAGCCAACTCATGGTTTGTGTCCTACAAAACACTTTGTGCTCAAAATGATACCATTGGAAAGAGGAGAGGTCTTAAATAAAATAAACTTGTACTTCTTTAAAGGTACTTAATAAACACATATGGCTTAAAATGGATCCACACCATTGCAGTAGATCAATTTTTGTAGCTGTAGTGTGAAGATTTTGCAGTTACAAAGTCACAGATATATCACAGGGCTTCTCATTAGGCCAAGATCAGGCGTAATCACGCCATAGACCCTCAAAATCATGCCTTAGAGTCGCCGATCAGACGTGAGAAGTATGTCTAAAATGTTACAATTGGTCCTGAAAACACGCCTGAAAATTCTATGACATGACGTTAAGTGAGGCAAAAGGGCTTTTTTTTTCTGACATCATAGTTTGATGTGTGTGTGTTTATGAATCACTGGTGTAAATGTGTGCATGATGTGTGTGTTTACTTAGGAAAAGTGTGCACATACGCTTTTGTCCATCATTTTTTTTCCTGACTCCTTAAAACGATTGACAAGGAGTTAAAAAAAATTCCTTAAAATTGTAAAATGCGAGTGAGCCCACTCCTTAGATTTATTGCAAATGGGGAGCGTGTATCAATTATCATGGTAGCAACTAAGCAAAACGTGGAAAAGCCACTAGTTAGTTTCATACCTCAGCATAAGGAGGAGGAAACTGAGCAGCATGGACAATGTCGGCACCTGGGCCTGTATAGGCATAGATGGTTGTGTGCTGCACTGGGGTCAGGGTGTGCCTCCGTGCAAGAGGATTCCTAGCTGCTCTACGACTACCAGGGGAAGAACCCATAGACTGCTGCATGGCTGCTAAGCGTCTGCGACGATAGTAGCCACAGCCACCAAAACATGACATCAGTATGAAGATGATGACCAGCCTGTTATAAGAAAAAAAAGATACAAGAATAGCACACACACACACTCACAGAGAATATTCAAAGAGGCCATTTCATCATTAGGTTGTTGGTACACAGGGGTGCTAACATCCAAAACTGGCAGTTATTGAATTAAATTGAATTAAATGTGTTTTGAAATACAAAATACATAATTTATTCAACCAAATGACAACATAAGTTAGTTATTCATTGCTTACAGGATCCAGCAGACTGCAAAGAGCCGAATCAGGACCACAAAATCAAGTTCACAACTTGGCTGAAAGAGGACTCACCCATGATCCGCATAAAAGATCTGCTGAAACAACCCCAGTGGTAACACTGAAGGCACTCCACCAGCCAGTCACTGTACAATAAAGGCATCCCACGCAGGGGACATTGAGGCTATACTCTAATTTATCGAACCCCCATTTACAAAAAGAAAATAGAATACAAACATCATTATAAATACCAACAAAACACATACATATAAAATGACTACATTGCTAAATAATACTATCATAGGAAGCCATATTGACCATTTGGCAGAAAGTGTCCAATATTCCCAAGCTGATCCAACAGACCTCACACAAGAATGAGGAGTTTTGTCCCGGAAGAGTTTTCCAAGAAAAAGGGTAGGTGACTGGTCTAGTGAAGAAGAAGAAAATATAGTAGATTGATAGAACAGAGTAGGAATGAGAAAAAACAAATGAGAAAGACAGCGACAGTGGGAATTTAAAACACTAAATTTCCACAAAGTGGGGATACTATTTATACAGAAACCCCTGGCACCTCTACCGGGTGGGGGGACACCATATTATGTCATATATTGCATATATATGAAAATTGTCCTGATGTTGGTATACAGTCACATACACATAAACACAATACCTTGTAAAACTTCAAATAAAAAATCTTGTAGACACAGTTTCAACATTAAAATTTAAATGCAATCACGCTGGGCATATAAAATATCAAAGATATTAAATGTATATGTCAACAGCCAGTTTCTATAAAACATTTATTATTTGAGTGTACATCTTTGTTACCATTGTACACAGCAAAGAATGTAATGCTAAAAAACACTGATGATATTAGTAATATATTGTATAATCAAGCAATAATAGAAACTATAACAAGTATTATTTTAAATACCGATTTAAAAGCGTGTGTGTGTGTGTGTGTGTGTGTGTGTGTGTGTGTGTATGATCGTCTAAAATCATTGTATGAAATGAATAGACGTTAAATAAAAGAACTGAACTGAACTTATAAAATATATCAAAAATGGAAAAAATGGAAAAAGAATGCAGAACAAGCTCAAAAAAGAGCATTCTGCACCAATAATGATAATGCTGAGTGATACCACAAGAAGAAAAACATTTTCTCTCTCATAAATGTACAATATACAAATAGAATAGACCCAACGTTTCCCGGCGTGTCGTAAGAGGCGACTAACAGGGGTGATGTTAGCACGGCATCACTGGGCGAAAGTCTTCTACACAGAAGTCACCGGCCAGGGCGGAGGAACCTCACGTTACTACAGGTTCAACGACCACGTGCTCAGGGCCAAGGCGAGCCACACTGTATTCGTGGATTTCGGCTGTGGCCAACAGCCTGGAGAGGATTGGGCCCTGCCAGGTCTTTTTTGCCCAAGACACACTACATGATGACACAATCCACTAATTCCATACCGGATCGGTCGTCGCCCGGGCCGTCACCCGGCACAAGGACCGCGCCTTCCGTTGGCCACCAGGACGGAGGTGTTAAGTATGCTACTGATGGACAATATAGCAAGATCCGCACGAGAAACAACATCGTCATAGGAACCTGGAACGTCAGGACCCTAACTGCGGAAGGAAAATTAGAAGAACTGGCCCACGAGCTGGACCACTATCGATGGAACGTTCTAGGTATCAGCGAACTGCGCTGGAAAGGCCTAGGTGAAACAACGACTGACAAAGGCCACAAGCTCTATTTCAGCGGTAGAGATGACAGGCACGAACACGGCGTTGGATTCTTGGTCCACAAGAACATTCTAGCCACTGTCATGGGTTGCCGCCCAGTCTCCAGTAGACTCATTACCATCCGTCTGAGAGCAACCCCTTTCAACATTACCATCATCCAGGCCTATGCCCCAACATCAGACTATGAAGACAGCGAAGTGGAGGATTTTTATGAAAATATACAGGCGGTCCTTGACCAAGTGCCGAAGAAGGACATAGTCATAGTGCAAGGCGACTGGAATGCCAAGGTTGGCCAAGATGCGCACCGCAACTGGGGAGACACATGCGGACCCCACTGCAACAACGAGACAAATGACAGGGGTCTGAGGCTATTGGAGTTTGCCAGATACAACAATCTGGTACTGGCAAACACGCTTGGTCTCCACAAAAAATCCAGACGATGGACATGGCACAGTCCCGGCGGGGAACATCACAACCAGATCGACTACATCATGGTCAAGAAACGCTTCAGATCAAGCATCAACATTGGCAGGACACGCACTTTTCCAGGAGCAGACATTGGAAGTGACCACGATCTCGTGATGATGTCTTTCCGGCTCCATTTGAAGAGAGTAAATACAGCAAAGTGCACTAGGCTGAAGTTCGACCTGGACAAACTGCAAGACCCGGAGGTGGCAAAAATATTTCAGGCCACAATTGGAGGGAAATTTGCACCACTGCTTATTTTGGGGGCAGGCGAAGTAGATGTCAACACCATGACCAATACCTTCAACTCAGCTGTAACAGATGCCGCCACTGAGATCCTTGGCAAGCACCGACCAAAGAAGAAGCCGTGGATCACACCTGAACTTTTGGATCTGTGTGATAAACGAAGAGAGTTAAAAAAGAAAAAGAACACCTCACAGGGAGCTGATGTCTACCGAAAAATCAACAATGACATCCGAAAAGGCATGCGCACAGCAAAGGAGAACTGGATAGAAGATCAATGCCAGGAAATAGAGAACAATCTGAACAAGAACAACAGCAAGAAGGCCTACCAGACTGTGAAGCGGCTGACAAGTGTTAAACAGCCCAAAGTCTCCACTATCCAAAGCAAGTCTGGCATTTGCCTTACAGAAGAACAAGAAGTCTTGGACAGATGGACAGAGTACTGCTCTGACCTTTACAACCATACACCAAATGGAGACCCATCAGTTCTAGCATGTCCCGAGAGCAGAGAAGAAGAAGAAATCCTCCCAATTCTCCGGGAAGAAGTTGAGGCAGCAGTGCAATCGCTGAAGAAAGGGAAGTCAGCGGGAGTGGACAACATACCAGCGGAACTGCTACAAGCAGGAGGAGAAGCGATGACTGATGCTCTCACCATTATCTGTAACAAGATCTGGCAGAGTGGGGAATGGCCTACACCATGGACCCAGTCGCTTGTCATCACTCTTCCCAAAAAAGGTAACCTTCAGGAGTGTGAAAATTACCGCACCATCAGCCTCATCAGCCATCCCAGCAAGGTCCTCCTGAAAATAATACTCAACAGGTTGAAACCACAAGCTGAACAAATCATAGCTGAAGAACAAGCAGGATTCATGGCAGGGCGAAGTACCACTGAACAGATTTTCAACCTCAGAATAATCTGTGAGAAATACCTACAGCACCAACAACATCTATATCATGTTTTCATAGACTTCAAGAAGGCATTTGACCGAGTCTGGCATGCAGCTCTATGGGCAACCATGAAAGTGTACAACATCAGCCCTAAAATTATAGAAGTCATCAAAAGCCTGTATGACAAGGCTACCAGTGCAGTCCTCCATAACAGCGTAATCGGGAACTGGTTCAGAACAACAATCGGTGTGCGTCAAGGATGCCTACTCTCTCCAACACTCTTCAACATCTTCCTAGAGCGCATCATGTCAGATGCTCTTGCAGATCACGAAGGCACAGTCAGCATAGGGGGCAGAGCAATCTCCAATCTTCGTTTTGCGGATGATATTGATGGATTGGCTGGAGAGGAACAAGAACTTGAACAGCTTGTACAGAGGCTTGACACCACCTCCAGAGCTTATGGAATGGAAATAAGTGCAGAGAAGACCAAAATGATGACCAACAACACCAATGGCATCAACACGGACATCAAAGTACAAGGCCAATCCCTCAACACAGTGCACAGCTTCAAATATTTAGGAGCCATTGTGTCAGACAATGGGTCTCGACAGGAAGTCCTCTCCAGGATCGCACAAACAACTGCTGCCCTGACAAGGTTGAAGCCCATTTGGAAAGACAGAACCATCAGTCTACATTCCAAAGTAAGACTGCTGCGATCTCTGGTCATCTCCATCTTCCTATATGCTTGCGAAGCATGGACCCTCACAGCAGATCTCCAACGAAGAATACAAAGCATGGAGATGAGGTGCTACAGAAGACTTCTGTGCATTTCCTATACCCAACACATCACCAACGTTGAAGTCCGACAGACCATCACACAAGCCATTGGACAACACGATGACCTGCTCACAGTGGTGAAGAAACGGAAACTCCGATGGTATGGCCACGTCACCAGATCATCAGGCCTTGCAAAGACCATTCTGCAAGGCACAGTGCAAGGAGGTAGAAGAAGGGGGAGACCGAAAAAGAGGTGGGAGGACAACATTCGAGAATGGACTGGTTTGACACTGAGCGAAGCCACGAGGGCTGCTGAGGACAGAGAAAGATGGAGTATGCTGGTTAAGCGATCATCTGTGGTGCCCCTACGACCTTCGGGTTATGGGACAGGATAGGATAGGATAGGATAGGATAAATGTATCCAACCATAAAAAGAAGGAGAGATAGTTGAAAAGTGTAGTCAACCACGAAAAAAAAAGTAGAGATGGATGGGAATAAATGGGTAGCAGGTTTTCAGAAGTCCACATCACTGTTTATTCACATTTGCTTAACAGACCAGTGCGTTCAGCACCCTTTATAAATAATACAACATATAATGTACACTACAGTCTAAGAAAACAAATAGTGAATTCACTGTTTAAATTTGTTTAAACAATGACTTAAAAGACATCTTATTACAGAAAAGACCTTACCAAAAGTACCACATGTTGTAGACATGAAGGCCGGGCGATCCTCTAGGGGAGTTCTGGTCAAAATCATAACAGCATGAAATTTTGTTGGAACAGCATTTGTATGGAGACTGGCAGCTGTAAAACAATGACAATAATTGTACAGTTAAAGCTCATATTAGTAATATATTCTTGTATTACATAAACAATACAATGTATGTTCTTCCAAAAGCATAGCACATTCAAAAGAAAATATTCAGGAAGATTTTTTTTTTTAATCAAATACTAACAAGAGGTCAAGCTAGCATTTTTAGTTTTGGTCCATGTACACAGGAATTTCAAAAAATCATATCACAAAACAATGCATCCACCATCAAACGAATGTGCTACTCAAAATGTTACAAGAACTGAATAAACTCAAACCCTGATTACCCAAAAATTAAACAGACAAATGCTGATGTCATTGACTGTGTAAATATTTCATAATACATGAACATGATTTATGTACTCAGAACTGAGAAAGTAGTCTATTCAGAAACTGAAACTTCCATACATTATTAAGACATGATCAAATATTACATATCATCTTCCCAGTTACTGAATAATACAGCCATATTTATAGACAAAATATTATACCCCATTTCTCACTTCCATCAACAATGTTCCTCTTCCCATTGGTCTTCTCCATATATATTGCTAATGTACCCTAAGTAGTTACAAAGTAATAATGTTTATTTTTGTTTATTAAGTATAATCTGATAATAATATATAAATGTTGAATAATAAACCAGAAGGGCAACTCCCATGCTCCTTGCGTAACTCAAAATATATCATACAAATTTATGGTCAAAATTTATCATACAAACAAAATATAAAATTTTTAGGTGTTTATTTTACACCTAAATTAAATTGGAAATATCATATTAAATATTTAATTAATAAAGCAAGACAAAGATTAAATTTATTAAAAATCATAAGTACACAGCCGTTTAGCCATGACACAAAAACTTTACTGCATTTGGCAACATCATTAGTGAGATCCAAATTAATTTACGGACAAGAGGTATATTTTTCTGCGCCTTTATATCTTCTCAACAAATTACAAAGCATTGACAGCAAATCGATAAAATTAGCTTTGGGTGTACCAATTCATACTAATACTCATAATACATATAAAGAATCAGGTATATTATCTTTAGCTGAGCAGCGTAAATTAGCTACTTCAAAATATGTAATTAGATGTTTGTCTATAAAAAATTCAGTAACGGATGAAATTTTGAATGTGAGCAGTATGGATTTTCCCAAAAGAGCTCAAAGATTATACCCAAGATATTATGGCAGCCTGCAATATTGATATTACTTCAATTTCAGTATTACCAGTTATTCCAAAATTTCCACCTTGGGAACATTTAAATGCACATTTTGACATAGATTATACTGATTTCAAGAAAAATGAGTATTGTCAATTTTTAAAATGTGAAGTTACAGAACACTTAAGTAATAATTATTCTAATCATTTACAAGCATTCACTGATGGTAATGTTTTGGATTCATCAAACTGTGGAGCAGGATTTTTCATACCTTATTTAAATATTTAAAAGTCTTTCTATCTTGGTCACGGGTTTTCAATATCTACGTGTGAATTATATGCAATAATGATGGTACTAGAATACATACTCAACATTCCTTCTAAAATATTAAATATATTAATTTGTGTTGACTCTAAATCAGTGCTTTATGCTTTAAAAAACTGGAAATGTAGAAAGAGAACAGATATAATGTTTGAAGTAAGATATCTTATTCATAGTATTAGAATTAGAGGTATTGGAATTACATTTTGTTGGGTCCCATCACATTTAGAGATTTATGGTAATGAAATTTCAGATAAATTGGCCAAAAAAGGTGCAATGAAATGTGAACATACAGTCTTTAATTCTAATGTGAAATTAGCTCAATTTGAATATTATTCGTTATTAGAACAACACTTTACTAATAAAATACCGAAAGTAAATATTGTTAGTTGTTCCAGAACTATTGCTAGATTAGTATATAAGCTACGCTTGAATTCATGGTGTACAAAATATTTGAAAAATGTTACTTGTATATGTGCTGGAACTATTTCCTTACAACATATATTATTTGATTGTACTGTTTTAACAGCACTGTACAAAGAAAATGGAATTATTTTATGTGCAGAAGATGATATTAGAGTCATCTTATATAGTTCGATGTTACAGGACATCGCGCATATCATTGTCGGCACATATTTATTTAAGTTACTATAATTAACAATTTCTATTTGTTTGTTTGTTTCTTTGTTTGTTATGTAGTCTAAAATCACATTGTTGTGAAAAGACGTTAAATTAAAATATTGAAATTGAAATTAAAATTGTGTAACTCAAAAATGAGTGCCCAGGAAAAAAAATGGTGGCATTAAAATGCAAACTAATACCGACTTTGATCTTTTTATGTTCTTGACCTTGAGATGACATTGACCTCTGGCTAAAAATACATTCATGTACTATCAAATGACTTTCAGTGATTTTGACCTTCAGTGACCCTGACCTAGAGATGATCTTGACCCCCACGTGATCTCTCATGCATGTCTGATCAAATAACCCAATGTTTTTGCATACTACTATGTGTTAAATAAACAGCCTGGAACAGCTGTACGATTACCTATTTTTAGTATCTTTTTCAGTTTGCAAAGCCTAAATTGACCTTGACCTTCAAGATCAACGCAAAAACTGAATAAATATGAAAGATCAATCTATCATCTGTAAATACAACAAGTTTGGACGTTATACCTCATATGTTATTGGTTAGGGTTAAGGTCCCTTCAAAGTGCCTATACAAACCAACTTTGGGCAGCTCCAGCGACCTTGACTTTGGAGTGAGATTGACCAAATTTGCAAAATATGCGTGTCTCATTGATATCTATCATGCATCAGAGAATGATGAGCTCAACATTAATATTGATAATAATAATAATCTAGAAAAAATTTGAACTTTTTTTTTGTGAGAAATTTTCATTTTTTACTAACATTTGATGATTTAGTGACCTTGACCTTGAAGTGACGTCATTCATTCACTGATCACTTTTGGGGTCTCAGGGGTATACACCATCTTACCAAGTTTGGTTGAGATAGTTGAAATAGGCCCTGAGTACTTGGCCACTTTAAAGTATTTGAACATACAGCCGGCGGACAGACATTTTTTTCCAGATATAATACTTTTTGGACTGTTTAGGACTCATCTCACACAGATTTGCAAAAATCTGGAAAAAATTTGTGTGTTGTGAGTACATAGACTCACATTGCTATGCATGTGAGTCAAAAAGCACTTACTATTTTTCATTGCCACAGTATTCAGAGACAACCTGAAAAAGAAATAAAAACAAATTTTAAATTGTATTATTGCAAATAATAAACAAAAATATAAAATCAGACCTGATAGTGATCTAAGAGAGGTTTACCCTGAAATGGGGCGGGGGTCCGGGTCCGCCCAGGCCCTGGTGGGGATCGGGGCAAAGCCCCGATAGGGGGACCAGGGGGGGTGAAGCCCCCCGGCCGAAAACGAATTTTAGCATTTTTTTAACACATTTCTTTGCATCATCTAGTGACATTTTGTAGAGCTCTATTATACACCTTTCATAAGAATGCCATTCTCCTCCCCACACTTTAAAAAAGACCACTAGGAGACAAGTTGTAGTTGTGGAACTGATTATCACACAACAGACATAATGCACATGTATACAGTATCAATGAACAAATTTACCTGATACTGGGAGGTGAGGCGAACATGGTGGTAAGCTTCTGCTTGTAGGCAAATGTGTGTGTGTTGATGATACAGACTTCTTCTTCTTTCTTCTTCTTTCGTTGGGGGCTGCCAACCTCAACTTATTGAGGATGCTGCAGCCAAATGCTGGGTATGTTCTTGTTACCGGCACTCACCCGTCTAGGACATGAGCATCAGGATCTTTAAAGTCCGTTATGATGGAGTGCATGTGACACAGACTAGACCTCGGTTTATACTCTCAAACGAAGGAGTAGGAAGGGGGAGTAAAGTGTCTTTCCCAGGGACACAACACAATAACCCGGACAGTGCTTGAACCCGGGACCTTCAGATCCGCAAGCCAAAGCACTACCATTAGTCAGTCACTGAATAATATAGATTATAGTGTTCCAGCAAAGTGTCCGCGGATTGTTTCGCATTTCCTTTTGTGTTTTTTTCCCCGTTTTCGTTTTCGCGGATTTCCGCGATTTCGCAGAGAACTATCAGGTCTGAAAATGGCTCACGTAAATAATTATAATATCAATTGCTTCCACAATTTCATTGCTATCTAGAATAATTTGTAATTACAAGTTTACATTACACAGATTAATGAGGCGAATGTGGTTTTCTTAATTTCCTTGATTTAAATTAAAATCAGAATTTCAGATATATTTTAGATAAAAGTGAGAATAAAAATACAAAAGCGCACTCTTACTGATACAAGAATAAGATACGTAATACTACACAGCAATTCAAATCAATAAATAACTTCAATTAAAACTATATTTGCTTTCCATTAAAATAGACCCACTGATCTAGTAATAATAAGGATAATAGACAACTTTTGTATGTATCCCAATTCACCTAATCATGTTTGAAGACTTACTTTGTTTATGTAATGGCTGCTACAGTTTACATTAAAAATACAATCCTCTGTCTCCAAGTACACAAATAAGCCTTTTCATTAACTCTCCTAGTCAATGGAAATGTACTAAATCAGTATATGATCTGAACAACCGATAAAAATAAATGTACTGTTCACCTCTTTAGCAGTATAAGGTACACTAATTCTGTTCTTTGGTCAGTGGCAACTAGTCCAAGAAGAATGAGTATGATAATGAGGGGACATTCTTTTAAAAAAAAAAATAATAATAAAACGAAACACCTAAACTCATACAACAATGATGCATCTCAGTACAAGCTGTCTGTAAAATCCCGTAAATAAAGACCAAGCTGAGAAAGTAAGATGCGACTTACCTTATAAAACAAATCAAACACCACCGCAATAAGCAGGTAATAATGGCACATAAAACTGCTTCTGTACATTTTGGTTCACTTTAGAACACCATCTGATAATCGAGGAATAAAATAAGTTAACCACAAAAATACAGCAATCGCTTCTGTCTCGTCTGATAATCAATAAATGGCCGACTTACAATCTACTAGACTCTTACTTATTTCGATCCCATATAACTTATAAGCTAATACGTTCTTGATCTAGCAAATAATCATACCCGGAAGTTGTTTTTTTGCAAGTAATTATGAGTTGTTCCCCTTTACCCACCATATCGTCATACAAGAAATACTGCATCAGCATGTTCAGCTGTGTATGTAGTTAATTAGTCATTGTTTATAGTATACAAGATACAAGTTTATTGCTTTAGGTCCAGCGGACTGTTTATAGTATAGTATAGTATAGTAGAGTAGAGTAGAGTAGAGTAGAGTAGAGTATAATATAGCATAGTATAGTATAGAGTATAGTATAGTATAGTATAGTATAGTATAGTATAGTATAGTATAGTATAGTATAGTATAGTATCGTAGGCTATCAGTCTTTTGCCAGACGTTCGATCATTTATGAGCACGCTTATTATTTGTCCAGGCTCTCAAGCATCATCAGTTCTTCTGATGAATTTTGCCTACCAGAGGGACGTGGGGTAAGGAAATTCCCACCCGAGTCAGTGGAGCACATTAGGTTACACAAAAACTTATCTATAGACTACTAATTAAAATGCATTTGTGGTACAGACTTTGTTTTTATCAAGTTTTTAACTGTTAGGATTATAACCTTTTAAACAGACAGTGTACCCATCGCCTACATCTAGGCAAACGGACTGTTAAAACCGCTAGGTACAGCAGCAAGAAGACCAGCTGAAGTGTAAATAGGACTGTTAAAGAATTTTCTTAGATGCGCACTCCCTAAAACGTCACGTTGATAGTCGTCATCGGCTTCTGTGGCGCACCCGCCAATCAACATCCACAGGCGGGCTATCCAGATCCAGATCCAGACTATGGGATAGCATAGCATAGTTCGGCATGCAGGCTAAAAAGCCTTTGGTCCTCATAATCGATCTTAATGAGGGTCCCAAGACCCACCCCCTGGCATCAGTGGCTAGCAATTTAGAATTTTTTAGACTCCAATTTGGTGGAGTAGATATGCTATCCTTAAATAATTTGTCCAGACTATTCTTGAACACATTAAGTGATCCAGCATCCACAGCCTCAAAGACTATGACCACATCCCTTGGCAGACTGTTCGATGTGTTAGTAATAATTCGATCTTAGACGTCTATAACTTCAGGCTCGGAAAAACGGAGGCGCTTTAACCTATCCTTATGACTGAGGCCATTTAACCCTAAGATGCAGTTGGTGAAATGTCTCTGTACGGCCTCAATCTTGTTAACATGCTTTTTAAACATAAGACTCTACACCATATTTCCACACTCCAGTTTAGGACGAACAAGGGTTTGGAACAGAGAGACCATTAGGCTTATTTCTTTTGCTTTTAAATGTGATTGGTCGTATCAACAGCGCTGATATTCTGTTGACATTCTGTTACAACGTTATTAGTGTGATCTTCAAAGGAGAGGTCTCTATCAACAAAGACTCCTAAGTCTTTCTCACTCTGAGTACTTTCCGATAATTTAACAGTTATGTCGTCCTTCATAAAGTAGTCGTAGTTTGGGTTCTTCTTACCAAGATGAATCCCCTTACATTTGGCACTGTTTAAACGCAACACCACTTATCAGTCCACTGGACCAGGTTTTCTAACTCTCTTGAAAAACTTGTTTCTTCCCCTCAGTTTCCACCGAACTGTAGGCTAAGTGTCATCAGGAAAGATCTGGACAACACATTCAACCACCTCAGGCGTATCTTTACTATAATAAATAGAGGGAAGGGCGAAGTACGCTACTCTGAGGCACACCACTTGAAACCGGTATCCCTGCTTATGAGGAACTATTTATCTTTACAAACTGTACGATCTGTCAAGAAGTCATTGATCCATGCAAGGAGTTAACCATCTATTCCATATCCTCTAGTTTGTTTATAAGCCTCCAATGAGACACATTGTCGAAGGCCTTCTGAAGATCCAAATAAACTGCATCTACATGTTTGTTCTCGTCAGTTGCAATCATCCAGTCGCTAACTGTTGTGTGGCGCATATTCTGCCACTGGTAAACCCATACTGTCTGTTCGATAATATATTCAGATCCGATAGTTGTTTTGTCAAGGTAACCCTGACAAAGCCAGGAATTTAAAGAGCTTGCAGACCACAGAAGTTAGGTTTATGGGTCATAGTTGCCAGGCAACGTTTTATACCCTTTCTTAAAAACTGGCCTAACCTCAGACTGCTACCTTCCGCGACCGGGGAATCTTTTAGACTTTTATTGAGAAGAAAATGTATTGGTCCTGCCAATTCATTGTTTAATCCTTTTAAAAAATCCGGAGATGAATACATAAAAAACTGTGTTTCGCTTTCTTTAGTTTAAATTGCTTGGCAAAGTGTACGAGCGCATTTGAGCTTAGCTTAGTGTTTTAATCTACGTTGTTGTTTATTATAACTCTATTAGTCTATGTCAACTCATCAGTCGACGAATCATAGCAGGTCAATAGAACCTGCATTGCTAAAAGCAGCATTTAGATCACACTGAATGTTAGTGTCACCAGACGAAGCCAGTGCGATTTGCCACAACATATATATTTATAGCATGTTTAAGACCTTGTTGTACTTTAAATTATTTGTAATTTAATTATCAGCACTCGGTGTCTGGAAAGCTAAACGAGAAACAAGAACAACACAACACAACGTAACACATCATACACAGAGATACGCGCAACATGGTTGGTGTGGGTGTGATTGTGTGTGCGTGTGTGTGTGTGTGTGGAGAGAGAGAGAGAGAGAGAGAGAGAGAGAGAGAGAGAGAGAGAGAGAGAGAGAGAGAGATTGCATATATATAACAACACAAAATATCAGACAGACAGACTGAGATCAAAAAGACAGACTGAGACGATGACACTCATCTTTTCACAGATCATGTGAATATGAATACATGTGGGTGTGTGTGTGTGTGTGTGTGTGTGTGTGTGTGTGTGTGTGCGTGTGTGTGTGTGTATATATATATATCTATGTGTGTGTGATGCATGGGCTATATGAACTGAGGAAAAGAAAAATGACAATTTACACAAAATAAGTATAAAGACAACGAAAATAATTTGTACAGATTACGTTTTTCGTGTTTTTTTTTTTTTTTTTTTTTTTTCAATAAGTGGAAAATTGTCACGCCAAACAGCAAACGTTTCTATAATACAGTAGTTTACACACTTTACAGCAGTTACTAGTTAAACTAATGAACTAGTAGCAAATTACACAGCTGCCAGAACTAGTAATGTCATCAAATCACATAGTAAAAGTATTTGACCTCTTCAAATTCAAACAAACCAACAAATATAGGACCAATGTGATGGAAGCTAGAATGTGTGACTTGCTCAATAGACTAATGCCCCAACCAGGCAATAGTTCTCCAGAATTCTCACTTGAACATTGTTTGAAGATGTCTTCTCTAAACAACGACAAAACAGTGCAGAACAATTCACGAGCTTGCACTGAAATTATACAAATAATAGCACCTTTTGTGTAATTGAGCAGCAATCAATTGGTGAACTGATCAGTGCTTTGAGGCACCCCCACCGCCCAATGGTACCCTCCCCGTGCAAATAAAGATTTGAAAAATGATCAAATTCTATCTGATTTATATAACTAAAGCAAAACCCATAACCATAACACAATTTCAACACACTTTTATACTGTACATTAAAATGTAGCACGCTCACATAATAGTTAATGTAACTTTTGTTGTATAAGCAGATGTTAATCTTTACGAAATTATATACTTATGCACATATCAGACAATGGATCCCGACAGCTCCAGGAAGTCCTCTCCAGGATCTCACAAACAACTGCGGCCCTGACAAGGTTAAAGCCCGTTTGGAAAGACAAGATCATCAGTCTACATTCCAAGGTAAAGCTGCTACGCTCCCTTGTCATCTCCATCTTCCTATATGCTTGCGAAACATGGACACTCACAGCAGATCTACAACGAAGAATACAAAGCATGGAGATGAGGTGCTACAGAAGACTTCTGGGCATTTCTTATACCCAGGACATCACCAACGACGAAATCCGACAAACCATCACACAAGCCATTGGACAACACGATGACACGCTCACAGTGGTAAAGAAACGGAATCTCCGATGGTATGGCCACGTCACCAGAGCATCAGGCCTTGCAAAGACCATCCTGCAAGGCACGGTGCGAGAAGGCAGAAGAATAGGGAGACAAAAAAAAAGAAATGGGAGGACAACATTCCAGAATGGACTGGCTTGACACTGAGCGAAGCCATGAGGGCTGCTGAGGACAGAGAAAGATGGAGTACGTTGGTTAGACGATCATCTGTGGTGCCCCTACGACCTCCGAGTTACGGGATAGGATAGGACAGGATAGACACATGTATATTAAACGTATGCTTGAAAATTCAAAAGGGGCATACCTGTGACATAATGAACGAACATTGAAATTTAACGTCCAGACCCCCATTTGCGATACGGCAAACGGGACGAGGGCGTTGGGACCTAAATCAACACTGAACCACCAGAGCAATCATACTGCTAAAATATAATGGACAGTAAAAATTGCCATTTTTATCTTGCCCATCGCGGAATTCGAACCTGGGTTGTTGGTGTGCTAGGCGAGCGCTGTACGGCAGTGGGCGACATATGACAATGACATTACCATTGAGCACAAACAAACTTTGAAAAGCTATATGTACAACGTGTACAGCTAAAGTCTGGTATATGTACATTTGTAGAAAATATAATCTGATATTTCCAAAGTTGTAAAATTTGTGTACTTAACAGAAACGACAATCGACATTTTCATTTTTAATTTGACGGCAATTCACGTATGAGCTGTTAATATATCAATAAAACTATAATTATGTAACTTTCTGTTTTACTTAGCCATTTCATAAGTTAAAGATACCGGTTCTTCCGTCTGGCCTGAGCAAGGATTAATGGTTCCATCTTAAATGAGAGAGAGCGAGAATGTGTAATGTGTTATAATAGGTATATGAGTTCATTTAAAATATATAATTCTTCTGGAAAATTCGTGCTATTACATAGATTTAATAGGACATGAGTGAATGGTGCAAAATATAGATGTTCATCATTATCATTATCCTTATCATCATCATTATCAGCAGCAGCAGAACTATTATAATCGTCGTCATCATCATCCTCAAACACAAGGCTTGAGTTAGGTCCTGTATCGACGAGCGCTTTGAGTAGCTCTTGTGCTGGAAAAGCGCTATATAAGATTGAAAATAAAGTAAAATCATCATTGTCGTCAGCATAGGCGGTTGTTTCTTCTTCTTCCACCTCCTCCTCCTCCTTATGATGATGATGATGATGATGATGATGATGGTGATGATGATGATATGATCATCATCATCATCATCATCATCATCATCATCATCATCATCATCATCATCATCATCATCATCATCATCATCATCATCATCTTCTTCTTCTTCTTCGTCATCATCATCTTCATCATCATCATCATCATCGTCATCGCATACGCTCATCAGATGGCACTTACAATACCAATTCTTCTTCCAAAGGATCAATTTATATTGTTCTTGACGCTGGCCAATTAAAATCCAACTTCGTTGATCTGAAAAGACAACTACAGTTTTATTTGCCACTAAACGCAGTCTTTATAACGTATAGTTGCCATTCAGTCGTTTCATCGTAAGCCATTGTACACGCCATTGTAGTGGATAGCTGATGTATCTACCAAACAACAACAAACACAAAAAAATCACATTTTCCCCTCACAGGTTCTACAGCTCTGTCCTTGCCAAAGTTTTTTTTTTTTTTTCCATTGACGTCATTTTTATATACCTTCATGCAAACATTTCGTCGTTTAATTTACCCTAACAGCGGGGGGGGTGGGGGGGGGGGGGGTAGTGGGGAGGGGGGGGAAGGGGGTCGCGTATTCCATACACGAGAAAGTCATTTACAAAGTAAACCGTGAGGTAACCCTTGAGAATAAAACACGAGAGATTCACGGCTAAAACTGGCTCACCTTTGCATTCGCAACTTCGTTTTTTTCTGAAAGCAACTTAAGAGAAGAGCAAACAATGCTCTCTCTCTCTGTCTCTCTCTCTCTCTGTCTCTCTCTCTCTCTCTCTCTCTCTCTCTCTCTCTCTCTCTCTCTCTCTCTCTCTCTCTCTCTCTCTCTGTGTGTCTGTCTGTCTCTCTCCCTCTCTATAATGATCGCTTTCTGAAAACGTGTGCTTGCTTCATACCAATGTCCCATTAGATGAAACCCAAGTGCAGATTCAGGTCAAATGGGAAAAGCATAACAAAGTATGTTTTTATCGATTGTGTGTTGACATTATCTTTCATCATTTGTCCTTGCCTTTCTCAGTCGGCTCCGAAACGAGTACATTGAAGTAAAGGACTCATAAAGATAAAAGGAAAATTAATGTCACTTTAAGTCTTATTAAAAGCATTGGTCTTCTTCGCACTGACGTTTTCCTAGTCAGCTACAAATGTCAAAGCGATTGCTGAGTCTGTAGAAAAGGCGATAGTTTCGACTTCCTGAAGGTCCATACCAATTAAGATCAAACACTACATTTTGATCAGGATGACGTGACCGAAGCGGACGGTGGCGTTTTTCAATGTGGTCCATTCTTCTCCCCACGTATTGAAAAGATCCTTACGTAGTGTCCTTAGAGTTACCTCCCTATTTGTCCTTGACTTTGTTGTCCTCCCCAATGGTACTTGCTTTGCTGCCCTAGTGGTGTCATTAAGACTCGTTATCTTCATCTTCGTCCTTGACCTTGCCCTTGCCTTCTTTGTCATTGTTGTCAGTTGACGACCTTGGAGTCGGCATCTTCGTCGTCGGCTTTGTCATTGTCATCTTTATTTTTGTGCTTGCCCTTGTCTTTCTTGTCTTTCTTGCGATGTTGCCTGCTTTTCCCCTGCTTCTTCTTCCGGAGGATGCGCGCGAACTTCTTGTCGTCTTCAATGATGTCGTTCATAGAGGTGTTATTGAAGTGCACCTCAACCACCTGCAGATCCTCCGGGCACTTCCCGTCAACCACCGTGACGTCATCAATGGCCATGTCGCCTAGGTAACCGTTCTCTGTGATGCCCTCGAATGCAATCTGTCGAACAGATACAGGAAAATAGTCGATAATCAACATAGGGCACTTTGTTTTTAATAGATGTTTATTAATTTAACGTCGCAATTGCTATATCATATTAGACACATTTTCAAACTATGCTGATGCACATGCACTCTCTGTCGGTCTGTCTGTCTGTCTGTCTCTCTCTGTCTCTCTCTGTCTCTCTCTCTCTCTCTCTCTCTCTCTCTCTCTCTCTCTCTCTCAGTAATGGGCCTAGCCAAGAAGGAAACAACAAACTTGTCATTTTAAAGCAGGGACTGTGGGAGCTTGGTTACTATTGCTAAGTGATGGGAAATAAAATGGAGGAGAACGCCCGCACGCTCAAAATAACAACCTTTATGCACTTGTCATCAGACAAAGTGGCACAACGGCAGCTGTAAAATCTTCCCTCATGGTTTATGCTCTTCCCTTACGGAAGAATTCCAAAAGTCATTTAGCGACACCTTTTGTACATTTTTGCTGTAATGAGACGCTCTTTTGGTCACGCCATTAGGAAACAGGGTATGCGAACTGTCCGTAATAGTAAGCCAGTATAATTTCTGCCGTTCTTCAACGGGCTCATTTCACAGTCATTTGTGACAGTTTTAATTGTTCGTTGCTGTAATGAGAGCTGGTCTAGTCTGTAAACCTTAGTGGAGTTAATTCCTGTCTATCAGGCCCCCCCTCCTCCCCTCCCTTCCTCCCTCACCCCTTCACTTTACCACCCCTCCCCATGTAACAAAACAAAATCATTCTAAACTCTTTCGGACAGTTTTAGTGCGTTTTTGCGGTAATGGGACGCCATCACAGGAGATAGGTAATTTACTATGCACCAACATATGTTGAGGGAAACGGTTCAAAAGAAATTTCCTGTGGAATAAAACACCCATATATCATAGTATAGTATAGTATAGTATAGTACAGTATAGTATAGTACGGTACGGTACGGTAAAGTACAATACAGTACAGTACAGTACAGTACAGTACAGTATAGTATAGTTTAGTTTAGTTTAGTATAGTATATGTGTCTGCGCCTGAAACATTTTTTTAATATCTCTCCTCTCCTTCATTTTCTGCCTCTACTTTAATGAGCGCACTCAGAAACTGCACTACACAAGTGTTCAACATCAGCATCACCAATCTTGACAGAGGCAAGCAGGTGCCCGAGTTAAACGTAGACTTGATCACGATTCCTGGTATTCGGAATGAGCAGAAAATCCGACTAAAACATGACAAGCGACTGCAACTGTATACCAAGATTACAGACTTAGTATAATAATCAATATATCTTTCTCAAAGACGTATGTCAGACGGAGAAGAACTCTCTGGTTCTGCACTTCCAGGAACGCGCGCATTGTGCATTTAATGTCATTGCACTAATGTATTTGTACTGTAGCAATAATGTATCTGTAATGTAATTTGTTATTTACTGGCCTGTGTAAATACAACACAATATATAGCAGACTGCATCATTATATGTAGGCCTAATAATATGGGCTACATGGTATACTGCATTAGACTAAATCATGAAGCATTGTCATAAAAAGAATCTAGGATTGACGTAGGTAATGAGAAGTGTATAATTGAAAGTGGAACAAAAGAAAGAAAGAAAGAAAGAAAGAAAAAAAGAAAGAAAGAAAGAAAGAAAGAAAGAAAGAAAGAAAGAAAGAAAGAAAGAAAGAAAGAAAGCAAGAAAAAGGACACATAATTAGGCTATTATAAATCGTCATCTTTTCTCTAGTGTCATCTTTTCTCTAGTGTAACATCTGGAAGTCATTAGCCTACTTTGGTAAAAAGGGAAAAGGGGGGTTGATAAAGAAGACAACAGAAGAAAGAAAGAGATAGGGAGAGAGAGATGGGGGAGGGGAGAAAGAAAGGAGAGAGAGAGAGAGAGAGAGAGAGAGAGAGAGAGAGAGAGAGAGAGAGAGAGAGAGAGAGAGAGAGAGAAAGAAAGAGAGAAAGAGAGAGATAAAGTATTACTGAGGTTAAACAAAATTTCTTCAGCAACAGTCCAGTGGTCGGTCAGCCGATCGGTCCTTGGCTCCGAATTTCACTGTTTTGTTCAAATCAAACTATTTGCCTTATCTCTAGAATAAATGAACCAAAATTCACCATTTTTTACTTTACAGACACTTTAACTTCGGACGAGAGTATAAACCGAGGTCTAGTCTGTGTCGCATTCATTCCATCATAACGGACTTTAAAGATCCGGACGCTCATGTCCTAGACGGGTGAGTGCCGGTAACAAGAACACACCCAGCATGCATTTGGTCCTTCTCCCCCCATCCCTGGCTGGCCAGGCTAGTGCTCAGTTGTCCGGGCGTCAGACCATGCGCCCAAAGGCTGCGGGTGGGCGTCTCGGGCGGTTTGAGTTAGATCCTGTATTGGCCAGCGCCTAGAGTCTGGTCAAGTACGGCGAGATAAGGGCGCTATAAAAATCCTCAATAATAATAATAATAATAATAATAATAATAACTATTGCTAATCATGTTACATCATTCGTATTTGTACTTTCTCAAAGGTCAAGGTAATTGGGTTTCAAGATTTTCTAAACGCGTTTTACGCTGTATCTAAAATTGCCTGAGTCGATTTTGATCATTTGTTGCATGCTCAGATAGTGACCTATCATTCCATGTTTTCCTTTGGTTGTATTAGAATAAAGCCGAGTCACCACACAGCCAAGAAAATGAACACTTTTTTTTTTCGGGTATGTGTGTGAGGGTCTGGAAATACATTTGAATGGCTTGCCGACTTGTTTGTATTCGTTTTGTAAATTGCTTAATGTTGCCTTTATGACTGCAATATGAAATAACTGTATGTTCCTCGCGGCAAATTGTATTCCGCGTGCTTTGTGGATCACTTGGCAATACCGAATCTTCCTCTCAATCTGAGTCTAGTCTGTGTACACATGCAGTTCACCGCAGCGACTTTTAGCAATTAAACTGTCGTTTTGGCATTTTGCCTATTTCCTGTACTGGGCAGGATTTATTTGCTTAGTTCATGAAATATGCAATGGATTCGCTCAATTCACGAATTAAGCAAAGTTTCTGCTTGTTTCATGAATTCGGCAAAATTCTGCTCATTTTATGACATAAGCAGGTACACCGAGTGGGCGTAATATATACGTACCTGGTAACCTGCTCGGGCCAAGTCTTTGGGAATGGCCAATCGTGCAACTGACCAGATGTCACCTTGGTTACCATAGGCTCGCCACACTGACGCCAACTCTGCACCTCTGGCCTGAAAGAGTTAGACATTCCCTAATTATTTGTAAATTTATTACGTGCAGTAATCATCTTCACCATCAACAGCAGCAGGAGAAGAAACGCAGCCACTACTTGCACAAACAGAAATTATAGACCAACTTACCAAATTCAAGCTGGATAGTTTTAAGTCTCAACTAGCACCACCATCAATCATCATTATCACGACAGCGATGATCACCACTACCATCACTACCACCACCAAAAGCTCAATGACCTTGGCATAGACGATACGCGCTGAGAGTACCACTATGTCTGCCAATCCCAATCGCAATCTAAACACTTTCGCTCCGAATAATCTAAATGATGATGAAGATGATGATGATGATGATGATGATGATGATGATGATGATGATGATGATGATGATGATGATGTACCTTGGCGTAGACGTTTAGAGTGCCCATATGTTTGCCATTCATGTGGTAATAGAAAGAAAGACACTGTTGCTCCAATCCTCTGTACAAAGGCGAGTAGAGGATAGCGTTCATACCACGGCTTTTTGCAGAGGCCTCGATAAACATGAAACGACCTGTTGGACGGAATATAATAATAATAATAATAATAATAATAATAATAAGAAGAAGAAGAAGAAGAAGAAGAAGAAGAAGAAGAAGAAGAAGAAGAAGAAGAAGAAGAAGAAGAAGAAAAAGAAGAAGAAGAAGAAGAAGAAGAAGAAGAAGAAGAAGAAGAAGAAGAAGAAGAAGAAGAAGAAGAAGAAGATGATGATGATGAAGAAATTTTTACTTTCTAAGGATGGAGATTTTTAGCCTGATCTTTCAGTCTGTCCTATGTCAGTCACTCCACCCGGTACACATGGGTCGAAGGCTACCAGAAGCATGTTTTACTTGTCGCCTCAACAGGTGATAAAGCATGCTCTCATGCTTCAGAGCACTGCTTCCTACACGCTTCAAGCGCTATAGTGACGGAAAAAGCGCAATTTCACTGTAAATATATACAGAATGTTGCTCTACCACATTCCGCTCTTTCCGTCTCAAAAACCCAATTGCCTTGTTGGATTCTGAAATTGCATGAAACCAAGTGAGGACACTATCCGGCGTCAACAAACGGTTCAAAAACATTGTCAAACGGTTCGTAAAAGACAGTTGACCTAAAAACTAATACAGTTTGACCTAATTCGTCCCATAGAGGAGACGAAACTTACAGTTTTCTATTTTCATGAGTTCACTGCAGTGAAATTGCGTTTTTTCCGTGACTATAGTGCTTGAAGCGTATAGAAAGCAGTGCTCTGAAGCATGGGAGCATAGGGCCTGTTCAGGCGACAACTTCAGCGTGCTTCTGGTAGCCTTCGACCGATGTGTATCGGGTGGTCACTCTTACATTCATACGGACATTCAGAAAAAGAAGAAGAAGAAGAAGAAGAAGAAGAAGAAGAAGTAGTAGTAGTAGTAGTAGTAGTAGTAGTAGTAGTAGTAGTAGTAGTAGTAGTAGTAGTAGTAGCAGTAGCAGTAGTGGTAGTATATTTTATTAACGTCTACTAAAATCAAAGATCACCTGAGACGATACAAACAAAAGCGATTTAAAAGTGTGAATAAATGAACAACAGTAAAACGGTGAAATCGTGTACACATGCAATTGGCCCAAATACACAGGCGATTAAATTAAGAGATTTTTGTACACACTTACTTTGACAATACTCATGGAAATTGTATTTTCAAAAAATATATTTAAAATAAATAAATAAATAACTAAATAAAAACGACTTTAACGTGCATAGATCCCAACTTGCAAATAATCACACAAACGCACTGAACGACAGGATCGTTCATGTAATAGTACAATTTAATTTACTTTCTCTCTGCCCCACCCTCACTCTCCCTCTCGCTCCCCCCTCCCCGCCCACACCCACCCCTCTCTGCGGTATTCAAGACAAAGCACACACTCACACACACACATTCACACACGCACACACAATCTTGCATAAATTGGCTTAACAAAAATGTTTAAATGCGTGAGCTTGAATGTGTGTGTAACTATGGTCTTTATGACCTTGTTGAAAAAAGACGTTATTAAAACAACCAACCAACCTTCTGTAACATTTGGATGACAGCCTATAGAATGTCCATATTCAATTATGTAATGTCCATGTACTTCAAACATGTCTATATTATATGACAGTGACAATCCCCTGATTTAGTGTGCTTGACAGTGCGCGAAATGGCCTTGTCTTACGTCGGCGCTAACGCGAGCAACTGACACCGCATGTAAATGTCGATGCGTAATTATTCGTGAAACGCTCCGATGTATGAGGAATCGTGGTAAACCAGGGTAACTATTATTATTCTGGCAACAGTCATGCATTATTGGGAGAGGTTGGAAGTTGGGGATAGGAATAAATGGAGGAGTGAGAGTAGAGGTGAGGTGAGGGTGGAGGTAGGTGCAAGTGGTGGAGGGGGGATATTTGGGTATTTGGACGGTTGGGTGATGACCTAGACTCCCTACTCCGGGGGGCGGTCATTGTTTCGTCAGAAGATAAATGACTAGTGTTAGAATAAAGTGTGAAAGGAGAACAACGAGTGCTTAAAGGTTACCAGATAGATCCAGACATTCACTAAGGTCTTGGGCAGAGCAACCGTAGAATAAAAATGAAGTTTTTTTTTTTCCTGCAGCAGCACACCAGTATTGAAAACCATCATTTTAAGATTCTCTTACTAATGCGCATTACGGTTTTGAAAACATAACCATTGTATTTGTTACAGTTAGCCATGACTAAAGTGTGTGTGTCAAAAAATCTACACTAACTATATACAGGCTTATCTCTCAGCAGCCTCTGATCTTCAGATACAACAGAAAGGCGTTAGTTTGGGAGGAGGTGAAGGAGTGGGAGGTGGAAGAATAAGAGATTTTGTCTATTCTTTCAAGCATTTTACCTCATCTCAACCTTCTTCAAGGTATCAGGTTTAGTATTCAAAAGAGGATATATATATACTGTAATTGTTTCACACGTGGAGTGAAAAGGTTGTAACGTTCTACGTACGGTACCCTTACACTTTTGGCACCATGACTTGTTGTCACAAAGCGGTCATTGGCCTTCTCTGTGTTACGGTGACCGGCTGTATCCGTTACACTAACATGAGCAATCTTGGAGTGTGGAGGAGAGGAAGGGTGTGGAAAGAACGGGATAGAGAAAGAAGAGAGGAGATGGATGACGTGATGGAAAGGAAGGGGTGAGAGAGAAGAGAGAGACAGATAAGATAAGATAAGATAACAATTATATTTTGCAAGGGTAAAAGAGTGAGCGCTGGGTGCGCTTTTTTACATCATCCCTTTGGGGCTTATAACAATTACTATTAACAATAACAAATTTAATGTTATAACATTAATATCATGGAACAATAACAACTAAACAAGGTCATCATTAGATAATATCATTTCCCTCCCCCACCTTCTCCCCCCCCCCCCCCCAAAAAAAAAATCGTTATCCATTAACAACAGTTAATGTTCGTTTAATTTGTTTTTAATGTATTGTCAGAGAGCGATCGAGCGAGAGAGAGAGAGAGAGAGAGAGAGAGAGAGAGAGAGAGAGATTGGGGGTCGGGAGAGCAGGTCTATAAACACAGAGGGAAAGATAAACTTGTGTATCTTTTGTAGTTTGTGTTGTATAATAGTTGTGATGCGAGTATTGGTTGCGTAAGATGTATGTGAGTTTTTATGAATGCCTGATTGCTTGTTTTAATGGTGTGCTTTATTATTCATTTTATTATAATTTTTATTGTATTATTTCATAATTCCACGTGCCCCTAGGAGTTTAAATTTTTGAGAAGACAATATCTTGACTTTATTTATTTATTTATTTATTTACTTATTTAGTGAAATTTATCCTCTATTCACAGATGTAATTTTAGACCTTATTTTATACTTTAAAAGCTGTAATAGAAAAGAGAGAGATTGCAAAGGTTTTAACCCGAAATCTTTAAAATCAAGTATCAATTTACATAATACAAGTTTTAACACTTTGCTTTCGTGTTTTATGTAAATTATTTCTTCATTAGCCAAAAAAAATTTTTTCCCCTCCCTCCCTACCTCCCTCCCTCCCTCTCTCTCTCTCTCTCTCTCCCTCTCTCTCTTTCTCTTTCGCATAAAAATGATGGTAAGCCATTCAAAAATATTTCCAGACACTCCACTCACACACACACACACACACACACACACACACACACATTCTTGTGCGCGGTGACAAACGAGGTAATTTTAGAATGTAGGAATCGGATAGCACATTTTTGACAGAAAAAAAAGCATTTTTGAAGAGAAAAGAGTTAGGGTAAGGGCTAGTTGCAGCGCTGCAACTAGCCCTTACCCTACCCCTTTTAGAGAAAGTTGACCTAGTTCGTCTCCTATAGGGGACGAAATTTCTTCCAAATTTGACTGCATTTTCTCCGTCCCGAATAGTGCACTCCTCTGTACTTAAAACACTCTTATGCACTACAACTGCACTCCCATGCACTAAAAAAACACTCCCGCGTATTTCGAAACAAATGGGGAACGTGAGACAAATGAGAAACGAGCAAATTACCCCATTTTTGACTGAAAAAGTAAATTCCGTTTCTCACTTCTGTCGTTATACAACAACACACACACACACACACACACACACACACACACACACACACACACACACACACACACACACACACACACTCACACACACAGAGTCGAACAATAAACACTTTCCAAAGAGTTAATTTTCTTGGCGGTACGGAAGCAAAAGGAAATAATGGAATGATGAACCACTATCTCTTATACATACGCGCAACAAAAATAAAATCCGGATCAGCCAATGTTTACATTCAGCGTAAAACGTGTTTTGAAAATGTTGAAGCGCCGTGACCTTCTCTTTTGAGAAAGCACAAAATACCCACGAATGATCTAACAAATTTAGCAGTAGTTCAAATATCCGCACAGTAAACATGTCGAATTTTGGGCCAGTTATTGCAGAGATATGGCAATATGTGTGTTTTGAACACAAAACTGAAATCCGGAGTGACCAGATTACTACTGAAAGATGGCCCATGATTCAAAGTACTTATATATCAAAACCCAACAAAATCGCTTCAGCCGTTTTTGAGATATTGAGAAAAACGTGTTTAGTTATACAAATGGCTTCAGTGACCTTGACGTTTGCGGTAGAGCCAATAGGATGGCACGGGAGGCAGGCCACTAAATTAGATAATGTTCCCTTGAAGTTTGGTCAAAATCCGTTCAGTAGTTCATGAGATATGTCGTCCAACGAACCGACAGACAGAAGGATAAACAGATTGACATTTGGCTCGTTCTGATCCCCCTCCCAATCCTCCCACTTCTCCGACCATTTCCAAAGTATTTCCAACTCTAGAAATTGAAAAAACCAACGACACTTATAATATAACATAACATAACATAACATAAAGTTATCTATATATATAAATTGCTTAGCCGGAAGTCCTTCTTCGCCTCTACTATAAAGTTTGCTGCTGATCGGCCTGCTGTGTGCTCAAAACCAGCCAAATCGTTATAGCCGACATTTCCTTACCGAACGTTTAACCCTTTCTGAGATAAATAAATAAACAAAATGTCCACAAACTGTAATAGCCTCATTCCGCGCACTTCCATTAAAAATCAAATTGAGGTTTCAGCATGTTTTCCCATATAGACCAAAAAATTGATGTCTTTCTAGGAAGCGTTGGTAGCTTAGTTAGTAAAACCATTCGCCTACCGTGCAGGGCAACCCAAGTTCAAATCTCATCCGGCTTCTTTTTTTTTATTTTTTATTTTTAGTACACTAAAATAATAATAATAATAATAATAATAATAATAATAATAATAATAATAATAATAATAATAATACAGGATGCTATACGCGCCTTACCCCAAATCATTCAGGCTCAAAGCGCGGCGACCTATACCAACATACACGCTCACCTGTCTTATCCACCCTCACACATACCAAACACACATCCATCACTCAAACAGGTGGTGTAAAGGCAGGGAGATCGCTATTAGAAGACGGAAAGAAAATCGAATTTTTATTTTTGAAATTTTTATATTGACTGCGTCCTGTACCATTATTGAAGGGAGGGAGGAAACCGGAGTGCCCGGAGAAAACCCTCGGTGACCTCAATAGTCTCGTACCTAAGTCACATACGTTCGCCCCTTGCGGGAATCGAACCCGCGACCTTCGGCATAGGAAACCGGCGACTTATCCACTGCGCCACGAGGCCTTCCCGTGGATATTTTTCTTTTTAATTTAGGCTTTTTACCTTTAATTTATTATTATTATTATTATTATTATTATTATTATTATTATTATTATTATTATTATTATTATATCTTATATCAAATTTTTGTTTAAAACCTTGGTGTTTTTTATGATATCTATTATTATTATTATTATTATTATTATTATTATTATTATTATTATTATTATTATTATTATTATTATTATTATTTATAAACTAATAATAATAATTATTATTATTATAATAACAATTATAATATCTTATATCAAATTTTATTTTAAAACCTTGGTGTTTTTTCTGATTTCTATTTGTATTATTCTATATTCAATATTATTATTATTATTATTACTACCAAGGATCGGGATGGGGTGGTACGTGTAGGTAAAAGGGGGCTACGGGTAGGTTTAAAGGGGCATGGGTAGGCATAACGGGGATACGGGTATATATAAGGGGGTATGGTGATGGTCGATTCCTTTCATCCATACCTGCGAAACGATCAACGGGGAAGTATCAAGGAGGGTACAGGTAGGAACTAAGGGGGTATGGAAGGTATCAAGGGGGTATGGGGAGGTATCAAGTGGGTTCGGGGAGGTGTCAAGGGGGTATGATGAGGCATCATGGGGGGGGGGACGGGGAGATATCAGGGGGGGGTATGGTGAGGTATCAAGGGGGATATGGGGAGGTATCATCGTCCAAATGAAACTCGCAGACAAAAGTTCTCTCTGTCTACATTTTAAACAGCATCATGTGTACCCTGGCTTGCCAGGGTACAAAAACCACTAGTATAAGCTATAATCACACGAAATAAATTATAGGGACGATTTGAAGGAAAGCTGAAAAGGGACGCAAGTTTATCTGTCTTATTAGGTTACCCCAGATCTGGTCTCATTTAAGCCATAGACATTCATTCATGAAAACAATGTAAATGTTGTTTGTAGATTATAGTCACACGACACTTTCGCATATAGGTGACTACTGGACCGATTTATACTGACACCAGCGGGCCAGTTGTTGGTAAAGGGGAAAATAATATGATCACACGTTGACCAATCCGGGATTCGAACCAGCGACCTTTCGGTTACTAGCAAGACGCTCTTACCAACTGAGCTACCCGGCCCCATCAACAATGTAAATAAATGTCATACCTGTTTTTGTACCGCATGTATGGTCCCCTACGGGTCCTGTGTTACGGGAGGGCGTCTCGCCCAGAGCCCAATCCCAGTCGAAGGAGTCCGAGGTGTCATTGGGTTGAGTGAAGCCACATCGGTTCGGGTGCTCAAACCCACAGAACGTCTCGGTCTTGGCTGCAAAACAGTCAACACAGAAAAATAAGAAATAACATGTCAATAGCCCTATCGACTGCAAAACATCTCGTCGTGCTACTCATTCAAACCATGGCAATTATAAATCTTACCCAGGCAACTATAAATTCTTCACGATGATGATGATTTTTCTTCTTCTGGAAAATAGGTGTTACCCATGCGTGCGAAATTCGGATTGCTTTCTTGGCTAAAGGCAGTCGCAGAGCGGCACCAGCCAGGACGAGAGGGGAGTGGGTGATATAACATACTGCTTGTTGTGTGCAGTTCTTTTTTTTTTATATAATTTTTTTTTCATCTGGCACTTGCCTGTGTAGAACATGAGCGTCAGGATTTCTCAGGTCCGTGCTATACAGGGTGGGCCAATAAAATGTTACCACTTTTTAATTGTAGATAAGTTTTTACAATGAAAACGTTTTAGAAAATTTTGTTCACAGAAATGTCACGGAAGCACCACATTATCATTTGATACCAAAGGTTTCCCCACTTTTTCACTCGTTCTGTACACAGTTTATATGTTATGCTCAATCCACGCTCATCTTCTCTGGGTTACAGTTGCAACACGCACATTGAAATTTGTGATATTGTTACACATCTCAAGTGGGATTCTCCGAATTTCATGACGGATGTTGGTCTTAGGGCCTCAATGGTCTGTGGGTTGTTGTAGTACACTCTCTCCTTCATGTACCCTCATAGGAAGTAGTCTGCGGGGAACAGATCGAGGGAGTGGGCAGGCCATGAGTTGTCTGTGCGCCATGATATAAGCCTATCTCCAGGAAAGAAGACTACAGGGGAAAAAAGGCACATGTCACACATTTCCACTTTTGAGATAAATGAAATTTTGTCTTTGAAAGTCGCAATGTTTGTTCTTACTGTATTTCTTGGGACACTAAGTATTTTGTCTTAAAGATATATCACTTCTTTTGTATTCATGAGAATTTCTCTGTCCAGATTGTATAATTTAATTAAATATGGAGGATTTAAACCACCAAGGGTGGTCATGGACATGTGCCTTTTTTCCCTTTTACAGACCAAAACTTGAGACTTTCTTCTACAAGCTGAATTGCAATGTACTCAGTCAATGTAAAATGGATTATAATGCCTATTTTGCTGTGGTAAATGACTAGGTATGATGGAACTGAAGTTGATTGTGTTATTTTTGATGCCTGTACGAAGACCACAAGGGAAAAAGGGCACATGTCACATTTTCCAATTACTTGAGTTATGTCCCTTACTATATAAACATAGAAGCCTAAAGGTTAGCAAAATAGTCAAATCCAACCCAAAAAAGGCCTATGTACTGCTACAGAAACACCCAAAGAAAAGGCATACAGGGGAAAAAGGGCACAAGTCCAGACTGTAAAATGGGAAAAAGGCCTATTTCACAAACAACAATTCCTTTTTTGGGTTGGATTTTACTATTTTGCTAACCTTCAGGCTTATGTTTATATACTAGGGGACATAACTCAAATAATTGGAAAATGTGACATGTGCCCTTTTTCCCCTGTGGTCTTCTAATTGTTTGAGGAAATTCAGTAAAAAAATTGATTAAGTTTGGTATAAAATGAAAATTTTGACATTTCTGTGAAAAAACATTTTTGAAAAACGTTTTCATTTAAAAAAAACAAACTTATTTATGATTAAAAAGTGGTAACATTTTATTGGCCCACCCTGTAAAATGCATGTTTGCACAGGCTAGACCTCGGTTTATACTCCCCTCCAAAGGACGATGTAGATAGCTAATTATAATGTGAAAAAATTGAAAAAATAAATTGTTTTTGGTGCTTTATACACATCATATGTCATCCTCATATTCCATCGCTCTTCTCGCCAGCTCTCTCACTCCATCCATCACACTCCGTCTTCCGATTCCCTATCCCCCATCACTCTATCCCTTGTCAGTGTGAACCGCAGACGTGAACCCAATGTGAACGTAACCAAATAACATATTATTTTCTTTGGCTCCTTCCATATAATCTAGTACAATATGTGGCGTGAAGGTTGTATACTCCCGTTCTTCGTCAGCACTGTCAACCAAGGAAAATCCTTGTTACCTCTTTCTTCAATCAGACCACAGGGGCATTATAACCACACAGTGGATCCTCGATAGCAAAGCGGAAGACAGCGTACCCATGTATTATATATAGAAAGGGTGGGAAAGGCTGTTGCTTTGGCGAAACGAATCCGCCGCACAAAAGGTTTATTCCCAAAACTACATAAGAACGAACCTATAATATCTTTATTTAGATCGAAATATACAGTCCTGCAAATGGGAAGTCATTTAGGCCTATTTTATTATAAGCGGAACTTTCGCCTATCGTATCCTATTTTATCCCGTAACTCAAAGATCTTGGGGCACCACAGACGATCGTTTAATCAGCGTACTCCATCTGTCTCTGTCCTCAGAAACCCTCATGGCTTCGCTCAGTGTCAAGCCAGTCCATTCTCGAATGTTGTCCTCCCACCTCTTTTTCTGTCTCCCTCTTCTTCTGCCTCCTTGCACTGTGCCTTGCAGGATGGTCTTTGCAAGGTTTGATGCTCTGGTGACGTGGCCATACGATCGGAGTTTCTGTTTCTTCACCACTGTGAGCATGTCATCGCGTTGTCCAATGGTTTGTGTGATGGTCTGTCGGACTTCGTTGTTGGTGATGTGCTGGGGTATAGGAAATGCCCAGAAGTCTTCGGTAGCACTTCATCTCTCCAAGCTTTGTATTTTTTGTTGTAGATCTGCTGTGAGGGTCCATGTTTCGCAAGCATTTAGGAAGATGGGAGCCTAACATAGGCATAAATCTATTTCTAAATCTATATTGTTTCGACCTAAGGGGAGATTACATGTTCGTGTTAACGCAGTTTGAGAATAAACTGTTTGATCAGCGGAATCGTTTTGCCAAAGATATAGATCTAGGCTGTTTCCACCCTTTCTATCCATAATACATAGCGCTGTTATCGAAAATCAATTTTCAACGTCTAATGATCAGACCTTTTTTTTTTCCTGCAACCAGACTATATCCTGTTTCTTTCGACTCTATCTTTTGATGTTGCTTGTAACTTGTGTCGTTTACAATGAATTCCAGTCACATTAATTTTGTTGTTAATTAAAGTCGTATTATAATTTGTGTTAATGCAATATAACCAAAGAGCTTATATATATTTTTAGTCTTTGATATAACTATGACTCTATTAAAGCATTGTTAATCAAGGACAACACTTTCGCTCCTTTTGTTCTCGGTTAGTGCCTATTGTTGTTGGTAAATAATATCTGTCCTCTTATTATAAAACTGTCTTTTCACTGTGGGCGTTAATTGGCTTGTATTGTATGTACAGTGAATCTAAACAATCCTTAAGAGTATGTCGGGTTGTCATAATACATAATAGTGATAGAAAATTTAAAAAAACAAAACATGGCCGACAACAAACTTCAAAAGAAAAGCAAAGAATATAAACAATGACATAAATTGAAATTATTTAGAAGAAATAACGAATATTTTTAAACATTAAAAAAGACGTGAAGTAACAATTACAACAGAGCAGACAACAATAAACAAACAAACCCCAAGAGGAAAGCACAGGGCATAAAGAAGGAAAGAAATTAAAATCATTTGGAAGGAATAACACTTTTTTTTTCAATGTAAAATAAGCACTTTCAGAGAGATTCGGATTCGGATTCGGATGTTTTATTGAAAAAAGGCCATTGGTCCATTTCAACATATAAAATAGCATCAAAATAGCAACAAAAAAGTCGTTTGAAATTATCAATTACATGAACGAAATACCGACATGGACAGATGATCGATTATATTCAAGAACAAAAGTAAAAACAGACGTAACGCGAGATGACATACAAATGGGCGACTCACACGGACATGCATAATACTGTACCATTTACATTACCGCACACAATGACAACGAATAATAATGCTATTACTACAGAATGTACCCCTCTCTCCAACTCCCACATATAATGCACAGATTACTTTATCACTCCATATATGAAGGCACTATACAAACACTTGAAAATTGAAAATAGCCAACCACATCACAACAAAACTCATCTCATACGCACATTCGCACATGGAGGACATATGTACACATACACACATACATACACACCCATACATACACACACATATATACACACACATATATACATATATATCATATATATAAACACACCAATGAACACCATTTATGCACAGAGGCGAGAGAGGCCTTCCTAACAGTTAACAACACGACAAAATAGTAACAGCATGTGCAGAAAAAAAAAAAAAAAAAAAAAAAAAAAAAAGACGTACATCATCTACTTCTATATTAGAATTCATCACTGTCCTTTGGCGTCATCATCATCGTTATTATCGCATAAACTCTCAACTCACTCACTCTCTCTCTCTGTCTCTCTCTCTCTGTCTCTCTCTCTCTCTCACTCTCTCTCTCTCACTCTCTCTCTCTCTCTCTCTCTCTCTGTAAGGTTCTTCGGTCCTTGAAGATTATCGCACACATTAACACATATGCTATACACATATACGCATGCTCACATACGCGACTTCTTAATTTTCTTCTCAGATACAATTAGGTGGTGGGGAAAGGGTGCGGGACTATGGGATATGGGTTCAGGAAATCAAATCAAACAGCCTCTTGATCATGCCGTTGGAAACATTTGAACAAAAACCATGATAATTGTCTTAATTTGTTGGCATTTGTAGTTGACATTGTACATGCAAACTGCCAACTATGGTTATGCTGTTGTACATTTCGAAGAAAGTTCGGTCGTAGCTGTTCATAGCCTGGACAACTATACAACATGTGAACCTCATCATCTACAGCATCTGGACAGAACGGACAGCTGTTGTCTACAAGCTGACCAGGTTTCAGGTATCTGTTTTTGTGGACTCTAAGGTTGCTTATGCCTAATCTAAACCTGATTAAAGCATCCTTAAAGCTTTTTATCCAGATACAGTCAAGGTAAGTCTCGAGGGAAGCACTGTGCTTAAAAGCTGTATACACATCATATCTCTGGCTTGAGCTTAATGCGCTGTTCCACTCCTGCCTATACATGTCAATGAGTCTCTGTTTGAATAACAACATAAAGTTTTTAAGATTGCCTACACCCTGATTTGTCCATACATGTCCGAAGCCGGACTGGAACAGAAGCGTCTTCATTTTGGTCACCCAGTTGACTTTACCGCTCTGGTCTAATGTCATGAGCATTTCATAGGCCTGTCTAGGGAGCCTACCGATGTCCATCCCAATCAGTCTAAACCAAAACTTCACTGCCCTAACATTGTGCATAATTGCCAGAGGGTATCGACCTAGCTCGCCGTACACGAGTTTATTTGGTGTTCTAGTTGCGACGTTCAACACTCTTTTGCAGGCAAGCAAGTGAATTTTTTCCGTTGGATCCTTTTCGAAGTCAACTAGGGGTCCCCATACTTCAGATGCATATGAAATGACAGGCTGGACCATTGAGTCAAAGATTTTGAAGAATGTCCGGGTTGCCATTTGCTGCATGCGATTATGCGCTTTCAAAATATCAAACACAGCTTTTCTACCTTTGGACGCGAGATACCTGGCTGCCTCAATGCTACTCATGGTAGTGGTGAACTTGTAACCTAGATATACGTAGTTGTTCACAACCTCTAGCATTTGACCACCAACAGACCATTTCTCGTACCTACTTAAGTATCCCCCATGTCTGAAAACCATTATTTTACTTTTGTCACTGTTTATGATGAGATCAAGATCCCGACACATGCCGAAGAGGAGATTAAGCTGATTCTGTAAGCCAGTAGGTGAACACGCCAACAGAGCTATATCGTCCGCGAACAATAATATCAGCAGTTCTAGCAGCCCTGGCACTAACTGTACACCGTGTCTACCATGGATCGAAATCCTTGCTGCTACCTCATTTATGATGACTGAGAACAAGGTGGGGCTGAGGACACAGCCTTGTCTTAGTCCTTTGGGGCAATCAAACATCTCAGAGAGTTCACTGTTGCTGTTTGCTCGAACGCATGAGACTACGCTGCTGTAAATCGCTTGGATTGCCTTCAAAAACTCAGAGGATATACCTGCTCTCGATAAAGTATCAAAAAGGGTACTTCTTTTGACCGAGTCAAATGCTTTCCTCAGGTCTATGAAGGCTACATATAACTTCCCTCTTTTTTTAGACAGGTATTTCTGCGTAACTGCATAAAGAGTAAACACGTGGTCGCATGTAGTATATCCTTTTCTGAATCCTGCCTGAGACTCGTGTATTTTTTTGTTACTCTCAAGCCATCCATAAAGTCTGTTGTTCAGTATAGAAGTGTAACATTTACCAAGAATGCTCAGGAGTGATATACCTCTATAATTGTCTGTGTTTTGTACGTCACCTTTCTTGTGTATTGGTACTATAATTGCCTGTGACCATGAATCTGGATACTGGCCACCTCTAAACACCTGGTTGAACAAAAGTATTAAAAACGGTACGACGTCACTTTCCGCTTCTTTGAGCATTTCTGGGACAACTCCGTCAAGACCACCCGACTTGCCTGTTTTTAGTCTTCGAATACTCTCTCGTACTTCCTCTTCAGAAATGTTACTATCTAAGATCTCAATACTTGGCAATTCGTACTTTGCGTTATCTGTTTCTGAGTTTACCTCTTCGCCAGACTCAAATACTTTCATGAAATGATCTCGCCACTGGTCTTTTGTTATGCTATTTCTGACTGTTCGTTTCTTAATCATGCTACACGATGACCTTAGTTCTTTCCAAAATTCACTTGGATTATTTATTGAAGCTTCTAAAATCTTGGCCTTCGAAGTTTTAAAAGATTGCTTCTTTTTTCTCAACAGCACTTTGTACTCATGCCTGGCTTTCACGTAAAGTTCCCGATCTTCGTTCTGCTTTGAGCGTTTGTATTTTCGCAACATTGATCTCGCGTTCCGTCTATTTTGAAAACATTCTGTATCGAACCATTTCTGTGTTAGTCTAGTCGTCTCACCTACTTTAACTTTTTTCACCATACATTGGCTTGCTGTTTTCAAACAGTCTACGAAAGTCTCTAGTGAGTTACACATGTTCTCCGGCATGCCATCAAGTGCTTCATGTAATTTCTGTTGGATCTGTCCGCTCTTCAGTCTCCTACGGTACTCATCTGTTTTGGATTTGTCCCATATCAGCTTCTGAGCCCATGTTGTTTTGACTACAGTGGTTTGGGCTACGTGTCCCATATTCATTTGCAAGGTTACTGGTCGGTGATCAGTGTCAACAAAACTGCTGTCCACACTCAGCTTGGTCAGTAACGAGCTTGTGCAGAGCTCGCTCGACAGGATAAACAGATCGATAACACTAGCGCCTTGTTTGGAGATAAAAGTGACACTGTCGTCAAAGTCAAAATCTACAGCGCCATTCAGGATTGAGCAGTTAATTGCATCGCACAAGCACAAGAGTTGGTTACCAAATGTATTGATCGTAGGGTCTTGTGATGATCTAGCTACGCAATATTCACTTTCGCCACTAGCTCTGAGGTCTGTGTCCATCGTTCTACTATTTCTATCAGCTGTGCGGGCGTTGAGATCGCCACTCACAAGTAAGTAACAATCCCCTCTAGTCTGCAGGTCTAAAATACATTGCTCAAGGAGCTCTATGCCACGAGGGTTCCCTGGGACTGTTTCATCATATGCAGGTGAGTCTACGGGCGGTATATAACAAAATATACATATTAGGGGTTTTGACAACGATGCCCACTGAGCTTGCATCTCCAGAACTACCAAGTTGTCAATATTCACCTGAATGCGATAAAAGTACTGTGAAATGGATTTCCTGACTAAGACCATCGTCCCGCCACTACGTCTACCTTGCGTACTAAGCTTCTTTGCTGGTGCCTGATATACGTCAAACTGAGGTAACAAGTTCAACTGGAAATTGTCTTGAACAAACGTTTCTGTTATACAGATGACGTCATGCAGCTCTAAGATATTCATAAAATCTGTGTTGTTTACTTTCGCAGCAAGACCATTAACGTTAAAATTTAAAAACTTCACACTGCTGTTGTTGATGGACCGGCCACATCCTCATTTATCAAATTCTAGTGACGCAGGTGCTCGAGGTGTACCATGCAGACTGTTGAAATGTAGCTGTTGCTGTCGCATGCGCCGAGTCACTACTCTATCATTGGGCGCCTGCTGCTCAGCATTGGCTCGTCCGCTACGCTCGTTGTCAGCTGAAGGGAGATCCCACTGCCATGAGAATGACGTCTGAGATAACCCTAATACAGGAGAAGACTCCAGGTCAAGGGCCCAATCTGCTAATTCAGGTTCCGGGATTTTTTCCTGGCCGTCAAGTCGAGCTGAACCGAGCAGTGTTCTCTCCCACCCGCCAATCGCTTCAACACGCAATCCTTTGTCTGTGTCTTGTGTATTGGCTTGATGATTCTGGTCCACCGAGAGGCCGCTGTAACTGCCATTGCTGCCACTGGTTTCTGACGTCCTGGCTACTGCGCTTTCCGTGATTGTAGTGCTGCCATGATCTCGACCGTCTGAAGTGGCCGCCTTCTTCCATTGTCCTTGCATGTCTCCTGTCGTCTGATGATCACTATTCTGTTCCGATGTATGTGAGGCTTCAGGGCGAGACAACGTAGCATTAATTGTGTTGGCAACTTTGGAACCACTACCATTACTATCGTGAGTAACTTGATTGGGCTGGTTTCTACCTCTGGCTGGAACAATTCTGCCATTCTTCAAGACACCCGAGATACCGCGGTTCCGCAAGTCCTGCATCTTCTCCTGTTGGTGTGGTGTGAGGTCCGCGCTGACTCTGATGTTGTCCACTAGCATGGCTTTACGTGCGACTTGGTCATTCATCACTTTCATTGTGACGTCAAACCTAAGAAACTGTGTAATAATTGGTCTCGGTTGGTTTCCTCTCCTGCCCACCCGATAAGTATCCAGGATCATGTCGCTGGTGTACTTGTCCGTATCAGAGGTGTACTTGTTTAGTGTTTGTACCACTGTATTCCTCAGTGACTGCGTTGTCTCGCCGGGCTCTTCCCCGATTCCGTTGATCTTCACGTTCTTACGTCTCGCCGTCGCCTCATTGCGCTGAACACTTGTTTGCAATTTGTCCATATATTCCTCAGTAGCTTGCAATTTTTTGGTCAGTTGCTGAATACTGTCCCTGTTAGTATGGACACCCTCACACACGCTGTTGAGTCTTTGTTTGATGTAGTTCATGTCCTGAATCATGGCTTGTTGTACAAAGTTCAGCTGCCGGGAGAAGGCTTCATTCTGTCGCTGCACGTCGCTCATGGCGGCCTTAATCTGTTGTGACAGACGCTGAAAATCGTTGGCAGTGTTGGTCTCCGTGCTATTGTTGGCCATGTCTGATTGCGTAGGGCCAGGGTTACTCTCTACATCACCATCACGCAGCAACAGGGTGTTCAGATTCAGTGATGCAGGGGTGGTTGCTGCAGTCTGGCAAATGTCAAATGTTGCTAAAGTGTGTACATTTGTTTGCAAAGTCTGATGGCTAATGCTGCCAGTCGCCAAACATAGGCAAACACTTTGAACCGGTTTCAACTTGCAAGAGCCAAAGGAGGTCAGGTAGAACGCAACAGAAACGAAGAAAGCAGTTTCCAATCTGTTGCGAGGGGTAATAACTCTGCAGTGCATTTTCCTTGCCGCATCTCCCCTTGCTTTCATAAAGCAGTTAATATGGGGCGCCATGTGTCCATTTATTCTATGTGACTATTCTATACATAGAATAAATTCTATGCACATAGAAAGCATTCTATGCACACAAAAAGCATTCATTAGTTGAAATTCCATTTATAAAAAAGAAACCAATATTGTAAGTCATAGAATAAAATTCTTTGTATAGAATAACATTCTATAATATAGTGTAAAATTCTATGTCCATAATACAATTCTATGTATAGAATAAAATTTTATAATAGAGAATAAGATTCTATGTATGTAATACAATTCTATATTATAGAATGCACTTGTATGCATAGAATTGTATTCTATAACATAGAATGAATTCTATTACAAAGAATGAATTCTATAACATAGAATTTATTCTATGTGCATACAATTCATTCTATAACATAGAATGAATTCTTTAACATAAAATAAATTATATGACATAAAATGAATTCTATGTGCATAGAATAAATTGTATAATATAGAATGAATTCTATAATAAAGAATGAATTCTATATGCATAGAATGAATTTTATAGCATAGAATGAATTCTATGACATAGAATTCATTCTATGACATAGAATAAATTCTATAACATAGAATGAATTCTATAGCATAGAATGAATTCTATGACATAGAATTTATTCTATAGCATAGAATGAATTCTATAACATAGAATGAATTCTATAGCATAGAATGAATTCTATGACATAGAATTTATTCTATAGCATAGAATGAATTCTATGTTACAGAATGAATCCTATGTCATAGTATTCATTCTATGCTATAGAATTCATTCTATGCTATAGAATAAATTCTATGTCATAGAATTCATTCTTTGCTATAGAATTCATTCTATGTTATAGAATTCATTCTATGTCATAGAATTCATTCTATGTCATCTTATTCATTCTATGTTATACTATTCATTCTATGCTATAGAATTCATTCTATGTCATAGAATTCATTCTATGTCATAGAATTCATTCTATGTCATAGACTTCATTCTATGTTATAGAATGAAATCAATATATACACTTTTTTTTAAAATAGTAAAAACTGGGGCACTGTCAAGGTATAGAGAACATTTTTTATGGCATGGGACTGTATTGCAGAGATATACACATTGCCACATCCCATCACCACACCACATCACTCTACATCACACTGCACCACAAATGTGATGGGTAGGTGTGGTGGAGTGATTAGGTTATGTGACGATGTGGTCTGATTCACTGCTTTTAAGGCATAATAGAACTGTATTGCAGATACATACATACACATTACCACATCACATCACCACACTACATCACTCTAAATCACACCACACTGCACCACAAATGTGATGGGTGGGAGGGGTGGGGTGATTAGATTATGTGATGTGATTCACTGATGCCATGATATGTGCTGTCTGCTGCAATGTGAAGATGTGCTGCTGCTGTGATGTCGGCTGATGTGATGTGATGATTTGTTGATATGATGTGATTTTATGTGGTGGTGCGTTTTCACCATGATGGTGATGAAGCAATGTGATGCAGTGATGTGATGTGATGATGTGATGATGTGATCGATGTGGTGATGATGCGATGTGGTGATGTGTCATACAATATCTTTTTTTAAATTCTAAATTTTCTTACAATTTATTAGTTGTGTTTTTTAATTTTATGTGAATGAAATGAATTATATGTATATAGAATTAATTGTATAACACAGCAAGAATTGTATGACATAAAATTCATTTTGTTAACATAAAATGGATTTTATTCGCAACACTGAATACATTCTATTTTCATAGAATTGTTTTTTAACATTTGGTGCACATAGAATGCATTCTATGTTATAGAATGTTCATTCTATAACATAGAATGTTCATTCTATAACATAGGATCCATTCTATAACATAGAATGTTCATTCTATAACATAGAATGGTCATTCTATAACATAAAATTCATTCTATAACATAGAATGTTCATTCTATAACATAGAATCCATTGTATAACTTAGAATGTTCATGCTATAACATAGAATCCATTCTATAACATAGAATGTTCATTCTATAACATAGAATGCTCATTCTATGCGCGACTAGGTCATTCTATGTGAAGCGAGGCTGTGACGTATAAAGGGACACGTGGAGCCTTGCACGCGCGAGAACTGAAGAAATGGCTGACGTACCAAGCGCTCTGCGGCTTTATCAGACATCATAATTTCGTGAACAAGCATTTAGGTTTCTTGATGCGGACGACTTCGACAGTATAATTAGTGTGAGTAGATCGCTTAGCAATAAAAATAATTGACGTCACACCCTCCCCCCCCCCCCCCCCTCCGCCCCTGCGTGCTTGCTTTTTTCATTACAATGTGCTGAGGTTCTGTAAGGGTTTATAGTGACAAAATCTAATTAAATAATCAGTTCTTTTCGCTCAATACCGAAGAAATAACCGTACTGTACACTCATAAAAAGCAATAATTAATATATTTAAAGGTCGAATATTGCTATACAACTCTGAGACATAATAAATGAAAGGTTCCTAAAGCTATCTATCCTATCCTGTCCCGTAACCCGAAGGTCGTAGGGGCACCACAGATGATCGTTTAACCAGCATACTCCATCTTTCTCTGTCCTCAGCAGCCCTGATGGCTTCGCTCAGTGTCAATCCAGTCCATTCTCGAATGTTGTCCTCCCACCTCTTTTTCGGTCTCCCTCTTCTTCTACCTCCTTGCACTGTGCCTTGCAGAATAGTCTTTGCAAGGCCTGATGATCTGGTGACGTGGCCATACCACCGAAGTTTCCGTTTCTTCACCACTGTTAGCAGGTCATCGTGTTGTCCAATGGCTTGTGTGATGGTCTGTCGGACTTCGTCGTTGGTGATGTGTTGGGTATAGGAAATGCCCAGAAGTCTTCTGTAGCACCTCATCTCCATGCTTTGTATTCTTCGTTGGAGATCTGCTGTGAGGGTCCATGCTTCGCAAGCATATAGGAAGATGGAGATGACAAGGGAGCGCAGCAGTCTTACTTTGGAATGTAGACTGATGGTCCTGCCTAAAGCTGAATATTGCAAAAAATCTATTTCACCCCAAGCGGCCCCCCAGGGCGCTATGCACAAAGGCGTGGCGGCCACGTGCTGCGGGAATAACACAGCGTGATCGAGTTTGAAAATGGTGAAGTACTGTGCTGTGTTTGGATGCTCTAACTCCGACGTAAAACCTTTCTGCAAAGAAAAGAACATTTCCTTTCATCGATTTCCACTTCGAGCGCAAATGATGAAGCACTGCATGTCGTCAACTCTAAACTGAATGTCAGTGACAAATCGCTCTGTAATCATTATTGCACGAGTGTGCTATGTTCAAAACATCACAATATCCCGAAATGTTCTCTATACCTTGACAGTGCCCCAGTTTTTACTATTTAAAAAAAAGTTTTTATATTGATTTCATTGTATAACATAGAATGAATTCTATGACATAGAATGAATTCTATAGCATATAATGGATAGTATAACATAGAATGAATAAGATGACATAGAATGATTTCTATGACATAGAATGAATTCTATAATATAGAATGAATTATATAGCATAGAATGAATTCTATGACATAGAATTCATTCTGTAACATAAAATTCATTCTATGCTATAGAATAAATTCTATGTCATAGAATTCATTCTATGCTATATAATTCATTCTATGTTATAGAATTCATTCTATGTCATAGAATTCATTCTATGTCATAGAATTCATTCTATGTCATCTTATTCATTCTATGTTATACTATTCATTCTAAGCCTATAGAATTCATTCTATGTCATAGAATTCATTCTATGTCATAGAATTCATTCTATGCTATAAAATTCATTCTATGCATATAGAATTCATTCTTTATTATAGAATTCATTCTATGTTATACAATTTATTCTATGCACATAGAATTCATTTTATGTCATATAATTTATTTTATGTTAAAGAATTCATTCTATGTTATAGAATGAATTCTATGCGTATAGAAATAATTCTATGTCATGCAATTTATTTTATTTTAAAGAATTCATTCTATGTTATAGAATTCATTCTTTGTAATAGAATTCATTCTATGTTATAGAATATAATTCTATGCATACAAGTGCATTCTATAATATAGAATTGTATTACATACATAGAATATTATTCTCTATTATAAAATGTCATTCTATACATAGAATTGTATTATGGACATAGAATTTTACACTATATTATAGAATGTTATTCTATACAAAGAATTTTATTCTATGACTTACAATATTGGTTTCTTTTTTATAAATGGAATTTCAACTAATGAATGCTTTTTGTGTGTATAGAATGCTTTCTATGTGCATAGAATTTATTCTATGTATAGAATGGTCACATAGAATAAATGGACACATGGCGCCCCATAGTTAAATACACTTACAAAGGTTCCGCACGTCGCACGAAAATACTGGTTATTCACGGGCATTTTGTAGTCAAGTTAATCAACTTGGTAATTAGCCTGGATGTAATCGTGAGTACTTCTCAAGTCCTTTCAGCGTTCCTTGCCGCATCTGATGAAGAGGGAGGAAGGGAGAGGGGGGAGGGGGGATTGTCCTTTTATAACTATATTTCGATCGAAGATAACGCAATGTCCACTTTCATTTTTTTATAAGACGAACATTAGAAATAAAGACGTTTGCCGTTATAACTGTAATACATAACACAGTCCTCAGTCTCTCCTTCAAAACTGCTTCAGTGGTCAACTGAAAAAATGGTGATGATGCGTATATCAAACAAAATGACTGACCATCAATGAGACATTTTCACTGCTGCAAGTAGTAGTGGTCAAGACAAAACTGAATGCGACATACACGAGGCTACATGTTTCTTTTTAAAAGTATCCAGTACAGGAAAGTCACCACACAGTCCAATACATAAGCACAGCACAGTAGAGTAGAAAATTGATCACTGCTTGATATTGCCAGAGCTCACTACATACGTCCTCACCCAACGAAGGTCGAAAGCAGAATGCACTTTCAGAGAGAGAGAGAGAGAGAGAGAGAGAAAGAAGGAGAGACGGCCGAACAGACATAGTGGGGGTAGGTAGGAGGTGTGGAGGGGTAATGGAGATTGCAAGGTTGAGTGTAAGGGAAAGAAATGTATACTATACTAACATAACATATTATAAAAAATTATCCCCGCATTACCAGCTCCAGAATATTTCATGGGAAACTAATGTTATTTATGTAGCCAACAAATATGCGACGCTAATCGTTTCGATGGTGATCTCATACATAAACCACCTCTCATAGCTACAAACCATGCACTTTGAAAATTCGGTAATTCTTCTGTAACTTTCCAGGCAGTTTCACGGTTGCACATAATAAACAATAAGTCTAACTTAAATGTATTGTTCCAGACAATCACCCCTGTGGTGGAAAAAAGGAAACTCCGATGGTATGGCCACGTCACCAGATCTTCAGGTCTTGCAAAGACCATCCTGCAAGGCACAGTGCAAGGAGGTAGAAGAAGAGGGAGACCGAAAAAGAGGTGGGAGGACAACATTCGAGAATGGATTGGTTTGAAACTGAGCGAAACCATCAGGGTTGCTGAGGACAGAGAAAGATGGAGTACGTTGGTTAAACGATCATCTGTGGTGCCCCTACGACCTACGAGTTACGGGATATGATAGGATGATAGGATAGATCCAGACAGTCACTGCAGATGATTTGTAACGATATCTCCCGATTCCTTCGAATTATTAGTTTGTGTAGCAAATCTCCAAAGTTCCTTGGTGAAGAATGTAAAGTGATACACTGTAAAGCTATAACTATCTTAAGTTACTTTTAATGTTGTAGGTATGGGGTGGATAATAAATAGATCTATTACACATTGGATTTTAAGGATGATGGTAAGACCACATAAAACAGTTTATATTTGTGCTTTGAACCGATTTTTAACAAATATATTATTATTATTATTATTATTATTATTATTATTATTATTATTATTATTATTATTATTTACATTCACTGGTCATGGGGATCTTCCACCATAAGATAACTAAATTACTTTGAATCCGATTAACTAAAGATTAGTTGTAGATCATAGTCACAAGACACCGGAACCTATAGGTTACTACTGGTCACATTATTCTGGGCGACTCAGCGAACCAGGGGAAAATAATATAGTCATACGTTGCCCAATCCGGGATTCGAACCAGATACATTTCGGTTACTAATAAGCCGCTCTACCGACTGAGCTACGCGGCCCCAAAAGAAACCCCCATGCGTTGGATGTACGCATCCAAAGAGAGAGAGGGAGAGAGAGAGAGAGAGAGAGAGAGAGAGAGAGAGAGAGAGAGAGAGAGAGAGAGAGAGAGAGAGGGGGGTTTACTGGCAGGTAGATCACACCCTATACGGCCTATAGTAATGTCTTACCTCCCTCTCCTCTTGCAAGCAATGCACAAATACAAAACTTAACAAGAAAAACTTGTTATGAATACAAAAATAATAACAAGATCAAAATAATAACATGTACACACATTCAGAGAGAGAGAGAGAGAGAGAGAGAGAGAGAGAGAGAGAGAGAGAGAGAGAGAGAGAGAGAGAGAGAGAGAGATTTTATTCACAAATAGGATAAAAAATTTGTTTAAAACAGAAGTCCAAGGTCTTTCCATCGTTCCCGGGCCATACATCATTCATACCCACACACGCACACACCGATCTAGATAACGGGCATTCATGACAAGAGAGATTCAACAAGCAGGTTCATGAAGAGGGTAAAAAAATATTTAAACCTTGCAGTCATCAGTTATCAGCACAATAATTTCTCTATTTTACTCAGTGCAAAACAATGAGAATCAGAAAACTGCTTGAGGTTGATTTGCTTCCATCCACAAAGAAAGTCAATAAGATCAAGGAAGTCAAGATCGCTTCACGTTGTGTGCATATGTAAGCTTACATCTAATTATTATAACTTTGAACTTTGTCCTATTATTAAACAAACAATACAACAGTCAATATTAAATTAGGCTCCTAGCCCAGGGGTGCCGCTGGACCGTATAGCCAGACAAGGGATAAATGGGGATAGGGACACAAAAACAGCAAGAACGGCACTATATTACTACAACATAAACATAAAGCTTAGGAAGTTGCTACAAAAGATAAAGGTCTTCGCACTGGGTTTCCATACGTACGTAGTCTGGTCTCCGTAGTCTAACAGGCCCCCTTGAATGTGTACGTTAGCAAAGGATTATATAGCCGTACACCTCGTTTATTGTATTTAGGGATACAAGCTGTCCCTGTGACACAATGACAGCAGATAATCTCGCTTCTTTTTTTCCTTTTTTTTTAAAAACAAGGCTTACCAAGATGCGACTCGCAAATAGAGTGGTCCTTGCACTGGTCAACATATGAAATCTGATGGAAGAAAAAGGTTCGTTAACGAACATTGGCTAATCCTGCAGCAAAAGGAACTCGAATGCTGTGTTTCCAATGAAGGTTTCCCAGCAAACTTGACAGTACCACACTCACTGCCTTGGTGGTGGTTGTTTTTAATGGCGGTCCGGTTGGGCGATTGGCGTTGTGGAATAAAATGTATAGATGACAATCACTGAGGCATAACCATCGAAGTACAAAAACTGACCATTTCGATTTTGATGAGAAATCTTCATTGGGCCTCTAAGAGTTTGTTATTTATATCTGAAGTTATATTTGTTCTGCTGAACATACCAACTTTGATAGAGGTCTACATAAGTATGCAGAACTACACACACTACCTGAATGTTCATTAGCAACGATGACACGAACGTAGGTCTACATTATTACTAAGTCACAACTCAGGTCTTCACACTGGTCAACATACCAGCTTTGATGGGGGTCTGGATACACAGCAAATACATATTTCCGGTTGTGTGTTCGCAAAGATGATATACAGACGTATCACCAAGTTTTAATCATAGATCTCCGTGAAGGTGTCTATAAGTAAAAGCGATATGAATGTAGGCTACATCTATCTAAAGTAAATACTCTTACCAAGTAAACAGGTAGCGTTCACACTGGTCAATATAGGCTACCAATCTTGTTGATGGTGGCCTGCATACGAAGTCCACACAAATGCCACTAGAATAACTGAGCTACCCGGCCCCGCTTTTTAACCACTAGATAGTCATTGGCAAAGATTATGCGAACGCGGTGAACGCACCTTGTGTGCGCTCGACCATTGTTGGGACCGTTGCCAGCCTGAGAGTTTCATATACCTGGTTTCATACATTTGGTCATTCAGTTCAGGCTCATTCCCTACGCAATGTCAGAGAAGGCAACGACGTCCCATTAGCAAAAGGCCAGCTTGTATACAAGTTGCAGCCTTCGTGATGGACCTCAATATGTGGAAAGACATACCCAATTTCTGCGTGCTTTGGCAGAAGTGCCCAACCACCCCGATCTGACCCCCACCTGGAAGTGTCCCCTCGGTGGACACTTTGGTGTCCCGCACCGCACTGATCGGGATGTTACACCAGAAAAGGTTCGTTTTAGATTGTCGATGAAAATTGGGACCGTGAGCTAATTACATATTGTGGAAGAATCGGTTTGCATGCCAGTGTGTGTTAGGATACCCCACTGAACTAAATAAGATCAGTGGGATACCCCCATTTCTGCGTGTTTTACTGAAATGCCCACGTCTCCTTTCTGATAATTATAAGTAAACGACTTCATGGGCGGCGCTGGACATGCCACGCTTCCTGACAACAGCTTCAGAGCGTCGAAAACTGTGTCGGCATGCCTCATGTCTCCCGAGTGGGCCGACCGTCTGCGGGTCTGATGATGATGATGATGATGATGATGATGATGATGATGATGATGATGATGATGATGATGATGATGATGATGATGATGACTCCAATAATACTACTAACGATCAAAACTAAGACTGTTATACGTATGAGGAACGTACTGTGACGTGACCATACTCGAATCTGTGATCCCTTAGACTACATTCAGACATTTCGGCGATGGAAACTGTAATTGCGCATATGTAGTACTATAAGCGCACACTGGATAGAGTTCATACTAAATGGATGATCGTTATGTTATGTTTATCAGTTTATAGTCCCCTCTCTTCCCGTAAGGATTTTCAGAGGAGACTCTATGATCGTGTTTCTGTGAGGCATTTTATAGTCGCGACCTAACAGAACCATTCTTATCTTATTAGCCTAGTATCATGAAAGGGTCACAATTCGAAGGTTTGTGGGGTTTTGTTTTGGCGAAAGTGAGTTTAGCCTACGCTTCCCATTGTTGTTACATCAAACAATGCTAAAGTGAGCTTTCGTTGCCTAGACCAACCGCCAAAGTTAGAATTTTCCATTTCTGTTCTGACGGGGAGTGATTTCTCCTGTTTAACGGTACACCAATACGCTCTACGATCTACTAGATGATATTGAAATGTAGGTAGCGGTTGCTAGTTAACAGGCACAAAACCACGGAATGTGTTGATTTAACAAATAACTAGAAACTTTCGAAAGAGTTTGTTTAACGTTTGGTTTTGTTACAAGTTTGTTTTTTTCCTTCAGTGGGGCAACATTCATTGTGAAGGTTAAACTGATCTGTAAAGGGTGGCGTGGTCAAAAAAGTGAATGGGGGTTGTTGACTGAAGATAAAGTAGTGGATGGGTCACGTTATTGTTGGAAAAAGTGCCATCTCCCAGGTCGACTACATGTTTCTTGTATTATGATCGCAGACAATAAGACAGCGAGAGGGATGGAGGGGGAGGGGGAGACAGTGAGAGAGAGAGAGAGAGAGAGAGAGAGAGAGAGAGAGAGAGAGAGAGAGAGGCTTATGGAGGGAGCGGCGGAGGGCTGGATGGTGGGTGGGGGGGTCAGTGGCAGTCATCATGGGTGGTATCAACGACAACTCACAAATTCCAAAATCCTTGTTTCCCTGACACAGCTTCTCGTAGTTCCTGTCACACATGTATTATCCATGACCTTTGGTGACCTTGAGACACGTCAAAGAAACTTTTTTTTTTTAAAGTGGGACTCTGCTAACGCATTATTTAACCTCGCCTGATTACCCGTCACCATCCAAATGCCACAAAACTCCAATGTTCCAGTTTATCTCCCGTTGTGACCTCAATATAACAAAAAATTATGGAGAGAGGATAGAGACTACAACAGACTGAAAGAAATAGGGTATTTCCGTTAAGTTTAGGCTTTACTAACACGTACGTCTAGCCCTAAGCTTAAATGCCAGTACTACTCTTGACCAAACTCTTAACGCTCTACCGATGCGGTCATTCACTAATAACTTAAGTGGGGAATACCATTGGGCCGATACCGTTTACACGAGGTAAAAGTGGTGTGGAGGCCCTCCACACACAAAAAGGTCCATAACAGGCGCTTATTTTGTATGGGACAACTAGGTTTGTTAACCTCGTACCGCCCTATTACTGAGTATCACATCAGAACCCTTGCATGCAATGCTCGCATCCACCAAAGACACTGGCGTTGTAGCATATGCTCAGTGGCCCACACCTTTGTAACAAGCGGTGTTGGTCTATCACCCTGTCAGACCTAGTCTGTTGTACATGCAGAAAGGTTTAGTATTGTACTATTATACACAAATAGACGTCCTGTTTGGCCATAAAGAGCAATCTTTTTTGATGAATAGACGGTCTGTACCTCATAGTGACAGTCGAACTGCCTTCACATTTAGCGCGAGCGCACTAACACACACCCACACACACACACAAATGACTGTTCGTATAGAACAATAAAGTTCACAAAGGACAATGTATTATTATTATTATTATTATTATTATTATTATTATTATTATTATTATTATTATTATTATTATTATTATTATTATTAATATTATTAATATTATTAATATTATTAATATTATGTTACCAATTACGTCATTCTTTTATATTTTATTACTTGCACTCGTTTTGTATAAATGTACTGTTTATGTTTGCATGTATACTGTTATGTCTTACAGTTTGCTATAACTACTTTTTGCATTATTTTTATGTACTTTTGTATCTGTATTTTTGTAGTTCCATGTTTTAACATACTGTGCAGTCTCTTAATTATGCGGGTACTTGTTTGAGAATATGCATGTGAGCGCTTCGGGCAGGCTTCTTAGTTTGGAATCGCGCTTTAATAATAATAATAATAATAATAATAATAATAATAATAATAATAATAATAATAATAATAATAATAATAATAATAATTTTATTTATAAAGCGCATTATCAAACAATAGTCTGCTCAAGGCGCATCAAACACAGTCACACGCACAATACAATAGATAGAATACAATCAATAATAAAATTTAAAACAAAATCCATTAAAATTTAAAATAAAAAATTGGAAGTAAACCTCACTCACACAATAGTCGCATTAAAACAATGTACTAATAGCTTAATAAGACTGACAATATAATTTTTTAAAAAGTCAAAAATAAATAAAATAAAATTGATGGGACATGTAAAAACAGAAAATGTTATTAGAAATGCTTTAAGAAATATATTCTTCTTCTTCTTCTTCTTCTTCTTCTTCTTCTTCTTCTTCTTCTTCTTCTTCTTCTTCTTCTTATTATTATTATTATTATTATTATTATTATTATTATTATTATTATTTAATAAAATTAGGCTTCGTGCCTGATAATATGATAAATAATAGTCATATTGCCTTTACATGTGACATACAAACTGTTCGTACATTCAGATTTGTATATTATTATAAAGTTTTAATGAGTTGTATCCAATACAACTATTGAAGGGAGGGCCCGGAGAAAACCCTTCTTCTTTCTTCTTCTTCGAGGGCAAAATACAGGATATAATAGGAATGTACAGGGTAAATTATGAACGATAATTCTTCTGTGCTTTAGTTGGACGAAAAGGCGTGAGAATTTCACAGCCGTGTGTCCAGTCCTTTTCTTTGCCATTGGTCACCATCGGTCTTGCTGCGTTGAGAGCGGAGTTGGCAGCAATGTAGGCTTTATGTGTGCATTATGTTTATCCCTTATATTGCAGAACATCGGACAAGTACTTAACTGACCATATGTGTCGACAGCATAAGTAACATGCACAAACAAATGTAACGTAGGAAGCGCCTCTCTTCGTATGTTATCTGAATAACAATAACTGTCTAGCCCAAGATGATGACAGTCTGCTTGTAAAATTTGCAGATCTGGATCTGGATCTAGATACTGCCGATGATGTTGTTGGCAGAAAACACCACAGGAGCCATAGATGGCTATTAACGTGGTGGTGGTGTGTGCGCGCTAATTAATTTGATTTAAAAAAAAGAAAAGAAAAAAAAAATTTTATGCTTTATAGTTCTTTTTGTACTAACTTCATATTGCCTATTGTAGTTCTGATTTTATTTAATTATATTCTTAAAAGGGCTCCTCTTGTGGAAGCCTGGTGATATGTGTACAATTAAAAGTTTAAAATCACTGTTCTATTATGTTGACTCTATTAGAACTTGTCAGCATCCCTGTACCTCCCGATTGCAGAGGAGAATGAGCTAGGTGAGGATAGGTTGATGATGTCATCGGGAAGGCTATTCCATTCCACTACTGTCCTTACGAAGAAGGAGTTTCTGTAGAGATCTGATGATGAGGGTGGTAAGATAAAGCATGTGTTGTTGTTGTTGTTTATCTGCCTCTCTATGATGTTCTGTGTGTCATATCCTTTAAAGGTGGTGGGGCGGATTTTCCGTTTGTTCTTTGCAGCAGTAAGGAAGGTGTTGGGAGGGAGAGCAGTAACTAGTCCTCTGGTTATCTTGTAGAGCATGGTCAGCCTGAGTTGTTGGCGACGTTTTGCAAGTAGTGGGAGGTGGAGCTCGTGAAGCATCCTGCCAATGCATCCTGGGTCCCGGGATCTGTAGTCTCTCATAATGAACCGTGCAGCCTGGCGTTGGATGCGTTCCAGCTTGTCGATGTCTTGTTGGAGGTAAGGATCCCACACCACTGCGGCATACTCGAGAGTGGATCTAACAAGTGCGATGTAGGCTAGGCGTCGGCACTCTTGTGGACAGTTCCGGAGATTTCGGCGTAGGAAGCCCAGTGTGGATCCAGCTTTCTTGCAGGCGCTTGTGATGTGGTTAGCCCATTTCAGGTCCGCAGAAATTTGGACGCCTAGGTAGGGGGTAGTATCAGTCTGTTGGAGTATAGTGTTTCCAAGGCTATAGAAGTGTTGTGACTTGTGTCTGGTGGAGAGAACGTAGCACTTTTGCGCATTAAATCGCATTCCTCACTGCTTGGCCCATCTCTCTAGGTCTTTGAGGTCTGATTGGAGTGTGATGTGATCCTGGAAGGAGCGGATCTCTCTGTAGAGTAGGCAATCGTCTGCGAAGAGTCGCACTGTTGATTTTACTGTGTCCGGCAGGTCGTTGATGTGGCAGAGGAAGAGTAAAGGACCCATCACTGTGCCTTGGGGGACTCCGGATTCGACAGCTACTTCCTCTGATGCCTCTCCATCCAGGACCACTCTCATCTGGCGCTTGGTCAGGAAGTTTGTGAGCCAGGTGTGGATGGTGCCTCGTATGCCGTAATGATCCAGCTTGTGTAGTAATTTGTTGTGTGGCACAGTGTCAAATGCCTTGCTGAAATCCAGGATGATGATGTCGGTCTGATGGCCTTTGTCATGTGAGGAGAGAATGTCTTGCATAGTAGTGAGTAGTTGGGTTTCGCAAGAGTGGCCTGTTCTGAATCCGTGGTTTCTACTGGTGAGGATGGTGTGTTTTTCGAAGTGGGTATGTAGATGTCGACAGATGATGTGTTCCAATAGCTTACATGCAACGGATGTTAAAGATACTGGTCTGTAATTTTCTGCTTTGTTTCTATCGCCTTTCTTGAATATTGAGGAGACGTTCGCTGTTAGCCAGTCTGCGGGGAGCTGTCCAGTCTCTAGTGAGGTGTTGTAAATGGCTGCTAATCCTGGGGCAACAGTTTCGGCGCAGTTTTTGAGAATTTGATTAGGGATGTTGTCTGGTCCTGTAGCTTTGTTGGGGTTCAAGTCTTTGAGTAGTTTAACGACGCCTTCTGTAGTAACCGTTAGTTTCTCTACAGCGGGGAAGGGGGTGCCCTTCATCTCTGGCAATGGTGTGTCCTCTCTTTTTGTAAAGACCGACTGGAATTGTTGAAGCAATATCTTTGCCTTGGAAGAACTATCACTATGGAGAGATCCTTCATTGAAGAGCGGGGCAACTCCTGTGTTGTCTTGTCGCCTTGTCTTGACATAGCGCCAAAAGGGTTTGCAGTTGTTGTCTCTTAGCCCGTCCTCGATGATGGTGTTAATGTGGCGCCATTCTGCTTGCCTCATTTTCCTCCTGCATTCCTTCTGATGGAATCTAAAGTTGGTCCAGTTGCCGGTCTTCTTGGCTTGGTTGTATAGTCTCTTTTTATGCTTTAACAGTCTCTTAAGTTTGTAGTTGACCCAGGGTACTGTAAAGTTGATTCGTCGAAGGCTGGTAGGTATGAAGCGTTCAGCTGCTGCTATCAAGTTAAGTTTGAAATGTGTCCACATGTCTTCAACGGGAGTTCCTTCCTTTCTCATTGTCATGATGTTGTCTGATAATTGCAAGATTTCAGAGTTCAGGTGGTTCCAGTCTGCTTTAGAATAGTTGTATCGCTTGCGGGGCTTCTCTTTGATGCGGTTAGGGTAGAGGTCAAAGTCTGTAACCACAATGCTATGATCACTAATGCCTGGGATTGACTTGGAGCTCTTGGTGAGAGAGGGATTGCTGGTAAAAACTAGGTCTAGGATGTTGTGTTCTCTTGTTGGTTCGTCGTGGACTTGTGTGAGGTGTGCTGATGAGGTGATGTCGACTAGCGACTCCTGGATCACCCGATCTGGCGCTCCAGGGGCAACTGTACCATTGTTCCACTCTACATTAGGGCAGTTGAAGTCGCCGGTAAGAATAATCTGTTTTTGTCCTCTATTATTTATTTTTCGTAGTGACTTATCTAGCTCATTCAGGTCTGTCTGGTTTCGGTGAGCCATGTAAAAACAGCCTATCGTTAGGTCTTTGTTTTGTTGGAGGTGTATTTTTGCCCAGAGTATTTCGCATGCAGAGTCTAAGTCCGGCTGTATAGATGAGATGAGATTTTGGTTTACTAAAATGAAGACACCTCCAGCTAGGCTACAGCGGTCTTTCCTATAATAAACAAAGCCATCTGGGAATATCTCTCTCTGCTTGATGTCTGGTTTCAACCATGATTCTGTGCCACAAATGATATCTGGTTTTACATAGTTGACAGATGACACGTCGCTGTCTGGTCATAATCCTGAAGGGCGGTGTACAGGCACGCCTTGGAGGAGCTTGTGGAGTGGTGCGACACGAACTTCTTTGAGCTGATCGTGTCCAAGATGAAAGAGCTCGTAGCATACTTCAAAAGGAAAAAGTCTTGCATCGACCCGATCGTCATCAAAAGCGAGCCATTGGAGATAGTGGAGACCTACAAGTACCTGGGCACGCTCATCGACAACTATCTGGATTGGTCTCCCAACGTCGATGCTATCTGCAAGAAAGCGAACCAGAGGCTTTTGTTCTTGAGAAAGCTGAGGCGGTTCCAGATCAGCCCTGACATTCTACGCCTCGTATTCCAGTCGACCATCCATAGCATCCTGACCTTCAACCAGCTGTGTTACCACAGCAGCGCCAAAGAAGGGTGACATGGATCAACTGGAGAAGATTGTCACCAGAGCAGCCTCCATCATCGAAGAACACCTGGAGCCTCTCCACCAAACGGTGGCGTCCTGCGAATCCAGGCGGGAGTCCCCGCAGCGTCTGAGGTCTCTCCGGGCCCGGACGAACAGCATGCGGGACTCTTTCCTAGCCACTGCAATGCGACTTTTAATAAGAACTGATGTGACACACTTTGCCTAACTGCTGTGGCTCATTTTGACTTGGATTGTGTGTGTGTGTGAGTGTGTGTGTGCGCGCGCGTGTGTGTGTTGTGCGAGAGAGAAAGGGTGGGAGGGTGGAAGGGAGAGAGAGAGAGGATGTGTCAAGAACTACAATAAGTTTTTATACTCATTTTGTATACTTTATTGTCGATTGTGTTTTATATTGTTGCTCTCGTTTAGATAAAGGAAACTGCTTACTAATTTACTGTTACATGATAGTTTTTTGCAATTATGGCTGTTTTAACTTTGGCTTAATGTTGTAACTTTTGTTAAATGTTTTATTCCTAATCCTAGTCAACTTTATTTTAGATAGAACTTGTCTTAATATCTTTGCATTTTCTACTTTTATCACACATGTATGTTTATTACCTTTTACGAACTGAAATTTGTGTTTTTGTATATTGTATATGTATGTTGAGGGTTTGTGCGATGTTTGGTGGAAGATTGCAAATGCGACGTGGTTGCGGGTATGTAGGTGTGATATTTTCTGATTGCCTGGAAGCTTTGTTACGAATGGGGTAGTGTGATGTGTCTGTGGAAGTACAAGTGTGCGTGAATTTCCTATCCTATCCTATCCTATCCTATCTCTGAGGTCTCGGGGCACCACAGATGATCGTTTAACCAGCATATTCCATCTTTCTCTGTTCATGAAAACGTTATTTTATTGCTGTGTGATAATGTGATATATGCATAATGTTATGTAATATTAGTTTTGGCTGTTTTATTGGCCTTGTATGTGGAATCGTCACGCCACATACTAAATTTCTTTGTGATTTATGAGGACAATAAATATGTCTTGCTTCTTGAATCTATATAATGGATGCTGTACTTAAAGCAATTTCTTAATACCTACTGAGCTACAAAAGCAAATTGCTAAGAGCGAGGACATGCGTAACGAAGGTATACAGTTTCGAGATATCGTCATCGTCACCATCATAATCGTCATCGTCGTCGTCGTCATCATCATCATCATCATCATCACCATCTCGTCGTCGTCGTCATCATCATCATCAGCAGCAGCATCATAATCATCATCATCGGCAAATTTATATAAAGCAACATTAAGTGATTGTGCGATGAACCTAGATAGAGCATAGGAACCGATTAATGTGGTCGGAGGAAGTTCTTTAATGCCTTTGCACCGCTAAGCACGGGAAATTATCATGCAATTTGTCATCATTTTCGGTGATTAATGAACGAAGATGAATTTTGTTTCTTCTGATTTTTTCTCATTGATAAAACTCTACGTTTGTTGGGACTGAAATTCACTGACGCTTTACACTAACACTTCACCCCCTCTCATCCCTTCTCCCCTCTTTCTCTCTCTCTCTCTCTCTCTCTCTCTCTCTCTCTCTCTCTCCCTCCCTCTATCTCTCTCTCTCTTTCTCTCTCTCTCTCTAAAATTAAAAGCCCTACTCTTTGTTCGCGAAGAAAGTTTTGCAAGATGGCTGCTGTTAAAATGTTTTATAGTTGGGCTTTTACCCCAGTCTTTTTTATTTGAAATTATTACAACCTGTACAAAGAAACCCGTTAAAAAGAATGTTTCTTACTTCAGCAAAAAACTCTGTCTCCCGTTTTACAGAGTGCACTTTCTGTAACTCATTACCCAAGGAAAAACACAAACAAAACCAAAACACCGGTTTGTTCAAACGTTTGCGTGCTCTCTGCGTGTAACCTCAGAAAACCGTCCTATGACACTCCGAACGTTCGCTGCGAACAAGCCGTCATGGCGCAAAACGATGTACAGAACCTTCGCTATAAAATAAGGAGTCTGGGGTAGAGAGTGGCGGTTGTCAAGTTTGGGTGGTGGGAGTGAGGGTGGGGGTGGGAGAAGAAGAGTGATTGCGATTCACTTTCTAAAATTAGGCTGTGTGGCGGAGCGATAAGAAGATGATTCTGGAAGATACTCCGTGTTCATAATAATAATGATAGTAATAATAATAGTAATCATCATCATCATCATCATCATCATCATCATCATCATCATCATCATCATCATGATAATAATAATAATAATAATAATAATAATAATGAGGGTGATGCCCAACTCTCTCCCTCGCTGCTTTACCTTCCCCACCCTCAAGAGAGTAGGTACTCAATCACAGTTGAGTCAACTGGGGGCGTTGTTGTTTGTCGCTTCACACCTTAGCGGTCACCCATCCAAGTGCTAACCGCACCGGACGGTGCTTCACTTTCGACACAGTAGCGAGTGCTCCAACCACTGCACTATCCGACACCCCATATAATAATAATATAATATAATAATAATAATAATAATAATAATAATAATAATAATAATAATAATAATAATAATAATAATAATAATAATAATAAAGGATAAGGACATTTATAAGGCGCTTTTCCTAGTAAAGAACATTTCAAAGTGCTCCCTCACGCGTCCACACACTCATTAAACATTAGTTCAATACATGTAGACAGGGGTTGGGTAAGGGACATTAACCAACAAAGTACACGCACACACAAACACCACACACAAACACCACACACAAACACCACACACACACACGCACACACACACACACTCACACAATGAGTGAGGCAATCTGCAAGAAGCAGTTTGAAGATACAGGTCAGGAGAAGACTTCAGAGAAGAAATGAGCTTTGAGGGTTGCTGAGAACAGAGAAAGATTGAGTACGCTGGTTGCCTGTGACAGACGGACTAGTTTTACCCTGCTTACTTTACTATTTAGCCTTGTTTAGTCATTGTAATCTTAGAAAGTTAATGTAGTATATAGCAGACGATTACAGTATAACGGAGGTACACACACAGCGAGTTTGACGCAGGCAGTGTAGTGACGTCAGCACTGTGTGTGTGGAAGCTGAAAGCTTATCCAATGGGACTCAGGCAGAGCGGTTAGAGCCGGTTCTGAATGGGTCAAAACCTAGCATAGATTGAGTCAGTCCTATGAAATACGCCGAAGTCTACACAGCTAGACCGGAGCAGAGAAAAATCTCCACTCATAGACCAGGAAGCAGGACTTTGAGAATCTTAGAATTCAATCAAGTAGCCACGGGGCCTGACTTTGTCAAACGGGTAAATGAACATACTTCTGTTTCATCGTGATATATTTATATTATTGTTGAAATTATGTTTGTGGAATTTGCTATGCATAGAGTTGAATTATTATTCCGAATTTGCCTTACCACGTGGAAAAGCCGAACACGTGTTAAGCACGACCGGTTTGGACGCCATGTTGTATACCTGACGGAACCACTGTTGTTTAACCTATATGTATGTTTGCAGACCAGTGGCTGTACCAGTGAATGTTTATAATATTATTAATTCTTTATGTGTATAATTAGCCACGATTTATATTTATGTATGTATAGGAAATTAGAGTTGAGATTCCAGTGGACCACGAAGTAGCAGAATGTTTGTCGCTTATGTATAGAGATGTGGAGCTATCACTAAGGGCTACTTTGGCTTTCAGTGAGACGCTCTGCACAGACCTATTATTCCAGGTTGTGCAGAATTTCGTCTCTTGTGTTACAGACGAACAGGCGAGATATCCCGTGCGCCCAACTCCACATAAAAGAAGAGTTGGCTGTTAAGCCTCTACAGCACAGGACTGCGAGAGCAACCCTGGAAAACACTCTCCAAGACAACACAGATTGTCAAGGAACCAAACTACACGACGACCCATCGTGTACCAGAAGCTACCTCATCAAAGGGCTTCAAACCCGCACCACACAAGCTAATTGCCCAGGAATCAGTGCACTTAAAACTTGTAGCAAAAGGACCACAGTAGTCCACTCTTCAGAAAATAGTAAAACGGACCACAGTAGTCCAATCTTCATGAACTCTAGTAGCCAGTGCCCTATGAAGACATAACAGCTGCCTAGACTATCAGCGATCGAATCATTTGCCTTGACTATGACTTTTTAAGGTAGATTAGTACATCGAAGATCTTGTATAGAGTAGAAGAAATAAATGTGTGATTTTAACTGTTATCAAGTGGCTGGACTACATGATTCATAGCCGTGTGAAAGCTAGTGTGACAGTGATCTTTTACCATTTTTCTATTTATCTCTGTATCCCAGCCTTAACACAGACCGAGCTAAACAAATAAATTTATTAAATTCCCCGGGTGACTAACTAGCGGTTCCCATCGAATAAAGCGTGAGGGTTACAGCATTCCATTGTGCAGAGCCCAACAACCCATAAACCCCACGTTACAGTGCCCCAACGACCTTTGAGTTACGGGATATGATAGGATAGGATGGGAGCTTTGGGGTTTGGTATGCTGCGGAGAAGAAATAGTAATTAATTCCTGGCAGTTAGTCCAAAGACAGAACAGCAGAAGACACTTTGAAGTGGGGTATTCTGGGAAGCAGTGTGTCTGATGAAGAGCGAAGATTGGGAGAGTGTGTATAGGACATCATCAACAAGGTATAAAGAAGCTGAACCATGGAGACACTTTAACGGAAAAGACAGGCTTTGTAAATAATTGTTTGCTGCACGGGAAGCCATTGAAGTGAGCGTTGAAGAGTAGTGAGGTGGTCAGATTTTTCCTTATTGAGAGTGAGGAGAGCGGTGGCGTTTTCAATACGTTGTAGGTAGTGGATGGAAGAAGCAGGCAGACAAGAAAGAAGAGAGCTGCAATAGTCAAGTCGAGAGAGAATAAAAGAGGTCACAAGTTTAAAGGTTACCTCGATATTCAAGTATTTGCCGATGAGTTCTATGCGGCGGAGTTTATTGTGACAGGCATGACATGTTTTGCTGATGAAAATCTTATCTGTCATGGATATTGTCCAGGACAACACCTAAGTTCTTCACAGTATGTCGCAGAGGGATGGTCTTAGGACCTGGAGCTATTGTGTCAGGAAGGGCTGTCATCCAATTTTGGATGTCTGAGAAGCAGTTGGATGAGGTTTTCAGAACGGAGGTGAGGTTTTCGAGATTGTGTACTGCTGCTAAGTTAGGTATCATCGGCGTAAAAGTGATCGTCAACACTATAAGTTTTGAATGATCTGAGACAATGGTGATGCGTATACAGAATAAAAAGGATGGGTCCTAAAACTAAGCGTTGGGGCACACCACATTGTTACAAGACTAATGGCCGATGCTTGACACTTGTGTAACTCGAATTCGTTATCCACGCAGCCCGTTTACTTAGTAGCAAGGCAGGAGTCATTCAGCAGAAGACGCCAACAGCATTAGCAAAATGTATACTAAATATCTTTTCAAAAACACAAACTCCAAACCAGCAGACAGAGCTTCTTTATATACAGGGTGGGCCATAAAAAGTGTCCACATTTTATTGTGCAATAACTGAGATAGAAATTAATATTTTACAACATGTTTTATTCCACGTAGACAACAATGTTAAAGGTTTTGTTCAAACTAATCTTAGCAAAATCTGTGCATTTTTAGAGTCACAGAATCAATAGTTCATGATGTGCTCAAGCCATGCTCCGCGTTGTTGAATAACAGCTGCGAGCCGAACGTTGAAGTTGTCCACAACTCTTGTCAGCATCTCTGCAGGAATGCTTCTGATTTCTCTCCTGATGCTTGCCTTTAGTTCGTCACTTGTTCTTGGATTGTCAGTATACACTCGTTCTTTCAAATAACCCCAAAGAAAATAATCAGCAGGGTTCAAGTCTGGTGAAAACTTCAACATTCGGCTCGCAGCTGTTATTCAACAACGCGGAGCATGGATTGAGCACATCATGAACTATTGATTCTGTGACTTTGAAAATGCACAGATTTTGCTAAAATTAGTTTGAACAAAACCTTTAACATTGTTGTCTACGTGGAATAAAACACGTTGTAAAATATTAATTTCTATCTCAGTTATTGCACAATAAAATGTGGACACTTTTTTATGGCCCACCCTGTAGAACATCAACAATGTCGAAAAATGCAGAAAATTCCCAAATGACGCAATCAACAACCAATCGAAATAAAATTCGTTCTACGAACTTCCAGGGCCCGACTAGCTATCGCTAGATCTATCTCGAATCTTCCGTGGATGATAGCCAAATAATCGCATCCAGTTCTCCACACTGCTACAACAATATCGACAGACGAAACAAACATCACGCCAAGCTTTTCTAGCAACAGCACACAACCAAATCAGATAAATGCACGCTGTCATTGGACGGCTTGGCATAACAAAATGTAACTATAGTGCTCATCTCACGTGTAAGCCTTGATGGATCGGAAAGGTTGTTGTTGACAAAGACAGTTTGAAAGCGATCAGTGAGGTAGAAGCGGAACCAACTGAGAGCAACATCTTTGATGCCGAAACGGTTTTCAAGCCGATGAAGAAGAATATTTATTCGGTCTTGTCTTCTTGACGAATGAGTCCCAACGCTTTAGTGCTCATCATGAGTCTAGACGTGGCCATGATAATGGATCTTCAGTCTGCATAATTGTGATGGAGAATTCACTAACCCGTCACTTTTCACGAAAGTGTTGTGTCTTCTATACGTCATTTCCAACAACGCAAACTGACTCTGCTACGACTGGGAGATAAATTACGGCAGTTCTTCGGCGGATAATTAAAGAGCTGGAAGAACCATTCTGGAGAAGAATGTCTTTGTTGTATGCAGAAAATACTCAATAACTTGCACACACGCATTGTCAATATACACATTCGGGTACGCGCTTATAATCACATTCTGGTACTCTTTCACACACACACACACACACACGCACACACACACACACACATTCTCTCTCTCTTTCTCTCTCCCTCTCTCTCACACACACGCACGAATGCACGCACTCACACATACACACACACACACACACATACATCACCAACACCACCACCTCCACCATCAAACGCAGTACGCACATACGCAAATCGTTCTGGAGCACAGGCGCTTGTATCTGGACACTCGAGCGCCTATGCCTATATGACGCGTCTCCCTTTGGTTAGTTAGGTATTATATATAACCAAAGGGAGACGCGTCATAGGCATAGGCGCTCGCGTGTCCAGATACAAGCACCTGTGTTCTGGAGGTAAACTGAAGTCCAAACTAATACAATAGTTTAATAGGTCCCAATTTGAACTCTTTGTTTACTTTTAGCGAAAACGGATTTACCTTAAAATTCGCTTTGTTATTACATTAAACAATGTCAATGATAAATTGCTCAAACTAATAACCGCTAAAGTTTGACTTTTCCATTTCGGTTTTGACAGGGAGTGGTTTCCCCTTTTTAAAGGCACATCAATACCATAGCCGTTTGAACTTTCTGAGTAAACCGCGGTTGAAGAGTAATATGTCTCAGGTGTCTGGGGTAGAGAAAGGTATATTTAATTAATTTAAAAGAAAAACCTGAGCTGACCGAGCAATTTTTTTTTTAAAAACGGGTTCTGTTTCTTACCGGTTTTGGCAGATGCTATTTTTAGCTCCAGAAAGTTCGCTAGCCGTTGCTATTAACAGACATAAAAACTACGGAAATTATTCATTTAAAAAATAACTATGCTTTCGATAGAAGTTACCGGGTATTTCTTGTTGCAAATTTGTTTTTTTCATTGGGGTAACACTCACTGTGAATGTTAAAAGGATCTTTCGTGGTGAAAGTGGGTCCTTTTAAAAAGCGACGTGACTCGCGCCATACTGCCTTGGAAACGTCAAACGCCAACGTCAAAGAACGGGTGCCGGGGATGATATTATTATAAAGACTGCTTTATGTGGTACAATAATCTTGTGCGGCGTTCTCGTTTCAGGAAACGGGGGTACATGGGACCTTGAAATCAAAGCGAAGAAGAAGAAGAAGAAGAAGAAGAAGAAGAAGAAGAAGAAGAAGAAGAAGAAGAAGAAGAAGAAGAAGAAGAAGAAGAAGAAGAAAAAGAAGAAGAAGAAGAAGAAGAAGAAGAAGAAGAAGAAGAAGAAGAAGAAGAAGAATTTTATTCAAGACATCTTTATTTTGTAAGTACAAGTTCATAAATTAAATAAAGAGGGGGAAAAATCTTATACGAAGAAGAACAAGAAGAGTTTTGGAGGACGTGAAGCACAATTAAGGAGAAAAAGTTAAAGAAGAAGATGCATTACATTACATTACATTACATGATTATTGCTTTAGGTCCAGCGGACTCTTCCGAGCCAAATCAGGACCAGACAACCCATGATCCGCATAAAAGATTTGCTGAAACAACCCTTAGGGTAAAATTGAAAGCTCTCCACCAGCCAGTCACTTTACAATAAAGACATCCCACGCAGGGGACGCTGAGACTATACTCTAATTTATCGAACCCCCGTTTACAAAAACAAAATAGAATACAAACATCATTATAAATTATCAACAAAACACATACATATAAAATGCCTACATTGCTAAATAATAACATCATAAGAAGCCCTAGTGACCACCTGGCAGAAAGCGTCCAATATTCCCAAGCTGATTCAACAGACCACACACAAATAAGGAGTCTTTTCCCGGAAGAGTTTTTAAAAAAAAAGGTAGGTGACTGGTCTAGCGAAGAAGAAGATAGTATAGCAGATTGATAGAACAGAGCAGGAATGAGAAAGAGCAAATGAGAAAGACAGCGACAGTGGGAATTTAAAGCACTAAATTAACAGAAAGTGGGGATACTATTTATACTGACGTCATAATTTTTCTAATCATATTTTCTCTAAAACTGGTTCAGGTTTGGTATGTACTTAGACTCAACTTTTGCCTCCAAGGTAAAAACCAAACTTATGCAAATCGAGTGACGTAATCATCGTGACATCGTTTTTAAAATACAATTAAATTTTTTGGGGAAACTTCCTTTGTAATTAGAGTGTACCGATGCATTGAACCTTAAACGAAACTATAGTAAGCCTATATTGAGTTACGTCATCGTGTGAAGTCATCATAGCTACGTCATAATTTGTTGCTTTTTTCCCCTTCTAATCCTATTTTCTATCAAACAACTGGAAGGATTTTATTCAAGTTTGCCGTCGAGGCGTCGGAAAGCGCAGTGGTTGGAGCACTCGCTACTGTGTCGCAAGTTAAGCACCGCCCAGTGCGGTAGCAAAACGTGAAGCGACAAATGACAACGCCCCCAGTTGACTCAACTGTGACTGAGTACCAACTCTCTTAAGGGTGGTGAAGGTAAAGCTGCGAGGGAGAGAGATGGGCATCACCCTCACTACGCTGGCCCAAGATAAGTGTGATCTCCAACATCATGCTCCCCTACGGCCACAAGGCTATGGGACTACCTTTACCTTTACCTTTTACCTTGGTATAAACTTAGACTTTCCCTAGCCCCCAAAGTAAAACCAAACATAATTAAGCAAATCGAATGATATAATCATGATGACGTTTTTTGTGTGTGTTATTGTTGTTGTGGTTGGGGTTGTAGTTTTTTGTTGTTTTTTTTACATTTTTAATAAAACTGCACAAAACATAAGTATATCGAGTGATGTCATCATGTTGACGTCATAATATTTGAGTTCTTTTCTAAACCTTTTTTCTCCCAAACTACTGGAGGAGATTTCCAGTTTAAGAGCTGCTCTGGTTTATTTATTTATTTATTTATTCTTAGAAAGCGCTTTTCCAGCTCAAGAGCTGCTCAAGGCGCTAGCCGATACAGGATCTAACTCAAGCCGCCCGAGGTTCCCACTTGTATCCTTTGGGCGGCTAGCTTGACGACGACTGAGCACAATCCCGGGCGACCGGGGAAGACCGGTGATGGGGAAGAGGGACCTAGCGCGTGCTGGGTGTATCTGTGTAGCCGACACTCACCCGTCTAGGACATGAGCGTCAGGATCTTTAAAGTCTCTGCGATGGACAGCGTGTGTGCACAGACTAGATCTCAGTTTATAGTAGTAGTGGTAGTAGTAGCAGCAGCAGCAGTAGTAGTAGTACATGTAGTAGTAGTGGAGGAGGAGGTAAGGGAATGTGAACAGTAATAGAACAGACCGGCGTTTTTATGGGGCTCCTTGAACTGTCTCTACGAAGTACTGACACGTACCTGGAAGACCTACATTACCCGTGCACAATTACTTTTCCATTTTGTAGGCCTACAGTTTACTGTTAGGTACTGCCAACAAGATCAAAGAGAAAAAGACTGATAAGAGTGAATTATTTCAACCATAAACCAACCCCCCTCTAGCTTCGAACTATACAGGATACAAACTAGTATGATTATGTATTGTTTTACCTACTATCTTGTTATGCATATCCCCACCCCCTCCCCAAAGCCTACTTCATCCCACCCTCACTGCTCGCCCAACCTCACAATTCATCTCCCCAAATCCCAAATTCTTCGCCTATCATCATTTCGAGGGAAAGACGTCAAATATAAACAAACAAACAAACAAACAAACACTATAATAATTGTTTGAAACATTTGAGATAAAGGCATTTTGTCTCCTCTATTACTTACGTAAGTACGTGGGGGAGGGAGGAGAGGGGGGGAGTACGGGTGTGCACGAAAATCAAGCCATGTCCTAGGAGAATAAACCAAGACTAGAACTAATGTTTGTCAGAGATAACGTACCGTGACTGAAGTTCTGTTAGTGATTGCTTTGTCACTATGGCAGATGTAGATCACCGGTTAAGTTCTATTCCAGGGGCTTTAATGTCATTCGCAGACGGATAGGATATCAAGAGTTCAAACGATGGATCAAGGTTACATGATTATGCACACACGTCTCTCTCTCTCTTACTCTCTCTCTCTCTCTTTCTCTCTCTCTCTCAC
>CM072511.1:28407709-28782681 GCA_036898135.1 Oncomelania hupensis | reverse complement strand
TGTCATCCAATTTTGGATGTCTGAGAAGCAGTTGGATGAGGTTTTCAGAACGGAGGTGAGGTTTTCGAGATTGTGTACTGCTGCTAAGTTAGGTATCATCGGCGTAAAAGTGATCGTCAACACTATAAGTTTTGAATGATCTGAGACAATGGTGATGCGTATACAGAATAAAAAGGATGGGTCCTAAAACTAAGCGTTGGGGCACACCACATTGTTACAAGACTAATGGCCGATGCTTGACACTTGTGTAACTCGAATTCGTTATCCACGCAGCCCGTTTACTTAGTAGCAAGGCAGGAGTCATTCAGCAGAAGACGCCAACAGCATTAGCAAAATGTATACTAAATATCTTTTCAAAAACACAAACTCCAAACCAGCAGACAGAGCTTCTTTATATACAGGGTGGGCCATAAAAAGTGTCCACATTTTATTGTGCAATAACTGAGATAGAAATTAATATTTTACAACATGTTTTATTCCACGTAGACAACAATGTTAAAGGTTTTGTTCAAACTAATCTTAGCAAAATCTGTGCATTTTTAGAGTCACAGAATCAATAGTTCATGATGTGCTCAAGCCATGCTCCGCGTTGTTGAATAACAGCTGCGAGCCGAACGTTGAAGTTGTCCACAACTCTTGTCAGCATCTCTGCAGGAATGCTTCTGATTTCTCTCCTGATGCTTGCCTTTAGTTCGTCACTTGTTCTTGGATTGTCAGTATACACTCGTTCTTTCAAATAACCCCAAAGAAAATAATCAGCAGGGTTCAAGTCTGGTGAAAACTTCAACATTCGGCTCGCAGCTGTTATTCAACAACGCGGAGCATGGATTGAGCACATCATGAACTATTGATTCTGTGACTCTGAAAATGCACAGATTTTGCTAAAATTAGTTTGAACAAAACCTTTAACATTGTTGTCTACGTGGAATAAAACACGTTGTAAAATATTAATTTCTATCTCAGTTATTGCACAATAAAATGTGGACACTTTTTTATGGCCCACCCTGTAGAACATCAACAATGTCGAAAAATGCAGAAAATTCCCAAATGACGCAATCAACAACCAATCGAAATAAAATTCGTTCTACGAACTTCCAGGGCCCGACTAGCTATCGCTAGATCTATCTCGAATCTTCCGTGGATGATAGCCAAATAATCGCATCCAGTTCTCCACACTGCTACAACAATATCGACAGACGAAACAAACATCACGCCAAGCTTTTCTAGCAACAGCACACAACCAAATCAGATAAATGCACGCTGTCATTGGACGGCTTGGCATAACAAAATGTAACTATAGTGCTCATCTCACGTGTAAGCCTTGATGGATCGGAAAGGTTGTTGTTGACAAAGACAGTTTGAAAGCGATCAGTGAGGTAGAAGCGGAACCAACTGAGAGCAACATCTTTGATGCCGAAACGGTTTTCAAGCCGATGAAGAAGAATATTTATTCGGTCTTGTCTTCTTGACGAATGAGTCCCAACGCTTTAGTGCTCATCATGAGTCTAGACGTGGCCATGATAATGGATCTTCAGTCTGCATAATTGTGATGGAGAATTCACTAACCCGTCACTTTTCACGAAAGTGTTGTGTCTTCTATACGTCATTTCCAACAACGCAAACTGACTCTGCTACGACTGGGAGATAAATTACGGCAGTTCTTCGGCGGATAATTAAAGAGCTGGAAGAACCATTCTGGAGAAGAATGTCTTTGTTGTATGCAGAAAATACTCAATAACTTGCACACACGCATTGTCAATATACACATTCGGGTACGCGCTTATAATCACATTCTGGTACTCTTTCACACACACACACACACACACGCACACACACACACACATTCTCTCTCTCTTTCTCTCTCCCTCTCTCTCACACACACGCACGAATGCACGCACTCACACATACACACACACACACATACATCACCAACACCACCACCTCCACCATCAAACGCAGTACGCACATACGCAAATCGTTCTGGAGCACAGGCGCTTGTATCTGGACACTCGAGCGCCTATGCCTATATGACGCGTCTCCCTTTGGTTAGTTAGGTATTATATATAACCAAAGGGAGACGCGTCATAGGCATAGGCGCTCGCGTGTCCAGATACAAGCACCTGTGTTCTGGAGGTAAACTGAAGTCCAAACTAATACAATAGTTTAATAGGTCCCAATTTGAACTCTTTGTTTACTTTTAGCGAAAACGGATTTACCTTAAAATTCGCTTTGTTATTACATTAAACAATGTCAATGATAAATTGCTCAAACTAATAACCGCTAAAGTTTGACTTTTCCATTTCGGTTTTGACAGGGAGTGGTTTCCCCTTTTTAAAGGCACATCAATACCATAGCCGTTTGAACTTTCTGAGTAAACCGCGGTTGAAGAGTAATATGTCTCAGGTGTCTGGGGTAGAGAAAGGTATATTTAATTAATTTAAAAGAAAAACCTGAGCTGACCGAGCAATTTTTTTTTTAAAAACGGGTTCTGTTTCTTACCGGTTTTGGCAGATGCTATTTTTAGCTCCAGAAAGTTCGCTAGCCGTTGCTATTAACAGACATAAAAACTACGGAAATTATTCATTTAAAAAATAACTATGCTTTCGATAGAAGTTACCGGGTATTTCTTGTTGCAAATTTGTTTTTTTCATTGGGGTAACACTCACTGTGAATGTTAAAAGGATCTTTCGTGGTGAAAGTGGGTCCTTTTAAAAAGCGACGTGACTCGCGCCATACTGCCTTGGAAACGTCAAACGCCAACGTCAAAGAACGGGTGCCGGGGATGATATTATTATAAAGACTGCTTTATGTGGTACAATAATCTTGTGCGGCGTTCTCGTTTCAGGAAACGGGGGTACATGGGACCTTGAAATCAAAGCGAAGAAGAAGAAGAAGAAGAAGAAGAAGAAGAAGAAGAAGAAGAAGAAGAAGAAGAAGAAGAAGAAGAAGAAGAAGAAGAAGAAAAAGAAGAAGAAGAAGAAGAAGAAGAAGAAGAAGAAGAAGAAGAAGAAGAAGAATTTTATTCAAGACATCTTTATTTTGTAAGTACAAGTTCATAAATTAAATAAAGAGGGGGAAAAATCTTATACGAAGAAGAACAAGAAGAGTTTTGGAGGACGTGAAGCACAATTAAGGAGAAAAAGTTAAAGAAGAAGATGCATTACATTACATTACATTACATGATTATTGCTTTAGGTCCAGCGGACTCTTCCGAGCCAAATCAGGACCAGACAACCCATGATCCGCATAAAAGATTTGCTGAAACAACCCTTAGGGTAAAATTGAAAGCTCTCCACCAGCCAGTCACTTTACAATAAAGACATCCCACGCAGGGGACGCTGAGACTATACTCTAATTTATCGAACCCCCGTTTACAAAAACAAAATAGAATACAAACATCATTATAAATTATCAACAAAACACATACATATAAAATGCCTACATTGCTAAATAATAACATCATAAGAAGCCCTAGTGACCACCTGGCAGAAAGCGTCCAATATTCCCAAGCTGATTCAACAGACCACACACAAATAAGGAGTCTTTTCCCGGAAGAGTTTTTAAAAAAAAAGGTAGGTGACTGGTCTAGCGAAGAAGAAGATAGTATAGCAGATTGATAGAACAGAGCAGGAATGAGAAAGAGCAAATGAGAAAGACAGCGACAGTGGGAATTTAAAGCACTAAATTAACAGAAAGTGGGGATACTATTTATACTGACGTCATAATTTTTCTAATCATATTTTCTCTAAAACTGGTTCAGGTTTGGTATGTACTTAGACTCAACTTTTGCCTCCAAGGTAAAAACCAAACTTATGCAAATCGAGTGACGTAATCATCGTGACATCGTTTTTAAAATACAATTAAATTTTTTGGGGAAACTTCCTTTGTAATTAGAGTGTACCGATGCATTGAACCTTAAACGAAACTATAGTAAGCCTATATTGAGTTACGTCATCGTGTGAAGTCATCATAGCTACGTCATAATTTGTTGCTTTTTTCCCCTTCTAATCCTATTTTCTATCAAACAACTGGAAGGATTTTATTCAAGTTTGCCGTCGAGGCGTCGGAAAGCGCAGTGGTTGGAGCACTCGCTACTGTGTCGCAAGTTAAGCACCGCCCAGTGCGGTAGCAAAACGTGAAGCGACAAATGACAACGCCCCCAGTTGACTCAACTGTGACTGAGTACCAACTCTCTTAAGGGTGGTGAAGGTAAAGCTGCGAGGGAGAGAGATGGGCATCACCCTCACTACGCTGGCCCAAGATAAGTGTGATCTCCAACATCATGCTCCCCTACGGCCACAAGGCTATGGGACTACCTTTACCTTTACCTTTTACCTTGGTATAAACTTAGACTTTCCCTAGCCCCCAAAGTAAAACCAAACATAATTAAGCAAATCGAATGATATAATCATGATGACGTTTTTTGTGTGTTATTGTTGTTGTGGTTGGGGTTGTAGTTTTTTGTTGTTTTTTTTACATTTTTAATAAAACTGCACAAAACATAAGTATATCGAGTGATGTCATCATGTTGACGTCATAATATTTGAGTTCTTTTCTAAACCTTTTTTCTCCCAAACTACTGGAGGAGATTTCCAGTTTAAGAGCTGCTCTGGTTTATTTATTTATTTATTTATTCTTAGAAAGCGCTTTTCCAGCTCAAGAGCTGCTCAAGGCGCTAGCCGATACAGGATCTAACTCAAGCCGCCCGAGGTTCCCACTTGTATCCTTTGGGCGGCTAGCTTGACGACGACTGAGCACAATCCCGGGCGACCGGGGAAGACCGGTGATGGGGAAGAGGGACCTAGCGCGTGCTGGGTGTATCTGTGTAGCCGACACTCACCCGTCTAGGACATGAGCGTCAGGATCTTTAAAGTCTCTGCGATGGACAGCGTGTGTGCACAGACTAGATCTCAGTTTATAGTAGTAGTGGTAGTAGTAGCAGCAGCAGCAGTAGTAGTAGTACATGTAGTAGTAGTGGAGGAGGAGGTAAGGGAATGTGAACAGTAATAGAACAGACCGGCGTTTTTATGGGGCTCCTTGAACTGTCTCTACGAAGTACTGACACGTACCTGGAAGACCTACATTACCCGTGCACAATTACTTTTCCATTTTGTAGGCCTACAGTTTACTGTTAGGTACTGCCAACAAGATCAAAGAGAAAAAGACTGATAAGAGTGAATTATTTCAACCATAAACCAACCCCCCTCTAGCTTCGAACTATACAGGATACAAACTAGTATGATTATGTATTGTTTTACCTACTATCTTGTTATGCATATCCCCACCCCCTCCCCAAAGCCTACTTCATCCCACCCTCACTGCTCGCCCAACCTCACAATTCATCTCCCCAAATCCCAAATTCTTCGCCTATCATCATTTCGAGGGAAAGACGTCAAATATAAACAAACAAACAAACAAACAAACACTATAATAATTGTTTGAAACATTTGAGATAAAGGCATTTTGTCTCCTCTATTACTTACGTAAGTACGTGGGGGAGGGAGGGAGAGGGGGGGAGTACGGGTGTGCACGAAAATCAAGCCATGTCCTAGGAGAATAAACCAAGACTAGAACTAATGTTTGTCAGAGATAACGTACCGTGACTGAAGTTCTGTTAGTGATTGCTTTGTCACTATGGCAGATGTAGATCACCGGTTAAGTTCTATTCCAGGGGCTTTAATGTCATTCGCAGACGGATAGGATATCAAGAGTTCAAACGATGGATCAAGGTTACATGATTATGCACACACGTCTCTCTCTCTCTTACTCTCTCTCTCTCTCTTTCTCTCTCTCTCTCACATACACACACACACGCGCGCGCCCACACACACACAACCGTGTAGAAACGTCGTTGTGATGACTTTTATGAAACTGTACATACGTTACTTTGACATTAATTTTTTACAAATTTGTCCATTTTTTGAAGCTATCCCTACCCAAACCCTACACTCTAACCCAAACCCTAACCCTTAACCTAACCCTAACACACCCCTAACCCTAGCGGAATACTGTTCTGACGTCAAAATAACGGGGTCTGTCAAAAGAAAGTACGTAGAGGTTCAAGTGTATGTCAGAATAACGGCGTTTCTACCTAGCCACACCCACACACACAGACAGACAAACAAACACACTTTCACCACCATCACTACACCAACAGCATCAACTAGTATAATTATATTATTTTGACATAATTGCTGCAGACCAACCGAAAACTTGGGTAAGGATCTAAGTAGGCCTACATCTATGTATTCTTGGGTGTGGGAGATGGTTGAGGAGAGGAAAGAGTAAATGGGATGATGATGATGACGCCGACATGATGATGATGATGATTATGATGATGATGATGACGACAATGATGAGAAGGATGATGATTTAGGAGGAGGAAGATGTCACGAAAGGCTATTTAGAGCTTGCACTAAGGCTCCTCGCCTTAGCTAGTTCAGCCTGCTTTGGCCTGGGTAACGTAAATTCGCTGCCTAGAAGACGACACAAGTCAGTTGTGTGCTAAGCATGTGTAAGCTAACGCTCGCTCAGGTAGGCAGTGACCTCATCCCGCTGACGTATAGCCCCCACCCCTCCGATAGACGGCGCTCAGATCTCACGAGATTTTCGCGGGACAACATTGAAGAGTGGACTTGCTTGACACTGAGCGAAGCCATGAGGGTTGCTGAGGACAGAGAAAGATGGAGTAGGCCTACGCTGGTTAAACGATCATCTGTGATGCCCCAACGACCTTCGAGTTACGGGATAGGATAGGATAAGAATAATAATAACGATATACGGACGGATGGACTCCGGACAGACAACGCCAAAAACAATAGTTACCCAGCTTCACTCGGGAACTACTACTACTACTAATAATAATGATACCGATAATAAAGATGATGATGAGGATGATGACGGCGACGACGACAAAAATGATGACGATGATGGTGATGATACTATTTTTCGCCACACCAGGCCGCCAATTTGCTTCGTATCACCGCTGCCTGCATTGTTATCTCTTCCATGCAATGGTCGCCCATCCACCTACTATCCTGGCGTCGTTTAACATGAAACATTTTTCTAGAGAGTGGCTAAAGCACTGTATACGCTACTGCGCTAACCATGTCTCCGCAATTTCCCCTTACAAACCAACTATTACGTGAGATTCTTCATCCACTGGGCTCTGCAAGAAAACCTCGAGGGACACGGAAGTTTCTGAGAACATTGATCTTAACGCCAACGACGTAAGAGGCCTAAGAGCTCTATAGTCTCAGAAAAACGCGCCAGGCCTCTACTGTCATACCATTTATTTACTGTAAGCACTTTGGTCTACTGAAACAATGAGGGCAGGAACTGGCACACCGCAGACTATGGATAAATCATACGGATAGTGGAGTGAGGAAATTGAAGATAAACACAGACACAAAGAAGATGCGTGAAAGATGCAAAGAAGGTACGTGTGACTGCGAGTAAGGAATCCACAATAAAGACGACGAATGTTTACTTTAGTTCTCTCTCTCTCTCTCTCTCTCTCTCTCTCTCTCTCTCTCTCTCTCTCTCTCTCTCTCTCTCTCTCTCTCTCTCTCTCTCTCTCTCTCGCTCTCTCTGTGTATGTGTGTGTGTGTATGTATGTGTGTTTCTGTCTGTCTCTCTCTTCTATTGTTGCTGTTATTTTTTCTCCCACAAAGCTAGAACGTTTGTATTTATTTCGCTATCTTTGTTCTTTACTTGTACGCTTCATTTCTTTTTAATCTAAAGGAAGATTGCTGAGAGAGGAGGCATTATGTCCCCTTAGGCACACAGGTCGTACGACTGTGCAAATGAAACATAACCTTGGTTGTAATTTACATACATTTTCACGGAGGTGATGGATGTTGCAAGCATTAATGTATCATCTTTTGAAGAAAAAAAAAAACAAACATCTGATATCGTTGCAAACTGAGTGTTACAGCTCTACCTGGCCGGCGCTTTATTATATATTTTGTCGCCAGGGTGCACATCAACGAAAAGGATCTCCTGGTACATTGCATGAGGACTACGAAACCGTTTTGTTCTAGTACAACAGGCTCGGGTATCTTGGGGCTCCCCCAAGCGATTCCGTTGACAGATCTGCCCTCTTTCTTTGCATTTTTGTATTTCCAGACTAGACTTATCTGGAAATACTCTGAAGAAGTCGCGTCGGAAATCAGAACGAGGCAAATGTCGGTTTGTAGGTCCATTGGGTGCCATTTCTCAAGAACCACTGATCATTACATTACATTACATTACATAATTGTTGCTTTTGGTCCAGCGGACTCTTCCGAGCCAAATCAGGACCGGACAACCCCCAATCCGCATAAAAGATCTGCTGAAACAACCCTAGTGGGAAAACTGAATGCCCTCCACCAGCCAGCCACTTTACAATAAAGACATCCCACGCAGGGGACGGCTGAGGCTTCACCCCAACTTATCGAATTGATTGATTGATTTATTGTTGCTTTAGGTCCAGCGGACTCTTCCGAGCCAAATCAGGACCGGACAACCCCCGATCCGCATAAAAGATCTGCTGAAACAACCCCAGTGGGAAAACTGAATGCCCTCCAACGGCCAGTCACTTTACAATAAAGACATCCCACGCGGGGGACGGCTGAGGGTTGACCTCAACTACGCGAACACCCCGGTTACAAAAACAAAATAGAATACAAACATCATTATAAATCATCAAAAAAACACATACATATAAAATGCCTATAGTGCTAAATAGTACAATCATAGGAAGCCCTAGTGACCACCCGGCAGAAAGCGTCCAACACTCCCAAGCTGATCCAACAGACCCCATACACAAACAAGGAGTCTTGTCCAGGAAGAGTTTTCAAGAAAAAAGGTAGGTCATTGATCTAGCGAAGAAGAAGATAGTATAGCAGAGTGAAGGACAGAGCAGGAATAGGAAAGAGTAAACGAGGAAGACAGCGACAGTGGGAATTTAAAGCACTAAATTTCCATAAAGTGGGGATACTATTTATACTGAAAACTAACTTATCGAACCCCCGTTTACAAAAACAAAATAGAATACAAACATCATTATAAATTATCAACAAAACACATACATATAAAATGCCTACATTGCTAAATAATAACATCATAGGAAGCCCTAGTGACCACCTGGCAGAAAGCGTCCAATATTCCCAAGCTGATCCAACAGACCTCATACACAAATAAGGAGTCTTGTCCCGGAAGAGTTTTCAAGAAAAAAGGTAGGAGACTGGTCTAGCGAAGAAGACGATAGTATAGCAGATTGATAGAACAGAGCAGGAATGGAGAAAGAGCAAATGAGAAAGACTGCGACAGTGGGAATTTAAAGCACTAAATTTCCAGAAAGTGGGGATACTATTTATACTGAAACCCCCGGCACCCCAACGGGGGAAACCACTGATCGGATTTTGACCAAACCCCAAGCATAACCTAGGTTAGTGGCCTGCCTCCCGGCGCCATCAGATTTGCTCCAACGCAAAAGTCAAGATCACTGGAGTCATTTTGTTGCTAAACACGTTTTGCTCAATATTTCAAACACGGCTTAAGCAATGTTGATGAGTGAGTTTGGGTGTATAGGTACTTCAAATCATGGACCATTCTTAAGTAGCAGTCCGGTTGTTGGTCAGTCGGTCGGTCCGTGGCTGCGAATTTCACTTGTTGTTGTTGTTGTTCAAAACACACTATTTGCCTTATCTCAAGAGTAACGCAACCGAAAATTTATATGGCGAATCATTCGTATTTGTACTTTCTCAAAGGTCAAGGTGATTGTGCTTCACAATAATCTAAAAACGTTTTACGCTGTATCTCAAAATTGGCAGATCTGATTTTGATAAATTTTGCTAAAAGATAGTTCAGATAGTGGCCTTTTATTCCAAGTTTTCCCAATCAAAACACCGCCCCCAAAAAATAACTTCTAAAAATGCTTATTTTTCGGCTATATGTGTGAGTGTCTGGAAATACATTTGAACGACCTTCCATCTTGTTTTCTTACTTTTGTTTAAATTTTTATCTTTCTTTCCTTCTTTCTTATTGTATCTATATTTTCTTTCTTTCTTTCTTTATTTCTGGGTGCCATTCGTTAATCTTCCTTATTCTCTCGTCTTCTTTCTTCTTTCCTTCTTTCTTCAATTCTTACTTTATTTTGTTCTTTCTTTTCTTTTCTTATGCACCCCGTACCGCTGTAACTTTAAACTCTGTATTACGCACTCTGCCACTCATTTCACGGACAGTTGACTGCTGTACTATCACACGAGGTGATACCATGAAAGTCTGTCAGTAATGTGTGTTGTTGTTTTTTCCTTGGCGCTCCTTACTGACAAGCACCCCATTTCACCCAGCTATGAATGGGTATGTTTAGAAAGTGACTGCTGGCGGGCTGAACAAGGGACACAAACAGTTTGTGTAGAACACAACTGGTAATTTTGAATAGCTTCAAATATTTAGGAGAAATTGACAGACAATGCGTCCCGATAGAAAGTCCTCTCCAGGATCGCACAAACAACTGCTGCCATTACAAGGTTGAAGCCCATTTGGAAAGACAGGACCATCAGTCTACATTCCAAGGTAAGGCTGCTGCGGTCTCTTGTCATTTCCATCTTCCTATACTCTTGCGAAACATGGACCCTACCGCAGACCTACAACGAAGAATACAAAGCATGGAGATGAGGTGATACAGAAGACTTCTGGGCATTTCCTCTACCCAGCACATCACCAAAGACAAAGTCCGACAGACCATCATACAAGCCATTGGATCACACGATGACATGGATCACAGGGGTGAAGCAAAGGCCATCCTGCAAGGCACGGTGCAAGGAGGCACAAGAAGAGGGAGACAGAAAAAGAGGTGGGAGGACAACATTCGAGAATGGACTGGTTTGACGCTGAACGAAGCCATGCTTTGTATTCTTCGTTGCAGGAGGGTCTTTGCAAGGCCTGATGCTCTGGTTACGTGGCCATACCATCGGAGTTTCCGTTTCTTCACCACTGTGAGCATGCCATGGTGTTGTAAAAGAATACAAAGCATGGAGATGAGGTGCTATAGAAGACTCCATCTTTCTCTGTCCTCAGCAACCCTCATGGCTTCGCTCAGTGTCAAGACAGTCCATTCTCGAATGTTGTCCTCACACCTCTATTCTGTCTCCCTTTTCTTCCACCTCCTTGCGTCGTGCCTTGCAGGATGGTCTTTGCAAGACCTGATGCTCTTGTGACGTGGTCATACCATCGGAGTTTCCATTTCTTCACCACTGTGAGTATGTGATCGTGTTGTCCAAGAATACAAAGCATGTAGATGAGGTGCTACAGAAGGCTTCTGGGCATTTCCTATATCACATCACCATCACCAGCAACGAAGTCCGACAGACCTTCACACAAGCCATTAGACAACACACGAGGAAAGCAACCACCAAATGACACCGCCCTCATTAAGCTGGTCTAGAGAAAAGGGAGATCCCAAAAGCTTCTCTCCTCAAAGACAGAAAGCTACGGGGACACCTTTACCTTGACCTACATATTGCACCAGCATGCTAAACAGAAAGAAAATACACATAAAACCATCACCGAGTAAGATTTCTCCAAATACACGCAAGCACATAACGTAATAACCTTTACTTTACGTAGAATAATGCTCAAAATAAAGAAGTCAGCGCTTGTTTGTTTTTAACTTCCAGTTTTCTGTAGCATTCCTACTTATATGATTTCGACGTACTGTTAAAGTAAAAACTTAATATTAACTTAAACCGTGTTGTTTCCCTTTTTTTGTTGGTTTGTTTAAGAATGACTACTGGCAATCATGTGTGTAAGTTAGAATGATGGAATAACAAATAAATATAATCATCGTGCGCTTAAAAAAAACAAACATCAACCGATGGCGAATGGACTCTTTTGCGAAGGTGAAAGGCAGAAGCACCTTCTGCGCGAGTGAAACTTAAAAAAAATATTCATATCCAGCTGTCTGAACTGGGCGCAGAAAATGGCTATCGCCGTTTTCTAATACGTGACTGTAGTTCTATAATAGTAGGCGCAGCGCAGTTAGTTTTACAGTGGAAGTGAAACATAAATTTGTAAATATTCATTGCCAGCTGTCTACAGCACTCAAAGCCAATATATAAAGCTGTCATTGTTTTCACGCTTTCATTATGTTTTGTAGGCTAAGTCTATACTAGATGAGGAGATTCTCTCTCTCTTTCTCTCTCACTCCAACACCCCTGCTCCCCCCTCCCTTCCCCACTCTCATCTAATCAACTTAAAGTCGTAAAAAGTTAGGAGTTGTGTAATTAGGCAAATATTTTGGGCTTGTTCGTGAAGCCGCAGTTTAAACCGTCAAAGGTAAAAAGCTGAATCCTCAGTACACTTTGCTATTTAATTTTCAAGACAAAACAAGTTCTCGAATCCATTTCATTTCGTTAGCACTGTTTCTCTGTATACGTATCTTGCTGTTAAGAGATTGCCGCGATGCAATACACAAGGGCATGAAAACTGTTGTGATGAGATTTATATAATATATTCGCTCATTTGGAAGATGAACACTGTTATCGGCCCTTTAGAAAAAAAAAAGAGGTTAAAAAAAAAACTTTTCTTGAACTACCTCAAGGAGAGATGGAGAATGAATGCGGTAGTCTAGACCTACAGTGCACGTATCTCTAATCTCGAACTGATAACACACAAGTGGGAAAGCGTTGTTGTTGTTGTTTGTAGATTATAGTCACACGACACTTTGGCATATAGGTGACTACTGGACCGATTTATACTGACACCAGCGGGCCAGTTGTTGGTAAAGGGGAAAATAATATGATCACACGTTGACCAATCCGGGATTCGAACCAGCGACCTTTCGGTTACTAGCAAGACGCTCTTACCAACTGAGCTACCCGGCCCCTGGGAAAGCGTTCTTTTGCGGGCGGCATTAAAATTCTGAAATGTTTTATTGTATTCCTTGTACGCCGCATGAACTGGGAGCAGACACCCGCTGTTTGTTATTGCATCTAAATTGCTGCCTGAAAAGCGCTTCATGTATCCGCGTTATGGAACAACAACTAAGCTTGTGTCTGGACGCGGTTGGAGGCTGACAGAATCATGCAGAGACATAAAGGTGGGTCATTAAAACAAGATCACATGGCAGATAAACACCATAGATCCTCGCATAAGTATGCAAGAATAATAAAATAACAAAATAAAAACACGAAACTGCACTCGCAAAAGGTGATAAGGCATTTTAAAACTTTTAAGCTTAAAAAAAAAAAGTCCGATGGCTTATATCTTTTTTTTAAAAAAATATTAAAGGGCCACTTTATCGAGGCTGTTTGTTTACGTTTTTGTGAATATTTGTATACTTAGGGAAATGATATTGTTGTCACATAAAAAAATCATTTAATGGGTCAACGTTGTTCAAACCGGTCGTTAAGCTTTGAATGTTAAGCGTCTTTTCCTTGTTGTGGAAACACAAAACTGTGCCTTATGAATCCACTCTCCTAAGACTCCTTCGCCTGCTTTTTTTAATTTTCTCTATAACAACAACACAACACCAAGGAGAAGACAACAAACATGCCACCAACTAATAATTATTGTTTTAGCATTTATTGACTATTAACTAATAGTATATTAATTAATAGATCATGCTAGACCTAACACTGCTCACATCAACTATAATAATTATTATTTTAACACCTATTGACTATTAACTAATGGCATTATTATACGCGATCATGTTAGACTTAACACTGCTGGCACCAACTGTAACAATGATTGTTTTAACAATTATTGGCTGCTAACTAATTTAGACGATCAAGGTAGTACTAACACTGCTGACAATAATAATGATTGTTTTAACATGTATTCCTAACATATCCTATCCCGTAACTCGGAAATCGTTGGGGCACCACAGATGATCTTTTAACCAGCATAGACTACTCTATCTTTGTCTGTCATGAGCAGTCCTCCAGGCTTCACTCAGTGTCAAGCCAGTCCATTCTCGAATGTTGTATTCCCACTTCTTTTTCTGTCTACCTCTTCCTTTGCCTCCTTGCACCGTACCTTGCAGGATGTTCTTTGCAAGGCCTGATGCTCTGGTGATGTCACCATTGTGAGCAAGTCATGTACTGACTTTTAACTAATAATATAATTATAAACGATCATGCTAGACTCAACACTGCTGACACCATTATTATCATGATTGTTTTAACATTTATTGACTGTTCACTAGTAGTATAATTATACCCTATTATGCAAGATAGACCTAACACTGATGACACCAATTTAAAACATTGCGTTAACTAGAATTGTCTCGGCACTATTGTCGTGATCATGCTGGGCCTACGACTTTCTGGACAGCCGGTAATGATGTAGTAGGCTACACCTTTGTCCATAACTGAAAGAAGATCGTATTACACTTACCTGTCAACCTTTTCAGTCCCTGTCAGTTACCAACACTATATTTGGCGATAATAGCCCGTACGATTATCCAGTGCAACGAAGGCAGTAAACAGTACAGGGCTACTATACGAATAACTCACAACATGTGGAAGGTTACTTTAATATAACATTTTCTACAAACTGAATTATATTTGATAAGCTTATCCCACTCCCAACCTCCATAAAAATAGAAACGAAAACAACAACAAAACACACACAAACACACACATACACACACACAGCAAACGGATATAATCTTGACTGGTGGAATTTTGAAAATCTGGAAATGCGTCTATAGATGACGATTTAATGTCAAATGATTTTGTTTCAAACTATGTAAAACAATCTTGGAAGGGTCTGATGATAAAATTTTATTTATCGGGACAAGAAACATGCAAAACAATCGGTGTGCGTCAAGGATGCATACTCTCTCCAACACTCTTTAACATCTTCCAAGTGCGCATCATGTCAGATGCCCTTGCAGGTCACGAAGGCACAGTCAGCATAGGGAGTAGAGCAATCTCCAACCGCCGTTTTGCGGATGACATTGATGGATTGGCTGGAGAGGAACAAGAACTTGGATAGCTGGTACAGAGGCTTGATACCACCTCCACAGCCTATGGAATGGTAATAAGTGCAGAGAAGACCAAAATGATAGCCAATAACGACACCAATGGCATCAACATGGACATCAAAACCCAAGAGCAATCCCTCAAAACAGTGCATAGCTTCAGATATTTAGGAGCCATTATATTAGGATCGCACAAACTGCTGCCCTGACAAGATTGAAGCCCATTTGGAAAGACAGGACCATCAGTCTACATTCCAAGGTAAGGCTGCTGCGCTCCCTTTTCATCTCCTTTTTCATATCCGCTTGCGAATCATGGACTCTCACAGCAGATCTACAACGAATACTAAAAAACATGGAGATGAGGTGCTACAGAAGATTTCTGGGCATTTCCTATACCCAGCACATGACCAACAAGGAAATCCGACAGACCATCACACAAGCCATTGGACAACATGATGACATACTCACAATGGTGAAGAAACGGAAACTCCGATGGTATGGCCACATCACCAGAGCATCAGGTCATGCAAAGACCATCTTGCAAGGAACGGTGCAAGGAGGCAGAAGAAGAGGGAGACAAAAAAAGAGGTGGGAGGACAACATTCGAGAATGGACTGGCTTGGCACTGAGCGATGCCACGAGGGTTGCTGGGGACAGAGAAAGATGGAATACGCTGGTTAAGCGATCATCTGTGGTGCCCCTACGACCTTCGAGTTATGGGATAGAATAGGATAGGATAAATATAGGATAGGAAATATGCAGCCCCTTCTGACATGACCTGAACACTTTTTAAATGGTCAACGTATGCAACAGTTGAAATCTGCATTTTCGTGAAAGCTTATGCTTATACCAAGCAAAACTTTTCATAAAAATTAAAATAACAACACTGATATCCATCAGTATCACCCAAGGCGTACTCGAACATTTTTTACAGGAAACAACTATTTGCTAACTGCCATAACGACTGCTGCTTTTATAATAAATATGTATCGCGTACTATAGAACTGGGCATTTAAGGAATAATTCATATCAATTCATCTTTCCTTCACGCCAGAAACTCCTAACGTTTCACTGGATATTAAGAATGTGCTAACAGCTAGAACGATTTTTGCTTTTATGATGTATGAAGCTTTCCATAGAACGGAAATGCTATACAATGAGTCCAATGAAAATAGACTGAAAAAATAACTACAGGTTATCCCGTCATTCCCTACCCATTCATAAGTTATTATGTCATATTCAATTACGCACATACATTTTTGACTAGACCTGCATTGAGGAAAATGCCACATAGAACATGGCGTCGCATAATATAATGCAGCTAGAATTAGGGACATCACAAAGATGCACTGGATATATAAGATAAATGGGTGGGTAGTAGTGCCTTACGGGGCCACCTGCAGAGAGAATAAGCGGCCGTTTAAGTTACCAGGACAATGCAAGGCGTTAGTTTATGACATCACAACATGAACGGCGACAAAAGAGTACATACGGATGCCTTTCCGCGTAGAAGTCGCAGTTCGTTGTTTATGACACAATAACGTGAACAGCGACAAAATAGATGACATTAATAAGCAGAAAGGAAAATGTAGGGGTCTGATATATGATACAATAACACGAACATGGACAAAAAGAAGATGTCCCATTAATAAGCCTTCTTGCGCGGGTGGTGATAGAAACAGTAAATAAGGCAGATGCGACTTAGTGGCAGAAATAGGAGATCACGAAGAATACAAGTAATGGGGGCGAAAACAAGAGGCAAGGTTTGAGGGTCGCGCTAGACAAATGTTAATATTATTATTATTATTATTATTATTATTATTATTATTATTATTATTATTATTATTATTATAGCCGAGCTGAGTATTTGACTCCCGCATCTTGGACACCACCTTGAAAGCACGGCCCAACCCAGATTGTATTTTCATTTATCCCTCGTAAGAGAGACATACAAATTGTTGCCCTGCAAGGTGGGAAAGGATGTTGATAGTAAACCGGTTTGCCGGCTACTAGTGCCACGACACTCTCTACAAGCCACTGCCACTGACTTGCATACAATGCCTGCCGACAATGTAGTCTTGCTCACCACCAAAAGCAGAAGACGAATGGTCAGGCGGGGATAACATATGTCGTGTCGCCTTGTCCAGTATAACCCAATGGCCACACCAAAGGATTGTGCACAGCAGGAGCCACCCAAGGCTAGACTAACCAACAAATGGAAGGTAGACTCTCTCCCAAGCCTGAACCAGTCGCTTCCTATTCTGCCACATTATTATTATTATTATTATTATTATTATTATTATTATTATTATTATTATTATTATTATTACACAAATGCCAAGAAAATTAAAAATTTGGATAGGTGCTTATTTTTCGAGCTACTTGTGTGTGTGTGTCTGGAAATACATTTGAATGGCCTGCCATCTTGTTTATAGTTGCAAGTTAGAGTGGTTGAAATAGGAGAGGCAGTAGATAGCTTTTATAAGACTCTTTTGTGCGAGTTGTATTTTAAAAAAAAAAGAAGGGAAAAAAAGGCCTGAATAGAGAGACACACAAATATAAATATAACTTTTCTACGATTCTTTTGTGCAGGAGATAGGATGAGGAGATCAAGCATTCAAAACGGGATACAGTGCGCAAAAGGTGCCTGAATCTGCCGGTCTAGGCCCGAAATCTGATAGATCTGACAGTGGTATCACAGACATGTTAAGGTGAGTTTCAAAATGCTCCGAGCTTGTTTGTTCGTAAGTGTTATGGGTGAACGCGCATGTGTGTGTGTGTGTGTGTGTGGGTGTGTGTGTGTTTGTGTGTGTGTGTGTGTGTGTGTGTATTTGTGTGAGCATGCGTGCGTGCGAGCGAGCGTGCCTTCGTGCGTGCGTGTATGTACGAGCTTGTGTACAGACAAAAGAGTTTTTAACGAGTATTTTTTAAGATGCTGTGTATCGTGTCACGGCAGGAGATACGTAATGAACCCTGAATGATGCCCTTGAGGGGTTAGCGCAAAGGTTGTTATCGGGATCAAAGCTTTCAATAATGACCTCTAGCAGGTAATGAGGTGTGGAGAGGCAGAACGAAGGGTTCGAGTTTTAAAAGAAGTGATTTTTAAAGTTCAACGTCACTTCAGTACGAGTAACTTAAGGACTCTGGAAAACGCAGATGCTCGACAAGGTTATTTAAACACGAGTTACTTCCTATCCTATCCTATCCTATTCCGTAACTCGGAGGTCGTTGGGGCACCACAGATTTTCGTTTAACCAGCGTACCCCATCTTTCCATGTCCTCAGCAACCCTGATTGTTTCGCTCAGTGTCAAACCAATCCATTCTCGAATGTTGTCCTCCCACCTCTTTTTCGGTCTCCCTCTTCTTCTACTTCCTTGCACTGTGCCTTGCAGGATGGTCTTTGCAAGACCTGATGATCTGGTGATGTGGCCATACCATCGGAGTTTCCGTTTCTTCACCACTGTGAACCTGTCATCGTGTTGTCCAAGGGCTCGTGTGATGGTCTGTCGGACTTCGTTGTTGGTGATGTGCTGGGTATAGGAAATACCCAGAAGTCTTCTGTAGCACCTCATCTCCATGCTTTGTATTGAGACAATTATTTGAAGGAACCCAATTTGACCACGCCCCCTCTACAGATCCTTTTCACATTCACAGTGAGTGTGTGCCCCAACGACAAAAAAAGCTTACAATGGTAAATAACTCTTTTGAAAATATTGTTTGTTTTTTCATGAATTAATTCCGTTAGTTTTTGTGCCTATTAAGGCCTGTCACGTGGGGTTTTAGTTGTTACTGGGCTCTGCACAATGGATGCTGTAACCCTCACGCTTTATTCTATAGGAACCGCTAGTGAGTCACCCGCTGAATTACTTTAATAAATTTATTTGTTTAGCTCGGTCTGTGTTAAGGCTGGGGTACAGAGATAGATAGAAAAATGGTAAAAGATCACTGTCACACTAGCTTTCACATGGCTATGAATCATATGTAGTCCAGCCACTTCATAACAGTTAAAATCACACATTTATTTCTTCTACTCTATACAAGATTTTCGATGTACTAATCTACCTTAAAAAGTCTTAAGTCACTGCAAATAATTCGATCGCTGATAGTCTAGGCAGCTGTTATGTCTTCATCGGGCACTGGCTACTAAAGTTTTTGAAGATTGGACTACTGTGGTCCGGTTTACTATAGTTTCTGAAGAGTGGACTACTGTGGTCCTTTTGCTAGCAGTTTGGGTGCACTTTTGCTTATGCTCTTAACTGTCACGTAGTGGGTTTGAAGTCCTTCGTTGAGGTAGCTTCTGGTACACGATGTGTCGTCGTGTAGTTTGGTCCCTTGCCACGCTGTGGGGTCTTGCAGGGTGTTTTCCAGGGTTGCTCTCTCAGACTTGTGCTGCAGAGGCTAAACAGCCAACTCGTCATTTCTTTGGAGTTGGGCGCACGGGATAGCTCGCCTGCTCGTCTGTAATCATAAGAGACGAACTTCTGCACAACCTTGAATAACAGGTCTGTGCAGAGCGTCTCACTGAAAGCCAAAGTAGCCCTCAGTGATAGCTCCACATCTCTATACATAAGCGACGAACATTCTGCCACGTCCGTGGTCCACTGGAATCTCAACTCTACTTTCCTATACATACATAAATATAAATCGTGGCTAACTACACACATACAGAATTAATAATATTATAAACATTCACTGGTACAGCCACTGGTCTGCAAACATACATATAGGTTCAACAACAGTGGTTCCGTACATAATTCAAGATGGCGTCGGCCGGTCGTGCTTAACACGTGTTCGGCTTTTCCACGTGGTAAGGCAAATTCGGATTAACAATTCACATATATGCATGGCAAATTACAAACATAATTTCAACAATAATATAAATATATCACGATGAAACAGAAGTATGTTCATTTACCTGTTTGACAATGTCAGGCTCGTGGCTACTTAAGTGAATTCTAAGATTCTCAAGTCCAGCTTCCTGGTCTATTCAGTGGAGGTATTGCTCTATTCAGGTGTAGCTGTGTACCCTGGGGCGTCTTACTCTCAACTGACCTAATACCTGGTTTGGACTGAATCCGCCAGAACTGGATCTAGCCGCTCAGCCTGAGTCCTGATTGGATCAAACTTTACGATTCACGCACACAGTGCTGACGTCACTACACTGCCTGCGTCAAGCTCGCGGTGTGTGTACCTCCGTATACTGTAATCGTCTGCTGTGTAATACACTAACTTTCTAAGGTTACAATGACTAAACAAGGCTAAATAGTAAATAGGCAGGGTAAAACTAGTCATCTCGTCACAAGGCCCCACCACGTTGGCCTATAGCACCTGGCCACACTTGTGTTACGCTTATGAATTTCCCCCGCGTAAGCTTACGTGGCTAACGTAAAATTTCACAAGGATAGCGCTTGTTTGATTTCTAATGTAAAAATACGTAAGCCGGGCTTACGAGGACCAATCAGAAGCGAGAGTGTGACGTCATGAGTTTAGAGATCAACCTAAACTTCTCCCTTGTATAGATTACACGCAACACAGGTTGTCTGCTATACACGACTTGGCGAGTTAAGGCAGTTGAGTTCACGTGTTGCGTGTCGATCTTAGTAAAGTTGTTTCATATTATAGTAACGTCTTGAAAGAATGCATTACATCGTCATGAAAATGTGCCTTGTTGTAGTGAAAATACACAGCTAAACACCTTTATAAATTCGAACCGGGCCGTGACAAACTTGGCGCCACTCCATCCGATCCAATGTATAAGCCGTAAAACGTAATCCAATGTGGCCACTAAACTCATAAAAGATCAAAATTCTGGTCATTGAAAAATCTCATAACCCAGTGCATAAGCCCTAAATCGTAAGCCATGTGTGGCCACTACTTTAAAGGTTATCCAACATTCTAGAGCTAAAAAAAAGCATCTACCTAAGCCGGTAAGAGACAGAAACCGTAGTAAAAATTGCTCGTAAGGCTTCTCGTTCTAGGTTGATAAAATAGATCCTACCCTACCCTAGACACCAAAGACGCACACTTCAAGCCGCGTAATTCACTCAGAAATAGGGTCAAAGGTCACACGGCTGTACCATTGTAACAAGGGAAATAACTCCCCTGCCAGAACCGAAAGGGAAAATTCAAACTTCAGCGGTTGGTTTGAGCCACTTTATCCTTGTTTAATGTGATAACAATGCGAATTTTAGGGTAACCTACTTTTCGCCAAAAGTAAACAAAGCCTTCAAATTGGGCCTTTTAAGTAGGAGTTACGGAAAGACTCAGGAAAACGACGGAGCTCGACAAAGTTTCTTCAGTACAAGCAAAGAACGTACAGCTTCACAAAGAAGGTGCATAACTCAAAAGTGTGCAAAATCGAAAGCACCCAGCGCCCCAAATCGGGAAGTCGGAAGCTTTGCTAGCCGGCTAGTGTTGGGAACATGGCGGACAGCATGTGTGAAGCTGCAGGAGGTTGCAAGCATGAGATAAATTCATATTAAAGTTCAGTTACTTATTATTTTATTACTATAAGACTTACAGTTTTCTTGAATATAGTTTTTTTGAATTCCGTTTTAATTATTATTCTATTATCCGACGCTGCAGTACAACCCGACGGCTTTTCGCTTCATCGCGCCGATCGCACGCCTGACGATTCACAGAAAAAGTCAGGTGGCGGCATTTGTTTTATGATCAACGACCGATGGTGTACAGATGTGTCTATCTTATCCAAACACTGTGCACCCAACCTTGAAACTCTCACTGTAAAGTGTCGACCCTTCTACCTTCCACGAGAGTTTTCCTCCATTGTTTTGGTTGGCGTCTACGTCCCTGACAAAGCGCACGCTACTTCTGCCATCAAAGAACTTTCCAAACAGATCACAAACATTGAAAATTCACACCCTGACTGTCACATTATCGTTCTGGGTGATTTCAACCATGCTGACTTGAGAAAACAACAGCCCAAGTTTAAACAACACGTCAAATGTGCAACGAGAGAGAAAGCGACCCTTGACCTATGCTACAGCACAATTAGCGGCGCTTACCGTTCTATACCCCGCCCCCCACTCGGCCGATCTGATCACGTGATGGTGTTCCTTCTTCCCTCCTACCGCCAGAAACTAAAGTCAGGCAAACCACAGGTCCGTACTGTCAAGCGCTGGAATCAAGACTCTATCCAGGAACTACAGGCGTGTTTTGACTGTACGGACTGGCAGGCACTGACCACCTCCTGTGCTGACATCCATGAGCAAGCTGATGTGGTAACTTCCTACATTAGTTTCTGTGAACAAGGCTGCATTCCAACAAAAGAAGTCAGATCTTGGCCAAATGACAAGCCATGGTTCAACAACAGCCTCAAGTCAAGCCTGAGAGCAAAGGAAGAAGCTCATAGAAGCGGCGACAAGATCAGCTACAAAAGGGCCAAATATGAGTTAGAAAAGGCCATCAGACGTGCAAAGTGGGATTATAAGAAAAAGCTAGAGGCCCACTTTCAGTCCAACAACATCAGGGCAGTTTGGCAAGGTCTGCAAACCATCACTGACTACAAGAAGAAAGGACGCCAAGCTGACGCTGACGACAAGCAGCTCCCAGATAAGCTGAACGAGTTCTATGCCAGATTCGACAGACAGAACACCATCCCTGTCACAGTCTCCCCTCCTGATTCTGCTTCCCACCAACCTCCACCTTTCACCATCACAGAGTCGGAGGTGGAGTCTCTCTTCAAGAGGCAAAACAGCAGAAAGGCAGGTGGTCCTGACGGAGTATCAGCCCCCACTCTCAAACACTGCTCCTCCCAACTGGCTCCAGTTTTTACCCAGATTTTCAACTCCTCCCTTCTCTTGTCCACTGCCCCCCGCTGTTTCAAGACCTCCACCATCGTACCTGTTCCCAAGAAACCCCAAATTAGCTCCCTCAATGACTACCGCCCTGTGGCCCTTACCTCGTTGGTGATGAAAGTGCTGGAGCGCCTGGTACTCAAGCACCTCCAGTCCGCTACCAAGGGCAAACTGGACCCGTGCCAGTTTGCTTACCAAGCTAACCGGTCTGTCGACGATGCCGTCGCCCTGGCCCTTCACTTCATCCTCCAGCAGCTAGAAACCCCTAATCGCTACGCCCGCCTCCTCTTCGTAGACTACTCGTCTGCTTTCAACACCATCGTCCCCCAGACCCTGTTCGACAAGCTTCAGCTCTTCAACCTCTCCCCCTCCATCTCTTTCTGGATTCTGAGCTTCCTCCTCAACCGCCCCCAGTCAGTGAAAATAGGCAGCAACATCTCGCAGTTCCTGACCCTGAGCACAGGCGCACCCCAGGGGTGTGTCCTGTCTCCTTTTCTATACTGCCTGTACACCAACGACTGCACCTCCCATCACGAGTCAGTTCAACTCGTAAAGTTTGCCGATGACACCACCGTTGAGGGCATCATATCCAATGGAGATGAGTCAGCCTACAGGCAGGAAGTCGACCTGCTGGTGTCATGGTGCAATTACAACAGTCTCGAGTTGAACGCCTCCAAGACCAAAGAGATGGTGATCGACTTTCGTCGGAACGCCACTCCCATTGACCCCCTCTTCATCAACGGCCAGCCCATCGAGACAGTTGAGTCATTCAAGTTTCTGGGCTCACTCATTTCCTGCGACCTCACCTGGGATCTCAATACCGACTCCATCATCAAGCGAGCACAGCAGAGGATGTACTTTCTCAGGCAGCTGAAAAAATTTGGCCTGAGGAAGGAAATCCTCACCCAGTTCTACCGCTCTGTGGTAGAAAGTGTTCTAACATTTTCCATCTGTGTGTGGTATGGGGGTGCATCCCAACAACAGAAAGAAAAACTAGACCATATTGTCTCCACTGCCAGCAAGATCATTGACACCGATCTCCCCTCTCTGGCCTCCATCTATACCAAACGCCTGATGAGCAGAGCCAGAAAGATAGTGGATGATGCCTCCCACCCCGGATACCACCTCTTCGAGCTGCTTCCTTCTGGCAAAAGGCTCAGAACTATGAAGACCCGTACTTGCCGCTTCAAGAACAGTTTTTTTCCACAAGCAGTGACAAACCTCAACTCCTTGTCTGGCACCCGATGATCCCGGACTATCTCAGTGACTTATGCATAAGAGAGAGAGAGAGAGAGAGAGAGAGAGAGAGAGAGAGAGAGAGAGAGGGAGGGAGGGAGGGAGGGAGAAGTGTGTGAAAGAAAGACAGAAAGAAAGAGAGGAAGAGAGAGACAGAGAGAGAGAGAGAGAGTGAGTAGAGGAAGTGATACTAGAGAGAGAATTTATAGATGTATGTAGAGTGTGTAAGATAAGAGAAGAGAATTGAGAGAGCGAGAGATAACGGAGAAAAGCGCGCACGTGTGTGTGGATGTGTGTGTATTATTCTATATTTGATTTGATCATTCTGTTTCTACTATATTCCATTCAGTATTATTCCTAGTCTTGTATGAGTGTGTCAGCAAGTGGATGGTTGCGCGTAGGTGTGGTTGGCTTTGTTATTGTGTTTTGTATAAATATGTGTGCCAACATCAAAGTGTATTCCTCGTGCTTGTCACCTGGCGAAATAAAGTTCTGTTATCTGTTATCTGTTATCTGTTATTATCTTATGTGAGGAAGAAGAGAACCATAAAATTAGCAAAATGTAAATTGGTGTTGCGTTCCAACTGTTGTGTATTTTACGTCTTCAGTGTTTTTAGTTTATCTCCCTGTCTCAACTTGAGTAATTCTATAAGAAAGGCCTTTTGATGAATGCGTGCATACGTGAAATTGAAACATTAAAAACTGTTTACAAACTAATATCAAGTTTGTAGGAATCTTCTGAGAGTAAAGATAATTATTTTAAAACACGCAAGATGAAGAACACTTTATTACAATTTGGCGAGCCTGCCTGCGTTTCAATTTCATGTATAATTATTATGACAATTTGGCGAGCCTGCCAGGAAACATACTTTTTAAAAGTGAAGTGAATTATTAAAATCAAAATGTTTCTTCAGAATCAAGTGTGTGTGCGTAGATTTCCTAATAATTCATATTGCTTCTCTAAATTCTTATCAATTAACTTTGGGCACGTTTTTGTGCTTTGGCACTTTACATGGCTATGTTTCAATTTGTTGCATGTTGTATTGTAATACAATTAAATGACATGCAAGTTCAGTAATACAATGTTTTTGTTCATTTTCACTTGCTTGTCCGTCTTCTTAACTGTCTGGTCACTGATTTCTTTTTCCTGTCTTATTATATGTCTGGTCACCGATTTCTTTTTCTCGGCAAATATGCCTATTATACAGTTGCACACATACAGGCCTGAGTAGGCTACACAGAAATGCATTATGAAGTTATTTCATAACAAGTTCAGACAAAAGTTATAAATGCACTCGAGCTTTCTCAGTAGAAAAAAAAAACTGTTGCATGTGTAGGCCTATAGCACAAATTAATACACACGTACGCAGTCTGCACTCAATTAATAGGCAGATTCACACTTTCATATAAAGGAGAAAACAAGCACCGTGTTTGTTTTTAATGTCACACTTTTTTGCTGGTCAGTTACTGTGTGATAGGTCAGCATAAAATCATGAATCGAACAGCTTTGGTAATTAATGTGAATTAAAAAAAAAGTATTTACTTGTATAAATAAAACATTTTTGAGTTCGTTTTACTACAAAAGGATAATGTTTAGGGTTCAAAAAAGTCCTGCGGCAAGGTTTGTTTACGTATTGTTAAGCAGAGGATTACGTCCCTTGCATGGAGCATTCAGACTCTCCGCTTGGTGCGCGCCAAACGCATCTGTCATCACTTTTTATATAGCGGTGTGGCGTTATGATCCTTCTTTGTGAAGCTGTACGTTCTTTGGTACAAGTACCGTAAGACCTAGCGAGCGACGAAACTCGACACTTCAGTATAGAGTAACTCAAGAACTTAACGGCGAAGAAACTCGACTTGACAGTTACTTAATTACAAATAACTTAAGGACTCATGAAGCATCAAACTCTGGTACCCCCCTCCCCTCCCACTCAACCTTCCTCCACCACCCCCCCCCCCCACCCCCCAAACTTTCATTATTTTATTTTATTTTATTTTATTTTGGACACTTTATTGTCTCTTTTTATGTTGAAATTCTGGACCGCCTCCCTTAGGGAAGGCGTAGTCGCAGCCTGTGGCGCGCCCAAACCCAACTTACCTAATATTAGTTATGTTTTTAAAATTTTGCTGGGAGAGAAAACCGGAGTACCCGTAGAAAACCCCTGACACGTTGCCCGAAAGTAAATAATATTGGGAGAAACACAACGCCCAGATGCTGGATCGACCCTACACCTGTCAGGCACCATTGGTTTCTAGCCTGTGGACAAGGCAAATTAATCCCGCCGTAGACCACTCCACCACAATGCTCGTTCTCATCGTCGTCCACAACTTTTATTGTCTAAATGTCTTCACATTGCTGGAATCGCTCTTTTCTTCTTCCAACTTCATCATCATCATCATCATCATCATCATCATCATCATCATCATCATCATCATCATCACCATCATCATCAGGAGCATTTTTGTAACAAACATATCGAACAGCGTGTGCATTTGCGTAATGAGTGTGAGTGCGAGTGCGAGAGAGTGGGAAGGGGTGTGCGTGGGGTTATGACTGAATGTCTAAAATCATTTTAAAATAAGTGAACAAACGTCAAATCAAATTACTGAACAGAAAACATCAATCCTGTGTACTGACGTTAACGATAAAGAAAAGAAAAAAACAACAGAAGGAAGGAAGGAATACACCACATGCTACGATACATCATTAACGGTAGTAGCCTAATTCAGAGGAAAGCCTGTCTATGTTCCCTTGGGCCTATGCTCTCCCCAATACATATTCCCCATGGTCTTTTTCTCCGTTTTTGTTATCCCAGGTCTATAATTATGTTTCCCCACATAATTATATCTTTGCCCGATCTGGGTTGACATAGACATAAGAGTGGGAGTAGGGGTGGGGTGGGAGGGGTACACACACCTGGGTAATGACTTGGGAGACCTTCGGGGAACCGAGACCTAAGGGGAAAATGGGGCGCAACTCGTATGCGACTACTATAATATCCTTTCTGATAATCCTATCCTATCCCGTAACTCAAAGGTCGTTGGGGCACCACAGATGATCGTTTAACCGGCGTACTCCACCTTTCTCTGTTCTCAGCAACCTTCATGGCTTCGTTCAGTGTCAAGCCAGTCCATTCTCGAATGTTGTCCTCTGTCACGTGGGGTTTATGGGCTCTGCACAATGGAATTATGGACCCTCACGTTTATTCGGTGGGAACTGCTAGTAAGTCACCCTATGAATTACTTTAATAAATTTATTTGTTTAGCTCGTTCTGTGTTAAGGTTGGGGTACAGAAATAGATAGAACAATGGTAAGAGATTACTGTCACACTAGCTTTCACACGGCTATGAATCATATGTAGTCCAGCCACTTGATAACAGTTAAAATCACACATTTATTTCTTCTACTCTATACAAGATTCTCTAAGTACTAATCTAACTTAAAAAGTCTCAGTCACTGCTAATAGTTCGATCGCTGATAGTCTAGGCAGCTGTTATATCTTCCTCGGGCACTTGCTATAATATTTCATGTAGATTTGGACTACTGTGGTCCGTTTTACAGTTTCTGAAGAGTTGGACTACTGTGGTCCTGTTATGATCAGTTTAAGTGCACCTTCGGCGATTACACTTAACTTTCTGATGGTGCGGTCGAAGTCCTTCTGTGAGGTAGCTTCTGGTACACCTTTGTAGTTGTGTAGTTGGGTTCCCTTGCCACGCTGTGGGGTCTGACAGGGTGTCTTTCAAGGCAGCTCTTTCCGACTTGTGCGGTAGAGTCTCCTCAACCAACTAGTCGTTTCTGTGGAGTGGGGTGCACAGGATAGCTCGGGATAGCTCGGGATAGCTCGCCTGCTCGTCTGTAATATAAGAGACGAAATTCTGCACAACCCTGAATAATCGGTTTGTGCAGAGCGTCTCACTGAAAGCCAAGTAGCCCTCAGTGATAGCTCCACATCTCTATACATAAGCGACGAACATTCTGCTACTTCCGGGTTCCACTGGAATCTCACTCTAAATTCCTATACATACATAAATATAAATCGTGTCTAACTATACACATACAGAATTAATAATATTATAAACATTCAGTGGTACAGCCACTGGTCTGCAAACATACATATAAGTTAAACAACAGTGGTTCCGTACGGGATACAACATGGCGGCGCAACCGGTCGTGTTTCGCCTCGTGGTAGGCTCTTCCACGTGGTCCCGCAAATTCGGATTAACAATTCACATTTAGGCATAGCAAATTCCACAAACATAATTTCAACAATAATATAAATATATCACGATGAAACAGAAGGGTGTTCATTTACCTGTTTGACAAGTTCAGGCCCGTGTTGACTGAATAGAATTCTGAGATTCTAAGGTCCTGCTTCCTGGTCTATGAGTGTAGAGATTTCTCTAGCTGTGGAGATGTTGACTCTACCTCGTCTCACACACGACTGATTCAAACTGTGCTAAGATCTGACACAGGCAGAACTGCTCTACCCACTGAGCCTGCGCTGATTGGTTAAAACGGTCCGATTCAAAGCTCAAGTGCTGACTCACTGCGGAGCGTGGGTCGGGCTCGCGGTGTGTGGCTTGCTGTGTAATTTACTTGCTGCTGTGTACTATACTAACTCTCTACTGTTACAATTACTTACACATGGCTAAATAGTCAACGGGCAGAGTTAAAACTAGCCAATTCGTGACAGGCTCCCTCAACTGAAAAAAAGGCGATGACTACTGGATTCGACCTTTTTCTACTACAGAGCCTAGTTTAACACTGCACTATCCTAGGGTCCTATTTACAAACTAGTTAAGTTGCTCTACCTGAGCTGCAATGCTGTGCCAGGTAGCTATGGACACTAGTGACAGGGTTTTTATTGGGCGGGGACGAATTCTGGTGCTGTGGCCCTTAGTTGTGTTGGGTGGGCGACAGCTGCTGTGTCCTCCACGAGATGGCGACTGAGGTAGTCGGCTCCGTGGTTTTCCTTGCCGGGGATGTACTCGATCTGGAATGAGTACGCCTGAAGGGTGAGTGCCCATCGCATCAGTCGAGAGTTCAAAGACTTGGAAGCTGCCAGGAACGATAGTGGTTGATGGTCCACCTGAACTGTGAAGTGGGTCCCATACAGGTAGAGTTGGAATTTCTGTATGGCCCAGACTAGTCCAAGACATTCTTTCTCCGACGTGGCGTAGTGGGTCTCGGCGGGTCTCAATTTTCTGCTGGCGTAGGCGACAGGGAATAGCGTCTCTGCATTCTTGGGGTCGCGCTGTAGCAGTACTGCTCCGAGGCCTAAGTCGCTTGCGTCGGTACGAAGAACGAATGGCTGAGTCAAATCGGGTAGGTGGAGTACTGGCGCCGATGTCATTCTGTCCTTGAGTGTTTGGAATGCTGTCTCGCATTCGGCTGTCCATACTACTTTGTCCGGGGCGATTTTCCGGGTTCCATTTGTCAGTGGCACGGCGATGCTGTTGTAGTTGGGGATGAATTTCTGGTAGAAGCCGCAGAGTCCTAGAAACAACTGCACTTCCTTCTTGGTCTTGGGCCTAGGAGCGTCGAGTAGGCGTTTCACGGTCTTTTCTACCGGTCGCAGGCTTCCTTGACTGATAGTGTGTCCCAGAAATTCTAGCTCTGTGAATCCGATCTGACATTTGGTGGGTCTTGCCGTCAATCCTGTGTCTCTGAGGCGTGCGAGTAGTTGCTGTAGGAGCGTGACATGTTCCTCCCACGTAGGTGTTGCGATGAGGATGTCGTCCATAAACGAATGTAGGTGCTCGCTGCTCAGGGGTGCCAGGAGTTTTCGCATCATGGCGCTGAAGATGCTGGGTGCGTTGTGGAGTCCGAATGGAAGTACGTTGAATTCGAAGTGTCCTTCCATAGTGCTAAACGCTAGGTACTTTCGGACTTGCGGTTGCACTGGTATCTGGTAGTATCCTTTGCTGAGGTCGATGCGTGAGAAGTACTTAGCTCGCTGTAGCTTGGCAAATAGGTCGGTCTGGTCCGGGAGTGGCTCTGGCTGGAACTGCGTTACGGCATTCAGGAGTCTGAAGTCGATGCACAGTCGATGCTCTCCGTTGGGTTTTCGCAACAATACCGTGCCTGCGCTGTAGGGTGAGGTAGACTCTGAGATGATTCCGGCTGCCAGTAAGGTGTCTATCTCTTCCTTGATGGCTCGCTGCTGCGACAGTGGCATCGGGTAGAGCTTCTGGCGGACGGGTGTTGGGTCGGTCACCGTTAGGGTTACTTCAACGAGGTCTGTCCTCCCTGGTCGGTCTGTGAGCACAGTCTGATGTTGTCGAATGACCTGTCGTACTTGCTGTTGCTGTTTAGCGGCTAGGTCTCCGTTGAGTATCACGTCTTTGTAGGTTTCTTTGGAGTGCAGGGGATACTCTACTGCATTGGTCTCCATGCTTTCTCCTTCTTCCGCGATGGCGATGGCTAACAAGTTGTGAGTGCTGGGAGTCGCTGGTCGGTCCGTGTATTTCTTGAGGAGATTGATGTGGTGGTATCGGGCTCTCCCGTTCACCTCTACTTGGTAGACTGTCTTGGATTTCTTGGCAGTCACCCGGTACGGTCCTCTCCAAGCGATGTCCAGCTTGTTGGTTCCACTTGGAAGTAAGAGTAGCACTTGATCGCCGACTTGCAGTTCTCTGTCCTTCGCGTGGCGGTTGTAGTACTTCGCCTGACGGGCTCTTGCCTTCTTCAGTGCTTCACCAGCTTTCTTCCACGTTGCTTTGAGGGTTTCCTGCAGGTCTGCGACGTACTTGGTGGCACCTCTTGGTGTGTCGTCTATCTTGGCTTCCGTCCAACTTCTGCGTAGGGCTTCTAGTGGTCCTGCGAGAGGTCTGCCGAATAGCAATGTTGACGGGGTGTAGCCTGTGGCTGCATGGGGCGTTTCTCGGTATGCGAACAGTGCCGCATTCACGTAGGTGTCCCACGCTTCTGGATTGTCGTCGGCGACTTTCCTGAGGATGGTGAGAAGGGTTCCATTCAGTCTTTCTACTTGTCCGTTGCTGGCGGGGTGGTATGGTGGTGTGCGAATGTGATGAACTTGTATCAACTCGAACACGTCTTGCATCAGGCGGCCGGTGAACTGAGATCCGTTGTCCGTTCTAATGCTGTCCGGGAATCCGACTCTGGTAAAGATGGCGATGAGTGCATCTGCAATCTTCTTGGTGTCGATCGCTGGCAACGGGACTGCTTCGCACCACATCGTACATGCGTCGACGAGTGTGAGTAGAAATCTGTTCCGCTTCTTGGTCATGGGCAGTGGTCCTACTATGTCTACTGAGACTTGCTGGAATGGCCCGCCGACTACTACCGATGGTCCTAAGGTAACTGGTACGGTGTGATGTCGCGGGGAATATCGTTGACATTGGTGGCAAGATTTCACGTAGCGCTTGACATCCTCCGTGATTCCTGGCCAATAGTAGTGTGCGCTGATTCTCTGCACTGTGGCTCCAATTCCCATGTGTCCGCTGAGTGGCATGCTGTGGCCTAATTCTAGTACTTGGGCTCGAAGGGTGGCTGGTAGTACTAGTTGGGTGTGATCTCCATTTCCTTGTCGATGTAGAACTCCCTCTTTCATGTAGAAGTCTCCCTTGTGCGGGGGTGTGTGCGCCTTGGGTAGCTTCTGGAAGCACTTCGCTATCGAGGTGTCTTCTTTCTGTGCTGTTTTGATCTCTTCGAGTCCTGGATTCGGAGCGAACTCGGGCTGGGGTGGTTGGGTTTTAGCTTGGGCCCTGGTTTGCACTGCAGCTATCTCTACAGTTTTGGGGGGCGTGCCTAAGAACACATACCTACAACCTAGCACTAGATCATACAGGGGTTTCTGTAAAACAGCTGCTTGGATTCGTCCTGTGACGTACCTACTCTCTACTTCGATCCAAGCTATTGGGCAAGTAGTCGTCGGTTTCGTCAAGTCTGCTCCTTGTAAGTCGACTGTCTTGTCTGTCAAGTCCGCGCGCGATACAAGAGATTCGCTAACTATCGCGTCGTATGATAGACCTGTGTCATACAGACAGTTCGCTTCTTTTCCGTTGACCTTGACCGTGTCTGTCACCGATGGGTGATCTCCGATTGTGTGTGGCTTGTTACCGCTACTTTGAGTTAGAACTCTGTGCGCTGGCCGGCTTTCGCGCTCTTCCCTACGTTGTGCGGCCAACTTGAAACATTCTGCGGTGGAGTGATTGTTTCTGTTGCAGAACGAACAATACCGTCTCTGTTCTGCGGGACCTCTTTTCCCGAATTCCGCGTTGGGTCCTTTATTTTGCCCAGGTCTGGGGTTATTCGGCTTATTCGCGGTGCGCTCTTCCCGGTTAGGGCTTCGTTTCTGTGCCTCTTTCCCGTTAGGCTTTAGGTATCGCCTGAAGCTCTTGGCTTCTCCGTGTGCGGCCACGTACCTATCTGCGACCTTGACCAGATCTTCTAGTCTTTCCGCGCCCTGCTCTACTGAGAATGTTCTCAGCTCGGGGGTCATGGTTTCCCGAAGCTGTTCCCATACTAACAGTTCTGTCAGTCCATCATACGTCTTAGCCGTGGCTGACTGGCTAATCCACTTATCCAGCGTTGTGGACAACCGATCCGCGAACTGCGCATAGCTCTCTCCTTTCACTCTCCGATTGGTGCGGAACTTTTGCCGGTAGCATTCTCCTGTTAGTTCGAATCTCGTTAGGAGTGCCTCTTTTACCTTGTGATAGTCAGTCACTCTGTCAGTCGGTAGCTTACTGTAGATGTCATAAGCCTTTCCTCTAAGCCCTTGACTAAGCTTAAAAGACCAATGAGTGGGATCTAGTTTGTACTCTGTTGCTAGACGCTCAAACCTAGTCAGATAGAGATCTAGACCTTCTTCTCTCTCATTGAATGTTCCCAGTGGAAATGACATTCCTTGTACGGGGTTGGATGCTACCTCTAGCTGATCTGAGTGGGAAGGGGTTGAGGAAGAACTTGAAGCTCCTGATCCCAATCTTCTTAGCTCTAACTCATGCTGTCTTTCTTTTTCCTTTTCTTCCCTCTCTTTTTCTTTTTCTGCCCTTTCTTTTTCTTTTTCTGCCCGCTCATACTCCCATCTCCTAACTTCTGCTTCTCTCTCTGCTGCTAATGCTGCCTTTTTCTGTTCTCCTTCTAATTCTAATTTCTTCCGTTCTCTTGCTGCTTCTAACTCTGCTTTCTTTTGCTCTGCTTCTAATGCTAGCTTCTTCTGCTCTGCTTCTAATGCTAGCTTCTTCTGCTCTGCTTCTAGTTCTGCTTTTTTCTGTTCTCTCTCTGCAGCTCTCTCTGCCGCTTCGAGTTTCTTCGCCTCTCTCTCTGCTGCTCTCTCTGCCTTAGCCTCCTGTTTCTCTACCTCTGCATTGATATACGCAATTAGGTCTCCCCCTGCTAAGTGTAAAGCTTCCCCTAATTCCTTGAAGCGCAATCTCAAGGCCACTGGGTCCGACATTGCCAAACGTGTCTATGAACACCCTCTGAATCAAGTGGAATACCAAAACACTAGCAAGATTGCAAGTCAATAAAAACAATGCAAAGACCATACAATTCGGAATCAATAATAGAATAAAACAAGAGTCAAATGGCATACAACAGTTATTTAAGCAAAACCTGCAAAAGAACAATGCAACATACAGGCACAAAAATATTTGAAGCAAAAAAGTTTTTAACTAAAGAATAGTGCACCCAACTGATCAGTCCTTGTTACCACTATTCTAAGTTATTCTACTACTCCTACTGTTATCTAATTTTATTGTACTTAGATCCGGTTATACCCAATTCCTATTATACACAGATCCTAGCTAGGCTCGCCAATTAAAGTGTCACGTGGGGTTTATGGGCTCTGCACAATGGAATTATGGACCCTCACGTTTATTCGCTGGGAACTGCTAGTAAGTCACCCTATGAATTACTTTAATAAATTTATTTGTTTAGCTCGTTCTGTGTTAAGGTTGGGGTACAGAAATAGATAGAACAATGGTAAGAGATTACTGTCACACTAGCTTTCACACGGCTATGAATCATATGTAGTCCAGCCACTTGATAACAGTTAAAATCACACATTTATTTCTTCTACTCTATACAAGATTCTCTAAGTACTAATCTAACTTAAAAAGTCTCAGTCACTGCTAATAGTTCGATCGCTGATAGTCTAGGCAGCTGTTATATCTTCCTCGGGCACTTGCTATAATATTTCATGTAGATTTGGACTACTGTGGTCCGTTTTACAGTTTCTGAAGAGTTGGACTACTGTGGTCCTGTTATGATCAGTTTAAGTGCACCTTCGGCGATTACACTTAACTTTCTGATGGTGCGGTCGAAGTCCTTCTGTGAGGTAGCTTCTGGTACACCTTTGTAGTTGTGTAGTTGGGTTCCCTTGCCACGCTGTGGGGTCTGACAGGGTGTCTTTCAAGGCAGCTCTTTCCGACTTGTGCGGTAGAGTCTCCTCAACCAACTAGTCGTTTCTGTGGAGTGGGGTGCACAGGATAGCTCGGGATAGCTCGGGATAGCTCGCCTGCTCGTCTGTAATATAAGAGACGAAATTCTGCACAACCCTGAATAATCGGTTTGTGCAGAGCGTCTCACTGAAAGCCAAGTAGCCCTCAGTGATAGCTCCACATCTCTATACATAAGCGACGAACATTCTGCTACTTCCGGGTTCCACTGGAATCTCACTCTAAATTCCTATACATACATAAATATAAATCGTGTCTAACTATACACATACAGAATTAATAATATTATAAACATTCAGTGGTACAGCCACTGGTCTGCAAACATACATATAAGTTAAACAACAGTGGTTCCGTACGGGATACAACATGGCGGCGCAACCGGTCGTGTTTCGCCTCGTGGTAGGCTCTTCCACGTGGTCCCGCAAATTCGGATTAACAATTCACATTTAGGCATAGCAAATTCCACAAACATAATTTCAACAATAATATAAATATATCACGATGAAACAGAAGGGTGTTCATTTACCTGTTTGACAAGTTCAGGCCCGTGTTGACTGAATAGAATTCTGAGATTCTAAGGTCCTGCTTCCTGGTCTATGAGTGTAGAGATTTCTCTAGCTGTGGAGATGTTGACTCTACCTCGTCTCACACACGACTGATTCAAACTGTGCTAAGATCTGACACAGGCAGAACTGCTCTACCCACTGAGCCTGCGCTGATTGGTTAAAACGGTCCGATTCAAAGCTCAAGTGCTGACTCACTGCGGAGCGTGGGTCGGGCTCGCGGTGTGTGGCTTGCTGTGTAATTTACTTGCTGCTGTGTACTATACTAACTCTCTACTGTTACAATTACTTACACATGGCTAAATAGTCAACGGGCAGAGTTAAAACTAGCCAATTCGTGACATCCTCCCACCTCTTTTTCTGTCTCCCTCTTCTTCTGTCTCATTGCACCGTGCCTTGCAGGATGGTCTTTGCAAGGCCTGATGCTCTGGTGTCGTGGCCATTCCATCGGAGTTTCCGTTTCTTCACCACTGTGAGTATGTCATCATGTTGTCCAATGGCTTGTGTGATGGTCTGTCGGACTTCGTTGTTGGTTATGTGCTGGGTATAGGAAATGACCAGAAGTCTTATATAGCACCTCATCCCCATGCTTTGTATTTTTCGTTGTAGATCTGCTGTGAGGGTCCATGTTTCGCAAGCCAAGCGTATAGGAAGATAGAGATTACAAGGGAACGCAGCAGCCTTACCTTAGAATGTAGACTGATGGTCCTGTCTTTTCAAATGGGCTTCAACCTTGTCAGGGCAGCAGTTGTTTGTGCGATCCTGGAGAGGACTTCCTGTCGGGACCCATTGTTTGATACTATCTGATAATATCTTTTTATTTTATTTTAAACTAATGCCACCATAATTTCATTGTGCCTATAACAAAATGTTATTTTCAAAGGAGATGGACCCAAGCCTCCTATTTAATGTGCATGGGGACAGTAAAGTATTCTGTATTCTGGGCTGCAGACCGGAGGAACAAAGACCTGAACCGTCTTGAGGATACATAAACCTGGACCCAAAATTAAGGGAACATAGATCTGAAAAGATACCAGGCTAACCCCATATATTTTACCTGTACATATATAAATACAGATAGGAAGGGTATGCCAAGGTAATTGTGATACTAGATGAAGGTGAACGGTTACGGGAGTTTGCCAAAGTGCAGAAATACTTGGGTAGCGATGAAATTTTGAAACAGCGCCATAATATAGGAGATACGAGTAAAGAATAGCAGTAGCACTTTGCAAAGGTGGGTGAACAGTAACATTACTGACCTTTGTTGTTCCTTCTATTCGAATATTGTGTCTGGGTTTTTAAAGCTATGCAAGGTTACCTATAAATAGACTAGTCTAGCACTGTAGGCCCATTGTCCATTTTGTTTGCCTTTTTTCTTAGATCAAAGTTATTATAGTCTTGACTACATCTATTTTTTTAAATTTACCTTATTGTCCCTTTTTCATAGGGAAATTCTGGGCCGCCTCCCCTGGGGAAAGCGTAGCCGCAGCCTGTGGCGCGCCCAAACCTAACCTACCTAGCATTAGTTGTGATTTTTGAAATTTTGCTGGGGGAGCAAACCGGAGTACCCGAAGAAAACCCCCGAGACGTTGCCCGAGTTGAAAGTAAATAATATTCGGAGAAACATAACGCCCAGATGCTGGATCGAACCCACACCTGTCAGGCGCCATTGGTTTCTGGCCTATGGACAAGGCAAGTTAGTCCCGCCTTAGCCCACTTGGCCACAACGCTCGCTGTCGCCTCTCAAAAACATTGCTACACTCTCAGCTACCAATTGTAGTTACATCAAACTTTGGATCGCTCTTGCTTGTCTTAGATATTATTAAAGCTGTTACACTCGATGTTGTTTTTTTATCAGTTCATTCAGCCCCGATGCTTGAAACCTGATAAAATGTAACTCAGGTTCGTTTATCCACGCAGCCTGCTCACTCAGCAACAAGGCAAAGTCTTCATATGTAGTTTTCCACTTTTATTCAGCATACATCAACACTGCATACAATCGCTTTTTCCACTCTCAACTTTTTACTTTCAACTCTCTCTTATTTTGAAACAGATTCAGATTCAGATTTTTATTTAAAGTCTTTTCATTTATAAAATGATATTAGACTTTCACAAACATACATATGCATAGACATACACACAAACACACATGCATAAACATAAACACATATTTATGTACTTAATCAAAAAATGTTTTTTATGTCAGTATGTAAGATAATGTAAGCAATTTTTTCAATAAGAGTATGATTATATAAAATATCTGTCATACTATCGGTTTCATTGATCAAGACATTATTTGCCTTGAATAATGGTAATAATGTTGTACATTCAAATAATAAATGTTGTACAGACATTGGTTGCTGACATATACAATGAATATCAGGAATGTATTTTGTGCTCCATGAATTCAAACGCATTTTATATATGATTTTTGAAATATTTCTACTACATGATAAAATGTTATGCTTGTTTACTGTTTTGTGAAAATGTCTTTCTACTAATGAAATCAATTCATGCCTAGATAATGTAATATTACAATTTGATATCAAATTTGTATTTTTAGCTCCAATTTTGGCAAGTTTGTCCGACTGCTCATTCCAGTACAAGCCAGAATGAGACGGAACCCAACAAAAATCAACATTTGTACCTCTGCTAATAATTTGATGTATTATATGCTTAATTTCAAATATTAGATCTGGTCTAGTAGTATATTCCCAGTTTTGAATTGATTGTAAAACTGATTTTGAATCGACACAAATGAGCAAGTTAACTATATCCAGGGATGTTTCAAGAATATATTGTAATGCTCTTAATATGGCATATAATTCACAGGAAAATATAGAAAATCCTTTTCCAATATAGAACGAATTTTCTACTTTCAAAGCTGGTATAACAAACCCTGCACCACTATTAGATGATTCCAGTACAGATCCATCTGTAAATATTTTTAGGTGATTGGGATAATATTGTTCTAAGTGTTCTTTCACTTCACTTATAAGAACATTATTGTTTTCCCCTTTAGTAATATTAGAATATTCTATATCAAAGTTAGCAGATAAATGTTCCCAATATGGTATTTGAGGTATTAAGGGTTGAATCGGAATATTCGAAATATCAATGTTACATGCAGTCATTGTTGTGTTTACAAAATTCTTAATTGGCTTGAGGTAAGGAATTTTTTCAGAGCGTTTAGGATATTCTTTAGAGTCAATGCAGATATCATCTGATACTGAATTGTTTACTGATAAACTTCGAATTACATATTTGGAGATTGATAATTGTCTCTGTTCATTTAATGATAAGATTCCTGCTTCTTTATAGCTTTTAATTGTATTTGTACTAACTGGAACTCCAAGTGCCAATTTTATTGCTCTACAATCTAAACTTTGAAGTTTCTTAATGTATGTCGTGGAAGCAGCAAAATAAACTTCTTGTCCATATGTCAATATCGATCTTACCAGTGAAAGAGCTAAATGAAGTAAAGTTTTCGAATTATTTCCCCAAGGTTGAGAACTTATTATTTTTAACAAATTTATTCGTTTTCTTGCTTTTGTAATTAGGTATTCTATATGACTTCTCCAGTTTAGTTTTGAAGTCAGATATACTCCTAAGAATTTAATATGTTGTGTATATTTCAATGCAGTTCCTTCCAATTCTAATTTTGGTAAATACTTAGGATTCTGACCATTGTTAAACAACATCAAGTAAGTTTTGTCCTTTGATAATTCCAATCCATTTTCTTTCATGTACTTACAAAGTAAATTTAATTCATTTTGATATAACTTTTGAATATAATTTATAGTTCTTTTGTTTGTATGTTTCCTCAGTGATGTATTAATCCATATTGCAATATCATCTGCATATTGTACAATATTAGTTTGTTTTGTTAAAGCTTTTGGAAGATCAAATATTAAAATATTGAATAATATAGGAGCTATAATTGAGCCTTGCGGAATCCCTATGTCGACTTTCTTAAATTCTGAGTATGTTTTACCTATCCTGGTGCATATAAATCTTTCGGACAAAAAGTTTTTTATATATTGGAACATGTATCCAGAGATACCAATTTGTTTTAATTTTAGTAATAAGCGAGAGGTCCATACTGTATCGTAAGCCTTTTTAACATCAAAAAAAGTTGCTAAAATACTCTTTCTTCTCGCAAATTGTTTTTTAATTTGATTTGTTAATTTAACAAGATGGTCACTTGTATTTCTACCCTTTCTAAACCCGGCTTGATTTACGGGAATAATGTCATTCTTTTCACAATAATGAAACAGACGTTTATTTATTATTTTTTCCATTACTTTACCAACATGAGTTGTAAGCGAAATCGGTCTATAACTATTTACACAGGATCTCGGTTTGCCTTCTTTTAAAATAGGTACTACTACTGACTTTGTCCAGAGAGAAGGAAAAGTTTCATTTCGCCAAACTTTTTGGTAAAATGAAAGTAATATCATTTTCCACATTAAAGGCAAATGGACCAGCATTTGATAGGATATACCGTCAGCGCCAACTGCAGTTTTATTGTTAGCAAAAGATTGCAACGTATGTAATAATTCATTTAGTGTTATATCAGCATTGACAAAGAGACTATTGTTAGGTAAAGGGTCTTTATATTCTTCTTTGAGTTCTTCCAATTTTCTATAATTAGTAAGTGTTGTGTCCAAAGAGGAAGTTAAACTATTCTTGGCAAAAACATCAAGAAATGCATCTGCCTTTTCTTGTTCATTTGGGAATATGTTATTGTTTAATTTAATCGGATACTGAGGTAAAGTATACCCGATTTTCATTTCTTTTATCTTTTTCCACACCTTATATAAGTCTTTTGATTCTGTTACTTCTTTTTCGCAGAATAAATTCCAATAAGTTCTTTTTGCCTGAGCTATTACTTTATTACACTGTAATTTGGCTTTTTTCATAGCAATAAAATTATCATCATTTTTATTTCTTAACCATGTTTTAAAATGCTCTTTTTTATGTGCAACTGCTTCAGCACATTCATTAGTCCACCAGCTATTTCCTTTATGAGTTCCGATTTTACGTGATTTACATTTGGGAATTGCTGCTTCAGCTGCTGTTAAAATTGCTGTTGAAAAGTTGGCATAAAATATATCTATATCGTCATTCTCTATGTTAGTGGTGTCACACGCGTTAAGACCATTTTGAAAAGTTTCCCAATTAGCACGTGTATATTGGAATTTTGGGATTACATCTTCAGAATTATTATTAGACTCATTAACAATAGCTGTGTCATTTAAAGCTATTACTATAGGTAAATGGTCACTGCCTAATGAATCTTCCTCTGTAAACCACGTGCTGTTTATAGCTAACTCAGGACTGGCTAATGAAAGATCAATTGCTGAAGGTTTATGCATAATAAAATCTGGAATTCTGGTTATACTTCCATTATTTAATAATACTAAAGAAGAATTTAGTATATTATCAACTATTCGGTTATTACTTACAGTATCAGATTCATTATTCCAAAGTGGAGATTGAGAATTAAAATCTCCAAGAATTACCCATTTATTTCTTGTCCAATCTACATTTTTTATCCAGTCAGAATTATCTTCCTTAGGTCCATTTGGAAAATAAACAGACATTACATTAAGAGTTACCTGATTATTAATTTTAACTGCTGCACTTGTGGAATAAACATCTTCAGCATCAGATGAAATTGGCGAAGGATATATAATATTATATTGTAAGTCAGATCTGATGTAGAGGGCCGTCTGTACTTTCTTGTTTATTTTTCCACAAGTATAAAGTGGTGGGTAGTAGTAAGATGTTAGAATAGGTAACTTGTATGCATCAACATTTAATGATTGCAATGCTAATATACTGTAAGTATTTTTGGATATATAATGTTCAAGTTGTAAGAAATTTGCACAAATTGACCTGCAGTTCCACTGTAATATTCTTACATTATCTTTCATACTTCCTTATAATTTAAAATGTAACAATTTATTTGTTATGTGAATTAACAGGTGAACTATAACTATAAACCTCACTTGAACTCAATCAAAATCACCTAAGTGAAATTTCAGTTATATAAATTAATGTAATGCTAAGAGGAAAAATTGTGCCGCTTTACAGATTAAAATTATATTGTCTTATTTGAAGATCAGCACATTTTAGGCTGCATAAAGCGAGATCGCACATAATAAACATTATTTACCATATTGTATTGTTATGGAATGCAGAGGAAAGCCTAGACCATCACGCCTAGTACATATAGAACCATGTTGAATCCAAAAATGGCTTGCACGCAATGAATATGAACATTCACATGAATCGGACACCCCGATCCAGGACTACAGGAGCTAGCCTCGAATAGCGAGTGTCCCAACGAAATCGCCCCCAGCGCCTCCTGAAAAACAAAGTCCAACCGTACCCCATGACAAGGCACTTGTATAGTTTAGAAGGGAAGCAAGTGAAATAAGATAGGAGCGAGCTCATGCCAAAGCGTCAAGTTCAAGACCAGATCACCGAGAGACACTAAAGGCGATTCCGCGCGGAGACACCCACCGCACAAAACCAACTACCGCAACCCAAAGCCGGAGCACCCGAGTCACGCAACCCACCCTTATTAACATCTACAAGTATACAGTGAGGTCAGTGTATGCACAAAAGACCCGACCTAGGTACACAGCAAGAGACGAATACACGATCTAGAGCTCCCTTATCCATATCACAGCCAAGTCACTAGTATACAATGTACACCCTCTCCCACATCCAACAGTTATTGAGCATCCACTCTTACAACATGATGTTATAAATCATCCTCATCAGTATGTGTTAGTTCGCCAAGTTAGTTTTGTACATGTGATTCATCTATAGGTATAATTTGTTAATACCAGCAATTGTTTGCTTGGGAAGAGATCTCCTGCCCTCGCCAGTCTACCCATTTATGTGACTGAAAGGTACGAAGGCGACCAGGGTGCCTTGGCTGTTGCCAGAGAACCGATCTGACATGCTGTCCTAGGTTCCTGGCAAGGACAGCTGATCCCTTTCTGTTCGGGTGTAAGCCATCTATTTGTCTCATAGAACTGTTAAACATATTCTCATGAGCTACAATCGTAATTCTGTGATCTTTTAGTGACAAGATTTCTGAAAAGATGTGTGCGTTAAAAAGATCTCGTCTTGCCAGTAGTTCAGGATCACTGACAGGTGCAATTCTGCTAATCACAACATGGGTTTTAGGATGGTGATTGCGGATGTGTTTTACAGCTTTGATCAAAGGAGCAGTTATTGCTGACATTGATTTTGTTGTGTTGCGAATATCATTCACTCCGCAGTGAAGAATCACGACGTCCGCGACCGAATCATTGTCAGTTTCTGATACAACTGTCCGGAGCAGATGTTCCCCAGAAGGCGTTTTGATTTTCTTTATCTGGGATCCAGTGGTGTGGCCGAGTTTACGTGGGATGACTCCGCTAAGGACAGAATCATGGTAAACCTGGACAATAGGAGCTCCATTTTGGAAAGTGACATCATTGTTTTTCCGTGATGTCATCTTCTCTGGTATGTCTACGTCACGCTGTTCTTTTCCATTTCTTTGGTCCTGTTTCTGCGTCCTGCCCTGTTCGTCTCGCCTGGAAACATCAATCCGAAGCTCGGTGTCTTTTTCAGGAGCTTTGGACACGCCAGAAACACTAGGTCGCCGAGAACGAGTATCGGTCTGTTTCACCGCGCCCGCGTATGAGAGAACCGGTAGGCCTTTCGTCTCCCGAGCTCGCTGCACCTGGGTTTCCCTCATGTTAACGCCCGACTGCTCTTTCATAGATGTTTCCAGTGCACACAATCGCTCGGACAGCGAGACGATCATCGATTTTAGATCATTGATAGACGCTGGTATATCAATCATTTCGGTTTGAGTTTGTGCGTCTTTGGACTGTTTGGTCACAAGTGCTGTGCTCACGCTCTTGCTTTCCTCTTGGGTTGTCCTCTGTCCATCCCCACTTTCTTCTCCTTTGTCTTGCATCCTCGTTTTTCCCATAGTGGATCCTGATCTTGTCATCATTGTTCTTCTGGCTTTTGTCATGTTTCTATCTGTTCAGCAGCAAATTTCTCCTCCGCAAAAAACAGTTAGGAACTTACGGCCGCCATGTTGGCGTAGGAATCTATTTTAGTTAGTTAGTTTTATAGATTAACGTCCCCGGACACATAAGCGTATAGGGGACGCGTGAAACACCACTTTTATTTTGTATGTATGTATGTGTATCAGTTTATAGTCCCCTCTCTTCCCGATAAGGATTTTCAGAGAGGAGACTCTAGGTTGGGAGTACCAGGCTGCAGTGCGGCACTTATATAGTCTCTACATACTCCAGAACAAACGAGAATACCCCTGCATAAAACACCACAACCAATCAGAATTAATTTCATCATCACTGTCTCACGTCATACAACCCTATTTGGAATGGAAGCTTCCATGGTTACCACTAGAACTATCCATACGCTTCGATCGATAGTAAACAATTGACTCGAGAAAATTCTCAAATAATATCGAGCAACTAAAATTATCAACGTTATACAAAGCTTCTTCTAATAACAACGCAAAATCAAATCAAAGGTAAATACACTCCATTACTGCATGCGTTGCAAAATAAAACGAACAGATCTATCGCGCGCGTCACACACGCAAGCCTAATATCGCACGCGCTTCACACATAATATCGTGCGCATTTCAAACGCACCATCATGCGCGTCTCAACGTAACAAAAGCATTATTTAGGAATTCTGTCCTCGGAACCAGTTTCAACCAGACATCTAAGACTAAATACCTTCCTCACTATGAACTTTATCAGTACTCACAAAAAAAAAAAAAGTAATACAGTACCTTTAACGCTTATCTCGACAAACAGAGCTATACACAATTTTTTTTTAATCCATATAGGCCCAAGGCCCAATGTTTTGAAGATGTGTTTATCATTTTCTAAAATTACACAAAGATGCGTGCTTAGTTTACATAGGGCAAACTAGATTTTGAATACACAGTCAATTATTAGTCATTGAAAAACTTTTTGCAAGCTACCACACATAGCAATGGTGAAGGTAAAATTCACAATCCTTCTTGTGGTGTTTTTGATTCTAGGAAAACGCGGACTCAAAACCACGGAGGCCTTATCCAAATGGGTGGACGGAGAGAGGATCCGACGGTCAGACGATACCAACCCCGAACAGATCGTGATTGATCAGCTCACCCAAAAGGTCAATCAACTGACCGCTGATGTTGCTGCTCTGAAGAACCAATTCCGTAAGTGTTCCTGCTGCTGCTACGGTTGTTGTTGTTGTTGTTGTTGTTGCTGCTCTTCTTTTTCTTCTTCTTTTTCAGTAATACATGGCAGTCGTATGTGTCATCAATAGATACAAAGAAAGGCAGAAAAAGAGGTCGTAGTAATAATAGTTCAACGCGAATATAAATCAATTTAATTGTGTCCAGCGTTACCTAGTATTGCTAGAGCTCCGAAATGTCGTTCGTAAGTTTAATCCACGGTCTCTATTCTACCTGTATAACAATGGTCAAGAGTACTATTAGCTTCCTTTGCTCGGTGGTTATTACGAAAGTGTCTATCAGATTATACAATCACAACACTTTGTATTTAAGCTGTAATGCACTTTAGGGAGGCCCCTAAATAAGTGTTGCTTTGACTTGTGTAGCCCCATGGATCAATTTGTCCCAAAGCGCTTAGAGTTCGAATGGAGCAAAAGCGCTATACAAAATGACAAAAAAAATACGTATTAATAATAATAATAATAATAATAATAATAATAAGTAGTAGTAGTAGTAGTAATAGTAGTAGTAGCAGTAGCAGTAGTTGTAGTTGTAGTAAGTGGGCGTCTAGGGCCGCCCGCTGCCGTGATTTGACAAAACCGAGTAAGTCCACCTAAGGTCGAAAATGAGTTTTTTGCGCCATCAAACTTGCAAGAGAATGACGCATCTTACCTGTAAAAATCAAATCCGAACTATGTTTAGATTTGGAGATATCATAGAGTAAGTCCTTGTTAAAAAACCATTTAAGTGGGGGAATAAACTAACAAAACCAAGCAAGTCCACTGCGATTTTGTTTCGGCGATCCTCTGGCTGATGCTCGAGTTGGCATGATGACGTCATCTTCTATAATAAACTGACAAAAAAAAAGTAAGTCCTCCCGACCAATGAGAAAGTGCCTTACGATGAAGTGGACCAGTGAGAATCCATGTTATTGCTGCTGTGCAATATTATTTTCCTGTGAAAAAGATGACGAAATTTCAGTCAGCAAATGACGTGTTCGGCTTTTTGAAAAAGAGTTTTCTTCATGTACTTTCCTGCCCACCATGAAGGATCCTGTGGCTCTTCCGCCTATGCGGCAACTTCCACGAGGTGTGGAAACAAACAAACTATCCTATCCTACCCTACCCTGTCCCGTAACCCTGAGGTCGTAGGGGCACCACAGATGATCGTTTAACCAACATACTCCATCTTTCCCTGTCCTCAGCAGCCCTGATGGCTTCGCTCAGTGTCAAACCAGTCCATTCTCGAATGTTGTCCTCCCACCTCTTTTTCGGTCTCTCTCTTCTTCTACCTCCTTGCACTGTGCCTTGCAGAAAAGTCTTTGCAAGGTCTGATGATCTGGTGACGTGGCCATACCATCGGAGTTTCCGTTTCTTCACCACTGTGAGCAGGTCATCGTGTTGTCCAATAGCTTGTGTGATGGTCTCTCGGACTTCGTCGTTGGTGATGTGTTGGGTATAGGAAAAGCCCAGAAGTCTTCTGTATCACCTCATCTCCATGCTTTGTATTCTTGGTTGGAGATCTGCTGTGAGGGTCAATGCTTCGCAAGCATATAGGAACATGGAGATGACAAGGGAGCGCAGCAGTCTTACTTTGGAATGTAGACTGATGGTCCTGTCTTTCCAAATGGCTTAAACCTTGTCAGTGCAGCAGTTGTTTGTGCAAACCTGGAGAGGACTTTCTGTCGGGCCCATTGTCTGATACAATGGCTCCTAAATATTTGAAGCTATGCACTGTGTTGATGGATTGACCTTGGACTTTGATGTCCGTGTTGATGCCATTGGTGTTGTTGGTCATCATTTTGGTCTTCTGTGCACTTATTTCCATTCCATAGGCTTTGGAGGTGGTGTCAAGCCTCTGTACCAGCTGTTCAAGTTTTTGTTCCTCTCCAGCCAATCCATCAATGTCATCCGCAAAACGAAGATTGGAGATTGCTCTACCCCCTATGCTGACTGTGCCTTCGTGATCTGCAAGAGCATCTGAAATGATGCGCTCTAGAAGATGTTGAAGGGTGTTGGAGAGAGTAGGCATCCTTGACGCACACCGATTGTTGTTCTGAACCAGTTTTCGATGGCGCTGTTGTGGAGGACTGCACTTGTAGCCTTGTCATACAGGCGTTTGATGGCTTCAATAATTTTAGGGCTAATATTGTATACTTTCATTGTTGCCCATAGAGCTACATGCCAGACTCAGTCAAACGTTTTCTTGAAGTCTATGAACACATGATATAGATGTTGTTGGTGCTGTAGGTATTTCTCACAGATTATTCTGAGGTTGAAAATCTGTTCAGTGGTACTTCGCCCTGCCCTGAATCCTGCTTGTTCTTCAGCTATGATTTGTTCAGCTTGGGGATTCAACCTGTTGAGTATTATTTTCAGGAGGACCTTGCTGGGATGGCTGATGAGGCTGACGGTGCGGTAATTTTCACACTCCTGAAGGTTACCTTTTTTTGGGAAGAGCGATGACAAGCGACTGGGCCCATGGTATAGGCCACTCTCCACTCGGCCAGATCTTGTTACAGATAATAGTGAGGGCATCAATCATCGCTTCTCCTCCTGCTTGTAGCAGTTCCGCGGGTATGTTGTCCACTCCCGCTGACTTACTTTTCTTTAGCGATAGCACTGCTGCCTCAACTTCTTCCCGGAGAATTGGGAGGATTTGTTCTCTGTTTTCGGGACATGCTAGAACTGATGGGTCTCCATTTGGTGTATGGTTGTAAAGGTCAGAGCAGTACTCTGTCCATCTGTCCAAGACTTCTTGTTCTTCTGTAAGGCATATGCCAGACTTGCTTTGGATCGTGGAGACTTTGGGCTGTTTGACATTTGTCAGCCGCTTTACAGTCTGGTAGGCCTTCTTGCTGTTGTTTTTGTTCAGACTGTTCTCAATTTCCTGGCATTGATCTTCTATCCAGTTCTCCTTTGCTGTGCGCATGCCTTTTCGGGTGTCATTGTTGATTTTTCGGTAGACATCAGCTCACTGTGAGGTGTTCTTTTTTCTTTTTTTTTAATCTCTCTTCGTTTATCACACACATCCAAAAGTTCAGGTGTGATCCACGGCTTTTTCTTTGGTCGGTGCTTGCCAAGGATCTCAGTGGCGGCATCTATCACGGCTGAGTTGAAGGTGGTGGTCATGGTGTTGACATCTATTTCACCAGTCCCCAAAATGAGCAGTGGTGCAAATTTCCCTCCAATTGTGGCCTGAAATAGTTCTGCCATCTCCGGGTCTTGCAGTTTGTCCAGGTCGAACTTCAGTCTAGTGCACTTTGCTGTATTTACTCTCTTCAAGTGGAGCCGGAAAGACATCATCAAGAGATCGTGGTCACTTCCGATGTCTGCTCCTGGAAAAGTGCGTGTCCTGCCAATGTTGATGCTTAATCTGAAGCGTTTCTTGACCATGATGTAGTCTATTTGGTTGTGATGCTCCCCGCCGGGAATGTGCCATGTCCATCGTATGGAGTTTTTGTGGAGACCAAGCTTGTTTGCCAGTACCAAATTGTTGTGTCTGGCAAGCTCCAAGAATCTCAGATCCCTGTCATTTGTCTCGTTGTTACAGTGGGGTGCACATGTGTCTCCCCAGTTGTGGTGCGCATCTTGGCCAACCTTGGCATTCCAGTCGCCTTGCACTATGACTATATCCTTCTTCGGCACTTGGTCAAGGACCGCCTGTAGATTTTCATAAAATCCTCCACTTCGCTGTCGTCATAGTCTGATGTTGTGGCATAGGCCTGGATGATGGTGATGTTGAAAAGGGCTGCTCTCAGGGGGATTGATTTAATTGATTGATTGATTTATTGTTGCTTTAGGTCCAGCGGACTCTTCCGAGCCACATCAGGACCGGACAACCCCCGATCCGCATAAAAGATCTGCCGAAACAACCCTAGTGGGAAAACTGAATGCCCTCCACCGGCCAGTCACTTTTCTCAGGGGGATGGTAATGAGTCTACTGGAGACTGGGCGGCAACCCATGACAGTGGCTAGAATGTTCTTGTGGACCAAGAATCCAACGCCGTGTTCGTTCCTTTAATTTCTAACGCTGAAATAGAGCTTGTGGCCTTTGTCGGTCGTTGTTTCACCTAGGCCTTTCCAGCGCAGTTCGCTGATGCCTTGAACGTTCCATCGATAGTGGTCCAACTCGTGGACCAGTTCTTCTAATTTTCCTTCAGCAGTTAGGGTCCTGACATTCCAGGTTTCTATGACGATGTTGTTTCTCGTGCGGATCTTGCTAAATTGTCCATCAGTAGCATACTTAACACCTCCGTCCTGGTGGCCAATGGAAGGCGCGGTCCTTGAGCCGTGCGACGACCGATCCGGTATGGAATTAGTGGATGGTGTCATCATGTAGTGTGTCTTGGGCAAAAAAGACTTGACGGTGCCCATTCCTCTCCAGGCTGTTGGCCACAGCCGAAATCCACGAATACAGTGTGGCTCGCCTTGGCCTTGAGCACGTGGTCGTTGAACCTGTAGTAACGTGAGGTTCCTCGCCCTGGCAGGTGACTTCTGTGTAGAAGACTTTCGCCCAGTGATGCCGTGTTAACATTACCCTGTTAGTCGCCTCTTTCGACTCGCCGGGAAACGTTGGGTCTATTCTATTCTGTGCTCGAACCCACAAACAAACAGCAACAAATATATTACAGACACACAGCAAGGGCAACAAAATACAAGACATACACGTGGTGTAAAGGCAGGAAGATCGCTACAATAGGAAACTGAAAGGAAAATAGTTTTGTATTTTTAAAATTAAATTGGCTGCATCTAATATTTTTTTGAAGGGAGGGAGGAAACAGGAGTACCCGGAGAGAACCCTCGGTGACCCGTAAAGTCTCATAAGAATCCTAAAGTTTTGCCCCGTGCGGAGCTCGAACCCGCGACCATCGGCATTGAACACCGGCGCCTACCCACTGCGCTACGGGCTACCCCATAACCATGACTCCTGCATACCAACCGAGGAATATTAAGTGAAGAATGGCTAAAAACAATAACAAACACGCACACACATACATACACTTTAACTGCCGCACCCACATTTTACAAAACCGAACTTATGTGACTCATCTCGTCAGACTTTTTAACAAAGAAACGGCCTATGGGACTTACTTGGTTTGGTGAATTTTGAAAACAAGGATTTACTTAATAATAAACTGACAAAACCAAGCGGATTTGGCTTACTTGTTTTTGTGAATTTTTTTAACAAGGATTTAATTCAATAATAAACTGACAAAACCAAGTGGGTGACTTGCTTGGTTTTGTCATGTTCTCAACAAAGACCTATCTCAAGAATAATCTGACAAAACAAAGCAAGTCCACAAATAGTCTTAAAACATCAAATCTATCAAACATTTCTTTAACATTCAAGGTATGCACTCTTAAATCGAGGAATTGCATTATAATATGCCCTTACACTTCCAGAAACGATCGCGTAATATAGCGCAACACAAAACGTCGATTTTCTCGAAAGTAGGTTTTGTGGACTTGCTCGGTTTTGTCAGTTCACGGCAGCGGCGGCTTGAGTTAGATCCTGTATCGGCCAGCGCCTTGAGCGGCTCTTGAGCTGGAAAAGCGCTATATAAAAGTGATTAAATAAATGAATAAATAAATAAATAGTAGTAGTAATAGTAGTAGTAGTAGTAGTAGTAGTAGTAATAGTAGTAGTAGTAGTAGTAGTAGTAGTAGTAGTAATAGAGTAGCACGGGGCAAAAGGCCCCCTTTAAGGAACAAATTTTATATATGTTCCTGTTTAAGCCACAGACAGCTCCAAATAGACGCAAACTATTGAGGCTTGCCTAGGCTACAAATTACCACAATCACTCCAGGAACGAGATAACAGGATGAGCACAATATCACAAAACCGAAAATTTATTTGTTGGCCTTTTTGCCCCACGCCTGGGGCAAAACGCCTTTTAGTGTGGGGCAAAATGCCTATTATGGGCCTTTTGCCCCACATATAGAAGCTTCTTGCCCCTTAATTACAAACAACATAAATGAATTCAAAACTAAATAGTTTCAAGTTAAACTTAGTTCCATTGTCTGAATGAAGACCCGTCATGAATTCAGGAGCGCTACACAACTGGTTACGCTACTATACAACAGCTTGCGGCGGTGCGTCTTTAATCAGGGTTTCCACTATTCTCTTTCTCGGGAAAATGTACATTAGTGGCAAAAAGATTCCAGTTGCACTACAGGCACACACCAACGGTATTAAAACTCCGCACTCAGTACTTGTGACTTTGCCGACTAGACGCACGTCCTTTGAAGCCATGATCTTGCCAGGTTCTGCACTGTTGTTAGTCCAGTTTCATCCATATTTCCCACGATTGAGGGGCCCCCCGTGGGGATGCCGGGGGCTTCAGTATATATAGTATCCCCACTTTCTGGAAATTTAGTGCTTTAAATTCCCACTGTCGCTGTCTTTCTGCTTTGTTCTTTCACATTCCTACTCTGTTCTATCAAACTACTATACTATCTTTTTCTTACCTAGACCAGTCACCTACCTTTTTTCTTAAAAACTCTTCTGGGACAAAACTCTTCATTTGTGTGTGAGGTCTGTTGGATGAGCTTGGAAATATTGGACGCTTTCTTCCAGGTGGTCACTGGGGCTTCCTAAGACGTTATTATTTGGCAATGTAGGCATTTTATATACACGTATGTGCTTTTTTGCGATGCTTTTTGCTTGAGCCTGCCAAATGTTAAGGTTGTGAGTCTGTCTTGAATGGGTGGCTGACGTGAGCTTTCTCTACAACATCAAACGCAAGGCGCTGCTAATCCCGCATTCTGAGTCCATGTAGTCTATTTCAGCAGCTAAATTCTTAAGTTTCCTGAGATTCTTTAAAATTTGCAGGAAATGTATCAATTTCTAGCTGCAAAAACGTATTGTAAAGCATAGCATAATTATTCAAAGTGCTCACCCTTTTTCACATTGTGTCTTCAATGCTCAGGGGAGAGCATTTAATTACTTCCCTTTATGAAGTCGTTTGTGATGTGTTCAACGAAAATAATTAGTGTTCTTTTGTGATCCAACTTTGTTATTGTGTAAAATATATTGCGTAATGGCGTGATGTATTTATTTATTGTGAAAACATTCCATGCTCTGCAATGTTGTAAAATGTAATTTGGTAATTTTAAAAAAAAGCAAAAAAAACAAAAAAAAAAAAGCAAAAAAAAAAAAAAAAAAAAAAGAGTCCATGTAGTCGTCTCTGTGTAGCCGAGCGGAGTATTTGACTCCCGTCTCTCGGTTACGACCTAGAGAACATTGCTCCACCCGAGCTGTTATTTTCATTTTATCCATCAAAAGAGGGACATAGAAATATTTGCCCTGCAAGGCGGCGAAGCGTGGTTGAGAGTACCGGGTTGACGGCTACTAGTGCCACGCACTCTACAGCAAGGTCGCTGCCACCGACCTGCATAAAATGCCTGCCGACAATGTGGTCCCGCTCGCCACCAAAAGCAGCAGGCGAATGGTCAGCCGGGGAGAACAAATGTCGTGTCGCCTTGTCCTGCGTAACCCAATGGCATACCCAAAGGATTCTGCAAAGCAGGAGCCACCCAAGGCTATTCTAACCAAGAAAACCAAGGTAGACAATTTCTCTCCCAAGCCTCAACCAGTCGCCTCCATTTCCGCTACATTTGTATGTCAACATGAGCCTTCAGCTGCCACTCTATCCTGGGAGAAAGGTTATTGTGATATCTGCCGAAATTGAAAACCCCAGGTTCAGCCACTTCCTTGTCCCGATGTTGCTGAAGTGTATGTGACGGAATACCAAACTCTGCTGACTCGAATGAGGGGAACTCCATTGCTTCCAGTGCTGCTGACAAGTTGTCTTGGTCACACTTCCCTTTGTAAGTTCTCGTCATGTCTGTAGGCAATTTTAAAACGCTTCTGTCAGACTTAGTTTCAAAGAAAACTGGGCAAAATAAATTATAAAATACAAATATACACACATATTTAAGCAGCAGCCTATGTGAACTAGTCGGTTCTTCATTCAAAACAATAAGGGGGCAAGAAGCCTTGTATATGGGGCAAAAGGCCCAAGGTAGGCGTCTTACCCCGATACCACTATGGGCGTTTAGCCCCAGTCTGACTAACTGCTTACCTATAGAATGTAGTGGAAAAACCTTTAAGAATATTTTAGATTTAACAGCTCTGGCTGAAGGCTGACAGATCTCTCTAACAACGAAACAGGGAGACATTTTGTTTTATTTGCTATCTAGATGATGGCATCGAACTTGAAGGAAGTATACAATTACTCTAAACAAGGCGAATACAAACAAGTGGAACTGAAAAACTGACCGTTTCGTCTGCTTCAATCCTCTTTGTGGCGTGCAAGTGCTGGCAGTGGGAGGAATCTTATAAAGCACGACATAACTCGTTGCATCACGTGATCTCATAAATATTGGGGATGGGCGTTTGACCCCCAGTAGGCCTTTTGCCCTGTGCTACTCCTAGTAGTAGTAGTAGTAGTAGTAGTAGTAGTAGTAGTAGTAGTAGTAGTAGTAGTAGTAGTAGTAGTGAAATAATAACTGATGTATGTCTACTTGTAGGCTTATATCCACGTTCAGACATACATGTAGTATATACGCTGCTTTATCAGCTTCTTTCCTTCATTTCCAGATACAGCGCAGAACACCGTGGCCTTCGACGCTTACCATTCGGGCGACTTCACATTGACACCTGGCGCCACCCTCGTCTACAACAGCGTCAACACCAACATCGGCAACGGCTACAACGACCACACTGGCTTCTTCACGGCTCCAGTGACCGGGGTATACCATATCTCCATCCACTGCCTATCCCCTGGTCCCAATAATTCCATAGAGCTGGATCTTGTCGTCGATGACCGAGTAAGTTGTATACATGATGGTTTATTCGTTTTCCACACGACCGCAGTGTCCTGCACCACTTTATCATTATAATGTTTTAACTTTCTAATTAAAATGGGATATTTTGGTATCGCTTTATTGTCCATTTTTATTGGGGATATTCTGGGCCGCCTCCCTTGGGAAAGGCGTAGTCGCAGCCTGTGGCGCGCCCAAACCCAACCTACCTAACCTAATAAAGTTCCAAAGCATGGAGATGCAGTTGGAAATTTATTCTTTCATATTGAACTTTCTTTTCAAACGTGTAGCCTAGTGACTACGCTTTGATCATGCTTTGGTTTGGGACATGTTTATGCACTCAGTGTATTTCAGTTTATTCATTCATTCATCCATGACTGCTGTTTGCCTGTCTCTGATATGTGACGGAATAGCTAATAGTTGCAATACTTGGAGATGCATCTAAAAATGCCTAATATCATCTTCTATTTTGTTATGTATGTACTTTTATAGGTGGCTGCGGTGTGCCTGTCTCTGAGAGCTCACGGAGTCGCCTGGGACGAGAGTTCGTCCGAGACTACCCGTCATCTTCTTGCAGGAAGTCGCGTTTGGGTCCGCAGCAGCAGTGGATCTGCAACGAGTTTTACAGGAGGCCTGCCAGGTGCAACTTTTACTGGGTTTTTGGTACACGCTGACCCATGAGGGCGAACCTGACTTTTAAGCTGATTACTGAAATGCAGTTAATGTAAGATTGTGGAAGGCAGGTTTATCTGTATTTGTTCAGTGCAAATTGGTCTATGAAGACTTCAAAACTGGTCAACAACATGCAATATTTAAGAATCTTTCCAGTCGCCGCATCATTATTAATTTTAAAGTTTTCAAAGATGGTGAAGAATATCATAAAACATGCGCCATAATTTTGATGTCTAATTATATATAAACGTAATGATTATTCAAATGCGACCAATAATAAGATGCAATAAAATACTGACACTTAACAGAAATCTATAGCAACAAAACAAAAGGTTACACCTTTTGTTTCAAATCTAAACGGTCTGATCTCTCTGTCGCTCTCTCTCTCTTTTTGTCTAAAATCACTTCGGTGAATAGACGTTAAATGAAATAAACAAACAAACAAAATCTTTCTCTTCTTTTTTTTTTTTTCCTTCTTCTTCTTCTTGATAGGAGGGAGAGAGGGGATTATAGTTAATGCACCTTTCTGATGGTTTTGACATAGAAACCTATAGCCATAGTGACAAGCAATCACATAGACACAGATACATCGTTCGATCACAAACTTCAAGAGACCTATTAAAATAAATAGACTAGCACAATAAAATGTATAATTTAAATGAAAACACGATATGCATTGAAGAAAGTTTGCCAAACCTAACAAATAAAAATAAATGAAATGAAAAAATAAAATAAAAAACTCACTAATTTTAAGACAACTAATCGCACAAAAACAAGAATTAATGCAAAGAAAGATAAGACCGAACGCTCGCATCAAGGCATCTACGCATCCACGCAAAAACACACACAAACACACGCACACACACATACACACGAACACACACACACACCTACACACACAAACACACACACACACACGCACACCCTCCCCCTCCCCCCCCACACACACACATGCGTCAGTACTAATCCTCACCTGAATAACAGCTAATAAGCTCTCGCTCTCTGATACGAAGGATGTTCTGTGTCCTGGAGTGACTGGTCTTCAGTTCCTTATGGCGGGCCTCCAGTTTATCTAGCTCTTCTTTGGTGTTGTTCAGCGTCAGCTCACACGTCATCAAATTCTCTGTCAAGGTGTTCTCCGACCTCACTAGCTTCAGAAGCTGGTCCTGTTGGAAGGAGAGAAGAACACTAGTGTTCGTTTATCACCACAGGTTCATTGGAAGGAAACAAGAATAATAATAAAAATAATAAAAATAATAATAATTTAAAAAAAAAAAATAATAATAATAATAATAATAATAATAATAATAATAATAATAATAATAATAATAATAATAATAATAATGGATGCTATATACGTGCTTTTCTCCAAATCAAAAATCAGGTCCAAGGCGATTTTAACCATGTTTTGACCCACTCTTACACACACAACAAACACTCAAACGGGTGGTGTAAAGGCAGGGAGATCGCTATTAGAAGGAGGAGAGGAAATCCAATTTTAATTTTTGAAATTTTAGATTAACTGCATCGAATACCGTTATTGAAGTTAAGTGAGAGAATAAACCTGAGTATGTGATGAAAACCCACTCTGACCTCAATAGTCTCGTACCTAAGTCACTTAAGTTCGCCCCTTGCGGAAATCGAACCCGCGACCTTCGGCATTGGAAACCGGCGGCTTACCTACTGCGCCACGAGGCCAACCCAAAAGGAGAAATTTTTGCTTTGATCGTTCCTGCTTCGATCTAAATAACCTTACTACTTTCAGACGCTCTTTCTGTTTGAGGTAGCAGGAGGGGAGATTACCATCGGGGAGAAATGGAAAAAACCTTTCCTTCCAGAGGTAGTCTACTCTTCGATCCTACTAGCTTAAGAATTCCCTCTTGTCAACATAACAGTAGGCCATATTATTATGATTTGCCCACCGCCGTTGCTTAGTGTTAGAGCGTTCGCGGTGGGCAAGATACAATATAACCTTACTACTTTCAGACGCTCTTTCTGTTTGAGGTAGCAGGAGGGGAGATTACCATCGGGGAGAAATGGAAAAAACTTTCCTTCCAGAGGTAGTCTACTCTTCGATCCTACTAGCTTAAGAATTCCCTCTTGTCAACATAACAGTAGGCCATATTATTATGATTTGCCCACCGCCGTTGCTTAGTGTTAGAGCGTTCGCGGTGGGCAAGATACAAGTGGCCATTTTTCACTGTCCATTTTTTACGGTATGGTTGGTCTAATGGCTCTGTGGTGATCGACAAAAAACATACCTCTTGGGACTGAAGCTTCTGTTCCAGGTCTTTCACGCTGGTGGCAGCAACCTCCAGCTTGTAACTCCTGTCTTTAACCTGGTTGTGAAGAATGGCTCTCTCTCGCTCCAGAACTGCGATACGGTGTTGTGCCGTCAGCAGGTCCTGGTTAGCGCTGAATATGTCCACCTGTACCAACCGAACAGAGAATTAGATCTAAATTCTCGTCGTAGTTACCTACAGAACAGAAGATACACATTTGTTATTGCCAATTTGAGGAACAAGTTTTTTTTTTATTTTTTTATGATTTTGAATTTCTTGCTTTAGATTTTGGAACATAATTTGTCAACCAAGCGGATGCAAATCGGGGGTCTTTTTTCAACGAAAGCGCGGCAACGGAAGGGCAGCGCCACACAAGACAAGGAGAGATAACCAAACGTAGCCTAACCGAAACCTATGCCAAAACACACCCACTATACACTGAAACAACCAGCAGACTGATAGCAGCAGTAAGACGGTCAGTGCTCACCAATTGTACTTGATTATTGTGCAGCGTACTGATGGATGGCCCATGACATAATGTTACTGATCTTCAGAAGAGTTTAACTCTTGATAAAGTCCGTAATAATTTTGACTGTTGTGACAGACGGACTAGTTTTACCCTGCTTACTTTACTATTTAGCCTTGTTTAGTCATTATAACCTTAGAAAGTTAGTGTATTACACAGCAGACGATTACAGTATACGGAGGTACACAAACCGCGAGCTGGACGCAAACAGTGTAGTGACGTCAGCACTGTGTGCGTGGATCGGACGTTTTATCCAATCAGGACTCAGGCTGAGCGGCTAGATCCAGTTCTGGCTCATTCAGTCCAAACCAGGTATTAGGTCAGTTGAGAGTAAGACGCCACAGGGTACACAGCTACACCTGAGTAGAGCAATATCTCCACTGAATAGACCAGGAAGCAGGACTTGAGAATCTTAGAATTCAATCAAGTAGCCACGAGCCTGACTTTGTCAAACAGGTAAATGAACATACTTCTGTTTCATCGTGATATATTTATATTATTGTTGAAATTATGTTTGTAGAATTTGCCATGCATAGATGTGAATTGTTAATCTGAATTTGCATTACCACGTGGAGAAGCCGAACACGTGTTAAGCACGACCGGCCGACGCCATCTTGAACGGAACCACTGTTGTTGAACCTATATGTATGTTTGCAGACCAGTGGCTGTACAAGTGATTGTTTATAATATTATTAATTCTTTATGTGTATAATTAGCCACGAGTTATATCTATGTATGTATAAAAACTTAGAGTTGAGATTCCAGTGGACCACGGACGTAGCAGAATGTTCGTCGCTTATGTATAGAGATGTGGAGCTATCACTGAGGGCTACTTTGGCTTTCAGTGAGACGCTCTGCACAGACCTATCATTCAGGGTTGTGCAGAATTTCGTCTCTTATGTTACAGACGAACAGGCGAGATATCCCGTGCGCCCAACTCCACAGGAAAACCGAGTTGGCTGTTTAGCCTCTACAGCACAAGACTGAGAGAGCAACCCTGGAAAACACCCTGCAAGACCCCACAGCGTGGCAAGGGACCAAACTACACGACGACACATCGTGTACCAGAAGCTACCTCAACGAAGGACTTCAAACCCACTACTTGACAGTTAATTGACACAGAAAAAGTGCACAAAAACTGATAGCAAAAGGACCACAGTAGTCCACTCTTCAGAAACTATAGTAAAACGGACCACAGTAGTCCAATCTTCAAGAACTTTAGTAGCCAGTGCCCGATGAAGACATAACAGCTGCCTAGACTATCAGCGATCGAATTATTTGCATTGACTATGACTTTTTAAGGTAGATTAGTACATCAAAGATCTTGTATAGAGTAGAAGAAATTAATGTGTGATTTTGTTATCAAGTGGCTGGACTACATATGATTCATAGCCGTGTGAAAGCTAGTGTGACAGTGATCTTTTACCATTTTTCTATCTATCTCTGTATCCCAGCCTTAACACAGACTGAGCTAAACAAATAAATTTATTAAAGTAATTCATCGGGTGACTAACTAGCAGTTCCCATAGAATAAAGCGTGAGGGTTACAGCATTCCATTGTGCAGAGCCCAGCAACAACTAAACCCCACGTGACAACTGTCGTCGTCGATATCATCATCATCATCATCATCATCATCATCATCATCATCATCATCAACAGCAGCAGCAGCAGCGACATCACCATCAGCGCCATCATCATCACCATTAAGAACGACAACAACAATATAACAACAACGTGACATCCTTGACAAGACGACATAAATTAAATGGAGGTGAATGTTTCAGATCATATTGATAGAGAAAATTACATCGAAGATAAGGCGATGTAATGCACAAGAAACTTTAAATTAATTGACTAATTTAGTAATTCATTCACACAATTTGTACGTGTTTTCACTAACCTACCCCACCTCCTCCTTCCCCGAAATCCCACCCTTCTCTTTGATTCTGTCTTGCGTCTGGTGCGACGTGGGTTCGAATCCTGACTTCAGCAAACTATTGTGTGATTGCTGGATATTACGGGCCAGCGCCTTGAGAAACTCTCTGAGTTTGTAGGTGCGCTATATAAGAGAAATTTCTTTCTTTCTTTCTTTCTTTCTTTCTCTCTCTCTTTCTTTCTTTCTTTCTTTCCCGTTCCTCCACCCTGCAACAAATCAGAAATGCAAAACTGACCTGTGATTTTACCAGAAGGCCTTCCGTCTCGTTGGCTTTGATTTGGACTTCAAAGAGTTGCTCTGTCTTCTGGCGAAGTTCTTCCCGAAGCTTGTTGAACTCCTCGTAAAGGCGATCCAGAAGGTTCGTGTCCACTTTCTCCTCCCTTGTAGTCTCTTCTCTGGGTTGGCCAGCGTTCGTTAGCAGCACTGACGAGTGGAACAAAGACGCCAGTGCTGATGGAGGTGAGGCGGCAGAAGATGATTTTTTTGACTGGAAGGAGGATGGCTGGATATCAAGACTGAGCAACTCCCGAACCGTTCCTTCCAAATCCGTGAGCCGCTTGTCATGTTCGTCTTTCATATACGAGAAGCTCTTCTCCATGTTGTCGACCTTACGAACATAGTCGTTTTGAACATCATAATTTTCCTCTTCCTCCTCCTCCTCTTCCTCGGCTCCATCCTCTCCATCCAAGTATCTAGCCTCCACTACGCCCTGCTCGAGATCCGGAAGATGTCGCCGGAAGTGCTTGCTGCGCCCTCTGGGTAGAGGAAGGTCGCAGTTCCCGGATTTTTGCGTTAGATGGATGTTATAGACACATTCCTGGTCCTTGTACGACCTGACGAAAGAGCACTCGTTGGCGGAAAATGAAGGGGAGATCTCCAAGATCAAAATACACAGGAAATACACAATCACTGTGACAACAGCCATGACGTTGCATAAGACAAAAGTTTCGAAGCCGATTCAGCAAAACCAAACAGATCACTCCGGATGCAAATCCAGACATATAACCATCAATCAGGTCTAGCGATATCCATAAATATCTCGAGTTAAACAATGTGGCATGATGACGGAGATCATACTGTCAGTTAGAATTATAACTATATCTGACATATGTTGCGAGGTACATAAGCTTCCGTCACATCCAAAACCAACGCCCAACACTAATGAATTCCGTTAAATTGTTTAGGCTTCGTATTCCTGTAAGCATTCATGGAAGAACGTCTTCAGTTCATATTATGATTTTGGCACTAGCACGTACGGTCTGAAATGAAGGAAAAATCTCTGTAATTAGAAACATCGAAACTAAAAACGCAATTTACGATTTTTTAAAAATAATTTCTTCTGTGTATCTTCACATCCAATAATAATAATAATAATAATAATAATAATAATAATAATATTAATAATAATAATAATAATAATAATAATAATAATAATAATAATAATAATAATAATAATAATAATAACAACAATAAGAAGAAGAAGAAGAAGCAGATGAAGAAGAAGAAGAACAACAACAACAACAACAGCTACAACCTACAAAATACTGATCATGCTGTAATGAAATGGGTAACAATTTGCTGGCGTATTTACCTCTATATAAAATTTACAAGACCGTTGTTAAAAAGCTTCGTATAATGTACCTTGCCTACGTGAATGATGGGAACATTTGAGTGCAATAGCCAAATTAACTACTGATTTAAAAACAAAAACAAACAACTATTACTACTGCTACAACAACAACTACTACAACAACAACAACTACTACTACTACTACTACTACTACTACTACTACTACTACTACTACTACTACTACTACTACTACTACTACTACTACTACTAAACTTGCGAAGTAAGTGCTAACTTCGGTTACTCTCTGGTACAGAAGTAATAAACAGGTTGAATGACAAGTTATAGTCTATTAACTGCTTGAGTTGGGTTTCTTTTAACAACTGAATTATTATTGTTATGCTTATGTTTTTGTATAAAAAAATGGGCGAGTAATGGGTTTAAATCTTGAATCTTGAATGTTGCTTTCTTCTTTTTAAAAAGGCCCAAGAGTCAGCCCGATGTGCCCCCAGGCATCTATCCCGTCAATTAAACATATATGTTCTCCATGTCTATGTATCCCCGGGTCAGAACTGTTCTCTCAAGGGTTTTCAGGCCTTTTTTTTTCTCCCAGGTCTATGCTCCTTCCGGTCTGCATGTACCCAGCTTTATGTACTCCCAAGCCTGTCACAAAATATATCTTGGGGAACATAATACCTGGAGGTCTTAGGGGAACATGGTTCTGATTGGACCAAGACTTGGGACACTATATACACCTGTGGTGAATGTAGATATGGGAGAATAGGCATGCTCCCTTTTAGATACGCCGACAGTTTCCAATAAGTAATTTGACTGAGGTATTTACACAACAAGAAAGAACACGAGGGCTGGCTGCTGGCGCACACGCACCCAAGAACGCACACACTTAGACCTACACATACCCACGCGCGCGCACACACACACACACACACACATGCACGCACAAACAAGTCTGTATTCATGGCAAATTAAGGGTTTGGACGAAATGTGGTCATTAAAAAAAAGCGTTGTTTTTACGGAAAAAGCGCAAACTTCATCTACAAATGTAAGAATTATATTTTTTAAGGCTCTTTTCTTCAAAAAGTTGACCTATTTCGTCTTCTAACTGTAACCCTCTTTTATTTCAAATTTGCCCAGAAAACAGCCCGTCTCGGATAGAGCATTCCAATGTGTACTTAAAATAGTCCATTGCACTACAAGAGGAGCCCTCCCATGTACTAAATGTAACAGCAGAAATATTGACGACAAACATGTCGGAAATTAGCTTAGCGAAACAGAGATACCATCGAACGAAACTGGACATTAATACAACAGTTAGCTAACAAGCAGCACACACATGGCAAATTAACTTCCTTGAAACAGTCACACCGCCGATACTACCGATACCATCTAACAGACGGAGCGACCAAGAAGTTAAAATAGCATACTTTAGTCAAAAACTAATCATAACGTTGTCTTCGGTAAATAACTTACTCCACGATGACCATAGTCAATGAGACACTAAGTAGCTCACTCCAGCCAAAAGTTACCAAGATGAAGTCACCCGTACTGGACAGGCACCGCTTATCGTTGTTGCATCTGTTCTTCACTCTATCCCTGATACTCCACTTGAAAAGTAATTATGCGTGTCCAGTGACGAGAGAGAAGGGGAGGAACTATTCAAATTAGAACCATAATTCTGTAGAGGCGAGATTATCGAAAACAAGAGCTAAAAACGATTGGTCAGAAGACTATGGGGAACTTTTGCATACCTTTGGGGACCAAATCTCAACTGATCAGTCGCAAAAGAACTGTTAAGCTGTGAGGGTCGACCAAAGGAACAAACTGCAGTGTTCGTCTATCTCCATCTCATCAAGAGGGTGCTAGAGACGTAAAAGACGATTTCACGAGTCCCAGAGTCTACAAGTAAGATAACACTAATAGTTTTGATATGTGTATGTTTATTGTATATTGATTGCCATGTATAAATAATATGTTCTTGATATATATAGTTGCAGAAACAGATTATTGTTTCTGAGACAGTATGCATGTGGTTTGATGTACCTTAGCCTTAAGATTCGAATTGAATTGTGCATATGGGAACCCTGCAGGTGTCTGATGCTATAGACACTTTGCAGAGGGGACCGCACACTTATAGCTAACGAGAATACTGTAGCCAGAGCTCCGACTTTTCCAGGTCGGACCTGGGATCACGTTTGTGGAGACGAACGCCTGACCGTCGCTCCCGTGGAACCAAGGAGAACTACCACGATTCTACCTGACCACGTCCAAACCCCACAGCTTCAAGAGCGGCCCGACTTACCTTAGCTAAGTCCCCCCCAAGAACTGAGTCATACCCTCGAGAAACTAGAACCTTTGAAACTTACGAAGAATGAAAATCGTAACCGCAGGTAGCAAATGACGAGAGAAACCTGTTAAGACATTTTCCCAGCACTTGGAACTATATTATTTATTAATTTACCGATTAATGCAGAAATGTTAAAGTTTGTGTTGAATATATAAAAAGTGAAATTACATACATACGACTGGTGTCATTCTATTTGTATTGTTGTGTAGTTATTAGTTTTCTTCTCTTGAGACATAATTATCTAGTCTTTTGATTAGTCATCACCGGTTCTCAAGTTGAGCCAAATGATACTAAAATTCCCGAGAACAAATATAAATTTTATGTGACCAAAGTACCGTGATCTGTCTCTCACACCACTTTAGGACTTCTGGTAAAAGAACGATCGATAGTGGTAGCGCATCGCCCATCTATCAATAAGTCTTACCCCCTAGTAAGATAAACGTATCTTCCCCAGAATATCATCACACTAAAAGAGCACTCCCATATACTAGAAAAAAAAAGGGGCGTTGGAAAAAAAGTGGGACGCGAGCTAAAAGCCCGATATTGTGCCTAAAAAGGCAAGTTTAGCACCCCATATTTCCATGAATACACACCCACTCACACACACACATACACACACACACACACACACGCATTTTTGTAAAAACGACATTATGATGACTGTTGTGAAAAAACAGGGATTATTTTGACACACTTTTCATTCTCGTGACATTATTTTGACATTTTCAAATTTTTGAACCTATCCCTAACCCTAACCCCCTAACCCCTAACCTAAACCCTAACCCTAACCCTAACCCTAACCCTTAACCTAACCCTAGGCCTAAAACAGCTCTAACTCAGCAGGGAACTATTTTGACGTCAAAATAGGGCGCCCTTCCAAAAAAGTCAAAAGAAACCATGTGAAGTTCCATGAGTGTGTCACTCTAACGTCGTTTCTACATGCCCACACACTCACACACACACCCACCCACCCACACACACGAGCAACAACAACGTAGGTTACACTTCAGTCTGACAGTTATACACTTCAGCAAATAGACTAGCTGGATCAAATCACAACAATTTGTACATCAAATACCTTACGACAAACATTAAAAATGGCAGATCCTATGAAGAAGTTTTGGGTCCTGCTTGCAGATGTCCGTTTTGAACACGGAGTCTGAAAACATTGCACAATACACAATAGTTCATCACTGAGAATTTTGAAATTGCAAAGCTTTTTAATAGACTGTAAAATCTCTAATAATCAGTCTTCATTAATCACAGTCTAGAAGGAAAAAAAAACACCAACACATCACACCCCTACATAAGAAAACACAGAAACATAAGATGAAGGGAAACAACTTGGGTACATCTTGTGCTTGGTAGCAGACGTCAGTTTACTTCAATGCTTTGCACCGCTGTTAAGCTTATTTTCATTGGGTGACGGTCCCCACCCACATTTGTAATGATATTGTTCGTTGGATAATGGGTTCACATTACGAGAAGCGTTTCAAGTGGCCTCAAAGTGCCCCATTTATGCCTGCAAAAATGTATGTTGGTTTCTATTTTGGATCATCTAAGCAATAAAATGGATTTTCGTTAAAGACATTTGAGGATGAGATGGGAGATAGTCCAGGTCCTTTTTTGACGTAGTTAGCAAGAGGAGGAGGGAAGAGAAGGAGGAAAGAATAAATTCGGGTATTTCATGCTGTTTGAAAATATCGTGCATTCATGAACTTTTTTTCGACAGAGTGCACAGCCACAATCTTTGTCACTCAAATGCTTTCACGCATTAGTCAACCCTACTCAACTCTTTCACAACCGTACAGCAGAACGGACAGCAATTAAGACCTGAATAGCGTCATACTGTTGTAGTAACTAGTACTAACTGTGAAAGAGGACAAGAATCCTAAAGTTTCTGCATAAAAGACTTAATGATTGACAAAGTAGATGAAAAAGCTATACAGATAGGCCTACATCTTTGAGGATGGCATATAAAGAATAAAAGTTTATTAAAAGGGCCTTGGATTCTTGTTAATTTGATATGTTAAGCCAAGTCAAAGTCCAGTCAAATAATTGTATTGCCAAGTTCAGAAACAACGAATATTCCTGCTCTCTTGTGCAAAGGATGCACAAAAGGAATCCAGCTTGTTCAAATTCGTTTAAGCAAAATTCCACTGCATAAATTAACAATCTGATCCATCTAGTTAGCTTTTCAGCTGGAAAGTAACACCCCCGTACAGAATGTTAGAGATGTACCAGGTCTATGGTGTAGTAAATGGATACGATGATTTGCTTTTGTTTTACAGACACGGGAACACCTTTACCTTTACATACTACTCAAAATAATACAAGGGCCACTTGGACATATGGGTCTCTCTTTAAATCAGAAACACGAATTCAATTTATTAATTCATCATTTTTTATTGCAATCATTTCAGCATCAATAACAAAAAAGATTTTAGACATCAGTCGCTTAAAATTCGAGTAAATTCAATTTAACTGGACATACCCCTCATTTACAAATTCAAAACTTTAGAAACCAAAAATCTATAGTGTCAGTATCGGGTGTGGCCACCGTTTGCATCAATGCAGTCTGGGCATCGTTGTCTCATGGACCGTATCAGGTTTTGGAGGATGTTTCCTGGGATGGCCAACCACTCTTGTTGGAGAACTTGAGCCAGAACTTCAAGGTTAGCTCCTGGAGGGAGGTTTGCCCGTGTCTGTCGACCCAAGACATCCCACAGATGTTCTATGGGGTTCAAATCGGGTGATCGAGCCGGCCAATCCATCCTTATGACGTGCTGTTGCTGCAGGAAGTCATTGACGATACGCGCTCGGTGGGGTCTGGCATTATCGTCCTGTAGTATGGCACCTTCCCCAATGGCCCGCACAGCTGGGAGAACCCTAGGTTGTAAGACGTCATCCCTGTAGCCAATACCGTTTAAGTTGCCATGAATTTGGAGCAGGGGTGTTCTGAAGTTTAATGCGATGCCACCCCACATCATGACAGATCCACCACCAAAGCGGTCATGCTCGCGCACCGTCGCATCAGCAAAACGCTCCCTTGGACGCCTCCAAACATTCACTCGACGGTCGTTGAAAGACAAGGAGAACCGAGACTCGTCTGTAAAGAGCACCCTTGACCAATGTTGCCTAGTCCACACCAAATGACGCCGAGCCCAGGCCAAACGCGCTGCACGGTGAGCTGGGGTGACCAAAGGCTGTACTGCTGGTCGTCTTGATCGCAGGTTTGCCTCGTGTAGACGGTTGCGAATTGTCTGGTGGCTGACGTTAACATTGCTGGCTGCGTGAAGCTGTCTTCTGATGGTGTTTGCTGTAGCGGACCTCATCCTCCGAGCTGACAGGGTGATGAAATGGTCTTGTCTTGCAGTGGTAACGCGGGGGCGTCCGGACCTTCTTGGTTCTTGGACGCTTCCAGTGTTGTTAAAGCGCTCCCGCAGCCTTTGGACAACGGAGTGGGACACTCCCAGCCGCCTGCCAACTTCTCTCACCCCCACCCCTTCCTGAAGCCATGCAATAGCTCTGCCTCTATCCGCATCAGTCAATCGTCGCCTTGGGGGCATGGTTAGAAAAGCAGCAAAAGCGCTGCCATTTATACCCAGAAAAAAGCGCCGATTGTGGAACTGAACTCAGAAAATGCAAGCCTTTCGCGTGCTAATCACTTTTTAATGTTGAAAAGTTTGCTTTATTAGCAAGACAACAGTAAATTAGGGTCATTTTTTGTAAAAATTGGGTTTGTTTTTCAACTCAGTGTAGAAAGTTCAAAACTCACACATGTGATTACTTGTCAGAATAAGATTGTCTTGAATGTTACTGTACAGGATAAGTTTTGAAATAAGCAATAAAAGCTATATTATTGATAGCAGCACAGAATAATTAAACTAAATGAAATATGAGAGTGACCCTTCAATTATTTTGAGTAGTATATAAGGTACTTCGAGAAAGCAACGGAACGTTGTCGTCTGCGCCATGAAGCCTAGGCCCTGGTACTCGAGGTGTTATGAAGAATACTTCTACGGGGCATTTGAGACGCTCTCTAATATCAGATAGCTCTATGATGATTAATTACGGCCACTTGAAAAGCGCGTGAAAAAAAATCTCAATGTCCTTTGAGGATATGCTTTATGTTTCATGTTAAAGGGGCCCACTTTGAACACGTCCCTTCGACAGATCCTTTTAACATTCACAGTGAGTGTTGCCCCACTAGGAAAAAATAAGCAAAAGTACAGTTATTTTTAAACAATAAATTCCGTAGTTTTTGTGCCTTTTAATAGCAATGGATAGCCAACACTTTTTGAACTAAAATAGCATCTACCAAAGCCGGATTCACACTTTTCTGCTATCCTATGCACCAACGGGAATCCCCTCTATGAAACATACTTCCGTTTTTTTTCTCCGCGTGTTTTAGTGAGTTATTTCCAAATATTCAAGAATAATAACATGTGTCACTGGCCACCTGTATCGTACCCTCACATATTTTTATTTTTTTTCTGCAGTTTATTATCCCTTTCTATCGCCAGTGGCGCGCCTAAACCCTACCTACCTAACATTATTTGTGAATTTTTGAAAAACATTGGGAAAAACATAACGCCCAGATGCTGGCTCGAACCCACACCTGTCAGGCACCATTGGTTTCTGGCTTGTGGACAAGGCAAGTTAGTCCCGCCTTAGCCCACTTGGCCACAACGCTCGCCTAGCATATAGTCAGTTACTTCGTGTTTTCTGAAGGTTGCGAAGGCGAAGCTATGGAAAACTACAAGAGTCTTCAGGTCCTGTTTCACTTTCTGTCGATGATCGACGCACCTCCGAAGTCGCCACAAATACAGGCCTCTACGATTGTTTTTTGCATCCTTTCACTGAGCATGTACTTCCTCCACCGTTTTTATACTTATCCCACTCGTTTTCTGGCTCTAACAATCGTCGTTTTCGGCAATTTGCCATATTTAAAAGTTGATAAAAGCAAAACAAGCGAGACCAGAACTTGGTTTCATGCTAACCTCGTTTTAATTTATAATGGCGATACCCACGAGTTTTTATGAGAGGTGCCGGAAAGTTGTGAATAGAACCCGTTAAAAAAAATTGCTCGGTAAAGGTTTTCGTTTTAGGTTGATAAAACAGACCATATGTGACGACACGAGTTTTCGACGCACGCTAATAGTATTCTGTGTCAGATTTGTATATGGTGCAGAGTTTCACATCTCTAATGATGCAGTGTACACAGGTTGAATCAGCAGTCTTTATTGCGTATGTTATTATAGGAATGTATGGTTTTCACGTGCGGAACGCATAGCTCGATGGGCATTTGGAGCTGAGCGAAACTCGATGCCTTGTACTGTGAACTGGAAGAGGTTTAGGCCTCAGAGTCGAGTTGGTAACGCTAACTAGCAGGCGGATATTTTGGATGGAATGTGACTGCGCTATCACAGGATAGAATAGAGTCTGTTTCATAAGGGTTGTGTTGTCTTGTGTTAGAACCACCCGAGGTCTTGCTCCTTCGCCAGGACAAGAATGACCTGTAATACTGCTGTGGTTTGATTGATTGATTTATTGTTGCTTTAGGTCCAGCGGACTCCTCCGAGCCAAATCAGGACCGGACAACCCCCGATCCGCATAAAAGATCTGCCGAAACAACCCCAGTGGGAAAATTGAATGCCCTCCACCGGCCAGTCACTTTACAATAAAGACATCCCACGCGGGGGACGGCTGAGGGTTGACCTCAACTACGCGAACACCCCGGTTACAAAAACAAAATAGAATACAAACATCATTATAAATCATCAACCAAACACATACATATAAAATGCCTATAGTGCTAAATAGTACATTCATAGGAAGCCCTAGTGACCACCCGGCAGAAAGCGTCCAACACTCCCAAGCTGATCCAACAGACCTCATACACAAACAAGGAGTCTTGTCCAGGAAGAGTTTTCAAGAAAAAAGGTAGGTCATTGATCTAGCGAAGAAGAAGATAGTATAGCAGAGTGAAGGACAGAGCAGGAATAGAAAAGAGTAAATGAGGAAGACAGCGACAGTGGGAATTTAAAGCACTAAATTTCCATAAAGTGGAGATACTATTTATACTGAAAACCCCCGGCACTCCAACGGGGGTACTGTTGCCGCAGTGAAGCGTCTTGCCTATAAAGGAAAGACAGGTTTTCAACTGTGGCTTTCACTGTTCCCTTTATAGGTTTGAACAATCTACAGTGGCAAGATTGCTCATGACCCCAAGGGGTATACTGCTGTGGTAAAGGATTTCTGTAGCAGTAGTGGAAAGATTATGACTGCCACCATTTCTGGTTGAAATAAGTGTAGTCTATTCTTAAGGGCGTGTACTCTTTGTTTAGGGACCACCCAAGACCCAGTGACCTCGTCGGTACTGAGATGCCTCATGAGCGTAGCATAGTGTAGCGTATTAAACGAACCATCTACTATCATCAGATTGTATTGTGTTGTGTTGTGTTATGTTATGTTGTGACGTTACGTGTATCTGTACTTCACAGGCCGAGGACTTTCAGATTGGGCCTACTTCTACTACTTCGATTACTTCTACTACTTCTGTACTACTACTACTTCTACTACTTTTACCTGTACTGCTATGTTTAATGTCGCTTCTATGGCTGCTCCGTCCCCTGCGTGGGATGTCTTTATTGTAAAGTGACTGGCCGGTGGAGGGCATTCAATTTTCCCACTAGGGTTGTTTCAGCAGATCTTTTATGCGGATCGAGGGTTGTCCGGTCCTGATTTGGCTCGGAAGAGTCCGCTGGACCTAAAGCAACAATCAATCAATCAATCAATTCTACGGCTGCTACCACTACCATTTCCTCCATTCTGGGTGTGAGGGTGCTGTCTGAGGGGGTGCGTGCCCATCGCCGCCGGACGCTTCGTATTACCCCAGACGACCGGGAGACAACCACCTGGATTTTTCTGCGTTCGGCACATTACATCTCCACAGTCATACACACTTGCATTACACACACATAAAACATACCTACATCTTCAGAAGTTTAGAGCAGTATACTTTATTATCTGTGTGTTGACTGCTTCGTTTTGTGACTAGCTAGAAGAACAAGAGTGCTAAAGACAGCGAACGTTTTATTAGTAAAGCCAGTTAATTTAATTTAATAGATTCTTCAAGTCTTGCTGGCTAAAATCCTTAACTTGTAATCGAATTTATTTTCAGCTTTATTTGCTTATTGTTGCATATTGTTGTGTGGGATTCTTGTGTACAGTTTCTAAGGGTTTCAGAATAGACAAGGGGGGTATTTGTTGTTAATTGTTGGGGTTGTGGGTCCGAATAGGGGTTGAGGGTGGTTTAGATTTCCCGTTATCCTGTGTGTGTGTCGTTGAATAAAAGAGTGTAAGTGTTCATCTGGCATTTGTGTTAGTTTATTTTAGCTTGAGTTCTATCCCTACACTCGCTGTTTGAGCTGACGTCACTGAACCCGCTCGGGTGACGTGACACCATATCCTACCCTAGACACCAAAGACGCACTCTTCCAGCCGTGTGGTTCACTCAGAAATATGGTAAAAGGTCACACGGCTATAGTATCGATGTACCGTTAAAACAGGGGAAATAATTCCATGTCAGAAGCGAAATGGAAATTTCAAACTTTATCTTGAGGGAGCTTCTGAAGGACCACTTCACCAGGACGGAGGGGGCGAAGCGTAGAAGTACCGTGACGTTTGTCATAATGAACTTTGTTAGCGGTTGGTGTGAACAACGGAAGCCCACTTTATCATGGTTTAGTGTAACAACAGTGCGAATTTTGGGATAAACCCCATTTTTGCCGAAAGTAAACAAAGCCTTCGAATTGGGGCCTTTTAAAGCTGTTTGATCTTGCTTTCTACCTGTAACCTTCAGCACCTTGTGCACACTGCTTGCTGCTTCCTCGTTTGCCCACCGAGTTTTCCGTCCCGTTCTTGCTTTAGTCTTGGTACCTCCGATGTAAAGTGTTAATCGTTCATCAGATCTAGGTTTGAAGGATCTACAGGATGCGAATGAAACATTGGAATGATTTTTCATTTGATAAGCGTAAATAGAGTTTATAGCCCCGGCATAGTAAATTATATGTACCTCAGCGGATTGTGATTCTCAGGTGGGAGCATTCCCCTTTGGTAATTACATTGTACAGAACAGGACACAAGATTATCAGAGTTGGCCTAGTATGGCTACCTTTAGTAGCTCTAACATGGATTACACGGTGTCTGATTCTCAATATATCTTCCTTTTGTTCGTGAAACCGCAGATTGTGCTTCATACTCTGGTGTAATTGAGCTGTTCGTGCCTTCGCTCAGCAGAACAGCTTATTCGTCATTCAGCAGACTCGTATATAATTAAGCCTATACCCTGCAGTGGTACACGATGTTACCCGGACACGCAAAGAATTATAAAGTTAAATTGCTTTGAAGATCTTTCTCTGTCTGTCTGTCTGTCTCTCTCTCTCTTTCCCTCTCTCTCTTCCCCCCCCCTCTCTCTCTCATATGCATGCACACACGCACGCACTCACAAACGTACAGACTATAGAACTTCGGTTGTCTATATCTACCTTTCTTTAGAAATACGATGTATTTCTTTCTGTCAGGCTGTCATTAGTTCGAACTTCTATCCTTATAAAACGTATTTGTCTAGCGGAGTTTGTAACAGTGATGGTGGTGATGGTAGTGGTAGTGTTAGTCGGTGGAAGCCGACACGGCAGATAGTGAGTTTCAAACGTAATCTTGCTGCTTTCATTCGTAAAGGGCGCCGGTTTGACTTTCAAACTAATTGACAAGTTCTTGCCAATACACAAACGTTTAAAAACCAGCTTTGTGCCAGCGCGAGAGGAAGTGAGCATCACTACTGGAATTAAGATCAATTGTATTAAATTAAGATCAATCCAAACGACCTGGACGTTTTCCAAGAGACAGAGAGAAATAAAGAGAGAGAGAGAGAGAGAGAGAGAGAGAGAGAGAGAGAGAGAGAGAGAGAGAGAGAGAGAGAGAGAGAGAGACTTTTGAAACCTTTTTTTTTTTTTTTTTTGGGGGGGGGGGGGTAAACTTTTTTTTATTAAGGATAAAGATTTTAGACTAATTAATAAGTCTAATAGATTCCAATCTGTCCCTTAACAAATAACACAGTAAAGAACCTTTAACATTAACTTGGAAATCATATAAATCGCACACACACACATGCACACACAATCACACCAACATCTTAATCATTATCTTTAAACAATTGTAGGCAACCATCCCTCCCTATCCCCCACCATTATAATAATAATAATAATAATAATAATAATAATAATAATAATAATAATAATAATAATAATAATAATAATAACAATAATAATAACAATTACAATAATAATCATAATTATTATTATTATTATTATTATTATTATTATTATTATTATTATTATTATTATTATTATTATTACTAACACCACCATCACCACCATTATCATCACTATTATTATTAAAATATCAAGAGAGAGAGAGAGAGAGAGAGAGAGAGAGAGAGAGAGAGAGAGAGAGAGAGAGAGAGAGTTCAATTCCATCAGTTGGAAATATACACGCTGCAGTGGGGAAGCAGAGATTGAGAGTGGTTGGAGGAACGAATAGAAGTAGGCGGGAGGTATTCGGGTGCGGAGCTTTACGTGATGTCGAACGGACCATTAAGCATTTAAGGATATATTTACTTATTTTTTATTTTTTTAAATTTATCTATTTAATTGCTTCTTTATTTATATTAACCCTCTATTCACATTTGTTATGTTAGTCAAATTTAATAATTGTATAATCTATAATAGAAAATTTACATATTAATAATCATACATTTAAACTGTAAATAGCACCGTAACCGCTAAAGCTAAAGTCTATTTTACTCAATCGTGCATTTCATTAACGTAACTTACGTAAAGCACTTTATTTACAGATAACTGAAGTCACACTTATTACAAGGTGTACAACATGTTTTCGTCTCTCCACATGAATTTTTTTTTTTAATAGGAAAATGAAAAAGAAAATTTTGTGTATATAAAAGGATTTCGTAACACGCCTACGTGCCTATCAATGCAGGCATTTCAATTGTTAACAATGCAATACCGACGAGAAGAGGTGTGTGTGGACTGAAGGAAATGCTAGTTTTGCAATACGGTTTGGCAGTTTCTATTACATTAAAAAAAATACGTATGGGCCTATTGTCAGTGCTGTGTTTTCAAAGGTGTTGACTCATAGATTACAACATCTGTGCTGTAATAGTACACAAACACAAAACCTAATTATTTATATAATGAAATATTGCTGTCAGCGCTGTGTTTCAAACGTGTACACTCGTGGGCTTAAGCAATCTGTATTAAGAAAGGAATGTTAAGGCGTCCATATCGTTTAAGTTTCAAATACATTAAAACAAGGTAAGTTCGTAAGATATACACTGATACAGCGACATGGATTGTGGTATGCAATTGTGGTCGTTGGGGTTTTAAAGGTGTTGACTCGTTTGAAATGCAAAACAAATCTATTCAGCTGTCAGTGCACCCTACCCTAACCCTAACGCAGAATCAAATTAATTTATTTATCAAATCACACCTGCTGTGATTATCACAAGCATTTGCAAGCAACTTTTTTTTTTTTTTTTTTTTTTTAAGCGCGGTGAATTACAACTGAAAACGCCTAGCGACTCATCCGATAGCCACAAGCTCACGTCGATCATTCAAAAATCATAGTGCCAGCCAACAACAAAAGTAGCCTAATGGTGCAAACAAAACAATCAATGAGCCCATCTGCAATGTTTAATCTTTATTGCCCATTCCTTATGTTCACTATTTTTAAGTTAAAGTCTCACTGACAGCATTCTCCTACAACCTGATGATGACATATTTATAGGCCTACAGTTTTGTGTCCACTGAATATTTTATTATTATATCCACATAAGTAAGAATTAAATCGAAACAGTCTGCTTTATAAACGGGTTAGGACACTGAAACCATTATAACCTATTACTATATAAATATAAAAATATACCTCATTATGCAGTCGAGTCACACAAACAAACCTTCAGATGGTCGACATCATTACCATTCTCATACTCCGCTTTCCAGTGAAAACAAATTGATTGTCATGTCACATCGTTGAAAACTGCTTTAATCGAATGATGCCGTGAAAATAAATCCACAGAAAAAAAAAATTAATAGTCTTGGTAATCCCGAATGGAAAATCGGCCTACAGACACAAACGAACCGCAACAGAAGTCCCTGCAGCAACAGAATCAAGAGTGTGAAATGCTCTAATTTTGTTCCTTTCTCTCTTTGTCCAACATGAATTTATCAGTTCAACTTTAACGTATTCTGATGAATATATATATATATATATATATATATATATATATATATATATATATATATATATATATATATATATATATATATATATATATATATATATTATATATATATATATATATATATATATATATATATATATATATATATATAACACAAAAAGTTAAACTGTGCAGATGTGAAATCTATAACCTTACTAACATGAACGTTTAAGCGCTTTAGTTATTTAAAACCTTAACAAACACTAAAATTAGTATATAGATAAATAAAATCCACACAAATAAACAAATAAATAAATAAAGCACAGTCTGTCGATGGTAAACTGCTATTAAGTTTACTACAAATGATCTTTTCAGTGCTTCGATTAGCCTGCGTATAGATCTAGTTTGAAACGGATCTAAACACTTGCAAACAGAACAAAAATAACTGTCAAAGATAAAACTAAAGCTCTATAACATGTTTTCTCCCAAGGCATTCTAGGTAGTCGCGCTGTGTGTAACAAAGACCAATTTGATAACACTTACCAAACCAATTTATTTTCACTTACTTCCAGACCTTGAGTGGCAATGTCACTATTAGTACTATACACAATGTTCCTAACGTCCATTTTTTCAAAGCACTTTAGTCAGTGATTGTGTGTAAAAAAACAAAACAAAGAGAGTATTACAACCAACACAGACCACAACACCACACAGTTTCAAACCTTGATTGGGCTCTCCCTGTAAACCACGACCACAACATCACACCGTTTCAAAACCTTGACTGGGCTTTCACTATTATAAACACGAGGCGAGCAGACTAGACGGCTCAGTGAGGCTACGAAAGGGGAGACCACAAACTCCGCGGACCTAGGCAAGCAAAACCACAGAGAGAGAGAGAGAGAGAGAGAGAGAGAGAGAGAGAGAGAGAGAGAGAGAGAGAGAGAGAGAGAGACAGAGAGAGAGACAGAGACAGAGACAGAGACAGAGACAGACAGACAGAGGCAGAGAGAGAGAGAGAGACAGACAGAGACAGAGAGAGACAGACAAACAGAGACAGAGACAGAAAGACAGAGAGAGAGAGGCAGAGATAGAGACAGTGACAGAGAGAGATAGAAACAGAGACACAGATAGAGAGAGACAGACAGACAGACAGAGGCAGATAGGGAGAGGGAGAGAGAGAGAGAGAGAGAGAGAGAGAGAGAGAGAGAGAGAGAGAGAGAGAGAAGGACTTTAGCAACCTACGTTATCTAATAGGCTAAACCATTCAGGACGAGAGAAAGAGAGCGAGAGAGGGAGAGAGAAAGAAGCAAAGAAGGATGGAAGGAGCAGGTAGGAAACATACAAACATAAAAGACTCCCCCCCCCCCTTTTTTTTTTTTTTTAACTGTCCGATGCATCAAAAGTTATTTAGCAAGACATTTACAACAGTCGGCAGAAGGCAAGCAATTTTACAGCGTGTCATGATATTCATTATATTTGTCTCATTCTCATACTATTAATAATACTACTGGATGCTACATACGCGCTTTTCCCCACATCAACAATCAGACTCAAGGCGCGGCGATCTGTATCAACATACGCGTTCCCATGTTTCACCTCATCTCACACACACAACAAACACGCACCTATCTTTCAAACATGTGGTGTAAAGGCAGGTAGATCGCCATTATAAGACGGATGAAAATCGAATTTTTATTTTTGAAATTTTAGATTGACTGCATTCAATACCATTATTGAAGGGACTTTAAATAGCAATTTTCTTGTTAAACCTGTTGTAGGCCTACCTATATCCCTCTCCTCAGCTACCCCAAGCGATATCAAGGTGGTTTAGTCCTCTTTGACTTCAATGTTTTCATTGGACTTTAATAAAGATATACTTGAATGGACGGAGGAAACCGGAGTACCCTAATTAGTAGTATTAGCCTAATATGTATTTATAGCATAAAAGGAGATGGTAATATAAAACGCTTTACCAGTTCAAAGAACTACTCGAGGCGCTGACCGGAGACAGGGTCTAACTCAAACGGCCCCAGGCGCCAACCTATTGCTTGGTGCACACCGTGTAACACTCCAAACAACTGAGTGCACGTGCATGAACGATCGAAATGAAGGCGCGTTCATTTGAGCGTGTCGACTGCCTTTTTTTGACAGATGGACCCGGGTTCTCTCACGAGCAGCTGCGGCGACATATTTGTTTGAGAGAGAGACAGAGAGAGAGAGAGAGAGAGAGAGAGAGAGAGAGAGAGAGAGAGAGAGAGAGAAAGAGAGAGAAAGAGAGAGAAATGCGTGCGTGAAAGAGAGTATGTGTGTGGGTGCGTGCGTGTTGGTGTGTGCGTGTGTTTGTATGTGTGCGTGTATGTAAAACTTTATTTCGGAAAGTCAATTCCTTTGATTCCTAGATTCCTAGATTCGAACCATGTACATATGGTCACGCTAGAAGAGTGTTTTACACTGCAACCGTCCTACCCCTTAACGTTACCCCAACAGACATATAATATTAAAAAAAATTGAACGATGCCACCAAGTGTCATTTCATTATTCCGGGCTTCAAACGTCGACGAACTTCTATTGTTACCTGTCTACAAGTAGTTTTCTCGTGGCTGTGAACCTGCATGCTTTACATTTACGCTATATTATATATTTTATGTATATTTAAACGTTCGTATTTAGCGCTTCTCTAGGTCAAGGATTAGCTCAAAATGCTGTCCGATGCAGGCTTCAACTCAAGGCGCCCGGACCGCCTATTCCTACCTTAGGTGCGAACCCTACTTCATAATATCAATCCAAGGTAACACTGATTCTGTTTAGCAAACTTGAGAGCTTAGATCGGGCCTTTCAAATTCCATCCTGCAAGGCACGGTGCCAGGAGGCAGAAGAAGAGGGAGACAGAAAAAGAGATGGGAAGGACAACATTCGAGAATGGACTGGCTTGACACAGAGATAAGATAAGATAATAATTTTATTTTGCAAGAGTAAAAGAGTAAGCGCTGGATGCGCTTTTTTACATCTTGCCCTTGGGGCTTTAACAATAACAACTCAAGGTTATAACATTCACATCATAGAACAATAACAAATAAACAAAGTTATTATTAGAGAGGAGCCATGAGGGTTGCTGAGGACAGAGAGAGATGGAGTACGCTGGTTAAACTATCATCTGTGGTGCCTTAACGACCTTTGAGCTACGGGATATGATAGGAGAGCTTAGATTGTTGTCTCTGCAATATGCGTTCGCCGAACATTCAGGATAGTGTACACCTCAGCAGGCTCGACTACGCTGGGTGAGGAACGGTCAGGTTAAACTTACATGAAGTTTCGCTTGTAATGTATTTTACGGAGCATTAAATGACAGGCGTATGTTTTAGCAAACAAGTGTAAGTCCTTCATGCACTACGTTATGCATAATTACTAATTTCTCTGTTGTGTTTCATTATTTCCTTTCTCGACATATATAAGCAGACACACACTACATATTAGGTTGAAGTGTGGGATATGCATAAAGGAAATATTATTAAAAACTTTTGCATCGCCCCCTGGAGAGAATACTGCCGTGACTAAATCATAATGAGATAATAGGGCCGTGACTAAATCATAATGAGAGAATAGGGCCGTGATTAAACAATAATGAGAGACTACGGCCGTGACTAATTCATAATGAGATAATACTGTCGTGACTAAATCATAATTATTTATACACACAGTGTTACGTTGAAACGCAAACGGAAGTATGTTTGATTCAACGCGCACGATAGATCTAATCGTTTCGTTTTGCAAAGTATTCAATAATGGAGTTTGTTTACCTTTGATTCGAGTTTGCATTGTTGTTAGGAGAGGCTTTGTATAACGTTGATAGTTTGCGTTAGTCGATATTATTGGAGAATTTTCTGGATCTGCTTGTTTACTCTCGATAGAAATTTCCCGATACATGTCGAAGCAAGAGAAGGTTCCGGGTATGTGTGGAGAGATGTAGTCAGTGATGACGATCTTTTATTTGATTGGCTGTAGTGCGTCATTTTAGTCTACCGTGATCTAAATTGTTCGGGAAAAGAGAGAGAGAGATTATATAATTATGGGCTGCACTGTTTTGAGAGTGTTGTTGTTGAAAGTGATTTGGAAAGTAAAATTTGGAAGTTGTTGAGTTGAGTTGAGAATTGTATGCAGTTGTTGATGTATGCTGAATAAAAGTGGAAAACTTCATACGTCGACTTTGTGACTTGTATGCTGATTGAGCGGGCTGCGTGAATAAACGAATCTGAGTTACACAACTATCAGGAATTCAAGCATCGGGGCTGAATCAGATACTGATAGAAAACACCATCATCAAACCGAGTGTAACACACAGCGTGGATGAGATTAGACGAGGCTAGTCGATCTACCTCTTAACTGTTTCGGCGGTGGGTGAGAAGGCCTTCCTACTGCAGACTTCAAGTCTTGCCTATAATCCGTAATCGCATCGATAAGCCAGCTAAACTATGTGTTAGTTTCTAAGCGAACTATTGTTTTTGGCTCTGTCCGTTCGTCCGTCCGTCCGTCTATCCGTGCGCACTTTTCTCTGAGACTAATGGACGGATATCTTTGAAACTTAGTATAAAGATGCTTAAGAGCGGGTGATATCATCATGGTCACGCCATCATGTGTGTGTGTGAGAGAGAGAGAGAGCGTGCGCGCGCGCGTGTGGGTGTGTGTTTTCTAACCTCATTTTCTTTCAAACTACTGAAGGAATTTAGTTCAAACTAAGGTTTGTATGTACTGAGACTTTACAGAAGACTTCTGTCATTCGTTTTAGCCAATTAGGAAATGGGTTGAGCTCAGCTAATAAACCACCCTCACTCACCTCTCGCCTCTCAACTTATCACCCACGCCCACCCCCGTTATCCCCACCCGATTCATTCAGAAGAATAATATATTAATATTTAATGTGATACCCGGAGCTTAACAAATCGGCCAATTAGAAAATAAAGCTTAGCAGTAGAGCTGGGCGGTTTTTCCGATACGTAACTTTATTCAGGTTCGGAAACGCGACGGTACGGTATACCGGTGCGGGTGTCCAAGGTCCGGTTTACTGGAAAATCTCGACAACACATAAGGGTGACAATGGGCGACATCTTGTCTGCCCAGAGAGCAAACCTAAAGCCCAAACACGTGGATATGCAGCTGTTCTTGAAGAAGAACTTATAAGAACAGCAGCTTATCCACGTGTTTGAGCATGGTACCAGTCACCAATCCTTCTGAACTCTTAAAATTCTTAAAGACCATTCCCATTGAATGTTTTTGTTTTATTTTGATTTTGTGGTTTAAAGTTTGCTGATGTTCTAAACAGTGACTTATCATAATTTGTTTTGAAGGTGTTCAAGCAATAATAAAGCTTCAGTTTCTATGGAAATGTGGTTCTTTAAAACTGTTTTTGAAGTGTATGACAATCTTTCTTTTGCGTCGATCACTACTGTCAGTGCCATATCCCATTTGATTGCAACACTTAAAATCGCGGTATACCGGTACAAAATACCGATAGTACTACGACCTAAAAATACCGCGGTAATACCGATATGACTTTGACCCACGGTACCTAGTTCTACTTGGCAGCTAGCTAAGCCTATATTTTACAGTCACAGCGCATAGCTTTGCTTACATCTAAGTTACAATCTCCAGTGTGCAAAACTAATCCTCATTTAATTGACAAGAACATCAAAGTATAACAAAACCTGTCAAGTTGTACGACCCGTTAATCGTGAAATGGGTTCTGGCCTCAAAGTAATTAGCTTACTGAACCAACATGGAAAATTAAGAGGTTGTTAGCAGAGCACAATACCTAACCCTTTCAACTCCACTCATCACCCTTATTTCATGCCCAGTGATTCTTTAAGACTGCATTCTTCTAGAACTGTGTAGTTCGCTCAAGGACTTTATTGAAACAAAACTGATCTATAACCACAAGGACATTATTTTTAAGCTTCTCAAGCTTTCGCCAGAACGCCTCTTTTAAATAATAATAATAATAATGGTTAAAAAAAAATAATAAAGGAAGAAAAAAAAGAAATATTAATAATAATAATTTTAAAAAATAATAATAATGATTATTTTTAAAAAAAATATTATTAATATTATTATTATTAATAAATATTATTATTATTATTATTATTATTATTATTATTATTATTATTATTATTATTATTATTATTATTATTATTATTATTATTATTAATAATATTAAATCTTGCGTGGGAATGCGTTTGGGGTATTGTGATAGTGCGGTAAAGGCTTCACTGTATTCATTGATACAACATATAATAATAGGAAAAGTGTCATTGCATTTAATGAGAGAAGATTCAACACATCGGATCGCTCGAGTGCAGAGCGAAAACGCGAGAACTATAGTAAAATTAGGGTTTATTCTAAAATCTTTCCAGCTTTATAAATGTATTATTTAAATAAATAAATAAATAAATAAAAACTCCCAGCAGCGGTTTTTTTTTTTAGTAACTTTACATTGGAAACAGCTGGAATAATTATTCAGAAAGGACTTTAAGATAACCTTTGAGGTTATAAGAAAAATGATTGAGAACTTAATAACTATGATGTTTTTATTTTTTATTTCTGAGGAGTGGTGAGGGCGGTGGAAGTGAGGGGTTGGGTGGGGGGAGAGGGACGCAAAAGAGCCTGTGCACACGAATCACACTGTAATGTTAATGTTTGTGAATATTCGCTGAGGCAGAGATTTCTTTTTACTTCATTTCCCTTTCTTCTTCTTCATTTAGTTTGTTATAATACTAGTCTTAATGTACGCAAGGCTGACTGATGCCTATTATACTAACGATGTTCTGTTGAACTATTAATCACATCTCCAACGTCTGTCGCTCTGCATACACGGCCATACGCCAAATCAGCTCCTTTCGCCACTATCTTACAGTCCCTGCCACCAAAACCCTAGTCTGCGCTCTCGTCCTTTCTCGTCTGGACTATTGCAACTCTCTCCTTGCTGGCTCCCCGAAGCACATCATTGACAATCTACAAAAGGTTCAGAACTCAGCAGCTAGACTAGTATTCCGAGCAAAGAAACGCGATCACATCACACCTCTACTACATTCCCTTCACTGGCTTCCTGTGCAAGCACGCATAGAGTACAAACTCTCTGTTCTCTGTCACAACTTCTTCACAGATTCTTGTCCTTCCTACCTTGCTGATCTACTGTCTGTCTACTCCCCTTCACGCACTTTAAGATCTTCTGCTGACACTCGCACACTCAAGGTTCCCGTCACCCGCACTAAGACATACGGCCAACGTGCATTCGCTTACTCCGCACCTAAGCAGTGGAATTCCCTTCCCTCCCATATCCGCAACATACAATCAACACAAGCATTCAAAAAGGCCCTCAAAACCCACCTCTTCAAACTGCATTATTCAGATTGATTTGTATCTGCCATTCTCTCATCTTTTGCCTATGTCTGATCCGTAAGTGTATACACGGCTGTAAATAAATATTTATACTGTTTTTCTTCCTGGGCCTAACCGGGCATATAAATAGCTGTGAATAGGTTTTTGCTATTCTACCTTCTGTCTTTTTGTCATTTGTGTACATAGTTGTAAATAGTCTATTTTTGTCTTTTTTGTAATTTATGTACATAGTTGTAAATAGTCTGCACCTTTACTGTCCCGTCTTTTGGTGTATTGTAGCAAAAGTGATGTTTCATCGAGTGCATGTATTTATATGTAATGACTATGTAAAGTGTGGTGAGTCTGGTCATAGGCTGGAGTACCCGCTATATAAAAATCCGTTATTATTAATATTAAACAATCTTTAGTAATAGATTCAAACCAAACACATAACAAAATTCTAATGTTTTAACACACCCGTGTCAAAGAAACTAACAGAGCAGAATGATGAGAAAATAAAAAGCTAGATCTTGAGATGTAAAATAAACACCGACGGTCGGCAGTGGAGCTTTCCACTTGAACCTCACAGAGGATGTGAGGTCCAGAAATGTTACAGCAACACAGATACAACTGAGTGTCTATGTCAGTGGACTTGGAAGAATCGTGTTGTAAGCTCAGAGCCAAGTTACGAGACAATCTGTATGTAAACACCTTCGGCCTAAGGGTTCATGTTGACCAAGCAGGCTGAACACTAGGAAAAGCGCATCTCGAACCATTTTGAAGAGTTCTCCGCACAGAATCTCTTTGAAAGAATCATTTTCCACCTGTTGCGATGAGTGTTTGGACAGTCCACACTTGAACCGGCGACGCTTAGATGATGGATTAATTGAGCAGTCTTCGGTGATCAAGCCTCTATCGTGCATGTTTACCCCCTCTTACCCCATCCACCCCACCCACTCCCACACACAGACGTTTTGTACTGGGAGATAATTGTTGATATTCGTTCATAACAGTATATTATATAACACATGATCTTGGTCATTCTTTTATGAGAGCGAAACGAATGTGAGTTTAACAATCTTCGGTGGTCGAACTTAAGACGTATAATCCAGTAAATTATTATTTTGATGACCGGAAAGACTTGTTCGCCAATATTCGTCCAGGCAAAGCCTGGTGTTGGGCGAGAAACAAACTTTAGTCCATATTCTTTTGCAGTGCGATAGGTTTCCGAAAACATTGCGACAACAGCCACAGAAAATGCATGTCCACATTACTCTTCAGAAGTAAAAACAACAACAACAACAACAATAACAACATGTTCGTTATTTCGAGTGGACCTAAATAATTTGTAGTCAGGGTTGGTTGAAGGTGAGGGTTAGGATGGTGCGGGTGGGGGAAGGGGGGGAGGTGTTAGTAAGACCCAAATAAAAATCCAAACTTAATAGAAAGGGGGAGGTAGACTGTGGGAAGGAGGAAAAGGGGTGGGCTGGATAAGGTTGGGCTGCTGAATGTGTGTGAAGACGCAATATGATGGATTGATTGATGGAAAAAAGGTAGTCCGATTTTCGGTTTGTTTCGACATCTCTCTGTCACTCTTCTCGCTGTTTCTACCTCGCGTTTTTCCATCCCTTCCTCCCTCTTCTCTCCCATTTTTTTCTCTCTCTCCCTCTCTCTCTCTCTCTCTCTCTCTCTCTCTCATAATCTTTCTCGCTTTGGACGAGATCTTCCCGTTTCTGCTACTCGTTGCATGCGTCACCAATAATACAGCGTGGTTGAGCATGGTTAGACCTACTGACCTACTAAATAAGGAGTAGGCTTCCCCATGAAAGAAAAAAGAAAGAGATTTCTCTTATATAGCGCACTTACAAGCTCAGAGAGCTTCTCAAGGCGCTGGCCCGTAATATCCAGCAATCACAAAATAGTTTGCTGAAGTCAGGATTCGAACCCACGTCGCCCAAGACGCACTCACACAAGTCGTGCGCTCTGACGACTGAGCTGCCCCCAACAACGCTGCTGTGCATCGTCTAATATAAAATTTAAAAAAGGTGCACTTCGCATTCGTTTTGCATGTGAAAAACCACTAAAAAAAAAAAGCGAAAGCCATGATGATGATGGTTAAGGTCAGAGTAGTGTAACCTTATAACCTTTGTAGTAGCATCACCCTCGGTCGCACAGAATTGTGCTCAGTCGTCTGGACGTCAGACTATGCGCCCAAGGGCTGCAAGTGCGCGCCTCAGACGGCTTGAGTTATCGGCCAGCGCACTGAGCATTCGACAGGGGATGGAGACACGCGCGTTGTAAATGGACAAGAACGTCAGTACAGGATGAAAAAACATATGTGGTCTTTTCTTCGTGACTTTCCCCCCCCCCACCCCCCTCCCCATATTTTTTGTTTGTTTGTTTATATTTGTTTCACTGACTCTCTCTCTCTCTCTCTCTGTATGTATATATATATATATATATATATATATATATATATATATATATATATACATGAACCTCACCTATTGTGGGGTTTTCTGTCTGGTGTTGGTTTGTGGGGCATTCTGTTGTGGGGCATTATATTTTATATATATATAAAAAAATTAAAAACTAACCGATTTAAGCACAGGCTCTCTGAATCCTCGTGACACCATTCTCGTTGCAATCAATATAGGTAACTCTCCTTTCAAATTGAAGATTAAAATCACCATGGCGGACAGATTGAAAAAAAAACAAAAACAAGGGAGGCAATCCAGTTATTTTGTGGGAAAATTTTTATATAAAACGTTGATGTGAGATTTGTACAGGACAGTAATCAGCAAGCCCGCGGCAATATTGTAAACAGGTTAAAATTGCGGGGCGTTTTACAAGCCCCACAATTTTTTTATGGCCCACAATCAACTCCAATTTTGGAAAATGCCCCACATCAGACCAATCCATGTCTATATATATATATATATATATATATATATATATATATATATATATATATATATATATATATATATATATATATATATATATATATATATATATATATATATATATATATATCCCCTCCCCTCTCACGTTTGCTCGTTATTCATATGTTCCTGTTCGTGTATGCGTACTATGCGCGATTCATGGTTAGAATTGTGTCTTGCTGTTTACTTGAATCACGACCCCTTGGGGTCATGGGCAATCTTGCCACTGTAGATTGTTCTAACCTATAAAGGGAAAAGTGAAAGCCCCAGTTGAAAACCTGTCTTGCCTTTGTAGGCATGACCAATTCACTGCGGCAACAGTACCCCCGTTGGATTGCCGGGGGTTTCAGTATAAATAGTATCCCCACTTTCTGGAAATTTAGTGCTTTAAATTCCCACTGTCGCTGTCTTCCTCATTTACTCTTTTCCATTCCTGCTCTGTCCTATCACTCTGCTATACTATCTTCTTCTTCGCTAGATCAATGACCTACCTTTTTTTCTTGAAAACTCTTCCTGGACAAGACTCCTTGTTTGTGTATGAGGTCTGTTGGATCAGCTTGGGAGTGTTGGACGCTTTCTGCTGGGTGGTCACTAGGGCTTCCTATGATGTTATTATTTAGCACTATAGGCATTTTATATGTATATGTTTTGTTGATAATTTATAATGATGTTTGTATTCTATTTTGTTTTTGTAACCGGGGGTTCGAGTAGTTGGGGTAAAGCCTCAGCCGTCCCCTGCGTGGGATGTCTTTATTGTAAAGTGACTGGCCGGTGGAGGGCATTCAATTTTCCCACTAGGGTTGTTTCAGCAGATCTTTTATGCGGATCGGGGGTTGTCCGGTCCTGATTTGGCTCGGAAGAGTCCGCTGGACCTAAAGCAACAGTCAATCAATCAATCAAAAAACTTGAATCACGGCGCTTTGACCAAGAAGAATGGACTCTCGGCAAGACTCAATTTTTAACGCGCGTGTCTCCACGATAGATCCGATCGTTTTGTTTTGCAAAGAATGCAATAACAGAGTGTATTTACCTTTGATTTGATTTTGCGTTGTTGTTAGAAGAAACTTTGTATAATGTTGATAATTTTCGTTGGTCGAAATTATTGGAGAATTTTCTAAAATTACTTGTTTATTATCGATCGAAGCATGTAGATAAATCTAGTGGTAGCTACGAGATTCTTCTAACTTAAATGAAGTTCAGGATTCAAGCATCGGGGCTGAATCAACTATTGATAAAAAAAAAATAATAATAATAACAATCGTGTAACAAATAAGAAGAAGAAGAAGAAGAAGAAGAAGAAGAAGAAGAAGAAGAAGAAGAAGAAGAAGAAGATGAAGAACAACAACAACAACAACAACAACAACAACAACAACAACAACAACAAAACAACAGCAGTAGCAAAAAGAAATTACAACATTATGTTCTAACTACATACCAAAATGTCAAAGAATTACGCCAATTAGTTTCAGTGAAAAGTGCGGACGGATGGACTGACAGATCCAAAAACAATAGTTCCACAGCTATATCACTCGGGAACGAACACAGAAGAAATTATAACAAAAAGAAGTAATGACGCTCATGTCCTAGACGGGTGAGTGCCGGTAACAAAAACACACCCAGTATGCACTTGGTCCTTCTCCCCCCATCCCTAGCTGCCCAGGATTGTGCTCAGTTGTCCGGGCGTCAGACCATACGCCCAAAGGCTGCGGGTGGGCGTCTCGGGCGGTTTGAGTTAGATCCTGTATCGGCCAGCGCTTTGAGCGGCTCTTGAGTTGGTAAAGCGCTATATAAAAAGTATCCCCGTTGGGGTGCCGGGGGTTTCAGTATAAATAGTATCCCCACTTTCTGGAAATTTAGTGCTTTAAATTCCCACTGTCGCTGTCTTTCTCATTTGCTCTTTCTCATTCCTGCTCTGTTCTATCAATCTGCTATACTATCGTCTTCTTCTAGACCAGTCTCCTACCTTTTTTCTTGAAAACTCTTCCGGGACAAGGCTCCTTGTTTGTGTATGAGGTCTGTTGGATCAGCTTGGGAATATTGGACGCTTTCTGCCAGGTGGTCACTAGGGCTTCCTATGATGATATTATTTAGCGATGTAGGCATTTTATATGTATGTGTTTTGTTGATAATTTATAATGATGTTTGTATTCTATTTTGTTTTTGTAAACGGGGGTTCGATAAGTTGGGGTGAAGCCTCAGCCGTCCCCTGCGTGGGATGTCTTTATTGTAAAGTGACTGGCCGGTGGAGGGCATTCAGTTTTCCCACTAGGGTTGTTTCAGCAGATCTTTTATGCGGATTGGGGGTTGTCCGGTCCTGATTTGGCTTGGAAGAGTCCGCTGGACCTAAAGCAACAATTATGTAATGTACTGTAATGTAATATAAAAAGTGATTAAATAAGTTTTAAAAAAATAATTAAACAAAGGCGAACAGGAAGGAAGGAAGAAAGAAAGACTGTTAGGGTCAAACAGAAGTGAAAGAGAAGGGCGAAGCACGGAATTTGGGCAGGTGAATGGTTAGCCAGCTAGCTGCACAGTTCAAGGTTGAACGTCCATTTACCTGGGGTCAGAATAGACTGAGTGTCAGTGACCTATCGAGGCTTGATACAATCTGTGTGTTGGCGTAGCATCAGCTGTCTCAGGTGCTCTGAGTGCGGTCGGCCATATCCACTGGTCTGACATCAAACACGGCTTGTTGTCATACTACACATAGCCTGTATTATGTTTGAGCAAAGTCTGTACGCCGTGTTCTTGCCGAACTCTCGTACAACGGGACAAGAATTTTCTACGCTGTTTTGTGGTTGACATTTACTCCCCCATTAACTTGCACGTTTTAATTTGTGTGAGAGTTTGTATAGGTCTGCTATTTCTTCCCAATACCAATAGGCCAATAAAATAATTATTGTGATTTTGATAGTTTGAACTACTATTTGTACAGTTACCTTTAGGGACGCAATACTCACTCAATGCTGATGATACTTGTTTTATATTAAATAGATACGAGTGTGTGTGGCCTGTTTGTACCCAAAAACCAGTGCATATAAAACAACTACAACAAGAAGATGATGAAGACGAGGAGAAGAAGAAGTTGGTTTCCAGTCGGACAGTAACATGCAAGTTTTCGTGCACATAAACTTGGTTTATCCTAGAACGGGGTTCTCGATCTCTACAGTTTATCTGCACGAAAACGTGGTAGGTGAGAAATGTCTTGTTGCTTGTCAGTGAATCTGTTGTTCGCGCCTTCATAACCTTGTCAGCAAACCTATACTTTCATCTCTTCAAGTGCCACTACATGCTGCTCGCTACGTTATTCGGCTTACTGCAAAATAATTGAAACGACAGCTTGCTTGCTTGCTACATGCATGTCACTACCGGTCTGGAAAACAACTAACCAAACACGTGCATGTATTCGTTGTTCGGTTTACCATTGCCTGGATAAGCAGCATCCTACATACGTAGCACTTTCAGTTCAAAGGCATGAGGACGTTTTTTTCCCATTCAGCCGCCAGTTTAAGGTCCAGATCAATCAGGTTGTGATAATTATTGAAGATCTTTTGGCATGTTACTCAGTATCCTATGATACTCGGAATGCATCAACTACGTCAAAGGAAGTGCAGTTAGGTCATCAGTGCAGGCGAGCAAGCAGAACCAGCCGTCACAACCTCCTAATCAGAACACTGCACCCACCAAACTCAGTTATACCCCCTTCTCCCCCCATCAAATCGTTAGTTAAGTTTACTGAGAGAACACGTTTACTGTGTATATACCTACCTCAACATAAACAGTCCCTATCATAAAAATGCTGCGAAACAAACTAACGGGAATAATATCCTTACTGACAGAAGGTGAACGAGGTTAATGGCTGCATAGCTTCTTTGAGTGTGTGCAACATTATCAAAATCTGAAGCAGGTGGGGTATACATACATGTATATATGTGTGAATATTTTCTTTGCGTGTGTGCAAAATTATCAAAATCTGAAGCAGGAAGTGTATACATGTGTATGTGTGATAGTACTGTTCAGTTCATGGAGGTAAAATACTAAAATGAGAGAGAGAGAGAGAGTACAGAGAGAGAGAAGGCATAGCATACAACCATACCGAGAAGATAACGACGAAATAAGATTAATTTCGTCTCCCACTTACATACTCTTTATTCAAGCTTTGCATAAACCATAAAATGGTTTTGTTTAGCGAGTTACAACGCTACAGATTATAAAAATTCCACAAAATTTCTTGTTTATTCCATTTTCCCATAAACTTTAAAAAAAGCCAGCACCCCTCTCCCACTCCCTCCAAAAAAGGAAATCAATTCACATTTCCCACAAAAAGAAATGTTTAAAAGTAGTATTGTTTTTAGTTTGTTTTATATCCCAATATTCACGGGTAGAATCACACACACAAATCACAGAACTTGCCAATTCTTTGTCTCCCCAAGTCTTTTTGTTCTCTCATAAAAATTCCTCGTTGTCTTCAACCAAAATGCTTAGTTTAATTTATATAACCGCCCCAACTAGAACCCTAACAGTTCAAATGCACTAACCAATCAAAACAATGACAATTTTAAATAAAACCCTAAAAGCTCTACGGCATCACGGTTCATGCGGAGTATACAAAGGGATAAAACCAGTTGCCAGCAACTCTAACTTATATCGGGGAACAAAGGATAACAATCAGAATTACTCAAAAACAGAAACCTCGTGAAATGTTACAATAATCCCGTTTGTTTTTTTAGTCAACCCTTATAATATAAAAGGACATCACGTCTTCAGAAGCTCACCCCAAAAAATGTAGTCACTGTAAAAACACACCACAAACATAATCTTTAAAATGTAGTCACTGTAAAAACACACCACAAACATAATCTTTATCTATCAAATTACATTACATGATTATTGCTTTAGGTCCAGCGGACTCTTCCGAGCCAAATCAGGACCGGACAACACCTGATCCGCATAAAAGATCTGCTGAAACAACCCTAGTGGTAAAACTGAAAGCTTTCCACCAGCCAGTCACTTTACAATAAAGACATCCCACGCAGGGGATGCTGAGGCTGTACTCTAATTTATCGAACCCCCGGTTACAAAAACAAAATAGAATACAAACATTATAAATTATCAACAAAACACATACATATAAAATGTCTACATTGCTAAATAATAACATCATAGGAAGCCTTAGTGACCACTTGGCAGAAAGCGTCCAATATCTCCAAGCTGATCCAACAGACCTCATACACAAATAAGGAGTCTTGTCCCGGAAGAGTTTTCAAGAAAAAAGGTAGGCGACTGGTCTAGCGAAGGAGAAGATAGTATAGCAGATTGATAGAACAGAGCAGGAATGAGAAAGAGCAAATGAGAAAAGACAGCGACAGTGGGAATTTAAAGCACTAAATTTCCAGAAAGTGGGGATACTATTTATACTGAAACCCCCGGCACCCCAACGGGGGATTTATCTATCATATAAAAACAGCATGAAAAAGTCCTGATCCAAACACACAGCACTGTCATGTGATGCTTTCTCCAGTGAAACAAGCACTGATCCACGGAAGGGAACGGTAAAATGAAACACACAAAAAGCATGTGGTGTAAGTTGGCGCCTCAGGAAATTATTCCAAAATGTAACAGTCGAATTTCCAGGTGTGTTGTTATTTAGTCTTGCTTATTATTCTCATTTATTCCTCCTGTTGCTATGGACGCCACGGCATTCATATAGATATTAAAGAATCTAAAATCTGAATCAGATCGTGTACCTGTGGTGCTTATTCAAATAAACTATTTTTGTGCATTTCCTGGCCTGGACTATAAATAATCCCGACGCTGATGTCCTAGACGGTGATGCCGGTTGTTTAAACACACCCAGCAAGCCCCCATCTCGGCCAGTACTTTGAGAAGCTCTCGAGTTGGTAACACGCTATATCACAACAATTATAAGAACAATAATATAAATAATATTATGTATTGACTAACAAAAATAAATGGTTTTAAGGTCAAACACTCAAACAAAAGTGTGTGGTTAAACTGAATAGATGGTTGATCAAAAATAAGTAGTGAGCCAAGAAATCTGCTGCTGCCATATGAGGCACAAGAGGGTGGCCATATTTGCAGATGATGCTTGATTTGAAATGAGTTCTTTGAATAGTACATGATACATGTACTGTACAAATGGACTTCAACATTATCATCACCAGTGCACAAAATTGTAAACTGTACATATATCATCATCGTCAAAATGCCGGGTAACACAACATTTGTATAAAATCACAACAACAATAGAGCAGTAATATTTTGGGGGTAATAGATTACAACTGAAACAAAGCCAATGTGTTCAAATGTTATGCTGCTTGGTCGTTATCACAGCTGTATAAAATTATGATGGAAGGAACAATAAACATTTGGTGCTGCTGCTCGCATGAATGCTGTTAGGACAAGTAACCAAGTGTGCTGCACACATACACAAACGTGAAAAACTCCGTTGTTATGACTTTAATGTAACGCCACATACATTGTTCTGACATATACAAAAAAATTTGTCCATCTTTTTAACCTAACCCAAACCATAACCCCTTAACCTAACCATAAGCCTAACACAGTCCTAACCCTAACGGAACACTGTTTTGACGTCAAAATAATGGGGCCGTCAAAACAATGTAGCTAGAATATAAAAAGTGTGTAATAATGGCTTTCCTACATCGCCACAAACACACACGAAGTCCTCATAAACAGAAAATGTACATAAAGTCAATAAAATCTGACCGTACTTATGCACATGAACATACAAATGTATACTTGCCCACTATCACTCATTCAATTCTACATAAATGAAGTATTCAAAATCATATTATTCAATTTTGAAATGAAGTCAGTCCAATCTTCAGTCAACTTTATCTAATGTTAAGTCTGGTGATCTTTTTGTGTTCAGTAACCTTCAAGGCTAGTTTGTGTAAAGGACGGAGAGGTAAAATCTATGGACAGAAGTTTACCTATAAAATCTGTGAATAAATGCTAACAAACAGTCTAAATTCCACATGTCCTTAGTTGTTTTTTTTTTCTGGCATGAAGTTTCTTGACTTTAACATCAACTTATCTCACGTCATGTCAAAAACATCTATTATAAATAACTAATGCTAACTTATTTAGAATATAATCACAGTTTTCTCTAAGCTTTCGGTTCAAAGGTGTTAGGAATATAGAAGGGGTGGAGTAAGATCAGTACGTCTATAATTTCATGTGCGGCAGATTTCATTACAATATATTTACTAATACCATTATTTTTCAAACGCTTGAAAAACGAGCCTGCGTATGAAATTGTCTCCCTGAATTCTATGCAATTTACATTTTTGGGCCCTACAGATTACTGGTTGAGGAAACCATTTTTCCTGGGTTTCTTTGATTATAACTAGGACAACCGTTACCTTAATCTTAAATTATAATAACATACATATGTGATGCATGCACAGAATAAAAATAATGTCTTGCATTCACGAACCTACTTACGCATGCCGCAGGCTTTGTTCTTTATTTTCTTTCTAAAATCATCTCCTCATTCACTCGTTCATTGACATAAACTTGTCCATCAACATAACCATGCAATCCTAAAAACGGCCTAGCTCAAACACTACGCTGTAAGCAAATAATGTCTACAGTAAACCTTGTTCATGAGGAAAAAGTAACTTCACATTCTAACTCTTAAATTCCTATATAACTCCAATGTCTCTAACCACATTCCAACTTGTAAATTCTGAAGTCCAACAAGTCCTTCAACTACACTCGAACTTTAAATTCAACCTACGAGTGTATGTAACTTGTTATAGCTACATTCTAAATTCTATCTATCACTTAAATATAAAAACCCCATTTCTAAGACAGTCCTGGGCGAAAAAATAATAATTAAAAATATTAAATAGCCAAAAGAAAAAAAGTAACTGAAATAATACCTGGTGAAAAGAATATGAAAGGGGAACTGTACAGATATATTCTTCCCTCCAAATACATTTTGCAAAGTGGCACACATAATTATAAAGAAATAACCAAACAGTCCATCTATAAAAAACAAAAGGGTGATCAGCTGTACAATGTGAGACAGCACCATGAATAATCGAGCTGTAAAATCTGGATGATATGACACGGTGAAGGCTTGCTGAGCAGAAGGTCATCATTTGAGCCCATAGTCTTTCCGGATTGATGCTATCTCCTCGGAACTGCGAGTCCCCAAATTGTCAATGGACTCCAGAACTTTTTTAATATCTGGAACAATTACAAGAAATTGAAGCACATAAAATACAAAGACTGAGGAAACTGGTGCGTGTTTACATTCCCACGAGCATTGACAGCAAACTCTTAATACTGTTGTCAATGAAATACACCGATACTTGTCACATTATAAGAAAAGCAGTTTCTTTCCTTTTTTTTTTTTTTTTAAAGTTTCAAAACACACAGCACATCAAGGACAAAAACCCAAATTGCAAAACAAACACAAAATGAACATCAACCATTTTATAATACAATGAGCTTCATAACAACAGCAAATAAAAAAAACACCAACTAAAGTGAGGATGACATTGATGAACTGGCTGGAGAGGAACAAGAACTTGAGCTTGACATTACCTTCAGAGCCTTTGGAATGAAAATAAGTGCAGAGAAGACCAAACTGATGACCAACTACACCAATGGCATCAACATGGAAATCAAAGTCCAAGGTCAATCCCTCAACACAGTGCATAGCTTCAAATATTTAGGAGCCATTGTATCAAACAATGCGTCCCGATGAGAAGTCCTCTCCAGGATCGCACAAGCAACTGCTGCCCTGACAAGGTTGAAGCCCATTTGGAAAACAGGACCATCAGTCTACATTCCAAGATAAAGCATGAAGATGAGGTGCTACAGAAGACCTCTGGGCACTTCTTATACCATCACACAAGCCATTGGACAACACAATGACATGTTTACAATGGTGAAGAAACGAAAACTCGGATGGTATGGCCCGCCACCAGGCCTTGCAAAGACCATCCTGCAAAGCACGGTGCAAGGAGGCAGAAGAAGAGGGAAACAGAAAAAGAAATCGGAGGACAACATTCGAGAATGGACTAGCTCGACACTGAACGAAGCCAAGAGGGTTGCTGAGGACAAAGAAATATAGAGTACGCTGTTTAAGCGATCATCTGTGGTGTCCCAATGACTTACATCGAGTGACTGGATTAGGATAGGATAGGAAACCAGACCATAAAACTTCTAAGCATTTTGTTACATCTGAAACGGAAAACTGGTTCCAATCAGAATCAATGGCAAAAGGAGGTGTGAAAACCATCTCACCTTGTTTCTCCTTGTTGGACAAAAACATAACGACAGTGGAAAAGCGAGGCACTTGTCTCAAAACCCGTATGATGCTGTAGGCTCTCTCCATTTCGCCTGCAACACAAAAAAAAAAAAGGAAAAGCTTCCTCACAAAACTGAGAACCAAAGTCACAGACAAAATGAATTGTTCTTGTATAGTAAGTACGCTTATCAGCTCAAAATGCTGGTCGATTTGCTATCCAGCAAGATTTCATTCTGCTTCCCAGCTCATCATGCCTGTCAGTTGACGAGCTCCTGATAAATATTTGCTGGCATCCTGCTTCTGTGTTCATTCACTTTTTTGTTGATGTTTGTAGGTGTTGGCATGTTTATTAGAGCACGCCGTCTACATTGTTGACACAATGAGTCTACCAACCTGTCTGAGCATCATGTGCAGCACAGCGAACAATGATCTGCAGCATGTGGCCATCCAGCTTGTTACTGATCACTGAAATAAGAAAATCATATATATCTATAGATTACATGTTATCTGAGTTATCTCAGGCCCCTAATTTCAAACTGCAAAGAAAGATTTCTTTTATTCCTTCCCCCTTTCTTTTTCTTGTCTGTTTGGTTTTATTTGTATGACTGAACATTAAAGTTTAACATCTACATCCACCATTGGTAATACGGCAGACAGAGATACAGTCAACCCTCGCTACTTCGCGGTTCGACATTCACGGATTCACGACATCGCAGATTTTTTGCATTAAATTATATGAGAAAATATATCGCTGATTGTCCAGAATTTCTTTAAAAAAAATATAAACCTACTGTTTTATTGCTTAACATTTGTGCCTGTGTACTGTATGTACATACTGTAGATATCTGTACGTTACTGTATAGGGTGGTTTGTTAACAGTACGTAAAGGGAGGGTTTTCAAAGTCCCAATACACATTAAATAATACTGTAAATATGCTGTCCCTACTTCACGGATTTTCAGCTATCGCGGCTGGTGTCTACTGCAATAAAGGAGGGTTCACTGTAACCATCCTAGGGAAGATGGGTTATGGATCTAAATCAACTGTTATGATTGAGACGCACACTATAGATCCGATCATTTTGTTTTGCAAAGAATGCAATGATAGCGTGTATTTACCTTTGATTTGATTTTGCACTGTTGCTAGAAGAAGCTTTGTATAATGTCGATAATTTTCGTCAGTTGATATTGTTGAGAATTTTGTGGAATTACTTGTTAATTATCGACCGAAGCTTCCAGATAGATCTGGTAATAGCTAAGTGATTTTTCTAACCTAAAGAATGTTCAATGACTTAAGACAGTGCCGGTGACGAGTTTTATTTTGAATGAGTGTTTTTACCATTCTGGAATGTTCAAATTTTTTCTCGATTGCAGAGAGGCTATATAAATAATGCACTGTCTGCTTGTAGGGATGATTGTTGAAGTGATTTTCGGAAAGCAATCTTGTATGCAGTTGTTGATGTTTGCTGAATAAAGTTGGAAAACTTTATACGATGACTCCTGCCTTGTTGCCGAGTGAACAGGCTGCGTGGATAAACGAATTCGAGTTACACATATCGGAATTCAAACACCGGGCCTGAATTAGCTGTTGATAAATAACATGTAACATCAACACTGAATGCACCAGAGCAATCATACTGCTAAGATTAAGATGGACAGTAAAAAATTTTACCCACCACGGGATTTAACTTCTAGTGTCCTATAATGCGGTAATGCGCGCCTTGTCTGTAACCCTGATGCGCGGTAATGTGCGCCTCGTTAGTGCACCTTTTAGTCAAGAAATCACAGGAAATAGGAACTCTCCAGTGCGTGAGATAAGGTTTAGTCAACTTCTGGAAAGGTTCACGTGTGTTTTCCGCTATCGTTTTCGCAAGTTTGACGTGGTTTTGTGTACCTTTTTAACGAGTTTGTTTGAGTGCAAAATTTTCGGCCATGATGGCAGGGGATAGCTCCGACAGTGATAGTGAGTTTGGTAACCTTATCAATCAGCTTATTGCTGAAAGAGCACAAGGACTTGGTGTGGACAACCAGAGTGAGTTTTCTTGTCTGTGTTGACTGTCTGTGCACACATTCACATGCAATCTACACTGTCTTGTTGTTGTTTTAATAGCATAGTCCCTAAAATACCTGTAATTATGAATTAATTACAAGATTCCAACAGGTAAAAATAGTACTAAAGTCAAAATGGTTCTTTGGGTACATAGAATAACCATTTTATAAACATATCCTAAAATATGAAGTCAATGTGACAATAAATACATTTTTTGCATTTTTTTCCAGTGCCTAACCCAATTTATTGCAATTAACTTGAAATCCTTTGAGGATATAGGCACGTTGTTGTTGTTTGTAGATTATAGTCAAACGACACTTTCGCATATAGGTGACTACTGGACCGATTTATACTGACACCAGCGGGCCAGTTGTTGGTAAAGGGGAAAATAATATGATCACACGTTGACCAATCCGGGATTCGAACCAGCGACCTTTCGGTTACTAGCAAGACGCTCTTACCAACTGAGCTACCCGGCCCCACTATAGGCACAAATGTACAGAAAACCTTATAGGTCACCAAGAGTTTAAGCACGGGTTATTAGTGTGCCAGGCAAACGCTCAATCACTGAGCTAAGGCAGTGGTTCTTTATTGTATGTGTTTCATTTCTTAACAATAGCCCTAAGCCATGGAAGGAGACATTTGGAAGGAGTGTCACGCTCCCTAGAAGAGAAGCCAACCCCCTGCGAACCGTAACATTTACTAATACATAAAGAAAGAGCCATAAGAAAGAGACAGGAATATGAATGGAAGGAAGGAAGGATAATCTTCATAAGGGGTTTTATCTACAGGAGACAAACACTATGTACCTTGGGGCAAGTCATCTGGCGAGATCTGTTCCATGAGCTGAACATAAGGCTGGATATCTTTGGCTTGCTTGAGCGAGTTCCAATGTTGCAAAAACTCAAACGGTGTGATCCTGCCCTGGATTTTCGGGGAGCTGGGAGCTGCTGTAGGGAGGCCAAGGCTGGTTTGTTTTGCTGCGCCTTTAGATTGTTAAAACACAACATTGTTTTACTGAAAATGGTCAGAACAACACTGACATCGATCAGCACATAGTAATAATCTGTACAAGCATGAAAAGAAGTTTAGCATTCTTTTACCACACCAAAACAAAAGATTTGTATTAGGAAGTTGAGTCTGCAGTTGCCATGTTTGTTTTCCACCGCTTGTTGACCGGCCAAACAAAACCACTATCAACAATTTCCTAAAGGCAAATATACAGTGACGATTTGCTTTCACCCCTTACAATTATGATTTGAATTCTAAAATAATTATATTCAAATTAGCAACAGTGACCAAATGCTGCCCCATGACTCCTTTAATTTTTAGAAAATGTCAACAAATGTAGTGTCTCACAATGTTTCCAGCTAATCATTTAATATTGCAATAAGGTAAAGACTTCTAATATTACTTAACCCATTACTGGGCACACGTTTGTCTATTTTTTTTTTAGCTCTAAACAGCCAAGAATTTTTATAATTTTAGAGATATTTAGGGGTACGTTAGTAAAAACACATCTTAGGTATTTGTGCATAGATTTAAATAAAATGCAAAATGAACAGAAATAAATTCTCTTTTGATTTCTACCGTTTTATTCTTCTCTTGTCATGTCTTGTTTTTTATTACTCCATGTGTTTACAAAAAAAAGGTTTTAAAAAGTCCAAACAAGCCTCCTCCTCTTCTTCACTTTCCTGCCCATCTATCTGAAAGATTGGATGCATGCACGCTACTGACACTAATGTCAGTACCGATCTCTTCCTCCGACTCAAAGTCCATTTCTCTCACTTCAATGTCTAATAAATGGAAGCCTGTAAAGTCCCCTTCATCAATCGAAGAATCCAAATCATCTATTTTAGACACTCACACACACAAAAATTATGAACGCATCAAAGAGAAAACTTGTGGAAATGCAGTTGAATGTTTTCACAACAGAATAAACCAGAAGTCAATTGCTGGAAGTCTCACAATCTTTCAAACAACGCGAGAATATAACCAACGGTTGATACGGATGCTTTGGGGGGGGGGGGGGGGGGGGGGTTTGCTTGTTTAGACCTTCGGCCGCTACGCCCGATAAAGGGTTAAGAAATCAGCATGTAATAAAAACTGTTTAAAAAAAAGTTATTTCAGTTAGAAAGTGGCTCCCTTAGTGCAAGATTCCTGCAAATTACACAAAAACCACTATTTTCATATTTTAATAATACCTTCCAGTTTCTTTAAAGACGTACCTTTCTTAGGCTTGGCACGGCCTGGTTTTCGGGCCTCTGGACCACTGCGAGCAGCACTTGTTTTCTCCGGGGAGGGGGGAATAGTGGTAGATGATGGAGGCTTTTGTGTGTTGTTGCTAAGGGATGAAGGAACATGCTGCTGACTTCTTGTATTTCCTGCTAGGAAAAACAACATACTTGATTCTTTGCCTCGGATAAGTAATACATATTCACTAGTGAACTGCAGAAACAATTTGTAATTTTCAAAGGTCCAATTGGATTAAAAGGCAAAACAAACACTGAAACAGCAGACATGAAAACAGTACAACAGTACCAATTCTAAGCTGAAATACTGCTAGTTTGTTGTGGTTCTATTCTCCTCTAAATGAGTCAAATAGCAACTGAAGAATAGTTTACAAAGTACTAGTAGACAACCCTTCAGGAAATACAACAGAGTTGAAAATAACAAGGGAATGCAGAACCCAACCTGTATAATCAGATTTACCTTCAGAAGAGTGCTGGTTTTCGTTCTCCTCCGACTCTGAATCATCGTCCACTTGTTCAATTTTTATGCGCTTTCTTCGTTTCTCTGCCTCTGGTGCTGCCTTCATGTCCTTGGTTTGGCGCGACTTTTGTTGGTCATACTCCTGTAGTGGACACATCTCAATAAAGCTTATGACCAACAAACAAACTACACAGTCTAACGGCAGGCATAATAAATGATATGTTTCTCAGACCATCTGCGAAATAGGCATCATTTTCTCAAGTATGTGCATGAAATACACGCTGCAGCATCAGACAAAAATCACAGCACTTCTGTTTCAAACTATACTCAATCGAAGAATGAAAAAATTGTACCCAAATGAACAAATAAAAGTCTGAATGAATCTTCAGTTTATTATCATTATGCATGGGTGCCACCAAGAAATTTTCCAAAATCTGAAGGCAGGGGTCCGGGGCCGCCCAGGCCCCGATGGGGTCCCGGCGCAACGCCCTGGTAAGGGGTTAGGAAGGGGCAACACCCCCCCGATAGAAAATTTTTACAATATTCAAAGCCAATTTAGAGGCCTCTCGTGAAAGCTGAAGAATGATTTACCACTAATTTGATACATACAAGACACTCACATAGAACAAGAAAAAAACTACATAAAAAGACCAGGGCCTAACATTGGCAAATGTGACTAAGTCCCCAGACTTAGTCAATGCAAATGGGAAACACATATGAACAATCAGAAGCATAGTTAAGATTGTTTAAACATTTTGTGAATGTGTATAAGAGGTGAGAGAAAGAAAAGCAAACACACACAAATATACACAAGAACAAAAAGCATTGGGTGTTTTTTTTTCCAAACTACAGTACTAATTTCACTATTGGTATGCATTGGCAGAAATACAATGTAGCTGTATTCTACTGACTATTCTTATCTTCACACCTCCACTTATTCTTCATTCCCTTATCTACCTCTAACGCTTTTTTCTTTCCAGTATCGGTATTTTCCTCTAAAAACGGCATGATTGGAACACAAAGTCACAATATCCACGCTTCAGTCTCAGACCAGCCGGAAGTCATCAACCGGATACGCGGGTTACGCCCCTTTCAGCTGTGCATCTTTACACAAATCTGATACAAATCTTGTTTCGTTTACTTCTATATAATTTTTTTTAACTATTTATTTTTCGAAAAATCGGATTTCCGATTGTAGGCTTCAGCAAAAATCTGATTTTCCGACCATAGTCGAAAAGGTGGCACCCATGCATTATGAAACACATCTTTTATTTCCATTTCTGTGTTAGTTTTTCATATTTGACAATCATTTATCCACGAAACTCTAAAGAATTTTACCCAGTAAAAATCAGTTACCTGTTTGTAAAGGCCTTTGACAACACCCGCTTCTTTTTTGGCAGCTGTGTTGCCTGGCTCCAAGCGTAGTAACTGTAACAGATCTTGATAGCTGTCCTTGTACTGTTTCAGCCCCTTAAAGAAAACATTCAAAAATAGCAACCACTTATGCATCACAATATTATGGTTCTATTCATGGCGTGATGAGAATGTGGTACAACATCATGATAATAATTATGATAATGATGATGATGACAATGATGATAATGAAGAATACACAAACTTTTGATCAACTGTAAACCAAACACTGTACTGAATAGTGCATTACCTTTCTAGCTAATGCCCTGCGATAAAGAGATTTTGCATTGTTGGGTTCTAACACAAGAGCTCTGCTGCAATCTGCATCTGCTTCCGCTGCCTGCAATCATAAACATTCTCCATTAATAAATGAAAAAATTCTACTGCATTGCCAACAAAGAAATCGTATTACTGATTCCTGAAATAAACAGACGAAGATTCACATGTCACATTCCTGGACGCAGCAGGCATCGGCAGCACTGTAACTAGCTGAAAATTAGAGTGCCATTATAATGCTTACCTTACAGTGGCTACATTAATACAAAGGCCAGAATACACCCCACACTCGGCAAAGAAATCGCATATTTTTCACTGGCACAGAACCCCAGTGACAAGATTTTTACTTGCTGTATGATACTGTACATCCTATCCTATCCCGTAACTTGTAGGGGCACCAAAGATGATCGTTAAACCAGAGTACTCCATCTTTCTCTGTCCTCGCCAACCCTGATACTGTACATGCAGCAACTACAATTTTAAACAATCCTGCTAACAGGCATCCCATTCCTCATTACACTTGACCGATCTACCCTGTGAGAGCAAAACAAATATTTCTACAAAGGTTAAAACAAAAAGGGCAAGACGTCGGCAACTTGCCTGATCTAGCTTGAGGTAGCAGAGAGCTCGGTTGTTGAATATAGCTGCCCTGTCGGAGAAGAGGTCGGCGCACTGGCAATAGCACTTTACTGCCATCTGGTATTCTCCCTGTACAATGACAATTAGTGAACAGATCTTCATTTAAGAATGGGAAAGCTGAAAAGCAATGAAAAAACAGCAACAACTTCAGGCGGCCTGTTTGACATTTACCAAACTCCTCCCTCCATTCCACCTCCCCCCACCCTACCTCCTAAACCCCACCAATAATAATAATAATAATAATAATAATATTAATAATAATAATAATGTTACTTTTGATAATCAAAAAATCGTTCAAATCACACAAAAACCAAAAAACAACCAACATTGAAAACCAAAACTATGATGAACCAACCTTTTGTACATGTTCGTTGCCCTGAGCTTTTAGTTGTTCAAACTGCTCCTCAGGACTGGGCACTTTGGGTGTTGGGGGTGGTGGCGTTGCTTTGATCTCTGTGCTGGCTGGAGGGACTTGCTGAAGGATACTGGCACCAGTGGTGGTGATAGGGAAGGTAGAAGGCTGAGGAGGAGATGGCGGTGCAGAGGTTCTTGAATTTGCTATGTCCTGAAACATGCCAATATTTAATCCTCAAGTTGCAATACATTTCTAAAAATACCACTGCATATGAAACAACATCCTTCCATCTTCTTTAAACATCTGAGGTTTTATTATTTTAGTAACTGCAAAGCAAGCAAAGTAAACAGACAATCAAACGACTAAAAACATGGACCATTATGAGTACAAAGTAAGGCACTGCTGTTCATAAACGGTACTTTCAGGCTATGGCTAAAAATAATCCTTATGCTGTCCCTTATCGCAGGCTGAACTGATCCGAGACGCTGGCTGAGCGTGTGTTTGGCCTGTTGGCAATAGCTTACAGCTGGTGGCTGAAAGTTTACTTTCAGTGAAGGAAGCTTGAGCTGTGAAGGTTTAACAAAAATATTTTACAATTTAATTCTTATTATGTACCTTCAAACAGGCTTATTTCTGTATGCAACACCGTCATTCTGCAGCTTATTTCTTGCCATTCGGTAAATTTCAACCAACTGTTCACACAATTGACATTACACTCACCTCACAACTGTATTTTTGTTGTGTTTTTACATAATATTTGGAGCTGTTTATTATTAATATATTTACATATATTATACATATAATAACTTCCTTTTATATTAAAAAATTTTGTTTTACTGTTGTTATTTGCAAGTGTGTGAACAAACAGAACAGGACACATTTGTTTTAAAGATTTGCAATGTGTGCTGGTGTCTGGAAATACATTTAAAAGTCTTGCCATCTTGGTGAGAAACGGCCAGCAAAGTCCAATGCACTCACCTCACTGACAATTTCAGGAATGTCCCAGTGTGACACGTGCACTACAGGAGGCAGTCTTTCTCGCCACTTGTTGCCATCTAAACGCTGGAGGTATTGCTGGCATCGGGTTGCACCCTGATGAGCCAGGGCAGTCGATGGATCGACGCTGAGCACGTGTTTGTAGTCCACGTAGGCATGGCGGTATTTCTCCATGGTCTCGTAAGCGGCCGCTCGCCTAAGCAGAGATTTAGCAGAGTGTGGAACCAGGGAGAGGGAGGTGTCGCAGTCAGCAATGGCCGTCTGGCTGTCTCCGATCTTCAGGTAGCATGCAGCTCGGTTGCTGTAGATGGTAGAGCAGTTCACCACTTGAGCCTCGCCAGCTGTGTATGAACATGGTGCAACAAAATGAACAGTAAGTATAGGACGGGATAGCGTAGTGTCTCAATACCACAAGAAACATTAATAACAGCAGCTATATCAATACATAGCACTGACAGCTTTATACTGTATTTCTTCTCATTGAAGCAAACTGATCATGGATAAACAGGTTGGTGTTAAACATATACCACCCGGAAATACACAGATCAAACATTTTAGTAAAAAAACCCAACATGTATATATATGATAAATGATCGTAAGCAATGTCAAAAGTCAAAGTCAGTAGGACGAGAACAGAATCAGTGCTGAAGATGATCAGAGAAGGGAGAAGGGGAGAGGAAGGAGAAATTTTAAGGATACGGATCAAATAAACAAAACTAATTCTCCTATGTTAAGACTCACCAGACTCCAGCTTTGCAATGAGAGTGGTGTAGATTTTGATGGCCTCAGGGTACTGTCCAGCTCGGAATAGAGAATTTCCATTCTCTCGCAACTCTGCCTCTGCAAGAGGCAGCGCTGTCTGAATGTACATGGGTCGAGCACGAGGTGGGCCTTCTTCCATTTCTTCTTGGTCTTCCTCTTCGATGTCCTCTGTGCCATTTTCTGATAGCACCACTTGCTTGTCTTTGTTGTCAGAAACCACAACTTGCTTTTTGGAGTTGTCCGATATGACAACCTGCTTTTTACTGTCATCATTTGTCAGAATGACTTGCTTTTTACTGTCGTCATCTGTTACAATGACCTGATTCCTGCTGTCATCTGTTAGAAAATCCTGCTCGTTTTCGCCATCTGATGGAACAACTTTGTCTTTATCATCAGCATCAGCAAATTGGTCATCTTGAATAGCATCAACAGACTCATCCACTCCATATAAATCAACTTTGTCTATATCATCAGCATCAACAACTTTGTCATCTTGAATAGCATCAACAGGCTCATCCACTCCAGATAAATCATTTTCTAATCCTTTCTCGTTAGAAACTAAAAGGTTGGTGACAACCAGCTTTGGTTCTGAGTCACCTTCTGAGAGTTTAGGTTCAGGCTCGATTTCTTCATCTTTGCCCCAGATGTCTTTACTAGTGTCCATCTGAACGTTTTCCGCTTCGCTCTTGTGATCTTCAATTTTGGTGCTTTTCTGTGGCTTTACAGGTTCTTCAGAGTGTCCATTCACCAAAGGCTCTTCCTTCTTCTCACTCTGTGGTTTCTCAACAATGATCTCCTCAGTCACTTCACTGTCGTCCTCTTCTTCTTCCCCACTTCCGTCGATCTCTTCGATGACCATGCGCCGACCTTTCTCTTTCCGCTCCTTCGCTTCCTTCTCCTCCTTTTTGGAAATCTCTTTCAACAGATCCTGTGTGAAAAGGGGAATTCTACATTTTACAATGAAGCATTTGGAATGGGGGCGGGAGAGAGAGGGGGGGGGGGGAGTAGGGGGTCAAGTAAATGCCAATACAACTTATATAATTATAGTTTAAACCCAAGACAAATGTTAAGTTTCATAAAAATGTATCCCTTTGTCATCTGCTCCGATAAACTGATTTACTGATTTATTTTACCCCTCTCAGGGATAGGGAAGCAGGTAGGAAGAGAAGATGGGATGGGAGGTTGCTAGAAGGGGAGGGTGTCTTAGCAGGATAAATGTCTGGGAATCTATGATTTATCCAACAACAGTGAGAAAACCCTGCAGAGCACTATTCAACAATTACAATGCAACAGAAAGTTCCTTCCAAGGTCGATCAAAAGAAATTACGATACTTCTATTCAAAATGCTTATCCAGTATTAAGCTACCTTGGCAGTTTTATTGTTGGGTTCCATTTTAAGAACTTTCTCTAGATCTTCCCTTGCCTCAGTGAAGTCTTCCTTGCCTTTCAGAGCCGTGCCTCGTCGAAGTAGAGCTGAAGAACAAGAAATGCAAAACAACCTCAGTGTCACTACTAAACACATTTCTTTAAAAATCATTTTATTAATGTTTGAGGTTCCCACTTTATTGATGGTTTGTCTTTATTTTTTAAAGTAGTTTTTTGTATGTTTAATTCCTAAACTAATGTTTAGGTGTGTATGTAAGTACTTGTAAATCTAAAATCATCCTTCTGGGAATAAGACAAATAAACAATGAACTATAATACCAATGATAATGATGACAATGAGGAATTTGTTACAAAAAATTGTCCCATAATTTGCCTTTAAAAAAAACACACAAAAAAAACAAGCTAAAACCAAAATACCAACACCATCAACAACATGCAATATACCTCCTTGCCTCAAATCACTATGTCTTGCTACGTCATGAACATTATTAATTCTTCTATTTTTACAAATTATTATTATACCTTTAACATTGTCTGGCTCAATCTTCAAGACAATGTTGCAGTCTTTTATCGTCTCATCCCATTTGGACAAGCGGAGGTCTGTCAACAGATCAACACTTTATAATATAAGCATTTTAAATACAACACTGTAATCAAGATCATATTGTTTTCAAACTTAATAACAATAAAGCATTTAATCTCAGCCTCAGTTACAAAAATAACTGAACAACTTTCCAGACTACATTTAATGTTACAGTTCCTGTTTCCATTGCACGAAAATTCTGTTCCCCTCAGCAGAAATTCCTGTTCCCATTACAGTGATTATCAGAATATACTTCCTAGACAAGCATCCAACAGACAAAAAAAAAATACTTGACAGAAAACAAAATTGCAGCCAACAAAAAAATACCTGACAAAAAGTGTAACTGAATGTTTTTTGATGTTTAGATACATGGATGTGTTAATATACACTTAAATATGACTAATTTATTATTTCTTAAGTAAAACTGTTCAATGAAAATACTCAACTTACAGGCTAACGCACGGTTGTTGTAGGTGGCTGCCAAGGGTGCTACGGAAAGGCTGCGGCTATAGTAGAGAATGGATTCCAAGTAGTCCTTGGCATGGAAAGCCTGCACATCAAATATAATACTGATGAAAATAAACAACAAGCCTGTGCAACCTTGTCTCCTGGCTGACTAAGAATTCAAAATTATTTTGCAGACTTTAGTGAAAAATAAGGAATAAGAAATTGAGTTTCCAATCCAGATTTTATAAATAGCAAAGCCAATATTAATGTATTGCAATATTTATCTGTCAACCAAACAGTAATAGTTAATCTAATATAATTCTGGAAAGGGAGGTTAATCTGAATGAGAAAAATGATGTAACTGAGAAACTATACATATCTTACAGTGTGCATTAGCGGTGGATGATATGATAATAATGTAGGAGTTAGGGAATAAACTCCTGTACAGAAAAAAAGCATGGATAGAACCTTTACCAGCATACATCCAGATGTATGTCACAACACTAGCAGCTTGAATTTACAATGGTGAATTAACATCTATAAAACTAGAAGGGCAAAGCCCAAATGACTCACATGCTCCTTATGGAACTTGCAATATTGAACATGAAAATTAGTGTCCAGAAAAAAAACCAACCAAAATAAAACAGTGGCATTAAAATGCAAAGTAATACCGACTTTGATCTTTCTATGCTCTTGACCTCAGGCTCCAAATATATACTCATGTACTATCAAATAAGCGACAGCTATAGTTGTATTATGCCCAAAAACAATGACCTTGAGATGACGTTGACCTTCAGTGGCCCTAGCCTTGTGATGACCTTGACTTTCACTTGACCTCTTATGCTCATGTATGATTAAATAACCCAATGGTGTTGCATACTATGATTTCAATAGAGCCATTTTTACTGTACAATGACCTTTTTTATGTTTTTGCTAGGCCTAAAATGACCCTGACCTTCAAGATCAATGCAAAAACAGAACATACATGAAAGATCAATCTTTTATTTTTAAGTACAAAAAATGTGGACTCTCTAATAGCTTAGGGTCAAGGTCACTTCAAAATACCTATACTAACCAACTTTGGACAGCTCAAGTTATCTTTTGATAACGTAGGAGTGAGGTTGAACAAATTTGCAAAGTATGTGTGTATCATTGATATCTGTCATGCATCAAAAAATCATAAGTTCAATATTAATAACTTGGAAAAAAAGTGAAATTTTGTTTAAAATTGTAGTTTCTTGACAAACATTTGTTGACCATTGACCTTGTGAAGTTAAATCATTCATTTATATACACCATGGATATCCACCATCTTATCCAGTTTGATTGTGATTGTTGAATTAGGTTCTGAGATATTAATCCGCTTGCAAGTTTTGCGCAGACGGCAGACAGTCCGATTTTATTATTATTTTTTAAATTGTCATTTTTGGATTATGTACGACTCATCTTGCACAGATATCCCAAAATGTGGGAATTTTTTTTTTTGGTGGGGTGGGGGGTGGGGTGAATATATAGACTCACAATGTTATGAATGGGAGTCAAAAATCATCTTACTAACACAGAACATGGACAAAATACTACTATTAAGTATTATACCTCATTGCCTTTATCCTTTTCTTGCACAGCTTTTGCTCTTTGTTCTTCTTCAGTCATCCCTGAATAAGAAGATTACCACAATATTATTACTATCAATAACAAACAAAATGCTACAAACTCAAGAAAGAGGAGGAAGAAGAAGATCCTGATTAACTCAAACACTGACTGGTCAAGTCCTTCTAAATACACCAAGAAAAACCTAGATTTGGTATTACACCATCACAATCTTGCAATTCCTAATATTTAGGAAAGCAATTGATGTCCATTACTCCATTCAGCACAATGAACAAACAAACAAACAAACAGGTCAGACATAACTTGAATACAGCCAACCTTTTTCAATACACACAAATTACAACTGGGATTGCAGCAGAGCTAGAAAACAAAACTGTATTTGAATATAAACTGACTTCACATTATCCAACCTTCACGACATTGCACCCAGACGATTGACTGTTTCCGAGTACATTACTCACCTTGAGTATCAATTTTCTCAGAAATGCGTTCAGGCATGAAGGTGGATGAGCCTGACTCTTTGTGTTTTGACTTTGCTGGTGGTTCTGCATCCACTTTTTCAATCTCCTTCTCAATATCCACTCTGCAACACAAAACAAGTTCAAACAACCTATTACTGAGCATTCTAAAAATGCAGCTAAAAATGACTAACTGTAGCAGAACCTAATCCTTCCCAAACCCACTAACTCTGTGTCTTGATTATAACAGTCTTGCATGATTCGGGCAAAAAATCCTAAAAGTAACAAAAGTCAAAATACAATGATAGACACAATATAGCATTCTCCTGTCATGCTAACCATAAGCATGCCTTGTTAGCTTCAGTATTCTCTCACATACTAGAATTCAGAAGAAAAAAAAGCTACACAGGGAGAACACACCCGTCATGGGCGGCTTTACTTCATTGTATTACCATCCAAATTTGTACTTGATACAGAAGACGACTTACTTGTCCCATTCTTGATAAGTGCGAGGCAATACCTTCTTTTTCTTGCTTTTTTCATCAGGTGGAGCCGTTACTGTGTCCTTCACCTGTGATTAAAAAAAAGAAAAGAATTTAAGTGAGCAGGAAAAACAACACACAGACTCAAGCCTACAAATCACATATGTGTACTATGATAACAGATTAAAACGTTAAGTAGAGGAATAAATAATTAAGACATACACACAACTAGAAAAGCAAAGGCCATATGACTCAATGCTACTTATCAAACCCGCAATATTTAACATGAAAATGAATGCCCGGAAAAAAACCAAAATGAAACGGTGGCATTAAAGTGCCAAGTAATTCTGACATTGATCTTTCTATGCTCTTGACCTTGAGATGACCTTGACCTCGGGCTACAAATACACTTATATACTAAGAAATAAACTAACAAAATAAAAGTTGTATTATACTCCCCCTCCCCCAAATAAAAAAACAACAACTAAGAAACAAAACTGTGATCTTGATCTTCAGTGACTGTGACATTCAGTGACTTGACACTAAGATGACCTTGTCCTTCACGTGACCTCTCATGCATGTCTGATCAAATAACCTAACTTATAAAAAAGTAAAATGTAATGAAAATTTGTTGCTTTTTTTTTACAAAAATGTGTTGACCCTATGAACTTGACCTTGAAGTGAAATCATTTATTCACTGATCATTTATGAGGTCTCAGGGGTATACACTATCTTACCAAGTTTGGCTGTGATAGTTGGAATAGGTTATAATATTTTAATAATAATAATTTACTTTGTATAGTGCAAAACCAAACTTAAAGCTTGCTCTAAGAGCTCGCACGCACACACACACACACACACATATGCTCGCAAGGATAAATATTTAAACAATGTGGTAAAATATTATGGGATAAAACAGTTAAACATCGTAAGAAATAAAACATTCATCACATCTAACAAAGATACATAAATGAACAATACGGTACAACATTATGAGATAAAACACAGTAAACATTGAACAAAATAATAACAAACATAACATCTACGTACAGAAAGGCATGTTTAAAGAGAGACACACACACACTCACAAAGGAGGACATCGGCATTAAGAATAAATAATGAAGCAGTGATACAAATAGCTCAAAATACAAAGTACCAATCAGTAACACAGGAAAAAGAACTAATATTACAGTACATAACAATTTCTTTTAATAAACCAGAATAACATTTAACAAGTTATTTAAAAACCATACAGTGCCAACCCCAATAAACAACAACAAAAAGACATGTATAGGCAGTAAAGCATTTAAATTAAGAACATTACACAAAAGACACTTGTGGAACAGACAAACACCACTATTCACTCACACACCGATTGTTCTGGATCTTAAAGTATTTGGTAAAGAGGTAGGTTTTGAGGTTCTTTTTGAACACGGTAAGAGACTAGGAGTGCCGGAGGTTGGAGGGCAGAGAGTTCAAAAGAGCTGGGGCAAACACAAGTGTGCAAGTTTTAAACAGACAGACGGTGGATGATTGACAGATGAGTGGGTGGCCCAATTTTTTTTTTTAAAAACAAATATCATTTTGGAAACATTTAGGACTCATCTCGCACAGATTTGCAAAAATATAGAATTTCTAGTTGTTGTTGGGGGGAGTATATAGACTCACATTGCTACGCATGCGATTCATAGGTTTCAAAGGTTTATTTATGCTCTCAGCCCCAGTCAAATATGCCAACTCATACTCAAATTACAACCATCCCACCTTGCCATCAGATGTGATGATCTTGGCTGAGCGCACAGGAGGCAGAGATTGATCATTTTCATAGCCCAACTCATCTGAAATTGGTTTCTTGATTCTCACTGCTCCAGCAGTCAGCGTCTTCTCTTTGCTGGCCATGTAACTATTCCAGGACTAAACACACATAAAAATCCAACACATTGAACAGGTTGTATAATGTCATGGATGTTTACTTTTAAAAGATAATGCTATCTTAGCCATCGTTACCATACTTTGCAGTGTACTACACTACCAAGCATACAGGATTAGATGATGAGACAAATACTGTAACCATATTGTGTTGTGTGTTGTAAAACATACGCTGTCTTTGTCTCTCAGGTCCAAAAGGGTGGGAGGCATGCGGGAGATCATCAAAGTTTCAAACTTTTAAAATAAACCCATCTTTACACTTACCTTGGTGTTATAACGTCCCACGTATTAAATAAACTAAAGAAAAAAATATGTTTCCAGTTATTTTCAAACAATGAATTATATAGTCTTAAAAACTTGAAATTCCATGTTCAGGGTCCTCTCTGCTGAATAAAATGCCAAAAAAAAGAGCAATCTGTTTCAATTATAGCCAAATGGAAATGACCGGAGTAAATAGATCTAAACGAACTGTCTGGCACGACTTAGGGGCTAAAAATGTCCTTGCTGGAAAGTCCAAGCAAACGGATAGAGGAAAAATAAAGTATTGCTTGGTAAATTACCTCAAGGTCTTCAACCAGCGTGAATCTCTCCGACTGATCCAGATCTCTGAGTTCCGTGACAGGATTGTCTTTTCTCAAGACACGACTGCAGAAAAATATGAAACAAAAACTTATTGTGCAATGTTTGTGATTGTCTTCAGGTGTACAACATACACAGAAACACACCAACTCACATTGAGAGTGGCTAATACAATCTACCACCATCCTGACCTTGCCATCAGAAGTCATAGTGATGAGCAGACTGGCAATCACGAAAAACTGATCGGGATGACTAGATTCTTTAGTGATCAGAATAAGCTTGAGTTGAAAAATACTATGTAACATTATATAGTTGAACTCAATGCTATGATCTAGAAATTTCTTATTCAACTGCTTGTCTTATGCCTATAATATTATAAGTTTTAGATTACAACTAGCCATGAGTACGCGGGTGATATTTGTACACTTTTAAAAAACATTTTAATGAAAGTTGTGGATGCGTATGTGTATAGCTTTATATTATATTTGAGAGAGAGAGAGAGAGAGAGAGAGAGAGAGAGAGAGAGAGAGAGAGAGAGAGAGAGAGAGAGAGAGAGAGAGAGAGAGAGAGAGAGAGAGAGAATGCATAGTTGTATTTGTAACAACACAGAGTTTCACCCTCATGCAATGTCAATCATATTGTCATTGTGATGTGTATTTGTATTGACTGTTTATACACCACAATGTAATTTCTTGAAACTTAAAGAAATAATAAATGTGTACCTTGCCTTATCTAGAATGACAGGAAGAAAAATAAAGTGATAGTGGTGAGAAGATTGGCAACAATGAGAAACTGATACTAGAATGACAGTAATGTTAAGAAATTAAGGGTTTGATAGTGATAACTAGATAACAATCAAGAATAAAGTGGAGAAGGCAATCCGTTACAAGTTCCAATCAGTAAATCAGGTTAAACAAAATAGATTAACACCCAAGTCGAAGATTTTAGGCCTGATTTTTAACATAAGAATGCAACAATTGCTAGCATTAGTGTATTATATCAACAACAGCAGCAACCGACTGCCACAATCACTATGATTTTATCAGTTACCAAATACAGTTCATAAAAATGCATTATCTTGTAAAAATGTTAATTCAAATAAATCGCATCAATTTTCAATACTCTCAGCAGCCTTTTATTAAAAGATAATGCCGGCAAAGTCAATGTCATGATTGAGTGCAATTTTTTTTTTAAAAAGACAATACTTGCCTCTTCGGGTCAAGAGTCTCCAACCTCTCAATTGCTTCTTTCTCCAGCTCAGGGTAATGGCCTTCATCTCCACTTCTGTACAGTTCAAACACAGTACATTAGTCCCACACTACATTAGTCATTACACATTAATACTTACATGTAAGATGTAATTATCATCTACAGTGAAATTAAAAACTTGCACATTAGACTTCTCACGATTACAGTGAATGAAACTAAGACCGAGTTAAGATGAAATTAATTAAGCTTCAGTTTCAGCTCTCATGTTCACAAAAATGAAAGAAACTACCCAAAAAAAAAATCATATCATTCAAACAAACATTCTCTCTCTCTCACACACACAAACTCACACTGTCCCATATACTTTATTTCTTAACACAAAAATAAAACAGTAATAGCAACATGCAAACCTACCTCAAAATGCGCACTATTTTCTCAAGCTCTTTCACATCAGTGCAACCTCTAATATAGCCATAATCTAAGTGGGTCAGCGGTACGTTATAACGCTTTGTAGTTTCTGCCGACTGATAGTAATCCTGAGTCATGGTGCTGTAACAAGATCAAGAAAATTCATATAAAATTCTTAATAAATGCCCAAAAGATTTCAAGCATTTAAGAATGTACTGCAGTGTTTGATGACTTTTCTCTAGTTAAAATTTAAAAGGAAATGGGCAAGGGAAAGGGGGTGGGGGGAAGAGAGAGAGGTGAGGTGTGCGGATTTCATCAACAAGTGTTTTCTTTATCTATGGCACAAATGCAAGCCCTTGGCAGCAAAGAGGAGATAGATCTTTACTATAAAGTATAATTCCCTCATTCCATGGAAGACAGCAACAAATAAGGCTTTTTGATGCTATTGAATTGATAAACATCTGCTCATGACTTTGGGTGAGCCACTTTTATCACTTGTGTTTTACATATTTATAAACTTCTTGTCTCCCTTGTTACGCTCGACAGCAGTGGCTTTCTAAACATAACACTGTTCAAAACTACCAAAACTGCAACAGTAGATTTTAGAACTATGTTTGGCAATAATAAATTCTCTTTGAGAAAGTTAGGTTCTTTCCAATATATCTGTTGTCAGCCAGTCAAATAGGAGTACTTCCTAAATAGCTGTCAACATGTATTTTGTACCGCATTTCAGGGGAAGCAACCTACTTTCAGTTTATTTAAGAGTACTTCCTAACTAGCTGTCAACATGTATTGTGTACCGCATTTCAGGGGAAGCAACCTACTTTCGGTTTATTTAGGGATAATGCCTATTGTGGATGCCTTTCTTGCATTAAGATGTTTTTCTGAGAACTTCATTTAGGCGTCTTCTCATACTTTGGGAAAATCAGTCCCTTGATTTTCACCAAGCCCAGCTGATACACTGACGAGCTGAGAACACAGGGAAAGGGCCTTCTGTATCTATGGCACACATCCACAAATGAAAGGCATTGGCAGCAGAGAAGGGGAGATAAATCTTTCCTGTCATTCCCTCATTCCACGGAGGACAGCAACTAATAGTAATAAGGATTTTATCCAAGATGTTATCAATAAACTCCAGTCCATCTCCTTAGGCCAGCCACCTTTGTCGCTTGTGTTTTACACAAACTTTTTGTCTCCCCTATCAAAGGTAATAAGCCAGGTCAACAAATTATAAAGTTCAATTCTGTAAGACCTACTTAAATAAATGACTGGATGTCCTCCTTGGATGAAGGCCACCCAGTCGACGCTGTATATCTTGACCTTAGGAAGGCATTCGATACTGTACCACATCGCAGACTTTTACAGAAACTAAAAGGTTATGGCATAGGTGGCAGCCCACTTGCATGGATAAGGAGTTTCTTGACTGACAGGACCCAGTACGTGACTGTTAACGGTAACAGCTCTGACAAAATAAGTGTTACAAGCGGTTGTCCCTCAGGGGAGCGTGTTGGGGCCGACATTATTTATATATTTCATAAACGACATGCCAGAGAATGTAGAGTGTGACATAAAGATATTTGCTGATGACACAAAGGCATATGCAGAGGTTGATGAAAGTGAAGAGTCTAAGGAGAGAATGCAGCAATGCATTGACAAATTGGTTGAATGGACGGAGACATGGCTACTTAAATTTAACAGTGAAAAATGTAAGGTGTTACATTTGGGCAAAAATAATCCCCAGCATGAGTACTTTATGAATGATGGTAAAGAAAGGTGTAAGATTGAGACGACTTGTGCAGAGAGGGATCTTGGAGTGACAGTGGATACAGAGCTCAGCTTTGAGAACCACATTGAGAGTACTGTTAAGAAAGCCAACAAAATATCAGCCCTGCTTGTAAGAACTATAAGTAACAAATCCAAGGACATAATGGTCCCCCTCTTTAAGGCCCTTATACGTCCCATCTTGGAGTACGCTAACCCTGTCTGGTGCCCATATTTAAGGAGGCATGTTGACTTGATCGAGGGTGTCCAGCGCAGATTCACCAGGAAGATCTGTGGAATGTCAGGGCTCTCCTACGAGGAGAGGCTGAAGTCACTGAAGTTACCCAGTTTAGAATATAGGAGACAGCGGGGTGATTTAATCGAAATTTTTAAAATTGTACACAAATTGTATGATCCTTTAACCACTTGTTCTCTTTTAAATTTTAATGATGTTGGTTTAACACGAGGTCACAAATTTAAACTTACTAAAACTTTTAATAATACTCGCAAATTTAATAAGTATTTTACTAATAGAGTGGTAACCCCTTGGAATGACCTGACTGCCGAGGCTGTGGATGCTGGATCACTTACGTTCAAAAATAGTTTGGACAAATTGTTTAAGGATAGCATCTACTCCACCCAAGTTGGAGGTAAAAAAAATTCTAAATTGGTAGGCACTGATGCCAGGGGGGTGGGTCGTGGACCCTCATTAAGATTAATTATGAGGGCCAAAGGCTTTTAGCCTGCACGCTGAACTATGCTATGCTAATAAGTGATTACAAAGAAAGTACAAACAACCTATAAAATGCAGGTTGGGGTGCTTTTAGATCTACATACACCTCATCGCTCTTTACTCAAGTGCTTGAGGTGCCATCCTCATCATGACATCATCTGTTCCTGTGCAACCAATTTCCTACCAGTTTCTGCATCAATAAACCTACATTTCAAATCACACATAATGATACATCTATCATAATCATGCTGTGGATAGATCTCTTTCGTTATGTGTATTATACAAAATTCGAATGCAGAAATCTACTGATGCAGATGACCCAGTCCAATCTACTAAAATAGTAAGAAGATTTAGCAATTTTCCTTAGATTTAGAACCTCTATTCATGCAGTTTATTCTTCAGAGACAATATTTATTATATCACAATAAATGTTGATGTTGGTCCTAAAAAGTATAAAAATGCTAAACTTCAAGTACGAAATTCAAATAGCCACTAAACAATTAGCCATAAACCAAAGTACTGTGATTTACATAACTTCACATAAAATAATTTGTTGATAAAAACATCTACAGAACTAGACGACTGAACAATGCACTCACATCGAGAATTCTAGACTTTCAGCACCCACATGGAGATTGTTCCATCCAGACACAACACTCATGCCAAACAATGGAAATTTTTCCAACCTATTAAAATAAAACGCAGGAAAAAAGGCAGATAATAAATATCTAATGAACCCCTTACGTACCTTAACTCTTAGTTGAAATGACTGAGAACTGCCCTAGGTTTTGCAATAAATTCAAAGACTTCGATCCTTGAAGTTCCGTTTCCAAAGCCACAGGAAGTTGAGTTTTACGGCAATATGAAACCTCATTCTCGTTTCACCACACGTGAAGTGAACATGGCTGCTCACTCATAAGGAGAATTGACGAGAATTGCGCATAAAGAAATTAGTAAAACTTACAATTTTGGGAGATAGTACTGATTTAGGATGTAAGTATATGTTAAAACAAGTTTGGTTTGTAAGTTCGTCATTTTGCGGAACCTAACTAAGTTACATTTATTGAGCACAGATTTTTTTAATCGATACCCTGATACAGATACTGAGATAGATTTGAAAAGATTCTGACAGGTTGAGTGAATTGTGGTATTGACTGATTTTTTTGTTGTTTTATTTTTTTAAACAAAGTAGGCCTACTTAATAAGTTAGTGTCGTAAGGTTTAGGCTACGATGAGAGCTAAGATGTAAGCCTAAATATTTACCTTTATTTTTCATGTCTTTTCGTTTGATACTTGTTCATGATTATGGCCCTATGGTCGTTATGCAATGGCACAGGCCCAGAGTACAAGTATGCCTAGCTATAATGCTGCCTCCCAAGGTTTTACACTTGAAATTTCCGTTTCAGCCACTGCCCCAATTAAATGCAATTCTTACATTTTGTGTCCACTTCAAACTAAAACGGAGTGCGCCTACGAATCACGTACACTAGTAACAACATAGGCATATCACTTGAAACAATGTCAACGCCAAATTCACTGCAAATTTATTCCAGAATGCAGCTACAAATGCCAATGAAATGCAATTCAATCACCAACATTGGGCTGGAGATGTGCAGCCTACAAAAATATTTTGCGCCGTCATTGGTCAAACTACAAGCGCCAACAATCAATTGTTATTATCAATAGAGTCTAAGCCAGCCTTTGGCAAAATACGAAAAGAATAACGAATGTTAGTAATGGTCAAAACCTTGACCTTGGATATTACAGTACTGGAAGAATGTAAGGCATTGAATATGAAGAATGACTGAGGTCCTTGGGGTTTCATAGTCTTGAGTTTAGAAAATTACTCAGAGACTTGATTGAAAGATTTATTTGATTGTGAACCATAGACCTGTCTGATTCATTAACTACTGCCTCTCTCTTGAGTTAGTAACCTTGATATAAGTTTATAACATGAGCTTTTTGAGGACAAAAGAAGACATTAAAACACAGACAATAAGTTCAAAATGAATTCAAATAATTGATAAACACTAAACCATGGTCAGGGGTGACAGCTGGCCCTCATTCAGAGGGCTAAAGGCTTCTATTCCTGCATGCTGTATATTGCTATATTTATGCTATACTATAGCTAATAATACTTTTGACAGGTTTCACAGGAAAATACACTTTCTCTCAACATCTGCAGACAAATTTCAGTGTACTAGTAATGTGTTAAGTTAGTTGATGGGCTGGCAAACATTCTGACGAACTACTAGCTTTGGCTGGGTCACTAGCCTAGTGGATTGTTTCCCTTAGATTAAAAATTATATATGTTGTGGTTTTGTTTCAGCTGCCAGAGTATACTGGCGGAACTTCAAACACACTTTTTTTTTTTAGCTGTTGCTGTGGATATAGAACAGCTGCCAGGTTTTTACCTAATCTCAGTACGGTGCTTTGAAAAGTGGCACAGGCATCAAGTGCAAAAATGTCGCTCAAACCAAAGCGAGTTGAATTTGAAAGTATATGGCCGGAATTGCTGACAGTAGCTGAGCAGGTGATCACTCTTGGGTCAATCAGGCGCAGTGTCTGGAATGAGCGATTTAGGTAGGTTTAAGTTGTGGCAGTTCAGTATCTCTTTCAGTGTTTGCCTCTGTCTATCTCTCTCTCTTTCTGCCTGTCTATGTGTGTGTCTTTCTCTGTCTCAGTGTCTGTATCATGCGTGCCTCTTTGTGTGTGTCTCACTTTCTCCGTATCTGGCTACCTCTCTCTCTCTCTTTGTCGCTCTCTCTCTCTCTCTTTCCCCTCACCACTTCTGCACTGCCTGCCTTTTGTCCTTTTAAATCATGTAAATTTTAACAGATTGCGCAGGCAGCTTTTACAAATAACTCCAGGAATGTCAAACATAAAACTTAAAAAGTGTGTTCTGCTTAGTTTAACTTAAAGATCTCCCCTTTCCTTGTGTCACCACCTAGCCCTGACCCCTTTTCTAATTTTAGAAGTTATTCTTTTTGATTGTTGCAGTGATGTGTACAGGCTTTGCACAGCATTGCCTGAGCCTCAGAGTGACCGCCTGTATGATGAGGTCAAGACATTTCTGGAGAGGCACTGTAAGACTTTGTATGTGGTAAGCAAGGACTTTTGTTTCTTTTAGTGTCCAGAGTTTGCTGGCAACTTGATGCCTTTAACCTGTAAGACACAGCAATTTAAGATTTGTCAAAGGACAAAACTGGTCACTGGTAAGTACAGGTACGCCTTATAAAAGCTACTGATCTAGGATTTAATCATGTATGTGTGTACATATCTTGATTGACTTGATTTCAAATTTATTTCTGACTTTGTCCAAAATGTACTGTCTCATGCATTGTTAAAAAAAGCTGAATGCATTTTGCAAGAAATATTAACTATTGTTTTAGGAGGTATCCAGGACACTCAGGACATTCTGGTTTCATACTACAAGCACTGGATGAATTATTGCAAGGGGGCTGAATTTCTTGACTCCCTTTATGGGTGAGATTTATAAGATAATAATAATGCAATTAAAATGTATTTGTATTGCTTATTTCATTGCATTTTAATTGTATTGTATGTTATTTATGTTTTTATGCTATACAACTTACAAGAAGACGGTTGTTTTGTGCGCGCGCTTTAGAAAATTAATTATTATTATTATTATTATTATTATTATTATATCTATATATGTATCTCTCTCTATATCTCTCTCTCTCTCTAACTATCTATCTATCTATCTATCTATCTATCTATCTATCTATCTATCTATCTTTTATTATTATGTTCATTTAGTGCGTGTATATATTGGTTAATTCTGTTTCCAGAGCTGCTTGCTCTTGAAATTGTCACATTTAATAGTCTTGCTTGTTCCTTTGGAAGAACACATTGTAAAAATTCTTATGTCAGAATATCAAGGACACGAGGAATCAGCTCAACATTTTCTTCAGAAATCATATTTATCATAGTCAATTTTAAATTTATTTTTTGGTGAAGGTAGTAGCTATGGTACTGTCTAGTGAAGCTTTTGATGATAGCCTTTCTTAGCCAAATAACAGTCACTAGACCCAATTGATGTACAAAAGCGTTATGTTTAAAATTTTGTGGTCTGGCATTTTGTGAAGTATTTATTGATATGTTTATTTCAGATATCTAAATACTACGTATGTAAAGAAACAAAAGTTCAGTGATGCTGACATTACATATGGCGGATTTTCAGTCGAGCAGTCTGATCATCTGCTGGAGATTGGGGAGGTAAGATATGAAAGATTTCAGATTATATTTTGTTTGTTTATTTTGATTAATTACTCTTTCCACTCGTTGTGCAAGGATTTAGTTAGTACTATTAATTTCACATACTATACCATGACTCACAAGTGCAATGTTTATGGCGTTGCTAGGAGAGTGCCTCTCTAACGGAAGCTGACAAAAGATAAAACAGTCATAGAGTTGCTTCCCCTGAACCACTTTCCCCGTGAGTCTCGTGTTATACCACGCGTCCAAGCGCTCACGATAACGGACCGAATATCTCATTCCTTTTTTGGCACTCGCTGAGCAGTGTTTCCCACAAGCTTCAAATCAAGGGGTCCAAGGGACCCTCTGTTGAAAATTTTGAGGGTCCTTTTAAAAATTCTGAGGGTCCCTTCCATGTGTGCATACAAATGTGACTAAAGTCAATAAGATAAAGTGTAGTGCTTATACAATGTCTTATAGTGCAATATCAGCTGACCAGTCAATAAACAGCACAAGAACTCTATGCCGGTGTGTGTGTGTGTGTGTGTGTGTGTGTGTGTGTGTGTGTGTGAGCGACGTCCACTGTGATAACGTGGGGGTACGCAGAGCTGCCAACCCCCAAAAAAGTTTTCAGTAGCAAAAATTCTGAATTTCAGTAGTTTTATGACATTTTCAGTAGCCATACGTCCTCGCTTTTTTTTTTTTTTAACGAAGACATGCATATACACACACACTACTAAACAAGCACAGTTGCAAGGAAAGATGACACACTTCATACAATACTCCACATTTACTGAACTTGCTCTATTCTCTCTCTGGGAACATGTCTAGTCTTTAGCAAGGCCCAATCTGGTGGCAGCCTTGCACTTTCACATGCAAAGCTCTTGGCAACTTGGGAGTCCGGGAACATTGCCTTCACTAACTTACTGAAGTGATCTGCTACCGACGCAGGCAAATTGTGCTCTGCAACGAAGGTCGTGAAGAGTGTTTCCGCACGAATTATTGAGAGATCCATATCGGGCTGGAAGAAGGTGGCTACCGACTGAACAGGGACTAACTTTTCTGGATCAGGGCAACGACTTTTGTGACGATTGCCATTCACGTGTCGCGTCACATCGTGGAAGCCGCCATGTTGTATGCTAAAATCTGCCAAGCACGCTGTACAATACACGCTGTGTTTTGATCTCGATGACGCAGTGATGCACGGAAATTTTTCAGAATACTCTTTCCTGTACTCTTGATTTGCTGTCCTCTTCTTTTTTTCTGGGCTTTCATCGCTAGTTTTCTTTCTTTTTGGCATCACGGATTCAAAATAAGCCGCACACAAACTTTTCTTCTCGCAGTGTAGAAAGTGACCCGGAAACGAAAGTGTCACAGAAAGGTCGAGGTTTTGTGCAGCGATTGGCCGTTTGCAAAACCACTTCACGGTGATTGGTCGAATTTCCTAACATGCACTGGGAGCGTGATCTATTACTCCGTGCACGTAAACCGAATGACCGTGACCTTGAGGTGCTACGGGAGGCACAGGCGCTCAATAAAAATCGTTAAAACTGTAATACTATTGTCGAAAATTGACTTTCCGTAGTAAATTTTCGATTTGCGTAGCTCCGTAGCCGCGTATTCATTTCCGGAGTAAACTACGGAAATTCCGTAGTGGTTGGCAGCTCTGGGTACGACACTTTCGCTGGGCGCAACAACGTGTGCGTCCGTGGGACCCTCTTAATCAAAATCTTTGCGTCATCTTCCGATTTTTATGCGTGAATTACGCACATATGTGCGTAATGGGAAACGCTGTTGTGTCTACTCTAGCTCTCTTGTTTTTGCTGACTTTCTGCGTTCGCCCTGTAGTTTACTGTTACTACCGCCGGCGGAGTTTTGGGTTTCCTTGTCATGTCTCAACGTAGCTGTTCGTCGGCTTCAACCCCTTCTATGCGCGTCTCTACTACTTCGGCGGCCTTTCGTTCTAAGGAATGTCGAGTTTTCTTGCCTTCCTTTGTTCCCTCTCCTGCCGACATTACCGCTGTTTTGCTACGTTGCGCTTCCGCTCCTGCGCCTCTTGCTTTGTCTTCTACCCTTCAGGTTTGTAGAGTGGTGGTGGTGAGGTGGGGAGTGGCGGTAGTGAGGTGAGGGGTGGCTCCTTGGTCTTGCCAGAAGTGACCTTGGAGCCGTTTCTGGTCAAGGTTACGACCAGAAACATATAAGTGGTCGCCCTAGTTTAGGACCACATAATTTTTCCGGCAGGGATGCCCCGGCTAGTCCGATCAGGCTACCTGCCGAAGCCTTCCCTTCTGCTTCCAGCGGGATTCAGACCGGGTCGGGACTTCTGGCTAATGTCGAGCTTGTGACATATAAAGCACTGCACGCAGTGTTACGTCCAGCTGCGACAGGGGGTGTGGCTTCCGGTTCGTCCGGTTTGTCCCTCTCCGCCCCGTTCCAGCCCCCATTGCACTCCACTTTCGCTTGCGGTTGTGGGGCGGGGCCTCTGGCTACTGTCGAGCTTGAGACATATAAAGCACTGCACACAGTGTACGTCCGGCTGCGACAGGGGGTGTGGCTTCCGGTTCGTCCGGTTTGTCCCTCCCCTCCCCATTCCAGCCCCCTTTGCACTCCACTTCCGCTTGCGGTCGTTGGGCGGGGGCTCTGGTTTCCGGTACGGGGGTACGGTACACTCGTTACCTTCTCCCGTTCCCGGTTTGGCTTCTCCCTCCCATCCCCCTTTGTTTTCCACTTCCGCTTGCGGTCGTGGGGTGGGGGCTCTGGGTTCCGGTTCGGGGGGTTCGGTATACCAGTTACCTTTCCCTGTTGCCGGTTTGGCCCCTCCCTCCCATCCTCCTTTGTACTCCACTTCCGTTTGCGGTCGTGGGGCGGGGGCTCTGGTCTCCGGATCGGGGAGTTACGGTTCACCCGTAGCCCCCTTCAGTTTCCGGCTTGGGTCAAGTATTCCCTGTTCACCCTTCGGTCTCGGCCACTTCCGGGTTCGGTTGTGGATCGGGGGTACTGGTGTTCGGTTATGATGGTACGTTTTTTTCCGTTACCTACTTCCGGATCACATACAAACGCCAATTTGCCTTTGTGTGCGCCAACTTCTGTTGGGGTGGGGCACACTTGGTTCCTCCTACCCTAGTTCCTGTGTTCACGGGTACTGGGGTGTTGTTATATCGGGCCCTTTCACCTGATGCGGCTTTTTGTCCTCAGGTGGTGGAGGAGGTTTCGGTGCCCCTACCACTCCTCCATTCCTTCCTGGGCGGGACTCTTGCTTCGGCCGAGTCTGATGAGGCTTGCGTTGTATTCAGGGAGTCTCCTAGTGTTAATTTTTTTGTTGGACTGGGCTTCTTCTGCGGCTTGAGGACTTATAGAGGGCGAGGCCTCTTCCTCTTCGTTTGAGGAGGTGCCTCGGTTCCCTAGAGCTTCCTCTGTGGGCTCTTGTTTGAGTTCGTCCTCATTGCCCGGTGTTTCCGGGAAGTTCCTCTCTCGGTCAGAGGTCTGGCACAGATAGAGGGGTCGATTGTTAAGGTCCCTTGAGTTTACTTCTCTTTTTTCTGGGCAAGTATTCTGGGACGCCGTTTCGTTGTTTCGGGGAGGTCCTTGCTGCAGGCCCTCTATACCTCCTTCGTTCTGGGTTGCAAATCACAGGCTTTTGCCTATGTCAGCCTGCTTTTTGTGCGTCGTGACGCTTTTCTTCAGTCAGCGTCCCTTTTGCCTCCGCTCTTGTCCTCCTCGCTTCAGGTGGGACCCTTGGTACCCGACTCTCTTTTTGGGTCCTTACGTTCGCACGGCTGTTCGTGAGGAGTCTGAGCGGTCCAAGTCGGATGGTTTCGCCTTCTGGGCTCGGGCCACTTCTTCGGCCCCGCCTTTCTTTCCTGGCAGGGGTCGAGGTCGCTCGGTCCGTGGTCGCTCTTCTCGGGGGTGTGCGGGGTGGTACTTCCTCTTCCCGTGGCAGGGTTGAGGTAGGCCGTAGGCGTTTACGCAGTGGCGCGTTTTCCCACGTGTCTATTCATCCTCTTCAAAGGCGTTGGATGCGCTTCGTCTGGAGAGGTCAGGTTTTTCATTTCAAGCCCTTCCTTTTGGTTTGTCTCTCAGTCCTTGGGTTTTCACAAGGCTTGTCATAGAACTCGCTGCCGTAGTTCGCGGACTCGGGGTGCGGTTCTCTGCTTATCTTGATGACTGGTTGGTCAAGGCTAGTTCTCACGATCTCTGTCTGGTGCACACCAGGCTCGTTCTCCTTGGGACGCGGCGCTTGGAGTTCTCTGTGAACCCTCTCAAGTCCGTGTTGTCTCCATCTCAGGTTTTCACTACCTGGGGATGTCGTTCGTCACTCGCGATTGGTCGGTCCGCTCTTTAGCTCGTCGGGTGCAGAGGCTTCAGTCCCTTCTGCTACCTTTGGAGAGTCAGGATGTCGTTTCAGCCAGATTTATGGCCTCTCTTTGGGGCTGTTTGAAGTCTATGGTTCCTCTGGTTCCCCTCGCGGGAGTTTGCAAGCGGCCGATTCAACGTTGGTTTTCTTCCCGTTGGAGTCAGTCCGGCGATTCCTGGGACTCTCTTTTTCCGGTCACGGAGGGCCTTCGCGCTTCTCTGCTTCCTTGGAGGAATGTTGAGTGGCTTTCTTCGGGGGTTCCTATCTCCCCTCCGCTTCCGGTGGCCGACATCTGCACGGATGCGGCTTTGGTCGGTTGGGGTGCGCGTTCCGGCAGCCTTTCAGCTCACGGTTTTTGGTCTCAGGACCATCTGTCTTGGCATTTCAGTCGCCTGGAGATGGAAGCCGTTTGCCTGGCTCTTCATCGTTTTCTTCCCTCCCTGCCTCTGGGCCCCTTGCTCGTTCGCTCTGCCAGTACCACTGTGGTTTCTCTCATCTACCACTTCAGGGGTACCCATTCCCCTCCTCTCTCCATGATGGTGGAGAGCCTCCTTTCTGGTTAGCTGCTTTCGTTTGTACGCTTGTAGCCAAGCATGTCAGCGGCTCTGTCATTGTCTTAGCCGATCTTCTGAGTCGCCCTCATTGTGTGGTCCACACGGAATGGACCCTGTCCCGCTCCGTTCTTCATCCGGTTTGGGCGGAGTGGTTTAAACCTCTGATCGATCTTTTGCCACTCGTTACTCTTCCAGGCTACCCCTGTTTGTGTCGCCGGTCACAGACTGCCTGGCTTGGGCGGTGGACGCGTTGTCCATTTCTTGGGAGGGGTTGGAGGCTTATGCCTTTCCGCCCTCTCCCTCCTTCCACAGGTTCTCGTGGAAGCCGAGGAGGAGTCTCCTTCTTCCATTCTCGTGGCTCCCTTTTGGCCATCTCAGCCCTGGTTCCCCGATTTCCTTCGTCTTTCCCAGGGGCAGTGCTTTCCTCTCGTTCTCGGGGCGGTATCGCTTCTGCAGCCTCGATCCGGGTTTCCACACGGCGACCCAGGCGTTCTCCGTCTTCACGCTTGGCTGTTGTCCGACCTTCTATCCGAGGTCTCGGAGCTTCCGGAGGCCTCGGAAGGTTCCAGCCTGCGTCCTGTTTCCTGGGCCATTCTCAAGAGGATGGCTTCTTGGTTTCGATTCTGTGGTCGCGCCCTTCATTCTTGGTCCTCTTCTTCAGCCTGTTCACGGTAAAGTTGTTTCAATAGAGTTGCTTCCCTCCGTCCTTTTCGTGCTAATCTGCACTTGTGAGTCATGGTATAGTATGTGAAATTAATATTAAAATTTTTGCTCTAAATTTATTATTAATAAACATACTTACCATGACTCACTTTAATGTCCCTCCCACCTCCCCGCAGTTCCAAATAAGGAATGAGATATTCGGTCCGTTATCGTGAGCGCTTGGACGCGTGGTATAACACGAGACTCACGGGGAAAGTGGTTCAGGGAAGCAACTCTATGACTGTTTTATCTTTTGTCAGCTTCCGTTAGAGAGGCACTCTCCTAGCAACGCCATAAACATTGCACTTGTGAGTCATGGTAAGTATGTTTATTAATAATAAATTTAGAGAAAAAATTTTAATTTTAATTCATATTCATCCTGGCATATTGACTTGATTTGCTAGTACTAATACAAGTAATAGGCGGGAATTGATACAGTGTATTTTTTAAATTAATTTAAAAGAAATATTTTTTTTAACCTTTTTGTGATGTAGTCTCCATAAAAAACCTAGCTGAGGAGGGTGATCATCTAAAAATAAATGTCATTGTTTTAATCTGGTGATTTATTCTAAAGTTTTTAAGACCTTTTTTGTTTTAGCATTTTATTTTTGTTACACAGCTTGCTTTGGACATGTGGAGAAAACACATGATAGAACCACAGAAAGCTCACCTGACAGCTTTGCTTTTGGCAGAGATAGCAGCGTAAGTACATTTTTATGTACTCTTGCTAGTAGTTTAAATATGTTTCTCATTATGTGTACAGAGTTGTACATGAACATGAAACATACATTTTCTAGGTTCATGTTATTGATAATACATTTTACTGGTAGCATTAATTACTATTTTTAAGAGGAAACTGTGGATCACAACCTGAACTTTTTGACCTGTGTGACAAACGAAAAGAGATGAAAAAGAAAAAGAGCACCTCACAGGCAGTTGATGCCTACCCAAAAATTCAACAATGACATCCGAAAAGGCATGTGCACAGCAAAGAAGAACTGGATAGAAGATCAGTGCCAGGAAATGGAGAACAATCTGAATAAGAACAACAGCAAGAAGGCCTACCAGACTGTGAAGCAGCTGACAAGTGTTAAACAGCCCAAGGTCTCCACGATCCAAAGCAAGTCTGGCATATGCCTTACAGAAGAACAAGAAGTCTTGGATAGATGGACAGAGTACTGCTCTGACATTTACAACCATACACCAAACGGAGACACATCAGTTCTAGCATGTCCCGAGAGCAGAAGAAGAAATCCTCCAAATTCTCAGAGAAGTTGTTGAGGCACCAGTGCAATCGCAAAATAACCGCAGAATTGCTTCAAGCAGGAGGAGAAGCGATGATTGATGCCCTCACCATTTTCTGTAAGAAGATCTGGCAGATCAGTGGCCTACACCATTGACCCAGTCGTTTGTCATCACTCTTCCCAAAAAGGGTAACCTTTAGGAGTGTGAAAATTACAGCACCATCAGTCTCATCAGCTATCACAGTTAAGTCCTCCTGAAAATAATACTCAACAGGTTGAAACCCCAAGCTGAACGATTCATAGCTGAAGAACAAACAGATTCAGGGCAGGGCGAAGTACCACTGAACAGATTTTCAATCCCAGAATAATCTGCGAGAAATACTTACAGCACCAACAAACATCTTATCATGTGTTTGTAGACTTCAAGAAAGCATTTGACCAAGTCTGGCATGCAGATCTGTGGACAACCATCAGTCCTAACATTATTGAAGACATCAAAAGCCTGTATGACAAGGCTACCAGTGAAGTCCTCCACAACTGCGCCATCAGGAACTGATTCAGAACAACAACCGTTGTGCATCAAGGATGTCTACTCTCTCCAACACTCTTCAGCATCTTCCTTGAGCGCTTCATGTCAGATACCCTTGCAGATCACTGTCACGAATTGGCTAGTTTAAACTCTTCCTATCGACTATTTAGCATTGTGTAGCCTTTGTAACAGTAGAGAGTTAGTACAGTACACAGTAGCAATTAAATTACAGCACACTGCGAGCCTGAGCCACACACACAGCGCAGTGACGTCAGCACTTGAGTTTTGAATATGAACATTTTACCCAATGAGAGCTTACGCAAAGCGGTTCGAGCCAGTTTGACTGGGTCCGAGCCTAACACATTTTTGGTCAGTTGGGAGTAATACACCGAAGTGTTAACAGCTAGAAAGCTGGCAGAGAAATCTCTCTACACTTAGACCAGGAAGCAGGACTTAGGAATCGTAGAATTCTATCAAGTCACACGGGCCTGAACTTGTCAAACAGGTAAATGAACACCCTTCTGTTTCATCGTGATATATGTGTAGTATTGTTGAAATTATGTTTGAAGAATTTGCTATGCATAAATGTGAATTGTTAATCCGAATTTGCGTGACCATGTGGAAGAGCCTACCACGAGGCGAAACACGACCGGTTACGCCGCCATGTTGCATACCATACGGAACCACTGTTGTTTAACTTATATGTATGTTTGCAGACCAGTGGCTGTACCACTGAATGTTTATAATATTATTAATTCTGTATGTGTATAGTTAGCCACGTTTGATATTTATGTATGTATAGGAATTTAGAGTGAGATTCCAGTGGAACCCGGAAGTAGCAGAATGTTCGTCGCTTATGTATAGAGATGTGGAGCTATCACTGAGGGCTACTTGGCTTTCAGTGAGACGCTCTGCACAAACCGATTATTCAGGGTTGTGCAGAATTTCGTCTCTTATATTACAGACGGGCAGGCGAGCTATCCCGAGCTATCCCGAGCTATCCTGTGAACCCCACTCCACAGAAACAAGTTGGTTGAGGAACCTCTACCGCACAAGTCGGAACGAGCGACCCGGTAAAACTCCCTGTCAGACCCCACAGCGTGGCCAGGGAACCCAACTACACAACGACACAGGTGGACCAGAAGCTACCTCACAGAAGGACTTCGACCGCACCACCCGCCAGTTAAGTGTGTTATCCCAAGTGCACTTAAACTGATCAGAACAGGACCACAGTAGTCCAACTATTCAGAAACTCTAAAACGGACCACAGTAGTCCAAATCTACATGAGATATACTAGCGAGTGCCCGATGAAGATAGAACAGCTGCATAGACTATCAGCGATCGAACTATTAGCATTGAAAGAGACTTTTTAAGTTAGATTAGTACTTAGAGAACCTTGTATAGAGTAGAAGAAATAAATGTGTGATTTTAACTGTTATCAAAAGGCTGGACTACATATGATTCATAGCCGTGTGAAAGCTAGTGTGACAGTATTCTTTTACCTTTTTTCTATCTATTTCTGTACCCCAACCTTAACACAGAACGAGCTAAACAAATAAATTTATTAAAGTAATTCATAGGGTGACTTACTAGCAGTTCCCACCGAATAAACGTGAGGGTCCATAATTCCATTGTGCAGAGCCCATAAACCCCACGTGACACTTTAATTGGCGAGCCTAGCCAGGATCTGTGTATAATAGGAATTGGGTATAAACGGATCTAAGTACAATAAAATTAGATAACAGTAGGAGTAGTAGAATAACTTAGAATAGTGGTAACATTGACTCAGTTTGGGTGCACTATTCTTTAGTTAAAAACTTTTTTGCTTCAATTATTTTTGTGTCTGTATGTTGCATTGTTCTTTTGCAGGTTTTGCTTAAGTAACTGTTGTATGCCATTTGACTCTTGTTTTATTCTATTATTGATTACGAATTTGATTGTCTTTGCATTGTTTTTATTGACTTGCAATATTGCTAGTGTTTTGGTATTCCACGTGATTCAGAGGGTGTTCATAGACACGTTTGGCAATGTCGGACCCAGTGGCCTTGAGATTGCGTTTCAAGGAATTGGGAGAAGCTTTACACTTAGCAGGGGCGGACCTAATTGCGTATATAAATGCAGAGGTAGAGAAACAGGAGGCTAAGGCAGAGAGAGCAGCAGAAAGGGAGGCGAAGAAACTAGCCTTAGAAGCAGAGCAGAAGAAACTAGCATTAGAAGCAGAACAGAAGAAACTCGAAGCAGATCAGAGAAAAGCAGAATTAGAAGCAGAGCAAAAGAAATTAGAAGCAGAGCAGAAGAAACTAGAATTAGAAGGAGAACAGAAGAAGGCAGCATTAGCAGCAGAGAGAGAAGCAGAAGTTAGGAGATGGGAGTATGAGAGGGCAGAAAAAGAAAAAGAGAGGGCAGAGAAAGAAAAAGAGAGGGAAGAAAAGGAAAAAGAAAGACAGCATGAGTTAGAGCTAAGAAGATTGGGATCAGGAGCTTCAAGTTCTTCCTCAACCCCTTCCCACTCAGATCAGCTAGAGGTAGCATCCAACCCTGTACAAGGAATGTCATTTCCACTGGGAACATTCAATGAGAGAGAAGAAGGTCTAGATCTCTATCTGACTAGGTTTGAGCGCCTAGCAACAGAGTATAAACTAGATCCCACTCATTGGTCTTTCAAGCTTAGTCAAGGACTTAGAGGAAAGGCTTATGACATCTACAGTAAGCTACCGACTGACAGAGTGACTGACTATCACAAAGTAAAAGAGGCACTCCTAACGGGATTCGAACTGACAGGAGAATGCTACCGGCAAAAGTTCCGCACCAATCGGAGAGTGAAAGGAGAGAGCTATGCGCAGTTCGCGGATCGGTTGTCCACAACGCTGGATAAGTGGATTAGCCAGTCAGCCACGGCTAAGACGTATGATGGACTGACAGAACTGTTAGTATGGGAACAGCTACGGGAAACCATGACCCCCGAGCTGAGAACCTTCTCAGTAGAGCAGGGCGCGGAAAGACTAGAAGATCTGGTCAAGGTCGCAGATAGGTACGTGGCCGCACACGGAGAAGCCAAGAGCTTCAGGCGAGACCTAAAGCCTAACGGGAAAGAGGCACAGAAACGAAGCCCTAACCGAGAAGAGCGCACCGCGAATAAGCCGAATAACCCCAGACCTGGGCAAACTAAAGGACCCAACACGGAATTCGGGAAAAGAGGTCCCGCAGAACAGAGACGGTATTGTTCGTTCTGCAACAGAAACAATCACTCCACCGCAGAATGTTTCAAGTTGGCCGCACAACGTAGGGAAGAGCGCGAAAGCCGGCCAGCGCACAGAGTTCTAACTCAAAGTAGCGGTAATAAGCCACACACGATCGGAGATCACCCATCGGTGACAGACACGGTCAAGGTCAACGGAAAAGAAGCGAACTGTCTGTATGACACAGGTCTATCATACGACGCGATAGTCAGCGAGTCTCTTGTATCGCGCGCGGACTTGACAGACAAGACAGTCGACTTACAAGGAGCAGACTTGACGAAACCGACGACTACTTGCCCAATAGCTTGGATCGAAGTAGAGAGTAGGTACGTCACAGGACGAATCCAAGCAGCTGTTTTACAGAAACCCCTGTATGATCTAGTGCTAGGTTGTAGGTATGTGTTCTTAGGCACGCCCCCAAAAACTGTAGAGATAGCTGCAGTGCAAACCAGGGCCCAAGCTAAAACCCAACCACCCCAGCCCGAGTTCGCTCCGAATCCAGGACTCGAAGAGATCAAAACAGCACAGAAAGAAGACACCTCGATAGCGAAGTGCTTCCAGAAGCTACCCAAGGCGCACACACCCCCGCACAAGGGAGACTTCTACATGGAACAGGGAGTTCTACATCGACAAGGAGATGGAGATCACACCCAACTAGTACTACCAGCCACCCTTCGAGCCCAAGTACTAGAATTAGGCCACAGCATGCCACTCAGCGGACACATGGGAATTGGAGCCACAGTGCAGAGAATCAGCGCACACTACTATTGGCCAGGAATCACGGAGGATGTCAAGCGCTACGTGAAATCTTGCCACCAATGTCAACGATATTCCCCGCGACATCACACCGTACCAGTTACCTTAGGACCATCAGTAGTAGTCGGCGTGCCATTCCAGCAAGTCTCAGTAGACATAGTAGGACCACTGCCCATGACCAAGAAGCGGAACAGATTTCTACTCACACTCGTCGACGCATGTACGATGTGGTGCGAAGCAGTCCCGTTGCCAGCGATCGACACCAAGAAGATTGCAGATGCACTCATCGCCATCTTTACCAGAGTCGGATTCCCGGACAGCATTAGAACGGACAACGGATCTCAGTTCACCGGCCGCCTGATGCAAGACGTGTTCGAGTTGATACAAGTCCATCACATTCGCACACCACCATACCACCCCGCCAGCAACGGACAAGTAGAAAGACTGAATGGAACCCTTCTCACCATACTCAGGAAAGTCGCCGACGACAATCCAGAAGCGTGGGACACCTACGTGAATGCGGCACTGTTCGCATACCGAGAAACGCCCCATGCAGCCACAGGCTACACCCCGTCAACATTGCTATTCGGCAGACCTCTAGCAGGACCGCTAGAAGCCCTACGCAGAAGTTGGACGGAAGCCAAGATAGACGACACACCCAGAGGTGCCACCAAGTACGTCGCAGACCTGCAGGAAACCCTCAAAGCAACGTGGAAGAAAGCTGGTGAAGCACTGAAGAAGGCAAGAGCCCGTCAGGCGAAGTACTACAACCGCCACGCGAAGGACAGAGAACTGCAAGTCGGCGATCAAGTGCTACTCTTACTTCCAAGTGGAACCAACAAGCTGGACATCGCTTGGAGAGGACCGTACCGGGTGACTGCCAAGAAATCCAAGACAGTCTACCAAGTAGAGGTGAACGGGAGAGCCCGATACCACCACATCAATCGCCTCAAGAAATACACGGACCGACCAGCGACCCCCGGCACACACACATGGATGGCCATCGCCATCGCGGAGAAAGCTCATCCACAACTACAACAGCACCGCCGTACCACTGACAAATGGAACCCGGAAAATCGCCCCGGACAAAGTAGTATGGACAGCGGAATGCGAGACAGCATTCCAAACACTCAAGGACAGAATGACATCGGCGCCAGTACTCCACCTACCCGATTTGACTCAGCCATTCGTTCTTCGCACCGACGCAAGCGACTTAGGACTCGGAGCAGTACTGCTACAGCGCGACCCCAAGAATGCAGAGACGCTATTCCCTGTCGCCTACGCCAGCAGAAAATTGAGACCCGCCGAGACCCACTACGCCACGTCGGAGAAAGAATGCCTTGGACTAGTCTGGGCCACACAGAAGTTTCAACTCTACCTGTATGGGACCCATTTCACAGTTCAGGTGGACCACCAACCACTATCGTTCCTGGCAGCCTCCAAGTTTTTGAACTCTCGCCTGATGCGATGGGCACTCACCCTTCAGGCGTACTCATTCCAAATCGAGTACATCCCCGGCAAAGAAAACCACGGAGCCGACTACCTCAGTCGCCATCTCGTGGAGGACACAGCAGCTGTCGCCCACCCAACACAACTAAGGGCCACAGCACCAGAATTCGTCCCCGCCCAGTAATACCCTGTCACTAGTGTCCATAGCTACCTGGCACAGCATTGCAGCTCAGGTAGAGCAACTTACTTAGTTTGTAAATAGGACCCTAGGATAGTGCAGTGTTAAACTAGGCTCTGTAGTAGAAAAAGGTCGAATCCAGTAGTCATCGCCTTTTTTCAGTTGAGGGAGCCTGTCACGAATTGGCTAGTTTAAACTCTTCCTATCGACTATTTAGCATTGTGTAGCCTTTGTAACAGTAGAGAGTTAGTACAGTACACAGTAGCAATTAAATTACAGCACACTGCGAGCCTGAGCCACACACACAGCGCAGTGACGTCAGCACTTGAGTTTTGAATATGAACATTTTACCCAATGAGAGCTTACGCAAAGCGGTTCGAGCCAGTTTGACTGGGTCCGAGCCTAACACATTTTTGGTCAGTTGGGAGTAATACACCGAAGTGTTAACAGCTAGAAAGCTGGCAGAGAAATCTCTCTACACTTAGACCAGGAAGCAGGACTTAGGAATCGTAGAATTCTATCAAGTCACACGGGCCTGAACTTGTCAAACAGGTAAATGAACACCCTTCTGTTTCATCGTGATATATGTGTAGTATTGTTGAAATTATGTTTGAAGAATTTGCTATGCATAAATGTGAATTGTTAATCCGAATTTGCGTGACCATGTGGAAGAGCCTACCACGAGGCGAAACACGACCGGTTACGCCGCCATGTTGCATACCATACGGAACCACTGTTGTTTAACTTATATGTATGTTTGCAGACCAGTGGCTGTACCACTGAATGTTTATAATATTATTAATTCTGTATGTGTATAGTTAGCCACGTTTGATATTTATGTATGTATAGGAATTTAGAGTGAGATTCCAGTGGAACCCGGAAGTAGCAGAATGTTCGTCGCTTATGTATAGAGATGTGGAGCTATCACTGAGGGCTACTTGGCTTTCAGTGAGACGCTCTGCACAAACCGATTATTCAGGGTTGTGCAGAATTTCGTCTCTTATATTACAGACGGGCAGGCGAGCTATCCCGAGCTATCCCGAGCTATCCTGTGAACCCCACTCCACAGAAACAAGTTGGTTAAGGAACCTCTACCGCACAAGTCGGAACGAGCGACCCGGTAAAACTCCCTGTCAGACCCCACAGCGTGGCCAGGGAACCCAACTACACAACGACACAGGTGGACCAGAAGCTACCTCACAGAAGGACTTCGACCGCACCACCCGCCAGTTAAGTGTGTTATCCCAAGTGCACTTAAACTGATCAGAACAGGACCACAGTAGTCCAACTATTCAGAAACTCTAAAACGGACCACAGTAGTCCAAATCTACATGAGATATACTAGCGAGTGCCCGATGAAGATAGAACAGCTGCATAGACTATCAGCGATCGAACTATTAGCATTGAAAGAGACTTTTTAAGTTAGATTAGTACTTAGAGAACCTTGTATAGAGTAGAAGAAATAAATGGGTGATTTTAACTGTTATCAAAAGGCTGGACTACATATGATTCATAGCCGTGTGAAAGCTAGTGTGACAGTATTCTTTTACCTTTTTTCTATCTATTTCTGTACCCCAACCTTAACACAGAACGAGCTAAACAAATAAATTTATTAAAGTAATTCATAGGGTGACTTACTAGCAGTTCCCACCGAATAAACGTGAGGGTCCATAATTCCATTGTGCAGAGCCCATAAAACCCCACGTGACAATCACGAAGGCACAGTCAGCATAGGGAGTAGAGCAATCTCCAACCTCCGTTTTGCGGATGACATTGATGGATTGGCTGGAGAAGAACAAGAACTTCGAACAGCTGGTACAGAGGCTTGACAGAGGCTCCAGAGCCTATGGAATGGAAATAAGTTCAGAGAAGACCAAAATGATGATCAGCAACACCAATGGCATCAACATGGACATCAAAATCCAAGGCCAATCTCTCAACACAGTGTGTAGCTTCAAATATTTAGGAGCCATTGTAACAATCACACCAGCCATTGGACAACTCGATGACATGCTCGCAATGGTGAAGAAACAGAAACTCCAATGGTATGGCCAAGTCACCATATCATCAGGCCTTGCAAAGACCATCCTGCAGGGCATGGTGCAAGGAGGCAGAAGAAGAGGGAGACAAAAAAAGAGGTGGTAGGACAACATTCGAAGATGGACTGGCTTGACACTGCAGGAGGGTTGCTGAGGACATAGAAAGATCAAGTACGCTGGTTAAACGATCATCTGTGGTGCCCCAACGACTTTCAAATATAGGATAGGATAGGATAGTCCAGCTGGGACTGTATTATTGTGCATGTGATGTACAACCCAGACCAGTGCTGAGAAAGAGTTAAAAATGCATGTAAATGAATTCATTCGGCAGCATTAAAAAAATTAAAAAATATCTTCTATATCTTGAATCATCAATCAGTGGTCTTCAGTGAACCTAATTTTACCATCTCAGCAATTGTTGCCACACAAAATCAGGGATTGACGTGTAATTTCCTGATGCTTTGGCAGTGACCGCAGAGGGCAGCTGGTGCAAGAGGCAGTGGTCAAGGGTGTCATCGGCTCCTTTGTGGAAGTAGAGAGCTACAAGAAGAAACTGGCCATGCAGGTGTGTTCCTGAGGGTGTGTGTGTGTGTGTGTGTTGTGTGTTTCTTTCTTCACAGTCAAATGGGACAGTGTAACCGTTCAATCATGCAGAAATTGCCATGTGTAAATGTGCTTCTAGAGTTTCTGCCTCATGTGTATTGATAATGCTTTAAAGATGTGAATACGTATGTGTTTTGAGGGTAATTTTGTTTTGTTTTTGTTTCTGACTCATTCAGTCATTGGCACATTTGTAAATGTAGAGGCTGTTAGATGTAGAGCATAATTATTATTATTTGAATACGTGTGATTTAAAATCTTGCTGAAAGCTCAAAAAGAAACCTCCCTCTCAAATTTAATTCTTATTAAGTTGTTAGAAATAATGCATTATGTGGTTTGAGCTTTTTCTCTCTAAGATTCTAAGGATCCTTCCTTATTTTTTATTTACAGCTTTATGAGACAGCATTTGAGGTTCCCTTCTTGAAACAAACTGGAGAATATTACCGCAATGAAGCCCAAGGATTGAAGATGACTTGTTCCTGTTCAGAATACATGGAAAAGGTCAGGACATTTGTGTTTGATTAATTTAGCAAGTGGATTGTGTTTGTGGGAATAAGGGATAGCTATAGTGTAGAATAATGTTAAATTAGATTTAGCGAATGGGTTGTAAGTTTTGGGCCCAGGCTGATTAGAACGAGACCATAACTGTATTATTTAGATGGGATTGAATTTTTTAATTTGTATTTTGTTGAATAGTTTGGCAAAGTGGAACTGTGATGTTGATGGTGTAGGAAAGAAAGAATGTAAAAAATATTTTAACCTTGGTTTGTTCAACAATATGAATTATAACCATAGTGTACCTTTGCATTTTGTTACACAATATAAGCTGAATTACACATGTACAGCTGTCGTATGTTTTTACATTCAGTTTGTGTTAATAAAAAGCTGCTAAAAAAACCCAAAATAAGTCAACACATTTGATGTTTGATTTTGCTAGTAATGTTGACCAAGCAACCATAAAGACACATTTTTTGTTGTTATTGCTGACTACAAATCATTGTTATTTCTAACAGGTTCTACACAGAATGGAGCTAGAGAATTTCCGCGCCACTAAATATGTTCACGGGAGCACGATACCGAAAGTCCACATGGAATGCCAGCGATGTATGGTTTCCGACCACCTCGCGTTCTTGACAGAAAAGGCTAAGGACATGGTGCGAGATGAAGCACATAAAGGTAAATGTGACAGTTTATTGTTTATAATGTGAAGATTGATGAATCAGGTATGTACCAAAAATTATTCTACAGCTTATTTCAAAGCCCTGCCATATTGTTTTGGTTATTCTTGCCTTTGTCAAGTTTGACTGCCTCTTCTTTGGCCACACCGGCTCAATTCCTATGTGAGCAGCACTTTCAGTGCCTCCGCGTTTTTTTTTTTTTTTTTTTTAATCAGTTTATAGTCCCCTCTCTTCCCGGTAAGGATTTTCAGAGATTGCGGGCTATTTATAGCTTGCCTGCACCCCCCCCCTTCCAGTGAAAGGAAATATCGGCAAAGCTATTTATAGCTAGCATGGCTGACCTAACCTCAAAATCTGAAAAGCTTTGGTTGAGCCGCTGTGTGGCTAGTACATTTTCACCTATCCATTTTGATTTTGTGTGAAAGTTTATTTACGGGGTAGTGTTCATTCTGGTGAACTACAGAATTTGTATGAAATACTATTCATTATTCTGGCTTACCAGTTTAAAATTCTGGCTTACCAGTTTAAAATTCTGGCTTACAAGTTTAAAATTCTGGCTTTCAGTAACTGAAACTTATTTGAAATAATTTCTGTCTTTGTTTACCTTACAGACATTTTATTTGATTGACTCCTATATGTGCAGCAATGTGAGTATGTATTCATTAAAGATTATAAGTCACAGCCATTTTATTTTAATGACCCTAGTGCATGCTACAATGTGGTTCTGTGCACTCATAAATGTGCGTGCAGCAATTTGAGTCTTATTTCTTCCAGATCTGTCCAACATGTATCGACTACTGCATGTAATCCCTCACACAATATCTATGCTGCTGACGGAGGTGGAGGAACATATCAAACGAGTCGGACTTGCAGCCATCGCTAAAGGCAAAGCCGATAGTGTGAGCATCATCAACATTGTGATCGCCCTCTTCATTGTCATCGTCATCATTATTTTTATATTTTTTTTCATTATCTCCATTAATATTGTTGTGATTATCTTCGTTATTTTAATTTTGTTTTTTTATTCTTCATCATCTCCTTTGTCCTCTTTTTCTTCATCCTCTTCTGATTTTATGATTTTCTTTCCAGTTGTTGATCTTGCTTTGTTTCCCATCTGTAGCATCTTCGATTTATGTTTTTCAGCATAGTACATGAATGAAAATTGCTAATGATTTACTCAGCTTGCTGTAAGTTATTCTTGTTGTTCAACTGAGTTGATAGGGAATAATTAATTGGATAAATTAATAAAGATAATTAGTATGTCCAGTTGTAACATGTGAGGCTCGCTTCTAACCTATGATAGTGGAGTTGGTTGTTCCACGTCAACGCACATTTAAAATTTCCTAACCAATGATGGACATGATTTATTGACTGTTCTGGTTCGCAGGTGCCGCAGAACTTTGTGGAGACAGTGTTGGAGGTGCACAACCATTTCCAGGGGCTGATCAAGAAAGTCTTCAACAATGACCAAGCATTTGTCGGGGCTCTAGACAAAGCCTGCGCTCATGTCATCAACCACCGTGACTCTGCCAAAGGTTTTCCTTGCAAATCACCTGAACTGGTAAACTTTTTTTTTTTCCAACAAATAAAATAACTAATAATAATAATAATAAAAAAAAAAAATAAATTAAAAAAAAATAATAATAAATTAATATTATGGCAGGATATTCAAATGTATATTCAAACAACCACACGAACACCCTCCCCCACCACCACCACCACCTCCCACCCCAAACCTCCACCCCAAATTGCAAAAATAATATGTTCAAGTTAAAAACGAGACAGTGGAAACAAATGTAGCATTGCCCAGGTTAAATACAATACAATACAAGATTATTGCTTTAGGTCCAGCGGACTCTTCCGAGCCAAATCAGGACCAGAACCCAGGTTAAATGAGCCAAATGTTGGTCTGTCTGTTGAAAGGTCGGTCGGCCTGTTCCTCACCATATTTCAAGAACAACTAAACAGATTTTGACCAAGCTTCATAAAATAATAGTAATAATAATAATAATAATAATAATAATAACAGGCAATTTATACAACGCTTTCCAAAATCACAAAGCGCTTTACTCAAACAAATGTAAACACAACATGCGTACATTGGTTAATAACACGCAATCACATACTCATCCCAACACCCAAAAACACTCACTCAGGGCACCTAAGAAAGGGCCTCTCTAAAAAGATGCGTCTTCAAGTTGATATTAAAAGACGCTAGTGAAGGACTGTGACGGACGGACCGAGGTAGCGAGTTCCAGGTCTGAACGGAGAAGAAACTGAAGGCTCGACCACCATGTCTCACCCTGTGGTATTCTGGTACATGGAACATCCATCCTTTCATCTGCAGACGAGTGGGGAGAGCGAGAAGGAACATAGACAATCAAAAGTTCAGAAAGATAGCTAGGAGCAGTTTCAGAGATGATGTGGTAACAAAGACATGAGGTTTTATATTTAATTCGTTGTTCAACTGGGAGCCAGTGTAGTTCTTAAAAGAGAGGCGTGCAATGCTGTGATTTCCATGCTTTGAAGATGAGTTTAGCTGCAGAGTTTTGGACTTGCTGAAGAGGTCTAAAGACTTTTCTTTGTGCAACCCACGAGGAGTGAATTACAATAATCCCATCTAGACAGAACGCATGTGCTAACTAGTGGTTTTGTTGCTTCTTTTGTGAGATAATGGAGTTTCTGACAAGTTTTTGCAAAGTGTTGCTGCATGGAGAGATCCTGATCGAAAAAAAAAACCAAGGTCGCGAACACGGAACAGTGTCAGAAAAAGAAATAGAAGTAGTTCCAACAGTGATAGTTGAGGGAAGAGAAGAGGGGGTCTGCAGATGATGGAGAAACATAGAGAGCCTCAGTTTTGTTATCATTTAGCTTGAGGCGGTTGTTTGACATCCACGATTTTACCTCAGTGATACAATCTTGAAGGAGCCCGAACTAAGTGATTGTAGTTAGAAGGAGAGTCAGAGTGATTAAGTTGGGTGTCATCAGCATTACCTAGGTTAGTAACCAGCCTCCCATGCCATTGAATTTGCTTTACTTTAATTCGCTTCAGATTGCTGGTGTCAATTCCTTGCTAAATTTATTTTTATCTATATATCAAAAGCAACGCTTTACCGATTTGGATGATTTTTGGTATACATGTACTTACTTAACTCTTAGTTAATCAAACAATGTATATCGCCCAGCCAGTCCAACTTAGACTTTTCTGTTCAAAACACACTTTTAACAGTAGCTAAAAAATGAGAACTGATTTTATTATTTCTACTATGAAGATACTTTAACTACTGTTCAAACCTTTCACCTGATTCATATTTGTACTTCTCAAAAATCAAAGGTACTGAGGTTCCTCATTTTCAAAACGTGTATTATGTATATTTTTGAAATTGCTTCAACTGAAAATGTTTGTGGTTTTGTTGATTTACAGCTTGCCAGACACTGTGATGCGCTTCTGAAGAAATCTTCCAAGGTGGTGTCCGACTCCGAACTTGACGAGAAACTGCAGCAATGTATTACTGTATTTAGGTACCTTGATGACAAGGATGTATTCCAGAAGGTGAGTAAATTATGATCAGGAAAGCGAGGTGGGGAGAGAAGAGAGAAAATGGGTGGAGAGAAGAGTGAATTTAAAATAATAAATGGTGTGAAAGGATTTGGTGTAGGCAGTGGGGGGAAGTGTGGAGGGATATAGTGGAAATAAGGCTGCTGGTTTGAAAAAGAGGAAGAAATGAACTTTGTTTTCTAATTTTCTTTTGTTTGGTGGAATATTTACAATAAGAGAAGTAGAATGGTGGAATTTTTTTCAAGAGAAAGAGCATGAAAATTAAAACGGATTGCCATCTGTAAAGAACACTCGAAAATAATTATGAATAAGCTGTGGCAGCGTTGCAAAATATTAACATAATGTAGAACAGATCGTAACCCTGTTATTTATCTACAGTGTGGGTCTTGCCTCAGATGTTTTAACACCTTTAATTCTATTCTACATGTACATTGTTCCCCCCTCCTTCCCCCCTCCCCCCAACCCTCAAACTTTCTTCCCAAATAACTTTAATTGTTGGATGTTTACAAATGTATGATCCTGTGCTGATTTTCATACATTTCATATAAAGTTTTATACTTTTGACTGTTGCAGTTCTACTCTCGAATGTTGGCCAAACGTCTCATCTACACAATGTCTCAGTCCATGGATGCCGAGGAAGCCATGATCAACAAATTGAAGGTTTGTTTTATCATACTACTAATTCATTTAAATTTTTGAAGTGTTCAATGTTCGGAGAGCGGAGAATAATTAATTTGTATTTGTTTCGAATAAAGTCTAAGAGTAATTTTCGTGTCATTATTATCCTTCATTTGTAGTCTCTTCATTGTGTGCGTGATTTCAGCAAGCTTGTGGGTACGAGTTTACCAACAAGCTCCACCGTATGTTCACGGACATGTCAGTGAGCAATGACCACAACACTGGCTTCCATGACTACTTGGAAACCAACAACATCAACATGGACATGTCTTTTGGCGTCAGTCATGATACTGCAGGTAGGTGATGGTGAAGGAAAAGACCAGGAAGAGGAGGTGAAGGAGCCTGACGATGTAAATTATGAGGAAGAGCATGGCGATGTAGATGTGTACTTGCAGTGTGGTGAGTGATGGTAGTGAGTAGTACAAAGGACCCACATTTTATTCTTGATGGGGGTGGGAGATATACCCAACAGGAATTAATTGTTCACACTGTACGGTGTTTCACTTCTCTTTGTGTCACCTCAGCAGCACCCCTTGGGGTCATGAGCAATCTTGCCACTGTAGATTGTTCTAACCTATAAAGGGAAAAGTGAAAGCCCCAGTTGAAAACCTGTCTTTCCTTTATAGGCAGGACCGATTCACTGTGGCAACAGTACCCCGTTGGAGTGCCGGGGGTTTCAGTATAAATAGTATCCCCACTTTCTGGAAATTTAGTGCTTTAAATTCCCACTGTCGCTGTCTTCCTCATTTGCTCTTTCCCATTCCTGCTCTGTCCTATCACTGTGCTATACTATCTTCTTCTTCGCTGGATCAATGACCTACCTTTTTTCTTGAAAACTCTTCCTGGACAAGACTCCTTGTTTGTGTATGGGGTCTGTTGGATCAGCTTTGGAGAATTGGACGCTTTCTGCCAGGTGGTCACTAGGGCTTCCTATGATGTTATTATTTAGCAATATAGGCATTTTATATGTATGTGTTTTGTTGATAATTTATAATGATGTTTGTATTCTATTTTGTTTTTGTAACCGGGGGTTCGATTAGTTGGGGTAAAGCCTCAGCCGTCCCCTGCGTGGGATGTCTTTATTGTAAAGTGACTGGCCGGTGGAGGGCATTCAGTTTTCCCACTAGAGTTGTTTCAGCAGATCTTTTATGCGGATCGGGGGTTGTCCGGTCCTGATTTGGCTCGGAAGAGTCCGCTGGACCTAAAGCAACAATCAATCAATCAATCAAACCTCAGCAGCGTGTGAAAGAACCTAGTCATTTTGTCAAAACAGGCAGGTGACAAGCAGCTCAAATAAAAGCCCTTAGAAAAAAATCTTGTTGGTAAAGACAGGACAAGTGCCACATTGGAGTTTACCTTGATGACGCTCGGGTAGAGAAATGCGTGGGTGTTTTAAAGAAATACCCACTGAGAATGCTATATTAGTAATATGGATATTTTACAGCCTATTAGACCTGATCATCTGTTCATTCATTGATTTATTCAAAGTGGTGGTGCAGATGATGTTGATAGAAGTTTTGATGACAGAATTTGTGTTGCATTGGGATTTTGCAGGCTGGTGCTTGGCCGATCAGTGCCACGCAGACTTTTTCTTTCACTATACCTCAGGAGCTGGAACAGGCTGTAACTTCCGTGAGTTTTGTGATGTTGCTGTTTGGTTCTTTTGTTTTTTTCTTCTCCTTTTGATTGTTAGAACTGTTTGTGTTTGCCGTCTCATCGTAGCCTGTTTGTTGTGTGCGTGGGTGTTAGGTTTGAAAGAGATAGAACATACCAAGGTTTGAAAGAGATAGAACATACCAACCCAGGTAGATACAGATAAAACCCCAACAAATTAATTTTTCAGTACATGTATTTCGATAAACTCTTTGTTGGCAAATGCAAGCCAGTCTGTTATGTATTATTGTAATGCATCATTGTGTGTGTGTGTGCAGTTTGAAGCTTACTACTCTGGCAGATTCAGTGGTCGCAAGCTGACTTGGCTTCATACATACTGTCATGGTATGTACAACCTCTGGTCACTTTATGGGAGAGTTAAAGATGTATTTTTTTTGTCTTTTTTTTACATCATGGTAATATGTTGGTGGTAGTATTGGTGTTGTTGTTTTTTTTCTTTCCTTTTTTTGTTTTCATCTTAAGTTGAGCGTGCCCTCGAATTTTTACACTAGATAGTATAATTATAGAAGAGAATAAGAATCCAAATGATTGCAGTGAAAATTCTCTGGTGGGCATGTAAGCAGCTTAACATACCTTGGGCTCCCTGATAATGTCAGGGCGCAAGTACATGATACTGTCATTAAATATCGCCCGAATCAACAGGCACAGAACCAGCCATAGCAAAGCCCTCCAACACATCCTGGTTGCATTGTTTAACACTATGGTGACTCTCATGTGTGAGCAATTGTATAAGCAGAGGTGCCAACCAGTACGGATTGACCGTATTTAATTCCGGTGAAGTGAATTAAATACGGAAATACGGTAGCTTTTATAAAAATACAGAGGAAAAGTTGCTGATCGTTTATCTTTGCCAGCGGTGCTTCTGCAGACCTGCCTACCGTTACGATTTAGGCGTATTTTGTTACGATTTTCAGCCCTTACTACGATTTTTACGATTTCCCTAATTTTACTACGCTTTTCCGAACGCAAAAACTACACATTGTACGAAAACTTCCTTATAAGGAGATGTTAGACTCGGAACTGAAAATAAAGGCTTGTGATTAGTCGAGAACGGTCACGTGACCTGTTCGGGTCTAAGGTACGGTAACTTCCGTTTGAACTACGACCGGGCTTGTGATTAGTCGAGAACGGTCACGTGACCTGTTCGGGTCTAAGCTACGGTAACTTCCGTTTGAACTACGACCAGGCGATTTGTGTTGTTTACAATCGATTTGCGCTTCATAAATGGAAAATCAAGACATGAATGGAGCAAATAATAAGCCTCATTCATCTGCACCATGCGAAAGAGTGTTTTCAACAGTAAGAAAGAATGCCACACCCCAGAGAGCTTCAATGGGGCAGGATACTGTGGAGGCACTCCTTGTGCCAAGGAGTCTTGTCTTGCTGCTTGTGTCAAGACCTGGGCACTTATTGGACAAGCATCAATATAGTGATCACCAACTGAGCAGCATTAAGAGTGCTTACTACAATTCTTTGAAGAAGTAAAAAATATGAAAACTTTTTGTGTTTTTTTTTTTTAAAATTACTATTTACTTTTGCATTTGAATGATGCTTTTCTGTCTCATATACATGAAAGTCATAATAATAAATTCAGACAGTTTATCTACTTTTTTTAGTTCATTGTTGTGCTTAAGTCCACACCTCCTTATGAAAACTTTTTTCTTTTTTATTTTCTTTTACAACTGAATTATGCTTTTTTTATTTTAGTGTACTATGTACATTAAAGTAATAATAATAATAATAATAATAATAATAATAATAATAATAAATTCAGACAGTTTATCTACTTTTTTTGTGTGGTAAATTCATTGTTTGCTTTCTATTTCTTGTCTTGCTGCCTGTTTAATTTACAATTAATTGCAAATGTTGCAAGATTGTTAGTATTATTTGGTGTAGAAATATAACGATTTTAAAGACCGATAGATCGATCGCGGTGTGAATACGCTTTTTACAATTTTCTCTCAAAATGTTACGCTTTTTGTCCCAAGTCGTTACTCCTAAAAATGTGGGGGGTAGGCAGGTCTGCTTCTGTACCGGTTTCTGGTCTCATAATAGTACTCCTGCACTCACTGAACGTCGCTGTGTTCAACAAGCTGATTTTCATGGTGATTTTAGAGTAAAACAAGTGTGGTGTTCAACAAGCTGATTTTTATCGTGATTTTAGAGGATTGAAAATAGCCTTCTGTTTCAGAGGGAATCCTGTCGTTACTTTATAGTGTCATAGGCTAGGTTTTGCGAGAGAAAAAAAAAATACTGACAAGTGTTAAAAAATACTGACAAACGGGTCCGGAAATACTGACAAGAAGATTAGGGGGTTGGCACCTCTGTATAAGTATTTCAAGTTAGACAAGTCACCAAATGTCGATAGTAGTCGACCTTTTGAACTCTGGGACAGGACATCTAGATTCAAATTTTGAAAATATTAGACCCACAAAAACATATGAAGGTATAAGCAAATAGTCATCTCTTTGCATGAATTAGACATATACAGTTTTTCTCTCACAATTTTAATCTTGACCTCAGGCGCATTTTTAGTTTTGAATCATTGCACACAAAATTGAGTACACGTTGCACAGAAATCAAATATGAAGCAGCACAATTCAGACCAAATGATGTCATGCTGATGTGCTACGTGTTTTCTTTTTCTTGGTGAAGCACAGTATTTCTCCTTTTGCGCTCAAGACTAATGTTGGGCTTCACTTGGTAAACCGATCCTTCACTTTATGGCGCAAAATCACAGATGAAATCATCGTGCAGCAAACAATTGTTTATGTTAACATCCATCCCTATGAAGCACAATAACCTTTTAAAAAATGTCAAAGGATTGTCTCCACCAAGGGTGACTCTACGTTTTAAAATTAATTATCACCACATTGTTTTTTTTTTGTTTTTTTTCTTTTTCTTCAGAATATCACATTTAAAGTATTACTCATTGCTTTTTTTTTTTCTTCAGAATATTACATTTAAAGTATTACTCCAATACTTTTCACAGCATAAGTTTTTGTTAATATATATGTTAAAAAAAAGTGGATTTCTTCCTGATGTAATTGAATGTTCTTTGCAGGGGAGCTGAAGTTCAACTACCTGAAGAAGCCATACATAGTGTGCATGTCTACCTACCTGATGGGTGCCTTGCTCTGCTTCAACAACAGCGATTCCAGGGAAGTCTCAGATATCGCCTCAGCAACAAGCCTCCCAGAGAAGGAGGTCATAAGATGCCTGACCACCCTCATAGACGCCAAGATTCTCATGGTAAGGGTCATGGTTGAGAGAGTATCTCTGCGTTGCTTTGGCCTGAATTTTGTTTATTTTTATGATTGGGTAGATGGGCAAATAAATACATAAATAAAGGGATGACTAAATACGTGCATGAGCCAATAACCAAATGAGGGAATACACGCTTTAAATAAAAATTTACTGAAGTAAATTAAAATACACCGAGTGGGAAAAGTAGTGTAAATAATATGAAATGATTTAGGCTGATGTAATTGTACACAACCATGTCAAATGTGCCATGTGTTGGCAAACAATTTAAGTACAGGATAATAGCCTTAGTTTATACACCTGTTATACCACTGGCTCTAGTTTAAGAGGGTGTCATATAGTGGACTTATAAATTGAAAATTGTTGGGGTGTTTGGTGTACAGTGAGTAAGTAAGTGAGAGTTTAAAAAAATGTTTTAGAAGCCTATTAATATTAATGGTAATAATAATAATAATTTAATGCAGCCCTAGTAAAAGCTAGAAGCGCGGTACAATGTCTAGCAGATTTAGAGGTAAAATAAAATAAAGCATTGAAAGTTATTAACATTGGAATAGACACAAACACATAAAAAACAACAGTATGCACGTATGCGCGCTTCAAAAGTTTACAAATATGGCAGTCTGCAAGATAAAATCAGCCACCATTTAAAAACGATAAAAACAGAATATACATCTGATTGTTGAACAAATTAAAGTTGGCTTAAAAAAAACAAAACAAAAAACCAACAAAAAAATATAAAAAATTGATCGGGATTGTAGAGAATTTACTGTTGGCAGGAATCGACTGGGAAGCAGGGTGGTGGTCACGTTACCTATGCGCTGAACTTCGGTTACTCAAACAAGAGGACCAAGTTCAGGATCGCCTTCACCATGGCCCAGAAGGAAACCCAACAGGTAACGATAATTGATGATGATAAAATTCTGAAAGCTTTATGAAGAAACAGTTCTGTCCTTTTGTACCCTCTCCTTGCCTTCTGGTGTAATTGGTGTGATTGTGTGTTGTCTTAGTATTTAATTAGCTTGCCCACCTTCACAAATTTCTGCCATTGTCTTTGCATGGGGTATGCTGTAAGATGCTAGTGACTTGCTAGAGAACGTGAGAATGGTAGGAAAGAGCATTGCGGGATAACCACTAGCGTACAAAGTAAGGGGAGATTTTTTGCTGGTTGAGCAAGCGACCTCTAGCAGATAACTATGCAACTAGTTCAAGATTACAGCCATTGAACTTTGAATTTGATTCGCTGATGAAACCGTGTTCAATGCATCCGTTTCTTCCACAATTTGGGAAAATTTAAGCCTCGAGAGTTAATAAAGATCGTTATCCTCATTATTTCTGAATTTTAATCGCTGCAGTTTTATATCAGATTTGTTTTGTTTGAACAACTTGACCATAGTTGAATTAAGATCACCTGTGCTTGGATTACTTGTTTTCCAACTAGATCGTGATAATTGCAATCTGAAATGTCTGTCCCTAGCTCACATGTCACTAGCCACTCACTCATTTGCAATGTGTCCTTTATTTCAGACACTCCTGAGCTGTATTAGTCTCCGCTGTAGCTAATCTGTCTTTATTTGTTGTTGCTGCCAACAATTATTTCTGTAAACAGCCATTAGTTTCAGTCATTGTTTACAAGCACAGTGAAATGTTGAATGATACTGTGATTCTGCGCCTGTTGTAATTCCTTTTTTGGGGCAATAAAGATGTGTTGTATTATATTGTATTGCACTGTGAAGATCATTTTACAGGATGTGGAGCTCACCCACACATCAGTTGATAAGGACCGACAGCTGTTCTTGCAAGCAGCCATCGTACGAGTGATGAAAGCACGAAAGACTCTCAAGCACAATCTACTTATACAAGAGGTAAGTGAGCCGTATTACTAAAACATGTCGTACTTTGCAGTGTTAGCAATAAATATGCATGGTTTGTTTCATTTGTATGAATGCTTAATCTTTGAGATTAAATTCTTTTGGCACTAGAAACATTCTTGAAGACACATTTGGATCGCAAAATAATATACAACTTGGAATCTTTGCAACAATTTTGTTGTTCTTTTGCTAAATACATGTTGACAGCATAAACCGAAAGTAGGTAAAGTTGGTCAATGAGAGTTTTTTTTTTCTTTTTTTTTTCAAAACTATTTATGCCAGGTTGAAAATGTAGTAGTTCAAAATACATGTTGACAGCTATTTAGGAAGTACTCCTATTGTCCACATTTTTTGTCATTGACAAGTAAGACTGGGTTCGGAAGAAAATGGTTATGACAACGAAACTTGGAACTATTCCAATCTATAAGGAAAACAGTGGCAGAAATGTTTGGGTGTTCACCTTTTTACATCCTTGGGCTCTAATTTTAGCAGTCACAAACTTGAATGTAATAATGTTAAAAAGAATGTATTTCCTTCACCAGGTCATTACTGAACATGCAATACTTTCCTCTTAACAGGTGATCAGCCAGGCAGCACAGCGGTTTCATCCCAACGTAAGTTTGATCAAGAAGTGTGTGGAACAGCTCATTGACAAGCAGTACTTGGAGCGATCCCCCGATGCACCAGATGAGTACCAGTATATAGCATAGTTGACAGAGACTGTGTAGCAGACAGACACCAGGATGGAAGGAAATCTTAAGTAGAACTTCTAGACTGCAGATTTAAGAAGAAACGTAGAAAAGCATTGTTAGGTGGTACACATATCGATTTGTATGTGTGGATCCATGGACAGCAGACAGGGCCGTAAGTTTGCAGGCAGAAGACACACCTAGGTCGGGAATAAACCTATGGGACGGCTTGTTACACACCTCAGTTTGAGGAACCCAAGCCAAAGAGAAAGGAAACCTATGGTAAAAGAGGTATTGATGTGTCTGTGGTTTGGTTTGGGAGAAACCTGGATCACAGCATCCAACACAACTCCCATGAAAGAAAGCAGTGAAGGCAAGAAGAAAGTCCAGGGATGATTTGATAGTAAATAACGATGTAAAGTAACCTGGATTGAAGTTGTGTGTGTGACGCGTTCTGTGTACAGTGGTAGTGAGAAAGGTGGTAAAAATGCCTTGGGAAGAAAAATAAAGCTGTTGGTCATGTATGTTTCCTGTTTTTGTTGTGGAAGTTTTGTTATGAAATAAAGTCATAGATAAATAACGTTATATCAAAAAAGAATGGCAGAGCTCAACATCCCATTTTTTTTGCCTCTGTTTTCTCAGTCATTAATGGCAAAACGACCTTTGAGTTACGGGATAGGGTAGGATATGAATGGCAAAATCTCGAGATTCAGAGATCTAGGAATAAAATGTGTGTTTGAAGATTTATACAGAAACAATGCTGGATTGCTGTTCATTATTTATCTAGAGGTAGGTTCTCAGCCCAAGGGGCTTTTTAACTGACAGGAGGATTAGCGGGGAAGGGAGGAGGAAGGTGGGTGGAAATGGGAATACATGTCATAAAATCTAAATATGAAGAGCAATACACAATAAATTATTGCAACCCCATAAAAGAGTTCCCCTGAACAAAATGCAGAGCCACATATGTTTTTTATAATGCAAAACATAAGGTCATGGAGAAGTTGCCTAAATGGTTATTTTAAGCAAGAATTGGATTTTTCATTTCGTTATGTTTTTTTATTGGATTTTATTTTTTTTAAAAATTGAAGTATTTTGAAACATTAATGAGATTTTTTGGGGGTAGGTTTTAAACTTCTTTTTCTCTTAGCAGTAAAATTTAATGACTCCTGTCCTATTTGCATGATAAAGGAAGTTGATTCAATGATTATTTTACAACCAAAAACAACAACAAAAACTTATATTTATTATGTATTTGTTAGCCATTCATGTTGAAATTTGATAAGAATCATTTTGCTTTTTTCCATCCCAAGAGCACAATCAAAATGTACAAATGTATATTTATTGTGAGATATGTAACACGCAGGCATTGTGTGAAAATATTGTTTTCCAAATTATTTGTTTTAAACAAGATTATGAAAAATAGAGTAATATGTGATTTCCATTTTCTGTCATGTTTGCTCAGGGCACTAATACATAATTTTCATATGATAAATTACAGTCAGTGGTTATTGAAAACTTACCATCATTGGTCTTATTATTTAAACCTACTTTTTCATTTTCTTCGTTGGAATAACCAGATTCAAAACAGTGATTTGTCATTATTTTTTTTTAAGCCAGTCACTCTGTGAGGAATGATTTGTTTTCTGTCCCTAATTGATGTATGTTCTTTTTAATTTGTATTGATAAATCAATCATAAACATGATGTTGGCACAGAGGGCAGGAAGGGGAGGAGGGTGGGTGGGCAGGAGAAGGCGAATAAAATATTGGAGAGAGGAAGGCATGAACATTTAGACAACCATATCTGCCATTGTATAAAGGTTTTTTTTTTGGCTTATATATTTACAATTTGTTAGACAATTTAATATCCTTTCGCACAAGGCATCCTGTCCTGCCTTGTTTTTTTGGCGGTGTAAGATTCTTTGAGTGATCTGGCGTTAGAATGACGCTCCATTATTGTACTTGAATAAGATATGCCAAGTATCCCAAGTATCATTTTTATGAATTAAACATGTTTCCTAACTTAACGTTTTTGCCATGTTGGCAAATTGGGTGATGTTGTGATTCTTAAAAAAAAGAAAGAAAAAATGTGATGTGTACAGCAGAAAATCCTTTTTTTTTTCTTCTCCTTTTCAAATTTTGAAACGTTGCATGGTATGGGATGCTTCTAACTTCCCCACCCCTCCATTTGGCAGATTGTGAGTGATTGATCATCAGTTTAGATCTGATGTTGCTTGTTATTTGTTCCTTTATTCTTTACTGGTTCTTGTTAACCAGAGTTGTTCTTGATTCAAATTTGAAATGTGAATGGAGACTGTTCTTGCGCGATTCAGGTTATTTTGGACTGTTGTTGAAATGCGCCGTTTTTATTGAATATGTTTACTTCCCTCTTATTAGTTGGTTTGTTTAAAAGACCAAAACTGATATATGTCGAAGATTGTTTTGGTCGTTTTGATTGGGGTTTGCTAGGAAATTAATGTTTCTAATTCTATTCCAGAACAGTCACAGCAGGTAAAGAATTATCTGTAGTTTGCTTCTGGTCTTTAGAAACTTGGTTGGTAGCAGAAAACTTGTAAGTATAGAGAAACCCCTTGGGGTCATGAGCAATCTTGTCACTGTAGATTGTTCAAACCTATAAAGGGAACAGTGAAAGCCACAGTTGAAAACCTGTCTTTCCTTTATAGGCAAGACGCTTCACTGCGGCAACAGTACCCCCGTTGGAGTGCCGGGGGTTTTCAGTATAAATAGTATCCCCACTTTATGGAAATTTAGTGCTTTAAATTCCCACTGTCGCTGTCTTCCTCATTTACTCTTTCCTATTCTTGCTCTGTCCTTCACTCTGCTATACTATCTTCTTCTTCGCTAGATCAATGACCTACCTTTTTTCTTGAAAACTCTTCCTGGACAAGACTCCTTGTTTGTGTATGAGGTCTGTTGGATCAGCTTGGGAGTGTTGGACGCTTTCTGCCGGGTGGTCACTAGGGCTTCCTATGAATGTACTATTTAGCACTATAGGCATTTTATATGTATGTGTTTGGTTGATGATTTATAATGATGTTTGTATTCTATTTTGTTTTTGTAACCGGGGTGTTCGCGTAGTTGAGGTCAACCCTCAGCCGTCCCCCGCGTGGGATGTCTTTATTGTAAAGTGACTGGCCGGTGGAGGGCATTCAATTTTCCCACTGGGGTTGTTTCAGCAGATCTTTTATGCGGATCAGGGGTTGTCCGGTCCTGATTTGGCTCGGAAGAGTCCGCTGGACCTAAAGCAACAATAAATCAATCAATCAAGTATAGAGAAGCAGATGTGTGTTTGAGAGAGTGAGTATGGGTGTGTTTGAGAGGGAAATGGAATATCTGAGATACAATTAATGAAAGTTTACATTTTCCATTCTTTGAGAGACAGGAGACGTGCCGTGTCATACGTATGATAACGTTATATGGTATGCCTTTTTGATGTTCAAACATGAAAAGCTCATGTTTGTGCTATGTATCTGTTTAGATTATTTTGATTCATTGTTTGATTTTCCAATGTGTTTCTTGCATGTGTGGTATATAATATCGATATCAAATGAGGCATCATATAACTGTACATATGATCAGAACTGCTGCGACTACCACACATTTGCTTGCACTCAGATTGGCTGTTGGTTGTGGTGTATTTTAACTGGCAAACTTGAGAATGACTGCAACAAACATGCTGTATATGTGTTTCAGAGAAAATTCACACATAGACTTATCTGTCGGTGTTTTCTTTTTTAGGAACTTCTTATTGTAGTGAATTTTTGAAGTTCATATAGAGTTATCTGGTAAAAACTGTTCTAATTGGTTCCACACCAGCAGTATTTCTACATACTAACACTCTTAGTATTAAAGCACAAACAAGACTATATATATATATATTTGAATGAAATGTATAATGTAACATGATGACATGCTCATGGTGGTGAAGAAACAGAAACTCCAATGGTATGGCAACGTCACCAGAGCATGAGGCCTTGCAAGGACCATCCTGCAAGGCACAGTGTAAGGAGGCAGAAGAAGAGGGAGACAGAAAAAGAGGCGGGAGGACAACATTCGAGAATGGACTGGCTTGACACTGAGCGAAGCCGTAAGGCTTGCCGAGGACAGAGAAAGATGTCAGTGGAGTATGCTGGTTAAATGATCATCTGTGGTGCCCCCAACGACTTTCGAATTACAGGATAGGATAGGTATAATGTGAAAATAGTTTGCCATATCTGAATGTGTAGCCTTTTACAACTCTCACTAAAACGACTTGAACATTGCATAGGTATTTCTATGTGGCTTTCAGTTCTGCTGGTATTGGATAAACAAATTAATTTTTTTCGTGCTGATGTTTTTGTTGGATTGTTGTTGTTTTTTTCACCGAGCTTTTACATTTTTTTCTGTAGATTCATCACACTTGTACTAGATAAACTTTTTTTTTTCTCCAAGAGGTTGATATGTGTTTGGCTGAATTTGGCAAATTACGTGAATATGAAGAGTAACTGTGTGCCCCATTTCATCTGTTCAACAAGACTTTATTTGTAATAAACTGTGTTATGGGCCTGCATGTGCGTTTCCAGACTATTATTGAAATGGCATGCATTGTTAGCTGCTAGAACTTCCTTTAGGATGTCAATAGTGTAGTAAACAAGTAGCGTGCCTGGGAAGTGTTCCTGAGTTTTGTTGTGCAAGATTACAACAGGGCATTTCTTCTCATCTTGTCTCTTTTTACTTTAGGATATGTTTGACTGGAGCGTAGCTGAATACAGATGGAAGAGAAGGAAATCATGATCGTTTGTTTTATTTGTTGATTGCAATTGAATTTGTATGTGGGAGGCAGTTTCATGATTGTATGTACATAAATTGTGTTGACTTGCCTAATAAAACACATGAGACACAATTTCCTTTACAAGTATTGTTTTAGTGCATTTGTACGTGTGTGTACATGCTTACGTTCAATAGTTTTATTTTGGGGTTAAAGTTCATTGTGTAATTATTACATTGAAGAGAAATTAGCATAGATCCCATTCTTTATTGTCTTGCATCTTGTGAACTGTAGGACTCGTGTATATGCATGCAAGTGTTATATTGAAAATAATAATAATGATAATAAGGATATTTATATAGCGCTTTTTCCCAATGAACAATATCAGTTCAAAGCGCAGTACTCACGCATTCATTCTTAACGTCCGGCTTCATACAAAATAAAATCAGACACTTGCTAACGAATAAGAGACGAGGGAGGAGGAGAGAGCTAGTGATGGGGTGGGGTCTCTTATGGAGTGAATCTATTATGAATTGGAAGACTCAAGTAAATTAACTGTTGAACGATGCACACATTCACGCATTGTAACATTTGTTGTACATTTTTCACTGCAGCCAATACAGACGTTGAAAACACACGATATAACATTTTTGAAACAAAACACAGAATGTTGATTTCTTTTTAGTTTTATTGAAAAGGATTTTGTCATTCTGCACCTGTTGAAAAAAAAAAAAATTTTTTTACGCAGGTTTCAACAAAACATGTTGCAGTACTAAGAATATAGTTAGTTGCGCATTTACAGCCAAGCTGTACAAAAGCAATTAGTTTTATCATGGGGAAAAAAAAGTCTGAATAAGAGAGAAGATTACCTAAAGTCTGAATAAGAGAGTAGAAGATTACCTATCATAATATTGGCAACATAAAATGGCACGCATGAGATTCTTATTATACCGTGTTGGTTTGTACTAACTGCAATACAAAATAAAAGCAAAGTAAAAGGTAGTTCTAGTGTTGTATTTTTGCATACATTTTGCACAAAGATGGAAGATACATCTGGTGGCATCATAAAATGTTATAGTAACCTAATGATAACGTGACTGCATTGATGATGCACACTTCTGCAAAGGTTACATTAAAAGTATTCAAGGCAACAAATCTGTACTTACCCACAATGGAAAATTAATAAAGTAATCTTTGTGAACACTTTATCACCTTAAAAAAAAAAGGATAAACTGCACAGCTACAAACAAGGTTGACGTTGTTACTTTAGTTTTTACACTATGATTAGGCTTGGCATAATGAATCTTCATCTGGCATACAGAGTAAAAATTAACAGACTATGTCTTAAGTTAAACTAAAAAAGTAAATGCCTTAAATGGAATAATAGACATTGAAACTCTGTAGATGCATTGAAAAAAGAAATCCCACCAACAACTGTGGTTACAAAAGGCATCAATCTAATCTAAACTAAGAGAACTGCGAGCAAGGCTTTCAATTATACATCATACACAAAGAATAAGTTCAGTTAATATAGTTGGTTGAATGAAAGTCGTTTGGTCAATAAACGAATCACGTTTGTTTTTTTTTCTTTTTCATTCATTGACTTTGGATGAGATTTGAAAAGGCATCAAACCATTGAGACAATAATTATGAATGAGACAATAAAATAGACGGAACAAAGATTATGAGACATGAAGAGACAGAATAAAGATTATGAGGATGAACTTGAAAAAAAAAAAGCAAAGTCATAAATATTGCAATATTACACTGCACAATGGTTCCTGTAACAACATTTTGTGTGATCACAAAGAGAAAGCTGAATTACCGTATGTTTTATTATTGTTTTTTGTTGCTGTTTTTGCTAAATAGGAATAATTTAGCATGGTGAACAAAAACAACATGTATTAGATCTATGATGAAACTGTATGAAAATACATTGATTTGCCTGCATTTTGTAATCAGAAATGTGAGTCTATGTATTCAGTTAATATTAATAATACTAATGCTATGGCAGGTCAAGAAGAATTGAATGGTCAAAGCCTAATAATACGATGCATTACATTCTACCGAAGACACAGCAGAAAATGTTCATCATTTAGCATACATGTGTACAACAGCAATTCAACAACACACACAAAAAGGAGAAAAACAACTTTCAATTTTTGCATGATTACATATGAATTTGTACAGCACACTAAGGTTTAATACACTCTAGTATAAGGAAAAATGTACTCAAAACACAAAACAAGCATTATTGGTTGTTAATAGGTACACAAGACATTATTTCACAGATATTGCTAAAGTCATTCACAGTCAGGTTTATCTTTGGCAATCAAATTTTATAATAAGACAGTTATAAAAAAAATCAATTAAAGAGCATAATATGAAAAGTAATTTTAATAAATAAAGTGACAGAGAGCTAGGGTCAAGTTGGAAAAATACTCCATCAAAAGAAGGCCATTATCTCACCTGGTCAGATGATGACATATTTACTGTTTAACTACAAGGTAGGTACTAAATCCTATAATAATTATGTCACAAATTAAGGAGTACCTTCTTCCATTTAAAATGGAATTCAAGTGGTTTTTTGTTTGTTTTTTTGTGGACCAAAAATGAACCCACTTTCGTGTTTCAAATATCAAATTGATTTAAAAATACTAATTCCACTGCATGATAATGTATCCACTTTTACAGAGCTTGAAAAATAAAGATGATAGTGCATGTTTTTAGTACAGTAACTGCTAACCTGCAGAGTGGGTGGGGAATATGACTAGTAGATCTAAGGTTACAAGTTTGCTGTTATAGCACCGTACATTACAATATTAACCATGATACCTACATGTAAGCTGTATTGCACACATAAAATAATTACATTTTCTGCAAATGTTTCAGTCCAAAGCGTTCCAATAAAACTCACCGCAAACATCAAATGAAAACTACAGACGCAGAACTGAATGACACGATGAAGACAAAAAGTCATAAAACCATATTAAAGTCATTTTAGAAAAAAACACTAAAAGATCCAATCCACTCTTAACTGTAACACTTTTATCATCCAATGTCAGCCACTTTCCCAACAACCATCATATATTATGCTGCTGAAATACTATCAAGCACATGTGTAAAGAATTTGCCTATGTGGATCTAGCACAAAATACAGAATACAAAGAAGGAGATGGAGAAGAGAGAGGAGAGGCCTGGGGAACATTGCAAATGGCAGGTTTTCTCAGAAACGTACGCAGAGTTAAAATTGTTCATTGTCACCATTTGCAACACAATTTCTTGTGAAACCTTGTCGCAATAACCCTCCTTTCATATGTGGCAATAATTTCATACTAACAAGTACATTTCATGGCAAAAAAATAAAAATTAAAAATAACACTAAAAATAATATTTTACAAAAAAACAACAAAGTTGAATAAATAATTCTGTTTTAAAATCAATGCTTATGCACCCAAAAAGGAAAGTTCATGCTCAACACTAATACTCTATATGGATGCAGTAAGGCAAATTATTCAAGCACACACTCATTATTTAGTTTATAGTTTAGTAATACTTGTTTATAAGAAATTACTGGAGTTGTAAAAAGAAAGAGATTTCTCTTATATAGCGCACTTACAAGCTCAGAGAGCTTCTCAAGGCGCTGGCCCGTAATATCCAGCAATCACAAAATAGTTTGCTGAAGTCAGGATTCGAACACACGTCACCCAAGACGCACTCACACACGTCGTGCGCTCTGACCACTGAGCTATCCCTGCCGCCGTGTAAACTAGTATGAGACACAGCAACAAATGCAATACAAATTCAAACTGCATAAATATTACTAATATACTACTGGCTGTGTAAGTGTGCAAGACATTAATTGAGATCTTCAGATATATATTTGATGGAATATCAACACAATGTCCAAGAGACTGTTGGCTTACCTAGACCTTATGAACCCCTGACCCTTGCAGAGGGGTTACCATTATCACTCATTGCTTCTGGGTTGTTGCTTTTTCAAAAAGTCATCAGATTGGTCTCATAGAAATACTGTTTTGATGGTCCCGAAGGTGCAAAACATGTAAGAATGCGTCAAGTTCACCCTACCCGAGTTGCAAAATAAATAATGCAACGCTTCCTTTCTACCCTCTTTATTTCATTTCATTGGAATTTAAAGTTTATGAATATCGACTGTATTGCTGAAAATTAATATAACATTGAAATCTTGAACAAGATTCATGCTAACAACAACAGTAAAATATTTCTTTGACTCGTTTGAGAAAAGCAAAAATCCCTGGGAATAAAAAGAGAGAAGAAATCCCTGCACTTAACTATAGAGTTAAGATGAATTTAATGCTACCAAAAAAACGCTGCTTCACTTTATTGATGAACAAAGTATATAAAAATGATATGGTCTAAAATCAACACTTCAGGAAGACTGCTCAGACATTGACTTAATATTGAGCTTTAATGCAAAAACTTAAGACTTAACATTTGTAAGCAAACTGGGAAGAAAACTGCAAATGTCTTACCATCTTCAGGCTTTTGTCAAATTTGGTTTCTGCCTCAAATAAAAGATTTTGTTGTTCTTTGTGCATGTATCAACAAAATATGTTTGTTTTTTAAACCACAAAAAACAGCAAAACGAGCAGCAAACTAATTATTTTAAATGATTGAAGGAGAGATTGAGGATGTGACAAACATACATGCACATATACCTTTATGCAATCACACATAAAATGATAAATGATGGTGCAGGAACACATCACTCACATACATATATACATGTATATATATATAATACATGTATAAAAATTGTCATTGCCTTATTCAGAAATGGGAGGTAACTTGTCTTTTTGTTTTGTTTTTAGTAACCTAGAGTTATCCAGGCAGACAACTCATCTCAGAACACTATGAAAGCTGCCCGGAGCTGCAAGCTTTTCTTCGGGAAAGGGGTCGGGGGTTGCAGGACAGTGCAAAGCTGAACTAGCAGAGCTAGCCAGGACTGCAACTGAAATCAACCTTTCGGATGATCCGTTAAGGTTTGATGGAGGACAAAGCAGAAATTACAGGCGAGAAACTGTGTTCGTTTGCAAAGAATGTCTGCCCAAGCTTAGACAACTCTGGGCGCAACAGGGGGGGGGGGGGGGGGGGGGGGGGGCAAACCAGCCAAAGTTGTCTCCCCTCGTATTTCCAAGCATGGCCTATTGAAGCTAAAAAATAAATAAAAAAAACCATGTAAAGATTCCGTCTTGATCAAGTAATGCAAACACAAAATACTTGAGACTCAAAATTGTGAAACAGGCATCAGAACTATGCACACATGTATTACTAATTATGTGCTTCTAAATGTATAACCACTGGTTAAAGCGCTTCCGTCAGTAATTTTTCACACAAGCTTATGCAGGCACTCACAAACCCATTGCACAAATTTTCCAAACCAAACAGAATTCAGATTTATATATAGCTTGGCAGTGGCTACCTTACAAAAACTCATGACTAGACAATTATTTTATATAAACTAAAGGAAATAAAACATACAAGTACCAACATACAAAAATTGTAAACTGCTTTCCGTTAATTCAGTTACAAAGTGTGTGTGTATGTGTGTGTGTGTGTGGGCATGTGGAAACGTCGTTACTCTGACACACACATGAAACTCTACATGGTTTCTGTTGACTTTTTTTGACGGCCCCTTTATTTTGACGTCAAAATAGTGCTCCGTAGAGTTACAGCTGTTTTAGGATTAGGGGTTAGGGTTAGGGATAGCTTCCAAAAATTGAAAATGTCAAAATAATGTCAAAGAAATGGAAAGTGTGTCAAAATAATGTATGTCTTTTTCACAACAGTCATCACAACGTCGTTTCTACAAAATGTGTGTGTGCGTGTGTGTTTTTGTGTGTTTGGTGTTTTATTTTATTTGCTTGTTTTTGTTTTTTTTAACCAGAAAACCATTTTAACAGAAAATAGCAATATCAAACAATTCAATATGACTTGTTGATCTATTTTGTTTGCTGCTTGTGCAGTTCTAAATGAAAGAAATTAAAATTTTAAACTAATTTAATTTGCATGATCAAACAACACTCATAGCATAAATACAACTTGATTGAAGCTCACACATTGGAAAAACTAATGCTTTCACTCTCTCACTCTGTAACTTCAAAACTGAAAAAAAAAAACCAGGTACATAATTAAGAAACTCAACTACAACGAAGCCTCATTCAATAATATGTTGTCAGTCTGTACTATGGGGTACATAATTAAGAAACTCAACTACAACGAAGCCTCATTCAATAATATGTTGTCAGGCTGTACTATGGGACAAATCTGTCTGAATACACATCATTCAATATCAGTTGCATTGCATTTTAGGCAAAACAGTTTTAATGCGCTTTAACCATGCAGAAAAAAGCTACTACAACACAGATCAATGCAAATGTCAATGAAAATGGACTGAAGGCTCTTGGTTACTGCATTGCACTGTGTGGCCTATGACATGAAATTCTCGCAATGAAAATATATAGAAGGCTTTGGTTAACTGTAGTGTGTGGCTTGTGACATAAATTTAAAAAAAAAATTCTCTTTGGCATTGTACAAATTTGACTTTGTGTTTACACAAGTGTGAGAACCCTTTAGCATCAAGCACACAATTCAGTAGTTTATGTACTTTTTATGGTGATGACTGCTCTCGCAGTGTAAACAAATTCACGAAAATGTAACCAATTCAAACAAATGGCTGAAATGCACATGTTTTGCTGAAAAAAAAGAAGAGAAAGTAATGTTTATTCCTGCAGCAGTTTTGATTCAAATGCCAGCTGCCTAAAATCTCTAAGTGAAGTCAATATCAATTCAAATGTCCCATAATAGTTTATATTGCTTAAAACTCAAATGCCGACTGGTTTTTATGCCTTGAAAACAAGTAGACAACAATGCTATAATAGAATTCTCCATGTAATCTTAACTGTGGCAAAATAATTAATGCGATGAATTAGAATAAAACATGATGACAACATTTTTATTACCATCTTGATTTTAGCAAGACACAATCAACATACCATTTGTTCTTCAATTTAATTCGTCTAAAATGAGATGTTTATGATCTGATAAACAGATGTCAGTAAGAACAGCGAGGAGAAAACATCAATATACCGCAAGTTATGTTATATAATTTTGTAATTATTATTTGACAGTCATCATACAAAGATTAAAACTCACTACACAATGCCTATACAGAATGCATCATAAAAATCAAAATCCATAATTTTCTTTGTAATCCATGTTATCTTGGATTCAATATTGTTGGTATGTCACTTTTCATGTTCCATATTACTACCAGTACCACACCAAGCACGCAATAAGTTCTATCATACATGTTGGCAGTGTATTTCAGGATCAAATCCACCTCATAATATCAAATATATTCAAATGCATGAAATATGACTTTTAACACAGAATGATTTTTCCATCACACAAACTCCAGAACCACTACAACTCGGCAAAACTGAACACACAAAATCAAACTACTTTATCCACTCAGTATTATTCCACAACGATGTAATCCAAAAATCAAAGAAAAAAAAGTACAAGCATTGGTATGATTATGACAAATGTATTCCAATTCAGAAACAAATGCAAAATCTCTGGTCTATCTCAGTGTCTGACACGTTTTATTTCAAAGTATAAGTTCATCCACATTTTCATAGGTAGTTTAAACAATTAAAAAAATTGCATTTATTTTGGGTCTGGTCCAAGTTCTCTAAAGTGTCACCATCTCCATACATGTATACACCTTTTTTTAAATACCACACTGCAAAGAACATGTCACAGTTCCTTCGATGGCAAGTATTAGGACTATAGTTCACTTTTCATGTTTCTTCACCACTGCAGCTTGAACTAGTGTTATATACATTTCTAACACATTAGTAACATACTTTAGCAGCATGTGAATTGATCCATCGTTTGCTATTGCAAATGTAATGGTAGTACTCCCTAGAACCAGAAACCTGACCAGATCTGTCTTTTAAGCAGGGTCAATTTGACTGTGTCAGATGTGTATCTTTGTTCCGTCTAGGGGGTGGAGGTGGCATTTTGGTCTGCCCAGCCTTTTTACTGGTCCTGTGGGGCACAGTAGAGCTCAAGACCACACCGGCATTTGCATTCTTCATGGCAGATTCTGGCAGTCCAGCCAGCAGTTCTGGTGGAGGAGGGGGCAGTTCGTTGGGGTCCAAGATACCTTCACAGTTTTCATAAATGGGGTCTTGCACTAAAGCACTGGTTGGCGTGGAGGGTTGGTACTGGATGTGCGATGCGGGCGACACAGGAGCTTGTGCAGTGCAGGGAGAGCTTGGCTGTGAGCCTCCTGCGCCCTTGCCCATTTCTGTGGACAAGCGAGTGTTTTCCGATCGCGGGGGAGGAGGAGGGGCAGCCTTTCTGCCTCCAGTATCCCCCTTGTGGGGGCCTCCTGCACCTTTCACCACGCTACCGGCTGATGCAGACCGTCTGTGACTAGTGTGGCTGGGAGACTCGTTCCCTGGTGGAGGAATCGCTGGCCCAGAACCTTGGGGAGGAGGAGGTGAAGCCTCGGTGCTGTGCTTCCTCGGTCGTCGCTGAGCCAGCTCATGCAAATAAGGAGCACTACTAGGAGAGCCAGAGCAGGAAGAAGAGTTGTCACCCTCGATGTAGCCGCTGTCGCAGGGTGTAGGACCTGGTTGGGGGCAGGGTTGTGAGGCAGGCGGGCCCAGAGAACCCATCCCCAGCATGGGTGACCCTGTGGAGGGGTGCTTGATGTGCGACACTCTGTGGGGAGAGCGAGGAGAAGCTTGAACAGGGTGATGACCATTGTTTTGATGTTCTGCACCTTCGACACCTGCGTGGCTGCCCTTCACCAGTGTCGGGGGTGCAGAGGAGGATCCGACCCCTGGAGGATGAGGAGTTGCACGACCAGCCTTTAGGGACCCATGGCCTTGGCTTGGAACAGGGGAAGCTGGATGTGCAGCAGGAGCAGGGACTGAAGACTTGGGCATCGTAGGGGGAGCAACTTTCGCACAGGGCACAGGGGGAGGGGGAACTCCCGGCCTTCCTGTTGGAGTTGTGTCCCCTTTCCCTGGGGGACTGGGAGGGTTGGTCGGAGGGGGTGGTGGTAGTACAGACATGGTTGCTGGTGGCGGTGGTGGGGGGGCAGCAGCAGCAGATGATTTGGGTAGGACTGGGGGAGGCGGCTGTTTCACAGAAGGTGGGGACTGTTTTGCAGAAGGCTGGGATTGCTTCACAGGAATTTGAGACTGCTTCACAGGAGCTGGAGACTGTTTCACAGGGATCTGGGACTGCTTCACAGGGATCTGAGACTGTTTTGGAGCAGTAGGAGGAGGAGGAGGTGGAGGAGGAGGAGGAGGCCCAGAAGGCTTGGGGGCAGTGGGTGGTGCACAGACCTTGTGGTGTCCATTGGTCTGTAGAAGAGGTGGCGGTGGAAGATCTTCAAGTATCTGCGACAAACAATTAATAATATGAATAGAACAAATCTTGATTGAAATTGATGCCATAAAACAGTTAAAAGCATAATTTTTCAACAGATACAAGAATGAAGTCCTAGCACAGACTGACATTGTGGTTATTTTCCTACAAGTTAAGATTTTAAAATTTATAACAGCACATCTTGGACTTTATATCAGAGCACAGGTAGCGGAAACATTCTGCTATAAGTTTGAGATTAAACCCTCTTACCTATGGTTGTGAATTATCATTTTTGACAGTGTTTGGATTTAAAGTGTGTATCTCTATTATGCCAGTATTTAACTTGCCAGAAAATGACTAAGACCTAGAGATCTCTTTCCTGGTGACATCCGGCCTATACGAATTTTCTAAAGACTAAATATGCTGTTCCAGAAACAAAATGGCAAGGAGGTTATACCAAACCCTATGGACTTACCTGGGCAAAAAACAGACATACACCTACTCCCAAACATGAAGCACAAACCTGAAACTGTGGTGGAGGTGGTAGAACTTCCTCTTCTTCCATTTGCAGTGGAGGCAGAGGAGGTGGTTGTTCAGCAGGTGATTCCACTGTTCTGTTCCGTTGACTGGTGCTGGAGGGGCTGCTGGTGCTTCCCTAGAGCTTTTGTTAGTGATGGTTGCATATAAATCAGGGTTGATGTCATACTGGGGTGCTGGCTGCTGGTCATATTGCGATGGTGGCTGTTGGTGAGCGGGCTGTTGAGGAGGCTGCTGTTGGTAGTTGTGCTGTTGTTGAGGTGGTGGTGGTTGTTTCGGTTTTTGAGGCTGTTCAGGAGGAGCAGTCTGAGGCTGGTTGTACTGCTTGTTGTACTCCTCCAGCTGTTGCTGATACTGTCTGAGCTGCTCCTGGTAGATTTCCTGCTGGTGCGAATACTCCTCATACTGGTCTCGCGCTGGAATCTGCTGGTAGTGACCTGCATACACACTGTAGGGATCTTGGTGGTATTCATCCACCCACTGCTGAGTGCCATGGTGGCGCAGCGACGGGGAAGGCAAGGGTCCGGGGCTACCTTCGTGAGAAAACCTCCTCGGACCCATTGATGGCGACATCGGTGTACCACCACTGACTCCGTTAGCTGTGACACTTGGAGGTGGAGCTCGCCTCGTCCCATCAGACCCTCTGCGCTCTGTAGTAGATGACCTTCGCCTTTCAGACCTGGAGAAGGTGTGCCTCTGGGCTGAGGAGGTGGATGATGCGGACGAGATGGAAGCCGTTTCATCCACCATGCTGCTGCCCTCCCGGTCCCCGTCAAAGCTGATTTGGTTCATCTCTGTCAAGAGACGGGTGGTTCCTGTGGTGACGGGGAGTCTGGCACGCATCTTGCTGCGCATGCTGCCGCCTGAAGACATAATGGTGCCGTGCATGCGACTTTCACCGCTGGATGTGGAGTCTTCAGAGGAGTCCGTGGATGCCGAGACAATGGAGTCGCGATGTTTGAGTCCGACAGGAGTTGGGGTATTGTCAGTGATGATACAGTGGGTGTTGGAGAAGGAAACCCGTTTGGTCGGCGTCTTGTGACCCCCTCCACCTCCCTCCACTGCACCTACAAGGGAAAAACACAAACACATTCAATAAAATATTTATTCATAATAACCACGTCACCTACATCTCCAGGGAATACATTTGTAAAATGCTTTAAATGATAAAACTAGATACCAGTAAAATTCAACCTGGCAGTGATTTTGCAAGCTAGAGTCATATAGACTCTTTACATTACATTACATGATTATTGCTTTAGGTCCAGCGGACTCTTCCGAGCCAAAACAGGACCAGTATAGCTGAATCAGGACCACAAAATCAAGACCACAACTTCGCTGAAAGAGGACTTGCCCCTGATCCGCATAAAAGATCTGCCGAAACAACCCTAGTGGCAACACTGATCGCACTCCACCAGAGGGTCACTTTACAATAAAGACATCCCATGCAGGGGACGCTCAAGCTATACTCTAATGTATCGAACCCAGTTTACAAAAACAAAATAGAATATAAACATCATTATAAAATGTCAACAAAACACATACATATAAAATGGCTACATTGGCAAATAATAACATCATAGGAAGCCCCAGTGACCACCTGGCAGAAAGCGTCCAATATTTCCAAGCTGATCCAACAGATCTCACAAACAAATGAGGAGTTTTGTACTGGAAGAGTTTTCAAGAAAAAAGGTAGGTGACTGGTCTAGCGAAGAAGAAGATAGTATAGTAGATTGAACAGAGTAGGAATGAGAAAGAACAAATGAGAAAGACAGCTACAGTAGGAATTTAAAGCACTAAATTTCCAGAAAGTGCAGATACTATTTATACTGGAAACCCCGGCACCACTACGGGGGAATATAGACTCTTCAAAAATTAACTAACTGATGGGAACAAAAAGTGATGTACCCTCAGAACCCTTGCGCTGTGCGACAGGAGTGATCTCTATGCTGCCAGACACGATCTCGTTGTAGTAATCCCCAGCAGTGCTGTGCACTGCAACGATGGTGTGTTGTATCAGTGTCTGTTCCGGCATCGACAACCGACTGTCTTGCAGCGATGTAGGCTTTAGTGTCTGATAGTGATCTGACAGCTCTGAGCCTGAAATTAGATTTTAAAAAATATATATATTGTGAAAATAAAATTTAAAATTACATATTTGTTACATTACAGAAATGTTCAAAGGACTGCTCAAAGTGCTGTCCTGGCTTAAGGCAGGACCAAAGTTAACCTGGTGTCAAAATGAGCACTGCCTAACACCGTGGACAACTAAGCCAACATAATCAAACTAAACAATATATATATGTTTATTAAGCATCTGTTGTCTGTGGATTGAGAAAAAGATGGGATCTTTGACATTTCACTGAGGCAACACTTCACACCTCACTCAATAAACTTACCAACCTGTATACATATTTAAATGCCTGCACCTGTTGTCTGTGCTTTCGAGAGAAAGACTGGTGGGTTTTTGTTAATGCCGCTGAGGCAACTCTAATTCACATCTCCTCACCTTTGCACTGCACTTCAAAACAATCTATCAAGAGTTATTACCTTGTGAATAACGAGATGCAGCACTGCTGCTGCTGTAGCCAGTTGTGGTGGCAGCAGAGGAAGAGGAATAGGAGGATGCGGAGGAGGTGTCGGTGGGAAGAGGATTGTTAGGCTCCTGCCTCAAGTCCCAAGTAGCAATCTCATGGTGGACATGCTCAAAGTTATGTAGCAGTTGCTTGCCAAGCTGTGGAACAAAGAAAAACAACAAAGGAACATTTATTCACTGGAGGTAAAACACTTTGAAAGTTTCATTGAATAATAGTATTCTTTAATAGCAGTGAGAAAGCTTTAAGGTTATGCAGCAGTTGCTTGTCACTATTGAGGAAAAATAAAACAAAATAAAAATGTGTGTGAAAGTAGGCTAGAAGTACCATATTTAGAGGATAAGAGAGTAGGAATAATAAAATGCAGTCTAGATAACGAGTAGGCACTGAAACATACTTTGAATGTTTAATTGAGAGATTTTGGAATTTGGAACACATTAAGTAAGTGAAATTTAGTTTGCCTTCTCAAAGAATGCAGAGCAGCATAGCACAGTACCACTGGATCAAGGCAAGATGAGCTAATACTCAGTATCCCAAAACTGTATGATTGCAGAGATCAAGGGGCAAGCATGCTTGCATACATGTGCGTGTGTTTTTCATGATTATTTCCAAACTTGTCACAGTTTCTCTTAGCAGCTCATACAACAGCAAAAATAAATGACACACAAAGGGAGCCAACCGGACACAATTATCACATCCTTCCTCATTGCCTTCGTGACTAATACTAAGACTAATACACTATCACCCATCCCACAATAACAGTGATCACTAACTTGGTGAAATTATTACTAGATTACTCTTCTATACAAACACTGTACATGCAGAGTATTGGGCGCCTCAGACAGATCGAGTTAGATCTTGTATTGGCTATTGCCTTCAGCAGTTTTTGAGCTGGGAAAACATTCAATAATAATGCTTAAACCAATAAATAAAATGTCGGTGTTCTTAGGTCTACACCCTGAAAATGTTCCAGGCTGTTGCTTTGGCCCATACACCCTGTGACTATTCAAAAGTATCGGAGCCTGTTGAGGCTTTGATTTGATTTGATTTTGGATTCTGATTTAGATTTTTGACACTTTATTGTCCCTTTTTATCTGGAAATTCTGAGCCGCCTCCCCTGGGGACAGCGTAGTGCAAGCCTGTGGCGCGCCCAACTCAATCTACCTAATATTAGTTGTGTTTTTTTTAATATCTCGCCTTTGCATTCCCTATTACGCTGTGTGGGGGCTTTGGACTATATAATGGGGAGACTCAAGGTTTGTTTAGAACACAACATAATAGGTGCCTCGTCTCAAGAGATAGGGACTGTCGTTTTTTGATAACATTTTTGGATATAATCCTTAATGGACACTGTTCTCCAGGTAATGAGGGAATGATAACAAAGATTTATCTCCCCTTCTCTGTTGCCAATGTTTTGCATTTGCAGATTTGGGCCTTAGATACAGACAGATGGCCATTTCACAGTGTTCTCAGCTTGTCAGTGTTATTAGCTGGGCTTGCTGAAAACCAAAGGACCGATTTTAGAAGGTATAAGAATACGCTTGAATGAAGTCCTCAGGAAAAAACATCTTCATCAATCATGCCAACGAAGTATCCACAATTTGGCTTGCTGGCAAAAAAAAACTAGGATTAAGGAACCATACTTTTTGAAAGAGAATTCATTGCCAACATCCATTTTCTAATTATCTGTCTCCCTTGTTCAACTTGTCAGCAGAGTCACTTTCTAAACAAAACTAAACAAAAGCTCTAACTGTGACTTATTACATGACCCTGGATATCTGAGACTGCTGAGGGATTCACCCTTAACAGTTTTAAGTATAGAGTTTTTAGATCTCTGACAATAAGTTCACACAGCGTGGCTGAGTTGCTGAGGCTTACTTAAGCTGGCCTCCAAACACTGACAAAGAGAGGCAAATGTAATCCTCGGAGAGTCTCAGCTACGCAGTGTAACACTCAGCTACGCAGTATAACACTCAGCTATGCAGTGTAACACTCAGCTACGCAGTATAACACTCAGTATGATTATTCTACTTGAACGTTGACCTTTTGGAACTGAATTGTGAACAATCTGATTATTTCAAACTATGGCAGTCATTGTTCAGTATGACCATACTATAAATATAACTCTGCCCTGGACTGTACAAAGCAAGTCCATGTTCTGTCTAAACGAGATTTTCTTTTACATCCTCTTAGAGGACATGATGAGACTCAGTTTCAGTGTGATGTTGAATGTCAAGTGTCCTTAGATTACATTGTCCAGTCAATCAAGTCATCAAAACACATGATGCAGACAAAAGCTGGTCATCAAAAACACACAATGTCGACTGTACCAAAAGATAGCATTCTAGGACTCGCTTTCCTGTCATCACGCGGCAGAACTGTGCATATTTGCTGTGATTTGTTTCTGTTCTTTAAATTGAGTTGTTGTTGTTGTTGTTGTTGTTGATGACCATTTCAAACAACGAGTTGAAGTATTAGGCTATTATTTTATTAGAAGACCCTTGAAAAAGTAACTTTACAATGCAATGACATCACCCACTGTTCAAAATTGATCAGTGCATCAGTTCAAGGACTCTTATTGTTTAAAACAATAATTTTTCCGCATGGCTATTTTTATTCTCTGACTAATCTGATTTTTCAAGTTTTAGTGCCATTTTTAGATTTTGATTAATTTCTATAAAGAGAATCAGCTGGATCTCTTTTGATAGAGATATGGCGGAATTGAAGGAAATTCAAAAGTGCTTCAAGTTGGTAAGATAGTTAATCAGTAATAATGTAACTGAACATGTACTTTTCTTTGAATACTAGCATCATAAAAGCGAGATCTAAGTATTTAATATATTAAAAAAGCATATTCCGGCTTTTGTTAACAAAAACAAAATCTTTAATTATAGAGTAAAATGCCACAATTAATGGTCTTCGAGCCACCTTTGAGTACGTCCAATCAAGTAGAATTCACTCCAAAATAATCCAGAAACACATGGTGTTTGTTTCTTCTTCTTCTTCTTCTTCTTCTTCTTCTTCTTCTTCTTCTTCTTCTTCTTATTATTATTATTATTATTATTATTATTATTATTATTATTATTATTATTATTATTATTATTTTTAATGTCTTTTAAAAAACCACATAAAACCCAAAAAAATCTAAATGAATATAAGTTGAGAGAATGCAGATCCTTTATACAGTTCAAACACAGGCGCAGACAATCCCAACTTTCCCACATTCGGCCATGCACTATATAGGTTCGAGTTTCCTTGCTTTGAAAAGGTGAGGTGATGAGGAGGCGAAGAAAGTGGGAAGAAACAAAGGAAATACTTCAACTGAGGAAAACAATGTCGCTATAGACTTGTACTGGGCTTTGTTGTTTTGATTCCAAAATAGAGACGGTCAACTGATTTACGTTCGTCATAGGAGGACCTCTTTATAGCTATAGGCTTGTTTCCTTGCCATGTCTTCGAAACAAGTGCTGGACGTCTTCAGTTAGAATATAAATATATACAATCAAGACGCACTAAATGGGAAACAACTTCCTCAAACTGGCAAATATGAAACGTCAAACAAATCAAACTTTGGTGTGTTTTTTTTTCACCGCAGCAAAGACTATGAAAAATAATATATCTATACAGTCTTTGACCACAGTTAAGGCATGGCGATTAACAGTAAGTCAGTGTGACAAAAGACACACACCCAAGCGTGTTTTAGCTTTGATTTGATTACCAATCATAGCTAACTACTCTGCGCCATCTTTACAACTTATTATGGTGACGTTAAATCAAAGGGTCCATGTTGGTGCCCTTATTCCTTTCTTTATTCAATTCAATTCAATCAATTTATTTAAAGTCTGTTCACAAATTATGTGATTTTAGACTAAAAAACAAAGAAACAAAGTAACAATATAAATGATACGGTGGAAAAAGGAAATATAGCAGCAACAACAAATCTATAAAAAAACTTATATTGATTAAACAATTTAATAACTTAACATTGAAGCACCACCATCTTAACATCTAAAATATATCAAATAAAATAATTATAACACTTTTTCTATCTGTGTACACGATACAACAGATGCGATTGTCAGCATCAATTCATTATCAGCTCATATCTTTTTTACATCATTATATTGTGTGATAACAGTGATATTACTTCCTTCTCAGGTTTCAGATGCTCGTAATGTCATCTTAACTGAAACAATGACCAATGACCTTCGACTCATAGAAAGTCATTTGCTGAGAAACTCGCAGTAAGCCTACATACTTTCCAACTGTCGTAAAGTGAAATATAAGACTGTTTGTTATCATCTTTAAACCTTTGCACCTCTTTAAACTTGAGCTGCAAAAGCGCTATTTAAGAACGATTATATTTATTATTATTATTATTATTATTATTATTATTATTATTATTATTATTATTATTTTTATTATTATTATTATTATTATTATTATTATTATTATTATTATTATTATTATAAGCACGGTACAAGGAGGCAGAAGAGGCGGGAGACAGAAAAAGAGGTGGGAAGGCAACATTCGAGAATGGACTGGCTTGGCAATGAATAAAGCCATGATGAATGCTGAGGACAGAGAAAGATGTCAATGGAGTATGCTGGTTAAACGATCATCTGTGGTGCCCCAAAGACTTTCGAGTTACAGAATCGGATAGGATAGGAAGAACGATTAAATAAATAAATTGAATTCAACCAAGAAACAAATCTCTTACCAAATCACGATCCTATTGCAATATTTGTCGCTATCCAACCCTCAATAACGTTCAACGTGTGCACGCACATTCTTACAGAAGAAACGTTATCCTTCGCAGCAAGAAATCCCTGCATCACTACAATGAAGGCATAATAAGAGAGAACAAGCCTTTTCCTTCTTAAAAGCCATAATTAGCAGCAGTATCACCCAGCATTTAGAATACAAATCAATAATGCAAAAGAAACTTGCCTCCACAACATTATTTCCTCCTTGCTAAATTGCACACTTCACTTTCCATTTATAAACCAGTCCTCAAAGCAGTGCACGTTCTCACTTTTCCCAAACCCTATAGGACGAAAATGCTGATTTTGTTCACAGAAAACAGCACAAACAAGTCTTTTTCCAGAATCCTCTCCTACATTCTACTCTTTGTAACCCCAACGCAAATCTTCACTTTACAAAAGACTGAACAACACTTAACCTGAGAATATTGACCTTGTTCAGAGAACCAAGCAAATGTTCTCAAAAGAAGGAAACGGTTTACAGCAGTACAAAGTCTGAGCTTCGCTTTCCACAACAACAAAAAATTAAATTAAATTGTAAAAATCGACTTTGTTCACAGAAAGAGTACATGTTCACGACTTCTTTCCTTAAATGCTGTAGCTGAACCTTGTGTTAGTTAACCTGCTCTTCTAAATAAACAAAAGCTCAATATAATTATAACTACGGCAATTTTTCCACCAAACTGTATCCCTCTTCCAAACAGCGAGAACATGTTGCTGAAGCTGCTCTTAAATTCTGTAAACAACAAGAATGTTCTCCGGTTATACTTCTCACCGCAAAGAATATTCTCCCGCACTATATTATTGTAAAAAATTACTTTCAATTCAACACGAGAATGAGCGCACCACACACACACACACACGTACATGCTAGAAAGAGCGTGTGAGGATGCTTTTGCCAAAGACCCAGCACATGTTCACAAGTATTCTCTTCTACTCACCACAGCTGGTAGAACTAGTACCCAAGGCAGTATCTTTTACACTGAATTATCAGCACACCCGTACGTCCCTCTTTCACTATAACTACTACCACTCTTCGCAAAATTAAAACGAGCACATGTTCACCAATCTTCTCCTTTTTGTACTTTCTTTTGTGTGCTTTCCACCATCAAACATCTGGCACGCCACTCTTCATTGAAATTGTCACCCACAGAATAACATCCCGTGCTGTCACCCTGGCTCAAAGTAACAGGCACATGCTAAGCTCATCCTCTCTCCTGTGCTGCTGGTGCTACTCGCTACTCTTAGTATCAGCCACTCTACTACCATTAGACCTATATAAAAATCCACGCCCAAATGTTGTTAAAGTTCGTCATATCCTTTACCATTATCAAGCTTTGTGACGTTCGTTCTGTGCATGCGTAGTTGTACACGCAGGCATGTTGCATCAAACTCAATTGCCAATAGAAGATTAATAACCTAAAATAAAAGCAAGCAGGAATACGGGAAGTTCATGATACCCTCTACTACAGCTTATAGAACAAGGAGAAGAACCATTTATAGGCATAGAGAATAGTTTACCCCAAGTACCATAAGAATGCTTGAGGTTCTAGTTGCTTGATGAAAGAAGCAAGAAAGAAGCACAACCATACTGGTAACATATCTCTGGTCGATTTCGCTTGATGCTCTGAACATGATTAGAATAGACAGAAACACGATCTCCCTGCAGATAACTGTTACTTTGCCATTTTGTTCACGATATCTAGCTAAAGAGTGTATGCCGCTGATTCAGTCGCTGGATTCCCAATGCTTATTATTACTCTAATCTAGGAGGCTGAACGTAGAAAGAAGTTCAATGTAAATCTCTGTTCCTGGCAAAAAAACAACAACAATGTACAGCGCTGTATTAGTCACTTCGTACTACGCTACTTAGTCTACTCACTACAGGACGGCGTCAGATCCTCTCCCAAAGACAGAATTACAATACAATACAATACAATACAATACAATACAATACAATACAATACAAACAATGCAATGCAGCATACATCTTATTACCTCAACGAAGGATTTGAAAAGTACAATTTAACCGTCTGTCCGTTGCAATAATACAACGAATTAATGGGAAAGATGCTATTATCTTTAAATTTAAATTAAGCCTACTTACTACTGCAGGACGACGACGATGGCACGGCGTGTGCTAAGTCACTTTATACTCCATTACATTGTGACTAAACACGCCTGTATGTAGCAGAAAGAAACGGAAGTACACACTGTACGGCTGTCTCCGGCAAAGAATACGGAAGCAGTCTCACTCAGTTTTGTCTACGGTGCAGCCTTAAATCCTATCATATTCAGTCTGCTGTACAACGATGACTCCAAGTCGCCTGCTGATGCTCTATGTAGCAGAAAAAAGCACTGTACCAGATTTGAATCCATGTCGCTAGCATACATTGTACGGCGATACGGTTACTTCCCCGAACCGTTCACCTTATTAGATCTGCCGAAGGCAAGTCTTAAGTCGCAAGCTGAGACTCTATGCAGCAAAATAAATAATTATGCAGAAGCGTAATCTGCGTTCATGTCTCTTGCATCTTGATACACTTACAGAAGGCACAAAAGGCAAAATGCTGCTTGAATTGCTGCTGGGAGAACTGCACTACTTCAGTCATCTTCCTCACACTCACTACACTGTACTGGATGGCCCGATGCTCTATGTAGCAAAAAGAAGTAGAAGTACAATCTCAATTCACGTTTCATGTCTCATGCTACAACTACAGAAGCCGCAGAAAGCCAACATTTTTGCTTGGTTGCTGAAACAACATTGAAGCAACACTCATTGGTCTATTTACTACTCAGCCTGTAATGGCCTGATGCCGTGATACTCTATGTCGCTGGAAGAGCTAGAACTACAATCTAATCCAAAGTCTCTTGTCTCTTGTAGGAGCCACAGAAAGCCGAAATGTTGCTTGGTTGCTGCTGCTGCTGCGACAGCAATGAGACAGAGTGTGAACAATCAATAACTTGGCCCGGTCCCACAAAATCATGCTCTCCCTTGCTTCCCTAGTCCTAGCAAGCATGATTCACCACATGGCATCCGTATGGATGAGATAGGAATAGTACTACTATAAAACCGAGACCGGGATAGCTGGCGATAAAACAATAGTTTGTTGTTGTGGTCCTTGATGTTGTTGTTGCTGTTATTGTTGGCAGTGGTTGCGGTAGTTTTTGGGTTAATAGTGGCGCGTTTTTATTTCTTACATTGAATTTCTATTCTTCTTATTACTTTTAAATAAAGACACAAAATTGGCACGGATTAATAACGAGCGAGACGGAATAGCGGCGCGCGAGTAAAAAAAACAATTTGCTTGTTGTTGTTCTAGAATATTCATAATAAAGTGGAACAGTGCACTGTCTTCACTCTTGACTCCAGCCCAACAGTATGCCAACAAAGCAATATATTTTTACTATTACCAAAGACAATAGAATACCATTTCTGTAAGAGCTTCGATGTATTTTTTTTCCTTCTTCTTCTTCTTCTTCTTCTTCTTCTTCTTCTTCTTCTTCTTCTTCTTCTTCTTCTTCTTCTTCTTAATCCGGCGACAGTTTCCCTTCACTTTGAGTTAATAGCTACTAAAGAAACAGTTTCTTTTCTGCTGTTATTTCGTTGCCTGCGCTTCAAGCATGTCCCTTGCGACATGGGGTTGCAGTGCAGTGCACTATAGAAGTTCACATTGGACTGGATTGTCATTTATTATACTCTCACCGTATGTCACGTGATTTGATAGAAGGACTAAAAAGCTTTTATTAATGCACTTGCTAGAAACAACAGCGGTGGCAGGGATGACTTGACTTACCCGTAAACGTCGTGTGAAACCTTTAAACTATAGTCCGAGCCTGCTAAAGTAGGACGACTCAGCAGACCCAGATTCTCTGAAACCCCTACATTACATGATTATTGTTCTAAGTCCAGCGGACTCTTCCGAGCCAAATCAGGACCGTACAACCCCCGATCCGCATAAAAGATCTGCTGAAACAACCCTAGTGGTAAAACTGAAGGCTCTCCACCAGCCAGTCACTTTACAATAAAGACATCCCACGCAGGGGACACTGAGGCTATACCCTAATTTATCGAACCCCCGTTTACAAAAACAAAATAGAATACAAACATCATTATAAACTACCAACAAAACACATACACATATAAAATGCCTACATTGCTAAATAATAACATCATAGGAAGCCCTAGTGACCACCTGGCAGAAAGCGTCCAATATTCCCAAGCTGATCCAACAGACCTCAAACACAAATAAGGAGTCTTGTCCCGGAAGAGTTTTCAAGAAAAAAGGTAGGTGACTGGTCTAGCGAAGAAGAAGATAATATAGCAGATTGATAGAACAGAGCAGGAATGAGAAAGACCAAACGAGAAAGACAGCGACAGTGGGTCTGAAACCCCTAAACCGCGTTGGTCATGGCTAGTTATCAGTCATGGACATTAATAGCTATTATGTCCCTGACTGATAACTAGCCATGACTGATAACTAGCATACAGCGTAGCTACCTAAGTCTAAACGAGACCTTGAGCCAACTAGAGAGGGAGAAGGCATCGACTACACTTAAATATCCAAACAGGGTGTATGGGCTGATAGCTGACCATTTAAATCCGAGTCATTAAAATATATCGACTGAGTAATCTTCTTCGATTAAACCCTCTCACACATAATATAGTATTGTAAAATCCAAATTTTAAGGCATTTTAAAAATTATTTCATCGGACAATAAAGTTGTATTGTATCGTATCGTATAATATAATTGGGCGGCACGGTGGCCTAGTGGTAGAGCTTTGGCTTTCGGATCTGAAGGTCCCGGCCGGGTCCAGGCCGGGGCATTGTGTTGTGTCCTTGGGAAAGACACTTTACTCCCGTTTCCTACTCCTTCGGATGAGAGTATAAACCGAGGTCTAGTCTGTGTCGCATACATTCCATCATAACGTACTTTAAAGATCCTGACGCTCATGTCCTAGACGGGTGAGTGCTGGTGACAAGAACACACCCAGCATTCACCTAGGTCCTTCTCCCCCATTCATGGCTGCCCAGGAATGTGCTCAGTTGTCTGGAGCGTTATTACGATGCGCCCAAAGGCTGCAAGTTGGCGCCTCGGGCGGCTTGAGTTAGATCCTGTATCGGCCAGCGCCTTGAGCAGCTCTTGAGCTGGAAAAGCGCTATATAAGAACGATTAAATAATAATAAATAATAGTAACAATAATGGTATTTATAGAGCGGTTTTTCTTCAAAGCGCAATTCTCACACCTTCATACTAAAGGTTAACCTCCAGATACTCGTACAGTACCGTACTGTATTGCATTGTACTCTATTTAACTTCCACACTGGTACCTCGGTCTTAAACTATTCAGCTTTAGAATGTTAGTGTTTATAGAAATTCCCTATGCTTCACGCTCTGCCCTGATAAAGATCACTTCACGGGCGATTTGGTGTTGTTTACAAGCCAAGTCGATCACAATAACGACCTGACAACTCTATGAAGTTGTTTAGCAAAGGGAAGAACGAATCAATCGAGCATAATTACTAACAGGGACAACAGACAGGAAATAGCCTCTGACTGTATGATTGCAATGTATCTAGCATCTTATATATCTTAATATCTTAATATTTTTGTACCTTGCACTGTACCCAATTCAGACAGAAAAATCCGACCCCCCTTCCTCCCACCCACCCCCAAGAAAATCTAAACAATAAGTTTTGTAATAATAAAAGGTTAATTCAACTTAGTTGAACCACAACATTGAAAACAAAACCCACAAAACAACAACAACAACAAAAACGTACACAATTATAAACCAATTAAATTCAACAAAATAATCTTTATTAATCATCACAGGAACTACATCAAATCCAGTATCAACCAAACATAAATATGGCACTACGTCCACAAAGAAAAATAACAAAGAAAAAACCGAAGTAATCGTAGGTAAATGTAAAAAGATGTCCCCGGTAACCTTCCCGTTGTTGGGTAGGGAAGTGTCTGGGACCTCTCTTTTCTCTAGACCTGCTTAATGAGGGCGGTGTATCTCCTCTCCCTCGCTGCTTTACCTTTCCCTGGCGGAGGGGGTGGGGGGAGGGGAAGGAAATAGGGAGGGATGGTGGTGTCGTGCGCTTGTTTCAATCTTTTTTTTGTTGTTGTTGTTAGTCGTTTGATAAATGCCTCCCATGCATGGTCAACCATCCAAGTGCTAATCCTTCCTGACGTGGCTTAACACTGCTAGAGTGTGCCCAAACTACTGCGCCACCCTAAAGTAATCGTAAAGTAATTGCTGTTGTCCAAGAAGTAATGGGGGAGATGCGTACATAAAGTCCTAGGCCGGAGATACATAAAGTCTTAGGCGGGAGATACATAAAGTCTTAGGCGGGAGATACATACAGTCTGAAATGGGAGATACATAGTCCTAAGCGGGAGATACAAAAAGCCCTAAGCGGGAGATACATAAATTCATAAGTGGGAGATGCATAAAGTCCTATGCGGGAGGTACATAAAGCCCTAGGCGGGAGATACAAAAAGCCCTAAGCTGGAGATACCTAACTTCCCAAGGGGGAGATGCATAAAGTCCTAGGCGGGAGGTACATAAAGCCCTAGGTGGGAGGTACATAAAGCCCTAGGCAGGAGATACCTAAAGCCCTAGGTGGGAGATACCTAAAACCCTAGGCGGGAGAGTGTCAAAAACACAAACACGCCCAGTAAGCACTAGGTTCTATTCCCACTCGGCCCTGTAGGTCAACAGGAGGCTCATAGAGCAGCAAGTTGACGATGTGGGCCAGAACCTTGAACATCTCTTTGAGTTGGAAAAGTATGCTATATAAATTATAAGAACACTTCTGCCAATTCTATTTCAACACCTTGTATCAACGGACATCCTAATCCACAGTCTCCTATACGCTATATGTGTTGGGGACTATAAATTTACGTAACGTTCTATTTCAGACACAGCAAAAAACACTTCTTGGTACATTAAGAAACATGACGTATTTTCCGGCTGTAGCTCTCACAGTAGGACTGTACAAATTCTTTCATTGTTTCATCGTGCAGTTTGCTTTTCTCTCTCTCTCTCTCTCTCTCTCTCTCTCTCTCTCTCTCTCTCTCTCTCTCTCTCTCTCTCCCTCTCTCTCTCTCTCTCTCTCTCTCTCTCTCTCTTTCTCTCTCTCTCTCGCTCTTTTTCTCTCTCTCTCTGTCTCTCTCCCCCTCTCTCTCTCCCTCTCTTTCTCTCTCTCCCCCTCTCTCTTCCCCTCTCTCTCTCTCTCTCTTTTCTAAAGGCGTTGTAAGCTTGCCACAACTGCTAGCAAGAACAACTTACACTGTATTATTTTCCTGATGGCCCAAGTGTAATACATCACGCCTCACTGGCGAATGCAGTCAGTGAATTTGGGAAAACGGAAGGGAAACAGGAAGAAGACACTTTCAACCGGAAGTTCAGTACTCATGGCTTGATTCTCCAGTTTCGTATTATTTGACTGTTGTCTACACACTATCCTATCCAATCCAATCCCGTGTCCACTTGTACAACGCACAGAGACATGCTCGGGGCACAAGGTATGAAATATAGTCATCTACTATGACTGTATAGGGATAGGGCGTGGGCCTATGACGGCTTTGATATTCTGGATTTGACTGTTTACAACCATACAATGATAAGGAAAAGCATCAAACGATTTTAACAACGTTAGTGAATAAAATTATTATAATTAAACATTATAATCTATACGCTTCTGAATAAACTGAATTTATAAATAATTAAAATGTACTATTTTTTTAAAACTAGAATTACTCATCGTATCCTATGCATATCATTGTTTCAATCTTTGTATAATCTCTGTCATTCTAACAATACATAAAGCGGACGTTGTCATCTTGAAAAACTACTTCACAGACCAGAAAAAGAGCTTTGTTGTAAATTCCAGTCGCAAAACAGGTTAATTGGGACAAATAATTTAAAAAATAAAAAAAGGTCAAACCAAAAATGACCTAATATAATAACAGCCATCGAAACCGACACCTCAACAACATACAATGGAGCAACAAAGCATAACTGCAACAATGACACAGACCCAGTCACAAACCCAAAAAGACACAAGAGTCACACACAGATATGGATGACAGACGGAAAGACTGATGGATACACACAAAAGCGCGAGAGCAAAAAGCCAGGAAACCGGTCTAACAAACAAACTGTTCTGCAAATGACAACGACCTCCAACCAACTAAACTGACGAATAAACTGTTTACCATTCCTAGTATTTACCACCTGTTGTAGCACTAGCAGTAGCGACTAACAAATTCGGCTTCATCCTTCAACACGTGCTGGGAAGTGCACTATATAATACGATGATGATGATAATGATGATTATGATAATGATAATGATGATGATGATGGTGATGGCGATGATGATGATGATGGCGATGATGATGATGATGATGATGATGATGGCGATGATGATAATGATGATAATGATGATGATGATGATGATGATGATGATGATGATGATGATGATGGCGATGATGAAGATGATGATGATGATGATGATGATGATGATGATGATGATGATAATGGCGATGATGATGATGATGATGATGATGATGACGATGATGATAATGATGATGATGACGACCTCTTATAAGGCGCAGCATCATCCATGCTATATCAGTATGCTCAGGGCGCACGGGGGATGAATGGGAAAAATTGGGATATGGGTAGTAACAGGAGTAGGGGATTTGGGGGAATCCAATACTAATTACTGTATTTTAACAAGAAGAAGAAGAAGAAGAAGAAGAAGAAGAAGAAGAAGAAGAAGAACTACAACAACAACAACAACAAGCATATGGTAATATTTACCTTGGCGACTCTTATTCCCATAATCCACTGATCAAGGGCAGTCTCACTTTCTGCGCAGAAGTATCGAATGTATTTGGATGTCTTCTTCTGAATCTGGGGATGCTGTTGACAAAGAAATGAAGGTGTTTATGTCAAACAATGTCCGTATACATTTCCTCAAGATCTGAAGGAGAGCAAAAAAAAACAACAACAATTTTTATTTTTGAAATTTTAGACTGACTGCATCCAATACCATTATTGAAGGGAGGGAGGAAATCGGAGAGTACCAGAAGAAAACCTTCGGCGTCCTGAAAAGTCTCGCACCTCGGTCACGTAAGCTCGACCCACGCAGAGAGTTCGAACCCCGCAACCTTCAGCATAGGAAACCCACTCACTATCCACGGAGCTACAGGACACCCCCAAACAAACGAACGTTTTTTAATTTTGAATGTAATGACCAGAACACACAGATGGAATAAAACAAGCATTTAGGCAGGAGATAGTGGCTTACCTTGAGAGCGAAACAGCAGTCTGTAGGCGAGTGGTACTTCTTTTTCCACCCCAGTCCTCTGTACACTTCCACGTACTCGAACTGCACCAGGCATACCAGATCCTTAGGGGCCTAAAATTCAAATTCACAACGTGTTATCTAAACTTCAGTTCAAAGAGGATCAAATAAATCCCCACCAAATTCATGTATTTTTGTTGCTTTTCTCCAAATTAAATAAACGTAGGAGAAAAAAAAAGCCGAAATGCAATGCTTAAAAATCAACCATCTACAACGGATCTATGAATGAATATATCACAACAATTTGAAGCAGTCAAACTCACCAATGATTTTATTGTTTTTCAAACATCACAACTTTCTCTCATTAGCTAGTCTTATTCATTGTTTGGCTGCACATAACATAACCCAAAGGAACAACAGCACTATTATAATGAGTATAGTATACATAAATACGGTATGAGTGAATGTCTAATATCAATATATTCAATTAATATAGACGTTAAATCAAACAAACTGATAAATAAATATTGATGCAAGAATAATTTCACATAAATCACAGCCCACAAAATATTGTTTCGAAAATACACACAAACCCAAATATGGTTTTACATGGAACACGAATTTTTGTAGCTGGATTTTCTAATAGTTCTTTCTAGTGTGCTTTCAAATTGAATCTATATATTGCTATCCTATCCTTTCCTATCCTGTAACTCGAAAGTCGTTAGGGCACCACAGATGATCGTTTAACCAGCGTACTTCGTCTTTCTCTGTCCTAAGCAACCCTCTTGGCTTTGCTACTCGGGAAATAAAACTGTATCCTAATTTATTTTAGTAGCTAGCTAAGCAGGTCACAAAAATTATTTAAAAAAAAAGAGTTTAATTGATTTCGAACCATATGCCCGACAGGTGATTAAAAAAAAAAGGTGGTTTCGCTTTGGAGTTTCTTATTCTTATTTGAGAAGTTACTTCCCTTCCCTTGTATCGCTTTTATTCCGTTTTACAAGGATTTGCGTGCGTTATCAAGGCTTGTCAGCAATAGAAAACGAAACTTCATCTTATTTCTACCACGTCTGGTTTACATGCCCGTTCAATCACCTCTTGGAGAGATAGCGACTGTTCCTAACGGGACAGTTTAGGCACGTTGCAGTAATGAAAGCAAACTAATCTAAATGACAGTGGCGAAAATTTAACTACTTTTTTGTCACGCCTTCTCGCACAATAAAGGTTGATTGTTCATAACAGACGGCTAATCCAAGAATGCACGGAGCTCATCATCATCCATCATCATCATCGTCACCATCATCATCCATCATCGTCGTCATCCATCATCAGGATTTCTTACCTTGCTGACTTTGCCTTTAGGATTGTAGTAAAGCCCCGACGCTCGCAGAACGAAGAAGTATTTCTTCCAAGCCTTCTTGCCGTCAGATTTCAGATACAGCGCTCCTTCCACCTCAGGTACCGATACCCCGGCAGGCGAGAAAAACTCCTGGAAACAAAGTACAGAAAACGGTGTGTTAAAATAAAAACAAAACAAAACACTTTTATACTAATGTAAACGGTTGTTAAAAATGCAAATACAACTTGACCTAGGAAGAAAACACCATGAATGGGGCCAAGACGTTCGCAGGCAGGAAGCTGACACGCAAAAAAACAAATTTAGAAGACATTGGTTATTAACCAACAAATGTATTTAACACTGGGCATTCAACATATATTTAAAAGCTCTATAATGATATTCCTTAAACGCTTGACTGTTAGTGTTATTAAAATTATTACGGGTCTTGGTCTAGGCACAGGACACAGATAAAACTTAATGAGAAAATATTACATTGAAATATAATGTCTCTATGACCTTTGTTATTTTGAACAGTAATGACCGACACACACTTACACGCACGCACACACACACACACAAACTACAAACGCACAGACATGAAGCACATTTACACACGCACGCACGCAAAACAAACGCGCACACACATGAAGCACATGTATGAAAGCACACACATACGCTCACGTTTCCTTGACCCAAGCAAAGGGGGTTAATTATTTCTTACCTGAATAAGTCGCTCTCTTTGTGTTGCTCCCAGCTCTCGTTGCAAGGTAGCGGATCCAGCCATCAAATATTTCTAAAAGGGAGAAGGAAAGAGCAGTAAGTGAGCAATACAACGAAATATTACGCCTTACAAGAGCGAACACATTTATAAACATGAAAATGAAACATCAAAACTACCATGTTTTCCCACCAGATGAAAACATGCAGACACCTACCATCACTATTTAAAAAGAAATCTTCAGGCCATCAGTTATGAATTAATTAAATTCAATTAAATGTATTTAAAATCTGTTCATAAAGGAAGTGATTTAAGAATTTTAAAAAATATATAGAAAATTTAGAACTAAGCCTACTAACGATTAAACACAATGCAAATTAACGCTGAAATACCATCATGATAACATTTATGTTTCTGAATCAATCAATGTCTGCAAATATTTCCAAATGTCGATCTTGTCTTTGGTTTAATGTTTGTTTCAATGTCATTATGTAATAAATGTTAAATACCCATGGTCCTTAATTAAAACAGGCATGATGGTTTTTTAACTTCTACTCCCTAACGTCAACTCTGTTACGTTGAAACGTGAACGAAAGTATGTCGGAAGCGCGCACAATAGATCTAATCGTTTCGTTTTGCAAAGTATTCAATAATGGTGTTTATTTACCTTTGATTTGAGTTTGCATTGTTGTTAGGAGAGGCTTTGTATAACGTTGATAATTTGCGTTAGTCGATATTATTTGAGAATCTTCTGGATATGCGTGTTTACTCTTGATAGAAATTTCCTGATACATGTAGAAGCAAGAGGTCGTTCTGGAAGATATAAAAATATGTATTGACGTAAGTCAGTGATGACGATCTTTTATTCGATTGGTGGCAGTACGTCATTTTCTACCATGTACGAAATCTTTCCGGAAAAGAGAGAGGTTATTTAATCGTGTGCAGAGTTGCTGTTGAGAGAGAGTAAAGTTGTTGATAGTGATTTGGAAAGTTGCTGTGAAAGTTGTTGAGTTGAATTGAAAATTGTATGCAGTTGTTGATGTGTGCTGAATAAAAGTGGAAAACTTCATACGTCGACTTTGTGAATTGTATGCTGTTTGGACGGGCTGTGTGAATAAACGAATCTGAGTTACACAACTATCAGGAATTCAAGCATCGGGGCTGAATCAGATACTGATAGAAAACACCATCATCGAACTGAGTGTAACATTTTGGGGGTCAAGCCGCGATTCACGCCATAGCCAAGGGTTCAACTGCTACAACAAGCGAGTCAACGTTACGAGAAGCAGTCATCGAGGGTAGCCGCCAACGAGTTGCGTCGAGAGGGGCCAACATACTGGGACTACATCACCGATAGGTTCGGGTTGACTGCAAGGGCGTGTAGTCGCTGAAGAGTTGCTTCGTGAGCGAACAACAGATCGGGACTACGTAGCTGCCGCAAGACTACGTCGAGGAACAGTCTCGGAGCTACATCGCCAGTATTACAGAGAGCGGCGAGCGAACGTCGCGTCTACTTCAGCACAGGAGCGTATACATCAACACCAGCGTGGTGCAGCGTCGCATACGACGAGGACAGCGGGGCCTGCGTCAGCGAAAGCGACTAGTGACAAGCATCAGCGCTACTGCAGAAAGCGTGCTGTTCTAGAACAGTCTAGAAAGGTACAGCACAGTCAAGAACTTTCCAGAAAAAGAACTCTACAGTCAAGAACTTTCTAGAAAAAGAACTTTCCAGAACTTTCCAGAAGCATCAAGATGGCTGACTTCTGGCAGAAAGGGATTCAACTGAATCTAAAAGGGAAACAGTTGACGGAGTACGTCAAGTCCCAGGAGAGAATACAAGAACGAGAACTAGAAGAGCAGCGTCGCCGTGAAGAAAGAGAACTAGAAGAGCGGCGTCAAGAAAAAGAAGAGCAACGACGTCGAGAAGAAAGAGAGTTCGAAGCGCAGCGTCGCCGAGAAGAAAGAGAGATGGACGAGAGACAATTAGAGGCTGAGCGTCAGTACCAGCTGGAGTTGGCGCGTATCCAAAACAATCAGCATGCGCCACAAGTCGTCAGCGACCACATGGCTCCAAAATTGCCAGCTTTCGTCGACGGGAAGGACCAGATCGACAGTTATTTGGCGAGATTTGAAAGGTTTGCCAAAAGCTCTAACTGGCAACCTCAAGACTGGGCGATTCGACTAAGTGCACTTCTGACGGGAGAAGCACTCGACGTCTACACCAGATTGTCGGACGATGACGCTAAAGACTACGACGTCTTGAAAGAGGCCCTATTGCAGTGCTACAACTTTACAGAGAAGGGCTACCGTAAACGCTTCCGTGAATGCCGGCCTAAGTCAGACGAGACGCCAAAGCAGTTTGTGGAGCGCCTGTCGTCATATCTACACAAGTGGGTGGAGTTATCAGGCGAAACGAAGTCTTACGACAGTCTCCATGACCTGATCGTGAAGGAACAATTTCTCAATGCCTGTCACAAGGACCTAGCGACCCACTTAGAAGAACAAAAGCTGCAGACGCTTAAAGATGTGACTGAGGCTGCGGAAAGATATCTTATCGCTCATGGGAAAACCCTGGGGCCACCCAGCGCGACGAAACATTTTCAGAAGACTGGAAACCATGGGAACCAGATCCAAGGGAGCCAGACGAGCCAGAGACAGACGGACTCCACGCCACCTCCCAGGGAAGGGCATTTAAGGGGCTGTTTCACCTGCAACGCTACAGACCACAGAGCGGCTAACTGTCCTCAAAACAAAAGTAGCGGACAGCGGAGCAGTACGGACAATTCAGCGGCGGGCAACCGGCAGAGGCGGTTCTCCAATCAACGGCAAACCAGTAGATCTGACCATCAAGTGTGCGGCGGGAGCGTCATTCTTCCGAGTGAGACCGAGCGCACAGCTACCCCTGCGGACGTGCAAGAGTGCATGACCGATGGCCAACTTCTTCTTGCCAACGGAAAATCCATCCCCGTCGTCGCCAGCGCAGCTGTGACCGTACAGAACATGCCTGTTTCAAAGGGACGCGTCGGAAATCATGAAGTGACTGTCTTAAGAGACTCTGGCTGCAGTGGGGTCATCGTCAGAGAAGACCTAATCGCTAAAGAACAGTTCACTGGCGATTCAAAATGAACACTTATGGCCGACAGCAAATGTGTGAGAGCGCCAGTTGCGAAGATTCATGTCAACACCCCTTTCTACATAGGCGAAGTCGAAGCGGTTTGCCTGAAGAAGCCGCTGTATGATTTGATGATCGGGAATATCGACGGCGCGAGACGACCCGACGACCCCGATCCAGAGTGGAGTCCTGCCTCAACTCAACGTGTCGAAGTTGCAGAGGAGGATCCATTGCCATTTCCCGATGGAGACATTACAGAGCTGCTACGGGACAATGTGGTTACTCCGGCTCAGCCCTGCCGACCAGAGATCGTCGGTGCTGTTACTACCAGGGCCCAGGCCAAGAGAGACAAGATGTCTACGCCACTGAAGGTCGCCGACAACTCCAAAGCTGCCATCGTGGACAAAGATAAGCTGATCCAGCTCCAGGAAGCTGATAGCACTTTAAACAAGTACAGGAACCGCCAAGATCACGTGACCAAACGCAGTGGCACGGTCTATTTTGAGGTGAAGGCCAAGATCCTGTACCGAATCTTCCAGCACCCGAGGGTCAACGGAGGGAAACCACTACGTCAAGTCTTGGTACCGTTACCTCTAAGGCGCCAAGTGATGGAAGTAGCTCACGACTCTATCATGGGAGGTCACCTAGGCATCAGAAAGACGTCAGACAGAATCCAGGCGGTGTTCTACTGGCCAGGGCTTCATGCGGACGTCAGCCGTTTCTGCCGATCATGTGACATTTGCCAGAAGACCATACCTCGAGGAAGGGTCCCGAAAGTACCTATGCAGAGGATGCCTTTGATCGACCGGCCTTTCAAGAGGGTGGCCTTAGACTTAATCGGCGAAATAAGACCTCCGAGTGAAGAAGGTCATCGGTGGGTACTGACTTTAGTGGACTATGCGACTCGGTACCCAGAAGCAGTGCCGCTGAAGAAGATTGACACTGAAACTGTAGCAGAGGCACTGGTGGACATGTTCAGTAGGCTTGGAGTGCCTGAAGAAATTCTGACAGACCTCGGGACGCAGTTCGTCTCTGACTGCATGAAGGGGGTCAACAGACTGCTGAGCATCCGGCATTTGACTACGACACCCTACCATCCGATGTGCAACGGGCTTGTCGAGAAGTTCAATGCTACGCTGAAGTCTACCCTGAAGAAACTGTGCAGCGAGCAGCCCAGACAATGGCATCGCTACATTAACGCCTTACTTTTCGCCTACAGAGAAGTACCGCAGGAGTCCACCGGCTTTTCTCCGTTCGAGCTGCTGTACGGAAGAACCATCCGAGGGCCGATGCACATCCTAAAAGAACTGTGGACGAAAGAAGTAGACACCCCAGAGGTGAAGAACAGCTACCAGTACGTGTTTGAGCTACGGAGAAGCTGGAGCAGACTCTCGAGATAGCCAGAGAAAACCTGAAGAAGTCCCAAGACTGTGGAAAGCACTACTATGACCGTAGGGCTGTGAACAGGAAGTTCAAACCTGGCAACAAAGTGCTGGTGCTGCTACCTACCGATCACAATAAGTTGCTGATGCAGTGGAAAGGCCCGTACGAAGTGGAGACCGTGGTGGGAATCAACGACTACAAGGTGAAGGTCGGCCAGCATTCCAAGATATACCACGCCAACCTCCTTAAGCTGTACGTGGAAAGGCCATCAGAGACTGTGCACGCAGCCACAGCAGCTGTGACCGACGACAGCTTTGACAGCGAAGAACTGTTGGAACTGGGAGACTTCCACAGCAGAGAAGGCATCGATGATGTTAAGCTAGGACCGAGCTTGACGGAAGGTCAAAAGTTGGAGCTCAAGGACCTTATGGGCGAGTTTCCCCACAACTTCAGCGATGTCCCTGGCTCTACAACTTTGGTCGAACACGAAGTCCACCTCACTTCGAATATCCCTGTTCGATCCAAGCCCTTCCCGATCCCTTTCAAGGCCCGTGAATCCTTGAAGAAAGACATCGATGAGATGCTGAAGATGGGCATCATTAGGGAGTCCAGTTCCCCTTACGCATGTCGTGGTCGTGAAGAAGAAGGACGGGAGCAATCGAGTATGCATCGACTACAGGAAGGTTAATAAGATCACCGTCTTCGACCCTGAGCCGATGCCTACCGCAGCAGACCTCTTCCGCCAACTATCGGGGAGTAAAATCTTCTCAAAGATTGACCTCAGCAAGGGTTATTGGCAAGTCCCCGTGCGTCAACAGGACATACCAAAGACTGCTTTCATAACTCCTGATGGGACGTACGAGTGCCTAAGGATGCCCTTTGGCATGGTCAACAGCGGAGCCACCCTGAAGAGAGGAATGAGGAAGATGCTCAAAGGGGTGGACAACGTCGTGTGTTACTGGGACGACCTGCTAGTCCACACCCGCACCTGGAAAGAGCATCTGCAGATCTTGAGGGAGCTGTTTCACCGTCTCACAGAAGCCAACCTGACCGTGAGACCCAGTAAGTGCATTCTGGGGACTGACAACGTAGACTTTATCGGCCATTCGCTGAAAGAAGGACAAAAGGGGCTTCTACTAGAAAACGTCACCAAGATTCTGAACGCTCCACGTCCCCAAACCAAGAAGCAGGTGCGATCTTTCCTGGGGTTGGCTGGATACTACAGGGAGTTTGTACCAAACTACTCCGCCATCACAGCACCCTTGTCGGACCTGGTGCGGAAAGGCTGTCCAAACCAAGTGCAGTGGGGACCGTCTCAGGAGAGGGCATACCAGACTGTGCGCGACCTCCTTTCGAAGGATCCGGTGCTACGACTGCCTGACACTTCCAAAGAATTCGTCTTAAGAACAGACGCAGCGGACGAAGGCATCGGCGCCATACTGATGCAAGAACACGAAGGGAAACTATTTCCGGTCAGTTACGCCAGCAAGAAGCTGTCCAGGGCTGAGAAAAATTACTCGACCATGGAGAAAGAGTGCCTTGCCATCATATGGGGAATCCGGGAGTTCGAACTGTACCTTCAAGGAGTGAAGTTCGTGCTACAGACTGATCACAAGCCGCTAACTTACTTGAACTCTGCCAAGTTTGTGAACAGTCGGATCATGAGATGGGCTATGTACTTGCAGAACTTTAACATGCGAGTAGAATCTATCAAAGGATCGGACAATGTTGGAGCGGACTTCCTCAGCAGAGTGTGTGAGTAAAGAACATTGACTGTGTGGATGAACTGTGAACATTGACAATATCCAGATAGACTTGAAGATGAAAACCATTGACTCTGTGTAGATAAGCTGAGCGCAATTACAGTATTCAGAAAGTCTTAAATTAGTTTCAATTGAGGATTTTGTTTGTGCATTACGTTTCAACGTTGTTGAAAGAAATTGGGTAAATTTCTTCTTGAGTGGGGGGTTATGTTACGTTGAAACGTGAACGAAAGTATGTCGGAAGCGCGCACAATAGATCTAATCGTTTCGTTTTGCAAAGTATTCAATAATGGTGTTTATTTACCTTTGATTTGAGTTTGCATTGTTGTTAGGAGAGGCTTTGTATAACGTTGATAATTTGCGTTAGTCGATATTATTTGAGAATCTTCTGGATATGCGTGTTTACTCTTGATAGAAATTTCCTGATACATGTAGAAGCAAGAGGTCGTTCTGGAAGATATAAAAATATGTATTGACGTAAGTCAGTGATGACGATCTTTTATTCGATTGGTGGCAGTACTGAGAGAGAGTAAAGTTGTTGATAGTGATTTGGAAAGTTGCTGTGAAAGTTGTTGAGTTGAATTGAAAATTGTATGCAGTTGTTGATGTGTGCTGAATAAAAGTGGAAAACTTCATACGTCGACTTTGTGAATTGTATGCTGTTTGGACGGGCTGTGTGAATAAACGAATCTGAGTTACACAACTATCAGGAATTCAAGCATCGGGGCTGAATCAGATACTGATAGAAAACACCATCATCGAACTGAGTGTAACAAACTCCGATACACAAATAAACAATACTTCAAAATTGGAAAATACATGGTGCAGTCGCTGAATGAAACCAGAATTAGCTAATTTGGATGTAAAAACGTTGAAGGTTGTATAGACACGTTAAACCTACTCGGGTCTGGGAAGGCGACTCTCAGTTAATAAAGAACTATGAGGGCTTTAAGGATGATCGCCTATACACCAGACAACGTTATGCTAGGCGTGTCGTGTGGCTTCTGTTTAAAATAAACTCGTCCCTCCTGTTTACAGAAAGTTCGCGGACACACAGACAGACAGACACACACACAAGAATGGACAAATTGAAAGCAATATGCCGGCTGTAATATATGTAAAGTAAGTCTATCAATCAATCAATCAATCAATCTATCTATCTATCTATCTATCTATCTATCTATCTATCTATCTATCTATCTATCTAATCTAATCTAATATAATCTTATCTAAATAAAGATAGATAGATAGATAGATAGATAGATAGATAGATAGATAGATAGATAGATAGATAGATAGATAGATAGATAGATAGATAGATAGATAGATAGATAGATAGATAGATAGATAGATAGATAGATAGATAGATATATGTATAGATATAAATATATTCACCGGAGGTAAAAATAGTTTACCTCGGGCTGGAAGAAAAGGTTGTATTTCTCCTGCCTCTCTTCAAACAGTACTTTGTTCTTGGAGTCTCGGGTCCACATCACCATGTTCTCCACCAGAGAGTCGTGATCCTCCATGATCCTCTCTGCAATCAAATCGACAGTCAAACCAAATCAACCATCTAGTCAATGACTCTTCCAACCAACGAACTGACCACTATACATCGATAAATCAACAAAGGAATGGATAAATCAAGCACATTCCGATTCCGGGAATTTGTAGTTCACACCATCGATCATGTTCTCCATTAGCAATCATCAGCGTCACCCTCCTCCTGCTTCTCCATCATCATTACTATCCAACATTAACTCTGCGAATAAACATCCATTAGTGCTTCAATAAACAACAAATATTTAGGAGTCATTGGATCAGGCAGTGGGTCCCGACAGGAAGTCATCTCCAGGATCACACAAACAACTGCTGCTCTGATCGCCATCTTCTAACACGTTTGCGGAACATTGCCACTCACAGCAGACCTACAACGATGAATACAAAACATGGCGATGAGGTGCTACAAAAGACTTCTGGGGATATCCTATGCACAGCACATCACCAACGATGAAGTCGGACATACCATCATACAAGCCATTGGACAACACGATGACATGATCGCAGTGGTAAAGAAACGGAAACTCCGATGGTATAACAAGGTCATCGGAGCATCAGGTCTTGCAAAGACCATCCTGCAATGCACGGTGCAAGGAGGCATGTCACAGGGCAGTCTGTGATGAAACCGGGTAGACTGTGTGGGTGGAGAGTTAATGAGTTGGGGTAGTAACTACGTGCTGTCGTATGTTAGGTTATGCGTGGGAAGCGTGATTTAGAACGGCAGAGTTCGGCCAGCCAGTTTAGGAATTTGCTCACTATTGTCAGAGCAGGTTTTGTCAGAGTAACAGAGAAGACGTGCGGTCTTGTTTCTCTGGGTGGTTTTGTTCTGGAAGTAAGGGAGGGACAGTTATTAACGTAAATAATAGCTGGTCCCAAATGGTAAACTAGTTGGAAGTGTTACAGTTGTGGTAGCAAGCTCCGGAAAGAGTGTAGAGCAAATAACTAGTTTTGTGTTGTGGTAGGTTAGTGTCAGGTATTATCCACTAACGGAAACTACTACACACGGGATTACCTTACTTGGAGTACTGTGAAGGCAAGCAGGGGAAAGGGCTAGCTACAGGTACTATTACACTCGAACCGTGTGGGTAAGTGTGATGGTGGTATTTTTCCTTACTGTGCCAATGACCGAGGGCCGGCTGTTGGGGTGTTCAACGATAGCTGTGCGTGAGGCTGGGGGAAGGATGGTTGTACTGAGGAGAGGCAGACGAAAGGAAGAGTGCGACTGAAGGAGGGAGAACGAGGGAGGAGAATGGGGGTGAAGTGTGATGAAGGTAGGATGGAAGTGGTTGCTGTTGTCGTGGTTGCAGTTGCTTGAGATGGATAATGTGTTGATGTTCACATGTATTCATTTGCAGCATTGCTCATTTCATGCCTTCATAGTTTCATTGAGTTTTATGAATTATGTGTTTGATTACAAGTGACAATAATAGTAGTCAGGGGAAGTGAAGTGGACAGCAGTGGTGCCTCAAGATACAGAAATTAGTGAGTTAGTAGGGGGGGGGGGAGAGTGTGAGGAGGGAGGGGGAGAGAATCAGGTGGACATGACATTAACAATACGACAAGCATGTTGCAGGTTCGAAAGTTCGTCGTTCGAAAGTCGTCGAAAGTCGTCGAAAGTTTCGTTCGTATACATCAGCTCGTCACTGGGTAACGCGGATTGACGTTGACAAGCGTCGTGCGACAACGACGACGACACTTGGTCGGTTGGACCAAACAACATCATCACCACCCGTTCGTCCACGTCCACGTTTGTGTACATCTTCATCGTTCCACAACCCCACCTTTCCCGTGGTGGTTGTGACGTCTGTGGACGAGACCTGGCATCGACGTCGCGGTGTTAGCCGACTGGAGGAGTCAGGCTGAGAGACGTCGATGGTGGCAGGCTGCCGCGACTACGGCGTCACCATCATCATCATCATCATCATCGTCAGCAGCGAGAGGGAGTGGCGACGCCACTACGCCGGGACATCAACAGCAACAGCCACGAGGAGGGGCGGATACTTTTACGGAGGCTTCAACAGGGACGCCATACTATCAGGTCGGCTTTTTCCTTGTTGTCCCCCCCTTGACACTCGAACTCCCCCCTTTCCGTTAGTGAACGCGTGCATCGGACATTAGCAGTGCACGTTCGATACATAGACGTGGTTGGTTAGCAACCCTCGTTCATCTGACATACCATTTCATTGTCCATCGACCCATTGATTGTTCCATTACCATTTTTCTTCGTTTCATGTGTAAATGTTGTATGTGTACGAGTGTGTAGTATGAATGAATAAATAGCTTGAAAGTTGTATATATATTTGTCGTGTTTTTCATCACTTCCGTCTGCGGGTAATCGCCATTCTTTCTGGGTTGTCTGCGTGTGGAAGTTGTCTGTTTGTGGCGTTTGCCCAGGGGGAGTCGTGGCGGTGACAAGGCAGAAGAAGAGGGAGACAGAAAAAGAGGTGGGAGGACAACATTCGAGAATGGACTGGCTTGACACCGAGCGAAGCCATGAGGGTTGCTGAGGACAAAGATGGAGTACGCTGGTTAAATGATCATCTGTGATGCACCAACGACTTTCGAGTTACGGGATAGGATAGGATAGGAATCTACAATGATGAAGGCGTTAGCCATCAGAAAGAAGATGAAGAACAGCCATAAGTCGGTCAGATAGAGTAAACCAGTCAGTCATTGAATGACATGTTTTGAGGTAGCTCAATGGCTCACGACGGTGCAAAGGGTGCAAGCTTGCAGCAAGGAGGAGTAATAGCGGCGGAGTGTGCAGGAGGGGGGTGGGGGAGGGGGAGGGTGGAGAGATGGAAGGGCAGGAGAAGCCAGAGGTCGAGAGAGCGCCGGTAAGGTGAACAACATGTAAAGGTGTCCCAGTAACCTTTCAGTGGGGAGGGGGGAGGGAAGCGTTTGAGACCTTTTTCTCTAGTCCAGCTTAATGAGGGCGGTGCCTATCTCCTCCCCTTCGCAGCTTTACCTTCCCCCGGTTCTAAACAGATCCAGGTACATTGGTAGCGTGTGCCCCAACAAGTACTAACCCCTTCTGACCTTGTTTAACATCAAACATTGCTAGCGTGTGCCCCAACAAGTACTAACCCCTTCTGACCTTGTTTAACATCAAACATTGCTAGCGTGTGCCCCAACAAGTACTAACCCCTTCTGACCTTGTTTAACATCAAACATTGCTAGCGTGTGCCCCAACAAGTACTAACCCCTTCTGACCTTGTTTAACATCAAACATTGCTAGCGTGTGCCCAAACAAGTACTAACCCCTTCTGACCTTGTTTAACATGAAACATTGCTAGCGGGTGCCCAAACAAGTACTAACCCCTTCTGACCTTGTTTAACATGAAACATTGCTAGCGTGTGCCCAAACAAGTACTAACCCCTTCTGACCTAGTTTAACATTAAACATTGCTAGCGGGTGCCCAAACAAGTACAACCCCCTTCTGACCTTGTTTAACATGAAACATTGCTAGCGTGTGCCCAAACAAGTACTAACCCCTTCTGACCTAGTTTAACATGAAACATTGGTAGCGGGTGCCCAAACAAGTACTAACCCCTTCTGACCTAGTTTAACATGAAACATTGGTAGCGGGTGCCCAAACAAGTACTAACCCCTTATGACCTAGTTTAACATGAAACATTGGTAGCGGGTGCCCAAACAAGTACTAACCCCTTCTGACCTTGTTTAACATGAAACATTGGTAGCGGGTGCCCAAACAAGTACTAACCCCTTCTGACCTAGTTTAACATGAAACATTGGTAGCGGGTGCCCAAACAAGTACTAACCCCTTCTGACCTAGTTTAACATGAAACATTGCTAGCGGGTGCCCAAACAAGTACTAACCCCTTCTGACCTAGTTTAACATGAAACATTGGTAGCGGGTGCCCAAACAAGTACTAACCCCTTCTGACCTTGTTTAACATGAAACATTGGTAGCGGGTGCCCAAACAAGTACTAACCCCTTCTGACCTAGTTTAACATGAAACATTGGTAGCGGGTGCCCAAACAAGTACTAACCCCTTCTGACCTAGTTTAACATGAAACATTGGTAGCGGGTGCCCAAACAAGTACTAATCCCTTCTGACCTAGTTTAACATGAAACATTGCTAGCGTGTGCCCAAACCATTATAGCCGTGCGCCACCCAACGTTACGATTATGTTACGTTAAATTCACAATGAATTTAGTTTTAATTGATTCTTTTATTTTCTTTCCTCCTTCTCTCTCTCTCTCTCTCTCTCTCTCTCTCTCTCTCTCTCTCTCTCTCTCTCTCTCTCTCTCTCTCTCTCTCTCTCATTTATTCCTCCCTTCAGGTTTTTTTTAAATTTCTTAATTGCTGTTTGTCTGTCTTTCTTTCTCTTTTAATTTTCCGTTATTTTCCTGTTTCTTTTTCTTTCCTTTTCGCTCTCTTTCTTTCTTCATTAATTCCTCCCTGTCATTCTTTCAGTCTCTCTCATATTTCTTGCTTCCTTTTTTTCCTATTCCCTTTATTTTTTCTGGGGAGGCTGGATTATAGGAATATGTATTGTAATCAACCCCCCCCCTTTTTTTTTAATCCCCTCCTCCTTCGCTACCTTCTCCCTTTACTCCTCTTCCTCCTCAATCTCCTTCTTCTTCTCCGAGCATCTACAGTCAACATTTGTATTATCTTTTGGAGGGGTGGTGTGTGTGTGGGGGGGGGGGGGGAAGAGAAGAAGAGCTAGAGTCAACATTCGGGTTTGTGTGGTCAATACAGGGACAAACAAGATGCAAGTTGATAACCGGCTTAGGGCAGCGTAAGAGCAGAATGAGGGCTCTGAGCACATCGTGCACAAAGCCCTCGTCCATGGGTAAGTCAATGTGGACAGTTCAGATTCGTCATTTTGCAGCTAGCATTGAAAAGTTGTGCGCTGTGGAGGAAGGAGAGAGTGAAACAAGGGGTGGGGAGGGGAGGGGAAGGGGAGAGAGGTTAAGAGTGAAAGGGTAAGAGGGGATGGACAATGAGAAGAGTGGGCCGGACACTAGAGCAGGGCATACGGGAAGGGGTACGAGATTGTTGCGATGCAAAGGGTCGTCAAATGAGAAGAGGTAGGGGGGGGGGGAGAGAGAGAGAGGAAAGACAGAGAGGAGGAAGAAAAATATATCCTCACACCACTTATCACCGCTCTGTTCCACCACCTTTCACCCCCCTCCCTCCCCCACGCCTACCCCGAATTCCACCACTCCTGTTTAACGGTAAGGGGAGGGAATGGAGGAAGTGGGAGGGGGGAGGTTAGAAATAATAATGAAATAATAAAGGCAATTATTTTCTGCCTAAATCATGTTTTTGCCGACCGAAAATACACAGCTAAGTGGCGAGAGTAAACAGCTGTGTGCACTCAGAAATTTCCAAAACTGATAACCGTAGTAGTCTATGGGCTGTTGTGTTTTGTGGAACGAATTCTGCATTCTCTTTCTTTAAATACATTGTCCAGAGCTCATTAACCTTCTTTCCCAAAAGACAAAAAAAAATAGCAAAGGCTCAAGTGAAAATAATGCATGGAGTTCCAATAGGAGGAGGGGGGGGGGGCCTACGGAATGAAGTCCCTATGTTGGAGATCAAGAAGGGCGACTGGAACTGTAGGAGGGGGCTTGTAGCACCAGCTTTTATATTATCTCCATTTATCTTCAGCTACAGGTATTTAATACCACGACACTCCACGAGGTATTTAATACCATGACACTCCAGGAGTCATTTCATACCATGACGGAGGAGGTACCAACCTTGGACCCAAAGGAGGGGTGTTTATGCACGTTTTAGCGGAGGCAGGTGTGTGTCGTGGTGCATGGCCATGCATTCAACGATGGTGGGCATATCAGTTTCACTGACGCTTCGGCCATTTAAAAAAAAGCGGTTATTCAGATTTTGAACAAAGACCCCGATCAGACATTATACTACAGCAAGAATGTTGTACTGCGGCAAGTATGCATGTGCAAGACTCGTTAAAAAAAATAATAATAAAAAACAAACAAACAAAGTAAGTTTCAAATAACACATTTTATTTAAGTTTTGCCTTTGTTGTGGCAGTTAGTAGTATTCCGTGTCTTGTTGGCTTCCTTGTATCGTTGATAATAAAATGTTTAAATCAAAATAACCTCAACACTTGTTAGATCAAGACCGACGATCATTGGAAATAAAGGGACAGAATTCCAGTTTCATTGACGCTTCAAGTCATTTGAAGAGTGTTATCCACTTCATGTACATTTGGGCATGCATGACGTGATTGTTAAAAGTAGGCTTCAAATAACAACATGATCGCCTAACACTCGTTAGATCGAGATCGACGATCATTGGAAATAAAGGGACAGAATATCAGTTTCATAGACGCTCCAAGTCGCTTCAAGAGCGGTATTTAATTTTTTGGAGAAAGACGTCTGGGGTATTTAAACTATGGTAATCATGGCTTGCGTGTTAAAAGTAAACCTCAAATAACAACATGAGCGGCTAAAACATGCTAGATAAGAGATTAACGATCAAATTAAAAAACAAAAACCTCATAATTATATTGACGCTTCAAGAACCCTAAAGAGAGGTATTCAGTTTAGATCAAAGACCAGCGTGAACGTGCGTGTATGTGTGCGTGCATGACAATGCAGCAAGTGCGTGCGTGCGTGCTTGTTACATGCGCGTGTTTTTCTTTGTGCCGCGTCTGTCGGTTTGTGTAACTCACCCATGAAAAGGTCTGGCATGTGTTCCACGACGGCCATGGAGTGGCTGAGCCTGCCATGGTGTTTGTCGGCAAGCAAGGAACACACTTGGCCAACGGTCATCTTCTCGTCCACCAGTATGCTCTTGCTGCTCCCGTCCTTGGCGAACGCGCGCACGAACAACTGTGCCCAGCACACAAAACGTTAATGAATAAATACCACATAATTATTGTTTATGCTATCCTCCCGTCTCGCTTTATTGCTGGTCTTAAGACCTGGAAGGTTCGCGTAGATTCACGAACCTTTTTCCGAGGTTCTCGGATCCCGAACCTAGATTTTTCTTTTCGGGTTAAAACTTCCCCCTCCCTCTTCTCTCTCATCCCTTCCGCTGGGCATAAAGCCTTTAGCTTTAATGCATGACCTGTTATTATGCGTTTGAAAATAAAAGAACACATATCCAAAATAACAAATGAAATAAAATAAAATAAAAAGTTAATGAACCACAGGTTCGTGAACTTTCGCGAACCTTCCAATTACGACAGGCCTTTGGGGAGTTCGGGGAAGACGGGTAAAAACAACCCAATAAATGTTTTATTTATAGTAGTAATTGCTACTGGTAATGCACTTCGTAAAGCTCTAAATCCCATGTTACAGTATAACAAAAATCCATTTTCTATTTGCGCCTTACCGCTAGCGGGCACCTTGCAACAAATTGGCTGTTCGAGTTCGATTCTAACTTCACCTTGCGCCCTGATCCGTTTTTTCAGCTAGTAAATGAGATAGGCAACAATTCAAAGTTCGCTGAACCGTAATCAATGGTTCGAACGTCTGTCTCTATTTTTCTCTACAATAACCCTAGCAGCCATTCATTACTAACGATTTACTGTTACGAAGCATATGGAGAAATCCGACCTATGCGCTAATTGTAGAATCTACAACGCGTGGTCAAGAATTATTTAGCCTACGTCTTTCCAAAATAGAGCAGAGGCCTTTTAGTGTACGTTGGTATTTTTTCTAACGTAAATGTTTTTTTTTTTTTTTTAATCACTTAGAAAGGTTCGAGAAGACCAAGCCAACCAAACTAATGCCCGCTTGTCATGTATAGCGCACAATTTTATGCCGTGAGAAAATGCTTGGGGTGCTGAAGACAAGATGTGCCATACAGAATACGCGAAGCCGTGAAGGATGCCAAAGCTTATTATAGTCTCTGATAGTAATCGTTAAAGTCAAGAATTTCTTCCAGAGTGGTTGTTAAGAATCTGTGAACATATAAGCCTCCGTCTAAAACAGATAGCTTCTTCTTCTTCTTCTTCTTCTTCTTCTTCTTCTTCTTCTTCTTCTTCTTCTTCTTCTTCTTCTTCTTCTTCTTCGTCTTCGTTGTCGTAGCAGTAGCAACTTAATTCTAAATCGTACCTTTCTGATTTTAGCTTCTTTGATTTTCTCCAAAGCGATTCTGATTTTCTCCGCCTTGAGTCGCTGTAGCTGTTCCTCCTGTTGACACACACAACATGCAAATACGGATCAGAAAGCCAATAGCTGGAACAGCAGAAGCGGCAATAAACAATTGGCCAACATCGTGGACCTCCTACTCCTCCTCATCATATAGCATCCAGTATTATACATCATCATCATCACCATCATCATCATCATCATCATCATCATCATCATCATCATCATCATCATCATCATCATCATCATAAAGCACAACAGCAACAGCATATTCCTTATTATCACCATCGACGCCACGAACATTTCAGTAAACAGATTATTATTTTTGGTTGTATCAATTTATATTCATCAAATTAACGTAGATTGTACTGATTATTATTTCCTATCATCAAAATCACCATCTCCACCTCTACCACCACCACCACTACCACCACCATCATCATCATCATCATCATCATCGTCGTCGTCTTCGTCATCGTCATCTCCACTTACCAACACCATAAGAAGTAGAAGCACATACAGCAGCAGAAATCACTTAACACCAGAACCAGACATAGAAGTAGGAAAAGAATGGGGGAAAGAAATATATTGCAATATCTGTAGTTCTGTAACCAGCATCTTCCTGCAGGTTGGGGCATACTAATTTATTAAAAAAGAAAAAAAAGGAAGAAATTTCTCTTATATAGCGCACTTACAAGCTCAGAGAGCTTCTCAAGGCGCTGGCCAGTAATATCCAGCAATTACACAATAGTTTGCTGACGTCAGGATTCGAACCCACGTCGCCCAAGACGCACTCACACAAGTCGTGCGCTCTGACCACTGAGCTATCCCTGCCGCCATTATTATTACATCTTGAGAGAGGATTAGGAGGAGGAAGAAGAAGAACAACAAGAAGATTTTCGCATGAAGATGAATAGTAAAAGGATAAGAACATGGAGGTGGTGGAAGTGGTAGTGATGATGATGATGATGATGATGATGATGATGATGATGATGATGATGATGACGATGGTGATGACGATGAAGATGAAGATGAAGATGATGATGATAATGATGATGATGATGATGATGATGATGATGATGATGATGATGATGATAATAAAGATAATGATGATGATGATGATGATGATGATGATGATGATGATGATGATGATGATGATGATGATGATGATGATGAAAGAGAAGGAATAGTTTGAGGTATAAGATGATGATAATCTTGTACCATCAAGTTAATGAGGACCATGTTGTGGTATATCTCGTGATCTGTGGGTCCCCAGCCATTGCTGTCTTCGAGGCGTTGTGGATCGTTCCAATACTCCTGGGCCGCTCGGAACGGGGACGGATATGGTGAGGGTGGGGGAGAGGGCAATTGCTTCTTCTCCTTCTTCTCCTTCTCCCCCTTTCCAGATACGCAGCTTAACCATCGCATCTTGTCTGGCATTAAAACTTAACAGTCCTGGTCACGGAAAAGGCCTAAAGGGTTTTAAGCCTGGATATTGAAGTTTCAGAAGTCGGTGTAGCGTACATAGTACGGGACCAACATGTAACATGGGTTTTCTTGCACGCATGAAAGCTCGTGGATTAAAAGTTTTGGTCACTGAAAGCCTAGGGAGGCTGAAACACTTTAAACCCGTTGCAGACTGTAGTATAGGGGTAGGCTAAAGTAGGGGATTAAAAAGGTAAAATACTATTTATTTGGAGCATCAGCATCCACAGCTATACTCTTCCTTCGCGTGTAACAGTCCATTTTAAGTCCGGTAGATCCATAATGGTTATGATATAACAGCGTGGCGTCGAAGTTATCTTAAGCACGTCAAATTTCACTCTGGTAGATTTAACACACATAAAGGAGGTCTCATATTATTTTAAAACACACACACACACTGCTAACTCCGACACCAGCTTACAATCTCAGCATCCAGTTCTCTACTGATATCCGAACTGCATCATTTTGTTCTGTCACAGGAAGAACACAAATCAAATCATTGCAAGAAGGATTTCCACACTTGTTTACCTCCTATCGCGTTTTCACCTGATGTTCACTTACATAATTTACAAAGGGATGTTTCTTGTATAATCGCACTGGAACTTTGATCAGTCGTACTAAACCAGTAATGTAAAAAATAGTGAAATTATTTTTAAGCAACACATATAGTGCAGCAGACCTCGTGTAATAGAAAGCAGACCTCGTGTAATAGAACGCCAAAAGAAAACAATCATCGACACGACGCTTGTTGACGTGTAAGTTTACTTCAAGGCAAGAAAGTTGGAAAGAAGAGAAAGAAGGAAATACGCAATAATCTAAACGCTACTCTTCAACTAAATTCAGTCTGTTATGCTAGCATCTATTCACGCACGTGCAATACACGTGACTCCTCCAGTCCAGAACACTGAATTTCCATACAAGAACAACGTCACCATCTCCACCAACATCAGAAACTCATATTCATTAAAAAAAAAAAAATCACTTCCACGCGTAAAAATAATACCACTGCCGCGAAATATTAAAACTCCGTTCAGTTTTGGAAATATGGGCTTAACACTTTACATTGACAGCTCAATATCAATACATTGTGCGCAGTAGCAGGGAACAAAGAGCATCTGAATAAATCGATCCGTCAAAGAACTGCCCCAGGCAACGTCTCTACGCAGAGGTCTAAATATGCGGAGGTAGTCTCCGTTCTCTAGCTCCATGTTGACGCAAGAAAAGGCCCCCTCCCTGCCCACCCCCTTACCCCTCATTGAATCCCGTAGGAGTTTCGGCTTCATAACCGTGAATAGTCTGTGACTAAGTTACACAAATTTACTAGTCTATTTGAAGATTGTTTGGGGGCAAAACTATCACGAAAAAAACCCACACCGATAGGAAGTTCGACAATATAATAGCTTGCTGTCAAAGCGAGAGGGCTTGTTCGCAATGTGAGAAGGGGAAATGGGCCAGCCCATGTATTGAGTTATATGTCCTGGATGTGCAGTGTGCAGTATGCAGACGGCGTCCAAGAGTTGTTTACTCTTTGCAAACATGTGTATACTGTGTTCACCACATCATATGAGGAGGATGCGTGTGTCTGCAGCATGCAATATTGTCTGGGGCTATTGGTTTTGCAAGTGCAGCATCACAACATCAGAACACCAATAACACGAAACCTTCGATCGCGCTCTGTATAATGTTATACACCAACATTGTTTTCTGCTTCGGTACTTCATCCCTTTATTTGTTTATTTATTTTATGAAAAGCCTGTATGACAGGGCTACCAATGCAGTCCTCCACAACAGCACCATCGGGTACTGGTTCAGAACAACAATCGGCGTGCGTCAAGGATGGCTACTCTCTCCAACACGCTTCAACATCTTTCTGGAGTGTATAATGTCATATGCCCTTACAGATCACGAAGGCACGGTCAGCATAGGGGGTAGAGAAATCTCCAACTTCTGTTTTGCGGATGACATTGATGGATTGGCTGGAGAGGAACAAGAACTTGAATTGCTGGTACGGAGGCTTGACGCCACCTCCAAAGCCTTTGGAATGGAAATAAGTGCAAAGAAGACCAAAATGATGACCAAGAACACCAATGGCATCAACACGGACATCGAAGTCTAAAGCCAATCCCTCAACACGGTTCACAGCTTCAAATATATAGAAGCCATTGTATCAGAAAACGAATCCCGACGTGAAGTCCTCTCCAGAATAGCATAAACAACTGCTGCCCTGAAAAGGTTGAAACCCATTTGGAAAGACAGGACCGCCAGTCGACACTCCTTTGTTATCTCTATCTTCCTATACTCTTGCGAAACGTGGACTTTCACAGCAGATCTACAATGAAGAATACAAAGCATGGAGATGAGGTGCTACAGAAGACTTCTGGGCATTTCCAATACCCCGCACATCATCAACGACGAAGTCCGACAGACCATCACACAAGCCATTGGACAACACGATGGCATGCTTACAATGGTGAAGAAACGGAAACTCCGATGGTATGGTCACGTCACCAGAGTATCAGGCCTTGCAAGACCATACTGCAAGCCACGATGCAATGAGGCAGAAGAAGAGGGAGACCGAAAAAGAGGTGGGAGGACAACAATTCGAGAATGGACTGGCTTGACACTGAGCGAAGCCATGAGGGTCGCTGAGGACAGAGAAAGGTGGAATACGCTGGTTAAACGATCATCTGTGGTGCCCCAACGACTTTCGAGTTATGGGAAAGGATAGGATAGGATAGGATCGGTTTTTCATTTTTTTCCCATCTTAAAAAAATCCCTTCAGTCTTCTATAAATGTTAAAATCCGCTTTAACAAACACGGTTAAAAAACTTAAGCGCAAGAGGATCCTTTAAAAGTGGTAATATTGGACAGAAGAATTTCATAAAGATGACGAGGATATACACTGGAGAAAATCGAAGCGAAGAACAATTAGTTATAAAACTCAATTAAACAGGCAAAATTAATATAGCAAATTGAACAATTAACAACACTTAAAATGCGATTAATACGTTGATCATGCTGAGCAGCTGAACGACTTCACTAAATGTACAAGTACGGTTCATGTTCACCGGTAGGCTAGGTCGAACTCCTACACGGCCATAAATATTTACGATGAATCTGCGATATGAAATTAATTTGATCAAAAGAATGCCCAATCATTAAAAACGAACTACTGGGCCTATCTAGGAATCACACACCATACTAACTACACTTCACTGCTAGCTTCAAGAGGGTGAAGACGTTTAAATACCGTGTTAAATCATCCACCAATAATTGTTCCCTACCTTACCTGATAGTTTTCATAAATAGTGCACTTACGAACTCAAAAGGTGTGCTCAAAGCACTGTCAGTGTATGAAGCGGAGGGTTAAAATTTTATCAGCCCAACTCGAACGAATTGCTGAAAGTGCTCATATTTCACGGATCATTTATTAGCTCCTTGTACATAATGCCTTAACATGAACGAATAAGTATTTATAGAAATAGATCTTTCTTACGCAATCATGACACCGCTACTTGTTCGATCGTGTTTATATATAAGTATATTACCACGACTACTTCACTAACACTTCATCGAACACAAAAATCGCCATTTCATTAACTGCCCTAATATAGAGCACTTGCCAGCTAAAATACATAAAAAGTGATCTAGGCGCTGGCTGAAATCAAGATCTACTTCAAGTCACCTAAAGATCCCCCCCCCCCACTTGCAGAGTCATGCTACCTGTTACACGCCCCGGACAACTGGGCTAACCTGATCGGCACAAAAGATTATACGTGTCCACAAGCAGAAAGAAGACACATTGATACTAACACCTAGAACCAGACACTAGCAAGATAGATACCAAAACCAATTCATCGGTCTTGCTAAAGGTGACGCAACACAGCGCTACTTGGATCAGTTCTATCAGAGTGGTTCTGCTATACTCTGCCTTCTCCCATCAGAATCTAATAAGCCTAGGTCGAGTCGCTACTACTTCAGTCATCGAACGTTAAACACACACACACACACACACACACACACACACACACACACACACACACACACTCACACGCGCGCGCAAGAGGTGGTCTTCTGTTATACCACTACTAGTCAGCGCATGCTAAACAATTGAAAGTTTGGCTTCTCCCGTTGTTTCTTCCAAATTTTGATTTGTTTTTGTTTTTGTTTTTGTTTTCTCTTCCTCTGTCGTTTCATCACACTTTTATTTTTTCACTCGTGTCCCCCTTGCTCTGTCTTCTGTTATTTCTTCACAGCTGTTGCTTCTGTTGTTCGTTCACAGCTTTCTGTTATTTTTCTCTTTCTCCCCCTCTTTCTTCTTCCCCCCCTCCCACCCCCACCCCCCTCCTGCCGTTTTTTCACAATTCCGTTGCTGTGCTATCGTTTAACAGCCGCATGACCCACCCGCAACACAGCTGTAATGAACCCAGAGCTTTACCCTAGAGGGGGAACAAAATCCAACTCGAATTTCTGCGAACTTCCACAGACACAATCAGAGATCACAGCGAGAGTGAATAACAAAAAGTTTTTAACACGAATCACAAAACACAAACAAGCAGGAAAACACACACGTGTAGCATACCCTAGAGAAATAAAATGTAAACACTCCCTCCCTCCCCCCACCACACAAACACACTCTCTCTCTCACACACACACACACAATTACACACACACACAGCGACACTAACAATAAAACACACAAACCCACATAAAAGCGCGCGCACACACACACACATTTTACAAGTTTCAAACACCAGTAATTGAACACAGGCAATATATGGAAGGATTAAACGGAACATTGCAAAAATACAATGCAGAAGAAGAACGATAAGAAGAAGAGGAGGAGGAAGGAGAGAAAGAGGAAGGAGAGGAGGACAAAAAAAGAGGAGAAGGAGAAAGAAGAGGAGAGTATAAACCGAGGTGCGCACACGCAGTGTTTTCTAACGCATGGACTTTAAAGGTCCTGACACTCATGTCCTACACGGCTACACAAATACACACACACGCACTAGGTTCCTTCTCCCCTCCCCAGTTGCCCAGGACTGTGCTTAGTTGTCAGACCATGCGCCCAAAGGTTGCATGTGGGCGCCTCGAGCCCCTTGAGTTAGATCGACCAGCGCCTTGAGCAGCTCTTGAGCTGGAAAAGCGCTATAGAAGACCGATTAAATAAATAAATAAATGTCTTAGGAGTTACATAATAAACCCCCACCTCTCTCTCTCAAATGTATAATATGTTTTGTAATAATGAACACAACAGTCTGCCTAAATATTTGCAATTAAATATTGATACGCATTTAACGTTTGTGATGTTACAATTTAGTTTTGGTGTTTCAGAATTATTTGTTCACTTTTAGCAGCATGCACAGAGTGTGTAAATCAGCAGAAGAAAAAAAAGAATTACATTTTGTACTGTGTTGTCCATTCCTTTGTAACTTAAGGAAACTGTTTTTAGACCCAAATACTATAGAATGCCTTGTACAAAACGTCTCATTCTACTGTTAGCCTCTGGCAACGAAGGGACTGTTACAAAACGCATTTATTTATATATAAGCCATGAAACTTCTATAAGTAACAGTATCATAACCTTTTTCGTATTTATATATATGTATGCTATTATTCTTGTACACACCATTCGAAAGGGATGATGCCCTGAACTTCTGGAATAAAAGATGCGTATTCGCGTATTCTCTCTCTCTCTCTCTCTCTCTCTCTCTCTCTCTCTCTCTCTCTCTCTCTCTCTCTCTCTCTCTCTCTCTCTCTCTCTCTCTCTCTCTCTCGCTGTATGTGTCTGTATGTCTGACTGTCTGTCTGTAGCAAATATTTTATTAAACTGGCCCGCCACCCCTAAAGTTCACCATGCTGTACTACCGGTGTGGTTGCTTGATATATAATTATGCTGCCACTAAAGTCTTTCCTCGCGTGAAGCAATGCGATTATTGAGAACCAATGTAATTTTATTTTGACGTCGAACGTGTATCGCCTTGAATTAACTCGATGCCAGAAGCAGTCATATCCCATGAATAATAAATGACAGCAAACACTCAGCTTGAGTACATTCTGAGAGTGAAGTAATATTCTATGCTCTAGACCTTTAAAAAAAATTAAAGAAAGAAAGAAAAAAAATAAAGAACACAGCACACACGCACGCACATTGCTAGCGGATACATTACTGCGTTACCCAACGTTACGACGTTACATTAAATTCAAAATGCATTTATTTCTAATAATATTGTTTCTTGTATTCCCTTCCCTCCACCTCTCTCTCTCTCTCTCTCTCTCTCTCTCCACGGTACGTGCAACAACATACGCACCACTACCCCCAATCACCACCCTCGCCACAACTACATTAGTTGTTTTTACCTCGATTTTCTGTCAAGGCTTAAAATGACTTTTTGGCAAACGTAGATTGAAACAAAGTAAGCAAATGTGAACGCTAAACCAGGATTCCGTTATGCCCTGTCTTCACAGGAAGGTTCGGGAAGGTTTCAAAACTTTTTGTTTTCGACGTTCTCAGATCTCGAACCTAGTTTGCTGACCCTTTTGCACACAACAAAAAATGTTCAGGAACCTAGGTTCGGGATCCGAGATCATCGGAAAAAGGTTTTTGAACCTCCCAGAAGCTTCCAATGAACACAGGCCATTAGCCCAGAATGTTCCACACCCACCCATTTTGTCTCTTATTGTACGTTAAACTGACCAAACAAATAACAGAAAGCAAAGTGGGGCCGGGTAGCTCAGTTGGTAAGAGCGTCTTGCTAGATACCGAAAGGTCGCTGGTTCGAATCCCGGATTGGTCAACGTGTGATCATATTATTTTCCCCTTTATCAACAACTTGCCCGCTGGTGTCAGTATAAATCGGTCCAGTAGTCACCTATATGCGAAAGTGTCGTGTGACTATAATCTACTATTACAGAAAGCAATTTGAGCCAAACTAAAATGAGCTTTTAGAATATCTGTGTACACACAAACTAAGCAAACAAATAACGGAAACAGTTTGAAAATTATACTAAATAGGTATATTTAGAGTGGGAACTAGGCATATATGACTAACAAACAAAATAGTACAAGACTCTTTCAATCACGCTAAGACTAGAGATACGAATAGAGTAGAACAAATAAGTAATAATATTTACTGCCGTTGTCAAACTGATAGCCTTTTTTATACACCGAAGAAGTACATTACACATGTACATCCGGAACACATAGATCGATATCAAACCATTTACCTCATTAAAATTTAAAAAAAAAAAAAAAATATATATATATATATATATATATATATATATATATATATATATATATATATATATATATATATATATATATATATATATATATAATAGCTCCCCGAAGAGATAGCAATAATGGGCTCTGAACCCCAAAGCTCATAGAGTTACTAAAGGAGGCCTTTTATTGCAATTTATGGCTGTTTTATGAGCTTTTAAAAAGTGCTCCAAAGCACTCTGGGAATCCGCAATTTGCTAAATATAATACATATTCGTATATCTTGCGTCTTTGGTTAAAACAAAAAAAAAATTACAACCCTTCTACATTATGGTTGTATAACATTACACATTAATATCTGCTGGAATGATCTTTTGTTTAACAAGATAGTCCCGAGTAAATAACGATAATGAAAAGATACCAACCAGTTTACCAGCATCTGAAAGATCCATTTTTCCTAATTCAATAGGTTTCATTTTTAAAAGAGATTTTGCAATCATGGCATAAGCTGTATTTAAGCCCACTAAGACAACACTATGGTATCCAAGATTAACAATTGTTTGTTCATATGGTACACTCATTTTTATATATAATAAAAAAAAATAATAATAAATTATTACTGCATTGAAAACACATCTAATGATGGCTTCAATGATGGAGATGATTCAATTTCTTTTTTTACAAGTGGTTTTGGGGGTTTCTGTTTATTTTTTCCTTGGCGGTATTTATATATTATGTACCCACTTGCACCCACTACACCGGCTATACATAAATAATATATGTTATTTGAAGATTGTACTGGTTGTATTGGTTGTATTGGTTCTTCTTTGTTTGTTGTTAATGCTTGTTGCGTTATTGCTTCTTCTTTTGGTGATTCCTTTTTTCCTAATATGTTTGCTTTTGTTTGTCTGTTCCATCTATGTAACTTGTTAAATTCTGCTAACTTCTTTCCAGCTGCAATTCTTCCTGGGCTCTTTTGTTTAGTGACTGTCACTGGGTTCTGTTGATTCTCTGAATTCTTCACCTCCGTCTCCTTCTCCATCTCCGGATTGGAAGAGTCCATTTTTAATAGCAGAGAAATTTATGTGTTGAAAAGTAATTAGCCCAGCTGAAAATGGGGTCAACAAGCTTCCAAACTTATAATACAAATTTCTTGATGCCTCACTAATCCCATTAACAATAACTGGATCTTTAATCAAATCATCAAATAAATCATTCTCACAATCTAAAGTAACAAAGGCCGACACAGCTTTGGTATATAACTTCACAATCGAACGCCCCAGACTTTTAACCATTAAAGCACCGAGAACTTTATCATATTTATTATGTAATATAATGATCTCTTCAGGCCTCAGTCTTTGTACTTGTTCAGGTGTTAAGTCAACACCGAGATAATACTTTGACTTTCCGGAAGCTACTAATGCAACCAGCCTGTCTCTTTTCTCATTGTCAACACCTGTAACTGTAACATTAATAGCTTCTTGCATTAACAAGTCATCACAATTCATTTTAAGTACAAATAAAATAAAAAACTAAATTAAAAAATGGCTGGTGCTGCAATGGTGCTTGGTTCTGCTGCTGTAAATGCCTTAGCCTTTTCAGGATCAAATTATTTGTTTCCAAAACTGGACAGTAAAGAAGAATCAAAACGGCATAACTTAGCAATGGAAAAATTACAACAAGATCAGGCTGAATACGAGAAAAACAGACTAATGCAGCTTGATTTTGTTAATACAAGATTGAAAGAAGAAGGTCATGCTGATAAAACATTCGAAGACGTTGATGAAGCTTTGCACCAATATTATTTATTAACTGGCACGACACTCCCTTCATTAAAACAGCCAGTGTTATCTGATTACTACACACCTAACATTGCATTTACAATGTCAGAGACCGGAGAATTAATTTTAATTGTGTTTGGAATAACAGTAGTTTATTACCTTGTTAAACAAAAATATAAATCTAAATAAAATATGACTTCGCGTTTGTCTAGATTATATTATTCTCAATCCGGATATTGGAAAGGGATGACGGCAGTTAATAAACTAGTAGAAAAGACTGGCTTGTCAGCAAACACAGTTAAACAATGGTTATCGAAGCAAGCTGTATGGCAAATCTATCTTCCACCCCCGAAGAAAATAATAAGACCAAAATTTGAAAACTCCAGACCAAATGACACGCATCAAATAGATTTGTTATATCTTCCCCATGACAAAATATATAGAAAGAAATACAGGTATGCCCTTACTGTTATTGATATAGCTACCAGGTTTAAAGACGCTCATGCTCTTAGGACTAAAAATTCTGCTGAGGTCGCTCAAGCCTTAAATGCAATTTATTCAAGAGGGCCTCTAAGGTTCCCTAGACTTATTCAATGCGATGAAGGGTCTGAATTCAAAGGAGCTGTTAACCAGCTTTTGTTAAAACATAATGTAACTGTTAGAAGAGGAGTTGTTGGATTACACAGATCACAAGGCATTGTAGAAAACTTTAATCGGCAACTGGCAGAAAGGTTATTTACTTATCAGTATTCAAAGGAACTCTTTACTGAAACCACTAATACAGAATGGGTTGTTAGGCTGCCTCGAGTTTTAAGGGAAATGAATTCAGAACCAACCAGAGTTACAGGATTAAAACCAGTTGAGGCTATTAAAAAGAAACAGATTGTTGTTACCGTTTCAAAGCCTGGTCAGCCGGATCTAACTTTGATGAACAAAACTGTTAGATACCTTTATCAGCCTGGAGAAGTTGCTAATGACACAAGAAGACGAGCTACAGACCCAATTTGGTCATTAAGCGTTTATGAAGTTGACAGAGCATTATCTACTGATCCGCCTGTATATTATTTAAGACCAAGAAGTGATCGTAGAACACCACAAAGAAACTTTGTAAAAGAAGAACTTCAGATTGTTCCACCAGACACAGAGCCATTAAGATAAATGAACTATAATCATCACAACTATTACTTACCTTCAACCTTTTTTTTTTGACTTAGTGACTTACATCTAACTTAATTAAGTCGACTTTTAAAAAAACTTATAACTTACAATAATTAAATTATAAAAGAACTTACTTACTTACATCTAACTTAATTAAGTCGACTTTTAAAAAAAACTTATAACTTACAATAATTAAATTATAAAAGAACTTACTTACTTACATAAGTATTTTATAGCCAGTTGGTTGGTCAGTTTTTAATAATAATTTTAAGTGCTTGCCTTTTTTTAGCTGTTCTTTTAATTTAGTTCTTTCCTCTTTTGATTCAATTACGTCATTTTCTTTTAAACAGTTATCAAAGCTGTCTCGATCTTTGCAATAAAACAGGCACACGAATTTTACTTGTTCTCTAAAATCCTTTAATATCGAATTAAATTTCTGCGTGATTAACCAGACACTAATTTTCACATGGCGTCCACTGAAAGCCAGCTTGCTCAATATGTTCCGTTTTAATACAATATCTTTTTCTGCACTGCAATCATCGATTAAGAATAACGTATTACCCTCATTCTCAAACAGGTTATAAAAATACGTTAAATACTCATTGAGCTTGCCATTGGTATTTACAACAAAGATATTTTCATCTGTCCAGACATACTTACGATCTAAGTAGGTTTTATTATATTGAATAGTTGGGCAAAAAAATTACTATATAATCAAAGTGGCCTGCGTAATATTTTTCTAACAAATCCAGAACAAAGACAGTCTTTCCGCATGACGTCATGCCAACGATCATTCCACAATGAGGATCACGCGGTAACAAGGACGCCATTTTTTAATATACTAAATCTTTTAATCTTCCATTTTCAATGTTTAGCTGAGCGTCCATAATAATATACATGTATACTGTAACTGATTCTGACCTAGCACTTGCTTCCCTATGCAATTCAATTGTTATACCATCTGTTCCGTTTTCAATTCTTCTTCCAGATCCATGAAGTTCATTGGTGGGTATGGTTCGAAAGTCTAACCACAATGCAAACTTATTCACGAGATAATCTTGCAGTCTTGTGTCATGCAAATGAAGATCTTTAGAAATCAAATCCACAGTGTCAGTCCGTAATCTACCTCCACCCAAGATTTTCCTAATCTCATCAAACTGTTGAAATCCCATCATTCCATTCGCGAATAATTGATTAGGTTTACCTTCAATCACAACAGACGCTTTTGAAATATTAGGATTGATAAAATTTTCGCTGTCACGATTGTAATTAGATTCTTTCACAAACAACAACAGTACACCTTTAAAACTTCGAGCAGGTGAATTTATGTTGATGGTCCATAGTGCATCTAATAAATCTTTATTAAATTGTCTGTAGCGAACGATCCTATCATAATAAATTGCTAGTTTGTCATATTGGCCCCTGATCATCCTACTGAGTTCAGCGTGAGTGACCACTTCGTATTCAAGCGCAATGTCTGTAATTGTATAACTAGCATCATTGTCAGAACTAATTATCACTTGAGAATAATCATTGAAAATAATTTCGTAAGACAGCCTATCGTTAAATGAACCTTGATGAAATGGCAGATGACTGTGTAGCAGTTCAAAATCGAGTGGAAAATAAAACCTGTTTTTGTATACAGCAGCTAATGCATTTTCACCTTTGTTAGAAACGACAGCATCGCCAGCTTTGATTCGAAGTTTCGCCACATTGGCGGCTTGAATCCCCTGACCAACTAAATCTTCCCTTTCATATTTACTCAGCCACAGATCTGTGTAACAAAACAAAACACCGGCGTCATCGATACTTTGGATTTCTCGCCCATCAAGTTTAATAACCATTCTTTTAATTATAGCTCTGCCTAGATTGTTGACTACGGTTCTGTTAGGATCATCGTCAGAATTCAGACTAATTTTAAATCCTAGTTTAGGACTGCCCGGAACTATTACATCATCAGGACCTAAATTTGGAAATCTTATGGTTAGTAGCTGATTAGGCTCTATGCTGCTTGGATTGTTTGTAATAATTATTGTGCTTTTCTCACCTTTAATGCCTAAAGGCGTCCTCAATCGACGTGTAGGGTCTAACAAGTTTCCGTAGCTTTGCATTTTTAATGTAATAAAAAAAATTATATTTAAAAATGGCAGAAGGCGGTGAAGCTCCGGATGAAGTGTTTAAACCTGATTTACCTAATGAAGACCATGACCTCACACTGCTTTCAATGGTAGGAGATGACATGAGCCAAACAAGACCAAGTATAGGAGAAGAATTACGTCAAGTAACTGAAACCCAAAAAGCCAGAAAAATCAATAAATTTTACAATTACATCGGGCGCGAGTTACCGGATTATGTTAGTCCCAGCGACTTCGAACTAGACAAAAATAATCACTTGTTTATAAACACTAATGTATCCGGTAAAAAAGTGAGAGTACAGTTAACTATGTTAAAGAATCCTGATAAATTTTATGCGTGGTCTACTTTGAAAACTAAACTCCCAGTGACTGTAATACGATCATTGGGGCTTTCCGATAACAGAGCATTGCAATATCGCCAAGCAGTAGCTTCACTTCAACGAATAGATGCATCGTTACCACATTCAGAAATAGAACTACAAGACTTAACTGACTTAACTAGTTCTGCATTAGAAGTCAATACAGAATTAACAACCTTACAAACAAATGAGGACACCAATATTGATCAGGTTATGGAAACTATCAATGACCCACCATTATTGCCACTGCGTGAACTTCAAGGCTTAGATAAAGCTTTACAATCTGTGAGAGGGGAGACAATGATGAATTTAGCCAAGCTCGGTGAGCTCGACAAACATATAGAAAAACAAAAAAATAAACTAGCAGAAGCTGATGACGCGAACTTAAGCATTGAGGTAAAAAAGATGATTCAAAAAAGGCTCACAGACCTTTACACAGAACGCGCTGCAAGGCTAGAAGCCTTATCCATAAACAGAGAAAAATTAATAACTAATTTCGCCAGAATAAAAGAAACGGTGCATAAAATTTTACACGAAGACACTACACTTGCAGAAAGAATTCAAACACTGTTCAGAGAGCAAGGTGTTACAATATTTAGCATTCTTACAGCTGTTGGGATGACAATAAGCACACTGGTCTTAGCACTGACTAGAACCGTAGGCATCAGTGCCGGTGGACCTAGCGTACCTGGTGGACCTGGCGGTAGTCCGGTTAAAGACTGGATTAAAAAGACGTTACAAAGCATAGCTAACTTATTGAAACGCTTAGGTGACAAACTTGTAGACGCACTTCCAGGAATATTAGGTTCTGTATTTTCATGGATATTTAATACTGCTTCTAAAGTTGTGGTTTGGGCGTCTGAGCATCTGTGGTCTTTGTTTATAATAATATTACTCTGGTTACTTAAAATAGTAAATCCCAATTAACCCAGCAAACAATAAACCCCCTGTAAGCGCTAGACGTGAAACCCCATGATCAGTTACCGGCATTTGCAGTTCCGGCAAGCTTGGTAGGCTTGGTAAGCTCGGAAGTGGTGGCGAACTTAAAGGTTCATTATTAGGCCTAGCAGTAAATACCGTATTCACCGTATTCACTGTATTCACTGTATTCACTGTATTTATTGTAGGATTGTAGCCTATATGAAACTGAGGGTCGGCAATCACTATATTGTTGTTGTAGTTTGATATAGTTCCTATCCTAAGCTGAAGGTCTGAAGGCAACATATACAGTCCTAAACCTATTACGTAATCTACTTTCGATCTAGCATATTTTAAAGTGTCCTGATATCTTTTAATACTCGCGGGCAAATCTACTGCCGAATTAATAGAATCTTCAATGTTGGCTAGAAACTGCTTTTGTGCATCGAAGCTAGTTCCTTCCCCAATGATATTACTTCGTGTTTGTGCTTGAGACCCCAAAATGCACCACGCATACGTACGAATAGATTCATTCAGCCTTTCCACCCCACTTTGAGTAAATCCGTTTGATGTGTCCAATATAAAAGTGCTGTATGCTGTACTTTGTTTTTGTCTGATATACAGTAAAGGAACCTGGCTGTTGTGGTTAAATGATGTAAATCCAGGTACGTAAGGCCCCGTGTATAAATTACCTACAGCGTATCTAAATAAAGTTCCCATTCCGTGATTGAGGTCTAGTTTTTGTCTGAAGTCTGTTTTAGTATCAATTCCGAATTCATTGCACAACCTTTGATACGCTTTTTTGTCAAAGCCGTTGTTAAAGGGATTAAAGTTTTTGTCAGTAGGTAACGGAGCCTGAAGTTCAGACAACACCCGCCTCACTTGATAATACAAATGGAACAGATAAATAGACTTCAACATGGGATCTGGGTGATTAAGGTGATGAACGTAAGAAACTCCGCAACCAGTTGTAGCGCATGACACGGCAAAATTAATTTGATTCTGAAAGAACTGCATACCCCCGTTGTTTAGCCATTGGTTAGCTAAAAAGTCGCTTGTAATGTCTGGGTTGAGGTAATGATCAAAAATATTATGGGGGATAGTTTCGAAATGGACGTTGGCTGCCACAGCTATTGTCAGCTTGGTTAGGTCGACTGCTTTTTCGTAATAATAAGGCCCTGTAGTATACTTTGCAGCTTTGTTATATTTATAAGGCGCGTACATTTTTATTATATTAAAAAATATGTTTGTAACTTTCGAATCTGTAAAATCAGGTGTGCCCATTGAACTTCAGCATCCTATTGACAACAAAAACAGGGACCTTAACGTAATCCTTCACGAAATATTCTACACGGTTAAATGGTTAAATATTAGTCATGAACTAAACAACAACTGGATAATGATTAATAAAAAAAGGCACTTTATTCATGCCGGCTATTATGACTTCTGCAGACTTACTGAAGAATTGTTTAAACCTCATTCGATTGAAGCAAAAATGAACCCTGCAAACTTGATAGTAACTTTAACTTTCCATAAAACCCTGCATAAAGACATTACCAGCGTTACACTTGCGCCAAAGCTGGCAGAAATATTAGGTTTCCGTGGCAATGAATTATCTTTATCTGACAGCTCCAGCACTGTCGGCAGTTCTATAAGATTTATTGGATCAAACCCTATGAATTTGTTAATTAATAATAGATTGTTTGTGTACCTTCATCAACTGAAGACATCGGAAAACTTAGTAAACGGAACTCCTAGTACATTGCTAAGGATAATCTCAACTCAGAGAGAATCTTACTGCGATCCAGTTTCATTGAAATTTCTGCCTCAAAAACGTCACTTAAGTCAGGACTATCATACTAGTTTCTGCTTCAAAATAACTAACCAAAACAACGAAATTGTAGACTTTGAAGATCTTACAATTATTCTTGAGATAAAATAAAGTTTAATTTTAAAATACAATGTCAATCGGCCCTCAAATTCCAGTAACCTGTCCTACCATTGAACTGAAAGACTTAGCAGACACAATTGACTTTGATGCGAATGCTATTGTTGGGTCTATTTACGGTTTCGAATTTACACAAAATGGATATTATAAACGAGCGCTAGTGCCTGTAGTGCCGGCAGTGCCTGAAGCAGTGCCGCCGTCAGTATTGCCAGAAAAACCATCTATCGATCAGCTAAAGGATTTTAATGCCGGTAAAGTAGATCCCGATTTTAAGTATGCTATTACTAAACGAGAAAATATCTGGTCTTTAACACCTATAGACACAGAATTAGATTGGCTTATTAAATTCAAGTGCGAAAGCCCTTACACTTTTATGGGACCAGACAATAAATTTAAGAAAATTATTAACGCCGGGCCTATGTTAGTTAGTCTAGTGCCGGATGAAAACAATCGGGAAACCATAGAAGTCAAAGCCTACAAAAAAAGCAGCTATGTTTTACATAAGCGTGAAACCGCAGGGAAAAATGTCAGAGTTATTCTGCAGCCTCCTTTACAGCTAGGTAGTGCAGCTATGATAGTACTGGACATAATTGCTCACAGGCCTACGCAGAGAAATTTTAATGTAATTCCGCAAGTGTCTCTAAGTTGGGTTGATTTAGATGAGGATCCCAGACGAGTTACAGTATTTATGAAGAAAAGAGAAAATGAAAATCAGTTTTCCGTATTTACTTCATCACCCAAGATAACTTTTGTTCCTGTTCCAAATCCTATTGAAAGAATAGCGCAAATTAGCCTAGACAACGTAGATCTGTTAGCATTTTATTTCAGCGATCAGATATTTTCTGATAGTCAAATAGAATATTTTGCTAATAAACTAAAATCAAGTTAATTATTGTTAACCCTTTTTTTTCACACTAAAAATATGACGACAAAATTGTATCCTGCTATAGTAGAAGCAGTAGTGGATGAACAACCAATTGTACAGCCCAGTGCTCCAACGTTAGACTTAAGTAATGTTCAAACGTTCAGGCTGGAAGAAATAAGAAAAGTTAGGACTCAAATTGAATCAGATATCCAAAAGTACTCTAGATGCAGACGAAGGTATTCCGGCGCTTATAGCACAATAAATTACGTGTCTACTGGTCTAAATGTTATTAATGCAGCGGAAGCTGCGGTCAGTGTGGGATTATTGGTGACTGGAATTGGTATACCAATTAGTATTGGATTAGGGGTGGCTGCCGGATTATCTTCAGTAATGTCAGTTTTACTTGGTGTAATTAATACTAAAGTATCTAAGAAACTAGAAAAACACGACCTCATTTCTAGCCTTGCGATAGCTAAACTTACTAGCATGAACTTAATAATTTCAAAAGCTCTAGAAGACACTCAGATTCAGGACCAAGAGTTTGTAATTATCCAGCGAGATTTTGAAGAATATAAAAAGTTGAAGCACGACATACAATCTAAATCTAGGTCTGCACCTGTTAATGTTGAAGAAATTAAAAAAAAATTAATAGAAGAAGGGAGACTACTGGGACGGAAAGAGCAGCTAGATGCTTTGAAGAAAAAGCTCATTGCTTCAGAATAAATACAGTTAACATTTATTCAAACCTTACAGGCCCTCCTCCTTACTCATAGTCGCAGTCGTAGTCGTAGTCGCAGTCGCAGTCGCTGTTTCTACCTGTAATTTATAGTGGCCTAGAGCGTATGCGAACTCCTTAGTTACCCTTACACGCTTTGTGTCATTAGCGCATAATGTTTTTTTGGTCGTCACAGCAGTGGACACTATATGGTTTTTAGACTTTATAGTTGTGTTAGGGTATGGTTTAACTTCTTTTCCATCTAAGGCTTCCAGGTAGTTTTCGTGTCTGATATCTCTGTTTTTTATTGCGGCTTTTTGGGTGCCTTTTGCTTTTGAAGATTCCCCCGATTCGTGTTTAATACTGTACTGCTTAGATCTCAGTCCTGCGTATTCTTCAATAAGTTTCCCGTTCATTTCATCTTTCATCAAACCTATTTTCTTTTGGTTTGCTTTGCTGTACAAAGGGTGAGTTTCAGGGTAGTCACTAGTATCGTAATGTTGCAGTTCCGATTCTAAGTCTTTATAAATGTCTTCAGTAGGGATGTCTAGTATAAGGGAGTCTGTGTCTGTGTATAAAACTCTGGCCTCCGGGTATTTAGGTTTAAAGTAATCGTAGTAAAATTCGAACATTAATAATTTAGAAAGGTCGAGAATAGTCATCCCCATAAACACTGGTTTGTCTAGATTAACTTGCGTGGTTTTCATGGTAACTGCATACAGGGAGTCATGAAACTCTTTGTAACCAAGGTATTGAGGTTTAGATGTTAATTTAATCGCTTGATTGGGTGAGGTAATTAGCCTGACGTCTTTTCGCTTGTATGGGTTCTCCATAGTTTTACCAAAACAGCTGTTATTCAGCAGCTTAAAGAAATCTTTTTCAAACGTAGATTGCGCTTGTTTTCTAAGCTCTGTGTTTTTATTGATGTACCCGGCCAAGACGCTCGTTTGTTTAAAGAATAAAAGCTTATGAATCGCTGTGCACTTCATGCCGTGTCTGATGTAGAACTGCAGGTTTCTGTAGTGGCAGACGTAATTAGATTTATTATAGAGGTTGGGAATAAGTTTAAGTTGCTTGTCTGTACCATGCAATCTTTCTGGTGCTAATGGGTAATCATTATGCAGGTCGTGTAAAGCATTGGGATACTCTAGGTCAACTTCGACAATAAACCCTATAGTATGATCTTTAGGGTGATTTAAAATACTGTTTAACCAAGTAAAGTTTGCGGGGTTTGGATTAACAAGTAATTTGAAATCTGAAACCGGTAAAAGCTCACTCATTGCCCAACCGTATAAATTGTTAGCGTCAAAGTACATTATATAATTAGATTTCTGCGAGGGGTCATAGTGCTTTAGGTATTTGTTGTTGGCTTTGCAATAATTATGAGCTGCCACGCTTATTCCTCCACGAATGCCCGACTCAATCATTGTCATCATTACCTGGTCAGTTATGAGATCGATTTTAGAACCGCTAAGTTTTAAGAAAGCATCCCAACTCATTCCTGGCGAAGAAATATAATGAGAAGGGTCGAGGGAGTAATGATGTAAACTCGTTTCTCTGTATTTTTCAAACACATCAGCCAACAAACAGACGTCAGCTTTTAAATATATGTCGTGGTAGTCACCAAGGTTTTTACATCCGAGTGCATTCCAGACATTGTGTGCATGTTGGTAATCGATATCACTTATGAAACTTTTATTGAGTGAAGAATAGAAGTTCTCTTTAGGTGGCAATTCTAGTTCTTCAAACACTTCCCAAGAATCCATGTATTCATAAGGATACACACCTTTCCGAATAAGTGTAACGTCTGGAAAATATTTGCTAGTGATAGGATAGCTGGGTAAGTTCTTAGCTAGTGTTTCTAAACTGGAAGACAAATGTTGAAAGCTGTCGTAAAACTTTAATTTATTCAGAGTGAAAGTTTTATATTTTTCTTCTGTCTCGGCAATACATGACACTTTGTATGCTTTCGTCACTGCCTGCATGATTAAATGGGAGTCGTAATTTCGAAGATTGTGAATGAAAATAGGGAGAGAGAAATGTTTGATTCCATATTCCAAGTTGCATTTCTGATGAGCTGCACCTCTAAATGCCCCTGTTATGTGACAATGATCTCTCACTCTTTGGGTCTTTGCGTCCTTCGGGTCAAACTCTTTATTACAAATGTGGCAATGTGTAGCTGCTTTAAAATTATGGGAGTCAGATTCAGTAAATATCATGGGCACCGGATTATCTAGCTGCAGTAAACACAATTTGTATATTTTGTTCATCTCATCTAAGAACTTCCTAGCTGCGTCTGGCCCTCTGTAAATTACCGGCTCTGTATGTTGTCCGTCGGCTCTAACAACTACATACCCGAAACTGCAGACTTCGTGAAGGTGTGTGAGGAATGAATTAGGCCTACAAAATCCTTGTGGGCCATGATATTTTAAAATCAATGATTCGAAGTCGGCATAAACTATATAAGGCTGCTTGAATTGTTTGTTGATGTTTTTAAAATATACTTGAGAACCCGGCTTTGGTAACACAAGACGGGTTTGAATATCTGTCATACTTTTGCAAATTTTACTGTGCTTGTCAGCCACTTGGAGATTAGAGACTCTAGTTAAACAGCGTCTGCACAAATATTGTTTGCCATGATGTTTTGAAGTGTGTCCTAATAATCTAGATATGTTTCGTATCAGAGTATAATGTTGCATGCTAGGATCTTGCGGGTCGGTTATTAGTAAAAGATCGACGTGGTGATTGAGGTCTGAAAACGATGGTGCATTAGGAGAGATTCGTAAAGGCAAAAGTTTTGATTCAGGGTCCCAAACATATACATTGACTGTTATAGGAGAGTTTTGTGATTCAAATTTGTCAATGGCGTCAAGGCTAACAGGAAAATTAATGTCTTTAAGATTTAAGTTTGTTACTTTATCTTTGTACAGCGCCACCCTTTCGGGATGTTGTTTCGACTGAATAGGATATAACTTAGCCAAAACACACCACACAAAACATTTGTCGTCGGTGTTCTTAATATTCAATACAGCCTTCTTGTCAAGAATTTCTTTGGGAAGAGGGATATAAGATTTTCCTTTGATTGGATTATACTTTGTAATGTTCAGTTCTAATGATTCTAAATTTCCCTCTGCCCATCCAGACCCTTTCAAAGTTGCACGCTCAATGCTGTCTTGTAACTGGTTGATCAAGATGTTGTTATAAGCATTGTCTAGGTCTGAAGATTTTAACACTTCAATTTGACTTGAAGAAATCCACACAGTCATCGTTTCATCAATACTGCCTGGTTTAATAAAAGTTATTTGAGCGTGAATGCGTATTTTAACAGGGGATGTGAAAGTAAAATTGTTAAGTACAAATTCGTAATTATTATAAACAGATTTAATAACATTTTGACTGTCAAGAATTTGAAGTTGTAAAGTTTGAAAGATGTCTTTAAACAAAGGAGATTGCGAAAGACTTTTTGTGTCCGTCATTTTTATACTGACGCAAAACTTTAAATTAAAAATAATTATTTAAAAAAATGGATTTTTAGGCTTCAAACCACCAAATACAGTCAAAGGGAAGCAACCGCAACTTTACTTATGAATGCGTAGTAATGTTTTTATTACTTCCCTTAACTGAATGGGACTTATATTGAATCTGTATAAGGTTGTAACATTAATGTTTGCGGGAATTCCCGATTGAATAAACTGGGCTTAGGCCAAGAATATTGATTATTTCACACTGCCCCTAGCAAAGGGAATTCCAGGTTCTGTTTTAATTGGATCACATGCTTAATATAAATTTCTATTTGCTGTTTCAGTTGTTGTCTTAAACTCTACATTTGAATCTGTATTACATTTGAATCTGTATAAGGTTGTAACATTAATGTTTGCGGGAATTCCCGATTGTTACTCGTTAATGTCTGCAGGAAGTCCTGGTAAATAATAGCAAAGGGAATTCCAGGTTCTGTTTTTAACTGGATCACATGCTTAATATAAATTTCTATTTGCTGTTTTCAACTGGATCACATGCTTAATATAAATTTCTTTTTATATATCTAAGCAAAGGCAAAAAAATTACTAAGGATTTTACATTCACACAGAGAAAGCACACAAATATTCCTGTACACAAATTATTTCCTTTGGTCTAGTAAAGGGGAATTTCCGATTCTGTTTTTCAACTGGATCACATGCTTAATGCATGTTTAAAATACACACAAATTATTTCCCTTGGTTTAACTTACAGCTAGTAAATGGGAAACACATGCTTTAATATAAATTTTTATTTATATATCTATTTGTTACACTTTTAAAAATTAATATGAACAATATGTAATAATGGTTGCTGCACTTAATAGTGTATTATTTAGAATTGTACCTTTAGAATAACGAATATTAATGCTGGTTTGTTGTATGTAATTTCCCAAGCCCAATCTTCTTTTATGAGCAATCTGGATGGGGATATAAAGAAAAAAGGAAGTATAGATTTTCGGTGTGGTTAGTCACTTCTGTGGCATGTGTTGAATTTGCTAAGGCATTAAGGCCAAATGTCTGTCCTATTGCAATAATAGACACAGTGTACAAAGTGGCAAGTGGCTTGGATACATGTTTGAAAATTGCCATGACAATGGATAAGACTGGAAGGTGCACGCTAGCTCTCGATCCCTTCCTACTTAATCCAATTGTCAAGCCTCAGGCAACAAGTAAACAAATATTGAACGCAAGAACGAACGGTTGCATGACATTGGGTAAGACAGGAGGCTGCGCGCTGTATCCTGGGAACCTCCTACTTAATCCAACTGTCCGACTCGCAGCCAAAGTTCAGTCAGTACACCTCCGTGGGTTTCTCTAATTTCGTCTCGTAGAGATTCCCCATTTGGGGTTTGATGACAGACAACACATGCCACAACGCTTGGGCTCACTTGGTGGAGTGGGAGATGCGTGCAAAAGGTCGAGGGGTCCGTCCCACTCCACCAAGTTAGGGAGAGAGTCCAAGCGGGAAGTGCTACCACCGGTTTTTGTAAAAATTTCCAATTTGTTGCAAGGTATTTTTTAAAGTTTTCTAAGTAAGTTTTCTGTAAGTTTTCTAAGTTTTCTACTTTCTAAGTAAGGTATTTTTTCTAAGTTTTATTTCTAAGTTTTGAAATAAGTTTTGACAAATAACTAATTAACTGGCTAAGTTTTGGAGTTGATGGGGAGACCAAAGACGCAAGATATATTCTATTTAGCAAATGCCGGATTCCCAGAGTGCTTTGGCACGCCTTTTAAAAGCTCATAAAACAGCCATAAATTGCAATAAAAGGGTGTCAGAAAAACAAGGGCGGTCTAAGCCCATTATTACAATCTCTCCCGAGCTGAGCTCCGTTAGCGGTTAGTTAGATAAAGCTCGGGAACTAATAAAGTTCAGTTTCGTTTCTGGAATCTTGTATTCCGTTGCAGGCACAGGCGCTTGTATCTGGACACGCGAGCTCCTATGCCTGTGACGCGTCTCCCTTTTGGTTATCTATTATAGGGAGACGCGTCACAGGCACAGGCGCTCGCATGTCCAGATACAAGCGCCTGTGGTCGCAGGATCTGTTTATCCACACTGGGTAAGACGGGCGGAAGCAGATAGGCAGAACAAATACGCGTTTCCTTTTAATTAATTTATTAGTAGAGCATTCCCAGCTGTGCTCCAAAGCTGCTCAAGGCGCATGTCGATACAGGGCCTAGCTCAAGCCGCTCGAGGTGCCCGCTTGCTGCCGTAGGCGCCTCGTCTGACTCCTCAGACAACTGAGCATCCCGGGAGGCGACCAGGGATGGGGAAGGAGAGACCTAGTGCTTGCTGGGTGTATCTGGGTAGATGGCACTCACTCACCCCCTCCAGTACATGAGCGTCAGGATCTTTAAAGTCCGTGCTCAGACTAGACCTCGGTTGATACTCTCCTCCGAAGCAGTAACCAATGTTCACCAGAAATCCTGCAGATCGATAGCAAAAAAAGCATTACCACGTTTCTTGGCTTTTAGAAACAGAGGTATGATGTAGAACAAATACAATTCGCGTGTAAACATGTATTCACAGGTTTTCGAGCAACAATGGTTTATGCACAAACCCTCACTTCTTGAGCTGTGAGTCGATATTATTAATCTCATTTACTTTCCCCATGTGTTTTACCGGTTGTTGGGTAATATTGATTTCCTTGTTGCTTTCTTTATGTTGTTTTTGTTAATTGAATTACTGTTGTATTTGATATCATTTTTAAAAAAATTAAATATTACTACAACACATGATAGATGCCAACCTCACAATGGCTCAATGGAGGATCACGTTGGTGCCGTGGTTAAGGGGTGCTATTTCCATCTCCGCTCTCTTGGTAAACTGCGAGGTGTTCTCACAAACAAGGCTGCTACCACCATTGCCGTCGCCTTGGTAATATCCAGGATAGACTATTAGATGCAAACAGTTGCCTGTGGGGCCTTCCTGACCATCAGCTTGACCATTTCCACCGTGTTCGGAACACGGCCGCCAGATTTGTCACCAGCAGCAAGAAGGCCAACCATATCACTCCGGTTCTCCGATAACTTCACTGGCTGCCAGTCAAGAAGAGAATCGACCACAAAGTCCTCTCCCTGTGCTACAAGTATGTCCACCTCTCCCCGGTACTTGAGAGACATTGTCCCTACCCACAAACCCTCAGGGCGCCTTCGCTCCTCTTCCCAATTTATGTTGTCCGTTCCAAGTGTAGATGTGGTCACAGGAAGAGGCGCTTGGGTCACCGCTCCTTCTCCCACTGTGGCCCAGCGTTGTGGAACGCTCTCCCCCAGGATTTGAGAGTCGTAGAGACAATTGACTCTTTCAAGAGGCGTCTGAAGACGTATCTTTTTTGACTCTTTTGAGTGTGTACATAGAGCTTTTTTTTCTTCACCCTTCTCCCCCCCAACCCCCTGCGTTCTGAGCATGCTGCCAGCACGGATATGTGCGCGATACAAGTGGACATCATCATCATCATCAACACTTAAAGCGAATGGACACCGAATGTCTTAAATTTGCTTTTAAAAGTCGTCTGGCCTGTTCAGACAAGTGCTACGGGCAGAAACAATATGGGGAACTACGTAGTGTTTCAGACATGTAGACCATGCCATAAACGGATCAACACAATACAATCTGACCTGTTACTCCACAGCAAAATGGCCAGTTTGCACTGTTGTTTCTAGAACCTTCATCTTGTGATATAAAGCAATATTTCATTATTTGCCAAAGAAAACAACATGTTCTGGGCTACTGGTACAATTACGGATGCTTCTGGAAATATTATCTAAACAGTATGTTGTGCGATCTGTGGATCTGGTGTACCATCCATCAGGAGTATTATTTCTATAAATATTCATTCATTTGGCCTGTATGAGTTTTCTTCTGGAATTAATGAAAGAGATGTTACGGCTGGTCCATTGAAATGTATGCCAGGTCTTGAATTAATACACTGGATTTAGATTTGTCGCCTCCCTTGAATACAAAACTATAACAGAGAGACAATTCACCTCCTATTAAAAGCAGAAATGCCCACAAAACAACAACAACAACAACAACAACAACAACAACAACAAAACTTAACCGTAATAACACTATAGAACAACAGCAAGAACGACATTTTTTTTTAATCTATCTCCAACAGAGAGCGATCAACTATATGACATGGTCTTGAATTTATTTGGCAAAAACTTAACCACCGATGAAAAGTTGATACTCAGAAGATGTACATTGGGATGATTTCACGTGGAGTTTATTTGGCAAAGATTTGTTGCGTCTTCAAGGTAAGAAGTTTTATTTCAAAGTAAGACATTCATGTTTGGCCTTTAGTTTTTTTAAATGAACTGTCTCTGTTCCTCATTCCTAGCCATCTCTCTCTCTCTCTCTCTCTCTCTCTCTCTCTCTCTCTCTCTCTCTCTCTCTCTCTCTTTCTCTCCTCTTTTTTTAACCACCATTCTCCGTGTCTCGATTTCGATGTTCCATACTATACTTATAGCCACTCTTTCCATTTCTGGCTGTTGGTTTTTCACCTAAAGTGGGGACAGAGGGGTGCTATTAGAAAAGAACACACATGCATGTATGTCTATAACAATCTGCCATACGGGGACAATTATATTTACTCCACACAAAACAAACAAACAAACCAAATATTTAAATAAAAAAAATAATAATAGTAACAACAACAACAACAACAACAACAACAAAAGAAAAAAAAAACTTGTTTGTAATCATTGCTTCGAAAACGGATAGTGGTAGGGAAAGACCAAGAAAAAACAATTAAAAAAAAAACAAAAAAAACTTTCTAACAGAATGGCTATTACGAAAGAACTCACTTAATTTTTTTGTTTAATATTACGGCAGACGGGCGTTTATGCCGAAACTATTGACGAAATGTCCGACCGATCAATCAGCCTTACATGCCTCGATGGAAATGGAGCTAAAACTGTACCCAACTCGTAAGAGAAAGATGGGGGTGAAGGCTTGGGAGGTGGGAGGGAGGAGGTGGTGGGGAGTGGGGTAGCCGCTAACTAGTGATCGCGAAAGAAGTGGCGAGAAAAGTGGCAATCTATTGACAACACGGCTTGGTTTCTAAAATCTGAGGCATAACAAATCAGTAGTTTAAAGTCGAAGACTGTCTTCCCTATCCCCCCCCCCCTTCCTCTCCCCACCTTCCTCCTCCCTACCTACAACTGCAACCCAAACGCCGTGTTTTGGATACAGGACAGAATTTCACGAATATTGATCAAATTATCGTATCGAAAACACAAACCAATGACTTTTTTCATCCAGCAAAACGAGAAAAAACAGTTACCATTGCGGAATCATTATTAATTTTTGAAGAAGAGTTCATTGAAATTTAATGAACAATAAAAAAGAAGTCGTGTCAACATAATTCAAAAACAGTCTCTTTTAATTTGCATCATCCTAAATATAGGTATTTTTGGTATGCAAATGTGGATTTCATTCATTTAAATCTACATCCACTGACAAATCTACACCCCATTCCCCTCTCCCACCCACTCCTTTGATATTTTTGTAGCAGCAAGAAAACTGGCCATAGTTAGATGCAGATTTACAGCTAACTTGAAAAAAATATGAATAAACGTCAAGCAGAATAAGAAATAAACATCCACAACATTAACTTAAAAGGTATCATTTTAACCGTCGAAAGTACTTACATTACAATGTATAATTTTATCCGGAAAAATCCTTAGAAAACAGTCATGTTGGTTCTATTTATCAAAAAACATTTGTTTTAGAGGCAAAATGTAAATTTTATTAAGAAAAAAAAACACAGAAAAAAAGGAAAACATATTCCATGAGCACCAGGATCTGGATACGCACACACAACAAAACCACCACATAATCTGACCTAAACGCAAAGCAGGCTTATTGATATAGTTTAATCACCCTTTGGATCACCAGCTTGAATTCACTCTCTCTCCTATATTTCACTCTCTCTTAACCGAGTAATTATACCTATCGCCAACAGGCTGTCCGCTTTCACACGTATTACAATTAAAGTATGGAAACTAAACTACATAATAGGTATAAAAATACACCCACAAACGAGGAATGAACACATCACACTTTAACCATCGTAACATAGCAACCCAATGGAAAACAGCCCAAGCTTCAACGTCACTAATAATTATTATTTACACTATGTTAGCGTGCTACTACTGTTTCTCCGCCCGCCTAAATCTAACAAGGCACACCACAACACCATCGGCGCGCCCCCGTGAAAAGATCAGGCGGAAGTTGTCCTATGGATGCCACCTGCCGCAGTAATACTTTTTGCATGATAAAAACACCCCCCTCCCACCCTCCCTCCCCACCCACCCCTCACCCCCGCTACCAACCACTCCTCTCCCTCCCCTTATCCTACTTATCCTACTCCTCCTCTCCATCCTATTCCACCCGTTTACTCCGTCCGCATTACACTTTCTCAGTCTGCGCAGGGTATGTTGCGTACAGGCGCGACCCTACCATAAGTCACCCTCCACACTCCACAACTTCGCGTCTCACTTTGACAAGCTTGCATTGTATTGCTCCCATCCTGCCACCACCACATAACTCAACACATCCATCACCATCACGATCACACCCAGCTCCACCAGCCAAACTACAACATCTCAACCCAAACATCCCACCCCACATCGTCACATTTCACTTTCACAGCACGCATGCATTACAATGATTATTATTACGGTGGTTACGTGACCTACCCTTGCACGTATCCGCTGATCAATTACAGTAGTAGAATTGTGTTCTATTGTTTGTGTGTGTGTGTGTGTGTGTGTGTGTGTTTTAAATTAGAAGGAAGGCAATGTTATGGTTTTTCTCGTTTCGGTTCTAGAATTATGGCGCTTTTAAAATATCTAGCTGTTTCAACAGTTCTTTCCCCTGTAGGATCGATTGAAGTTCTCTCCCTCTCCTTCTAAAAGTAGGGTCGATTTAAGTTTCATCTCTCTCTCTCTCTCTCTCTCTCTCTCTCTCTCTCTCTCTCTCTCTCTCTCTCTCTCTCTCTCTCTCTCTCTCTCTCTCTCTCTCTCTCTCTCTCTCTCTTTTAACTACTGTTTGTCAAACTCAGCGCGCGCGCAAGCCCCTCCTCCCTCACACACACACACACACACACGCGCGCGCACATTCACATAAGCACATATTATACGTACATATATTTATTTATAGGGGTGTCGGATAGCGCAGTGGTTGGAGCACTCGCTACTGTGTCGTAAGTTAGGCACCGTCCAGTGCGGTTAGCACTTGGATGGGTGACAGCAAAACGTGAAGCGACAAATAACAACGCCCCAAGTTGACTCAACTGTGACTGAGTACCTACTCTCTTAAGGGTGGGGAAGGTAAAGCAGCGAGGGAGAGAGATGGGCATCACCCTCATTACGCTGGCCCAATATAAGTGTGATCTCCAACATCACGCTCCCCTACGGCCACAAGGCTATGGGACTACCTTTATCTTTACCTTTTATATTTATGCACAATGTGCCACATACACAAATGCTACAAGTCCTATTCTCTTTGAATCCAAACCTGTAGTACGTTGCATCTTTTTTAACTGTCAAAACACATCAGCCTACATCTGTGCCACAAGTGTCTACCTTTTTGCTACAATAATCAATACTGAGGACACGTAGGCTACAACATAGTGCATACCCAACTAACACAAAGCCACACACTTTTTAATGTTCACCCAATTAAATCCCAATAAACCTTACGGGCTGTTGCAACGATACGCACCGCGATGCCGCAACCCGGTTCAAACCTTCGGCAGATTCAACTGCAACCAATGTTGTCCTAGTTTGGTCTTTACAACACAAGCAGCCACCGCCCTGCACCTTGAGCATGAACTAACGTGGATACCGGCACTAAACAAGTTTTCAACATCTTCTCCCCACCCCAACCCCACCTCATGCTGTCTGTCTTTCTCTTTCTGCCCGTCTGTCTCTGTCCCTCGCTCTCTTTCTTTTATCCGCGCTTCCTCTATCTCCTCGTGCGATGCAACGACTTAATTGACGTTATGAACCGCTTTATCACAATCTACACCTTTGCAGTTTGTGTCACCGTTTCATTCAGAGTAGTCAGCTTATGCTTACTCTTCTTCTCCTTCTTCTCCTTCTCCTCCTTCATCTTCTTTCTCATCTACCTTCCTCACCTCTCCTTCCTCTCCTCTTCCTGCTTCTTTCTTCATATTCTTCTTCTTCCTCGTCCTTCTCCTCTTCATGATTCTTCTTCTTCCTCCTCCTCCTCCTTCTTCTTCTTCACCCTCTTCTTTCTTCTTCCTCACAATCAACAATAATAGCAAAGACCTTCAAATAGCACCCACTGAAACTTTCGGATAACCCTGACACACATTGGAAAAAAATAACACCACACCAAATAACGGACTACACCTAGCTTCATGCGTGTATTTTGGTTCCTCCCCAACAAAAACGGCAATTATCAATGTAAAAGAGTCGACAGCCGAGCCTCACAGGGAGAGATAATGAGGGCAAGAAAATATATAAACTTTAGCTCTTCCGAAGTGTAAATGCTCTTCGCATAAAGCAAGGTACGTAAAACTACTTTCTAAGCTGCACACACACAATCAGGCACCCTTAAAGAAATATATTTTCTTCCTCTTCCTTCTCTTCGTCTTCCCCCTCTTAGTCCTTGTCGTTGTTGTTGTTGTCGTCGTCGTCGTAATAACCGCCTTTGCCGCTCCGGGGGAAAAAAAGTTCTTCTTCTTCTTCCTCCTGGGGAAGAAGTTCTTGTTCTTCTTAGCCTTGTGGAAGAAGTTCTTCTTAGCCATGTGGAAGTTCTTCTTCTTCTTCTTCTTCTTCTTCTTCTTCTTCTTCTTCTTCTTCTTCTTCTTCTTCTTCTTCTTCTTCTTCTTCTTCTTCTTCTCCTCCTCCTCCTCCTCCTTCTTCATTTCATCCTAAGCTCATCTTCTTTCTCCATCTTTCTATCTTCTTCTCATCTTCTTACTCCTCCTCCTCCTTGTTTGCATGTTATAGACAGCCTCCTCCCCAATCTTCTTTTTTCCACGTCCCACAAAAAGTTCTCCCTCTTCTTTTCCTATTCCTCCTCCTCCTCACGATCATCTTCTTCGTTCTTCTTTAAATTATATTCAACATCTCCAGATCTACCGGAAACATACATTTTAGAAATTAACATAAAAAAAAAAAACAAACCTGGCACAGGAAATGGACTTGGCCCGCATTCAAACTAAGGAGATTAAAAAATAGATAAACCTAACAGGTTCAACAGCCATAAAATAGACGAATCTAAAGACGGTTTCTTGAAATTGTAAGTGGCATGCAGATTCAGGCACAAGTGTTAGTATTAGGCAGGGGGAATACATCTCGAACATCGCCTTAACAAAACTGGCTCTGAAAAAAAATAGTATGAAGACGGCCTTCTCAATCAAGAGTAATAATTCGCCGTTCTTTTTTTTTCTTTTCTTTTTTAAAGTTATATATTGTGCGATTTTCATCCTGCAATGCGTATGACCTGTCGTAATTGGAAGGTTTGTGGAGATTCAAAAACTTTTTGTCGAGGTTCTCATATCCCGAACCTAGGTTGCTGAACCTTTTGGACAAAAAAAATGGTCAGGAATCTAAGTTCGGGATCTAAGAACCTCGAAAAATGTTTTTGAACGTCCACAAACCTTCCAACTAAGACAGGGGCTAGAGAAGCGATGGGCACCGCTGGGCTCGGAGAAAAACATGTATGAAGCCTGTTTCGAAAGAGAAAATCTTATTTTTGTTTCGTGAATCAAAGTTGCCGATGTCGCATTTGCAGTGCCAAGGTAATTAAATAGACTACTAGAGGGGCACTTGTGTTCCATAATGCTCGTCCGGAATTTGTTTTGTTTTTTAAAATTGAAATTAAAAGTTGCAAGTTTCGGGGTTTGTCTGCCTTCCAGTGCTCGGAAGAGACAAAAGATAAAGTCATACATCTGACATTATACGAGTATTAAAAAGCTCAGCTGATTCCAAGAACACTCGTCAGGAATGCCTTCACGAAAGCTGGACCTGAGAAAAAGTTAATGTGCACCGAATTTATTATTATTACTCTCAGATCGCGAAGTTTACCGACTTTACACTATAAAGAAATGAACGATTCTTCAGTTGCCCCAACAAGGAAGGCGACATGTGGGAATCGGCTTCGCTTAGCTGTAGAAGGGACGACACAACAGCAAGTAGACCTAATACACGAGCTTCTCTATGCGCTGGGCGGCTAAGAATGTTGCGTTCATGCAGGCAACAACTACGTTGAATATTCAGACCGCACAGAGTAGCTGACCCTGAAGCAAGGCAATTGTCCTCCTCAAACCCAGCTATCCTGTGTACATTCATAACGATTTAACCCGACTCGTAACCTTTTCCACCTGTCCAAACCTCCGTGATTAGTGCGATAGTCAATACGGGTACTGCAGTGAGTTATGATGCGATTCAATGGTCCTGGGATCGATGATGCAGAGCGATACACCGACATCCGAACTGGTCACTATTCAATATGACACTTGTGCTTTTACGTCCTAAGACTCCACCCTATTACGTCTAGGTGGTGGTGTTCCCATAAACTTTCGGTCGTTTGGAACCTCTCTTTTCTCTAGGCCAGCTTTATGATGGCGGTGCCTATCTCCTCTCCCTGGCTGCTTTACCTTCCCGGTTCTAAACAGATCCAGCTACCCATTCACAGCTGGGTGGACTGGTGTTTGTCGAGCGCGTGTTTATATTTGTTTTTGTCCTTTGTATCTGCCTTCAAAGTGCGGTCACCCATCCAAGTACTCACCCCGCCTGATGTTGCTCAACATAAAACATTGCTAGCGTGCCCCGGGACGATCTACCAAGATGATTCGATTTCTTTTCAGCTATTGACTGACACCATCAAATGAGCTCATATTTCAGCGCCGTGAGCACGCGTTCATGGCATGGAGTAGTACACTATACAAGTGTGTATTGGATAGGATTAGATGTAACGCGCGGTACAACTTTTAACAGAGATAAAACAACCAGGCTAACTGCATTAAAAAAACACTACATCGCAGGATGTATCAATCACTGCCAGGGCAAGCAAACCTAAATCCGTCAAACTGAAGAGCATTAACATCTCCTAATAAAAGTCAGGCATAGATGTGTCCTTGTTTTTTTAAACAAAATAATTAAGATTAATACACCACACTAACTGTTTCAACAAACCAAAAATCGCAGGATGCATAACAAGACTGATGTTTAGATCCCGACAGATTGAGGGGCATAAACATCAGCAAATATAAGCCAGACCAGGCCAAACATTTTTTTTTAAAATTGAGATAAACAGTTCACACTATTTTTAAATATCCCCAAACCATAGGACCTCTTCTCACCTGTCCGTCTTAGCAGTACGGTTGCTATGGTGGTTCAGTGTTTATTGAGGTCTCTACTCCTGTGATTGGGTTATCCTCGTCTGCAATATCGCCAATGGTGGCTGCAGACGTTAAACTTCAATGTTCATTTGTACAACCAGTACCATAACGCGTGCGACATGGCATTAAGTCGATTTATTAGCAAAGCCCATCTGACGGCCAGCAGAAATCAATTGTTTTAATTGAGAGTAAGCCCTCCAATAAATCTGTTATCAATAACTAGCATCATGATTATATTGCTTACAACCTGCCAGTAAGTACTACAGCGAACTCGGCCTGAGTCCTGTCCTCGTCCGCCTGGCTAAAAGATAACACCATGAGAATGTCAACACGTTTTAAAACGGAGACAAACGCTGATGCATCGCGACTGGTTTGAATATCCAGTTACATCATTCTTACTGCACAGATGATAACGATGGCGTTCCATAAAACGAGCAGCTAGCTGCAAACTCTTGACTGATAGGTTGTCCCTCTCTCACCCTCCTTCTCCTTCCCCCGGGTAGCACCACGACAAAGAGTTTCTTAAAAGTCCACCAAGGAGTCAGCCTCACACGCACGCACGCATGTTCGAGCGCGCGCACCTCCATCCACCCTCACGCACACACATACACACACAAACACTTAAAAATTAATCCTAACATTGAATTACAGAAAGAACAAGCGCCAATCTACAAACACGATGCAGCTGAATATAATTCGGTTCTTACACTGACGCACAGCTAAAGCAATATCCGATTTTACGAACCCAAAACACCAAAACAACAACCTGTTTTGACTTTTTAGGGCATGAGTTTGGTAACCACACTAGAAAAAAACAAACCACAAATTAAAACAACTGTTTTCATCAATATCCAGCAATGAAAATAACAGAGAGGTTGTGCATCAATTAGGCCTACATCACAAACACGCGCTGAAGCTGTATCCGACTGTTGAGTAGATAGACGAGGAGTCAAGGTGAGTTCATGCGGCAACTCTAAAACGGAGTTGCCTATAATACAACGTTAACCCACCAGAAAGCACCAAACTTTTAACACAGTTTCGTTTAAAATAACAATAGCCACAAATCTTGAAGGGAGAGAATGAAGAGAGCACCAATCCACTACAACGGGCAGGCCCGTAGCCAACTGCGGGATAGTAATGGGATATAACTGAGAGGCAAGGGCAGGTAACACGAGGCAAACGCTAAGCCTCCGTTCTTCTCGTATCACAACGAGTGCCAGCGAAGTACTGTGCTACTGTCGATCGCCGCGGTGGCGATGGTGATGTGGCTGGTTGTGGTGGTTAGTAGTGGAGGCGGAGGTGGTGGTGATCGGTTTGCGTGGAAAAGTTGATTAGGAGAGGGAATTTGCTGAATACAAGTGAAAGCGGGTGAAGAGGAGAGAGAGGGGAGGTTAAATGCGAGAGAGTGAGAGAGAGAGAGAGGAGAGAGAGGGGAGGGAGAGAGAGAGAGAGAGAGAGAGGGGGGGGGGGGGGATAAGTAAAAAGGCGGGGTAGAGTGTTGTTACAAATTTTTTTTATTGCGGCAGTAATGGTGATTGTTGAAGGGGATGGCAGTTGGTGTTGCTGCTGCTACTGATGATAATGACGACGATGATGATGATAGTGATGATGATGATGATGATGATGATGATGATGATGATGATGATGATGATGATGATGATGATGATGATGATGATAAAGGTGAAATAGGATGGGGATCCATGCAATGGTGACAATGATTTATTAAATTAAAAACAACAAAAAAAGAGAGAAAAAAGAATGTGGACCATGTCACGCCACTGGGTAAAAATTAATAGTTGTCAGGCAAAGAGGAGAAGTTAGCTGTTTATTGTTGTTGCTGTTGCTTAATAAAAAGAGTAAGGGCAGTGCAGTGTGTGTCGGAGTGCGCGAGCGTGTTTGTGTATTAGTGGAGGGGGAGGCGAGGGGGAGGGGAGGGGAGGGGAAGGGTCGTCTTGCAATACAATAAAAAAAAATATAAAAAAGTTTCCTGCCAAAATTTCCTAAGGTTGCGGCATAGGTGATGAAGTAGTGTTATTGATACTGCAGACGGCGATGCAGGTGGAAAGAAAAACCACCAACAAACTATTCGAGTACCATACCTGCGGATACAAATAATCCCAAATCATACAAGCCGATTGTGGCGACAATGATGACGTGATTGATGTGGTGGTGATGTGATGTGATATGAGGGGCTTGTGGTGGCCGATACTGATAATCATCTCAAATTGTTTTCTTCTTCTTTTGTGAGTAGGCTGAAAATCACAGAATCTGAGTCAAGATAATACCTACTCAATATGACCACTCCAGATTCTGGGGAACAATACTCTACTAGAAAAATAAACTGGTTGTGGTTGTAGGGTAAATAAGTTTTTAGATAAGAACCGAATTGAGGGTTAGAATTAGGAGATTGCACAATTATTACAATTATATTAAAAAAATAAAAACACATACGGTAGTCGAGGCGGCGAAGAGCGGCGAGGGTTATAATTATGACTAGCGAAATACCCGCGAATATTTTAGTGCTGATTGCGATGAGCAAGAATTAAAAAAAAAAACGTTGGAAGGGCAGAAAGCCATTGGATGAAATATTCAGTTTAGTGGGTTGCGTCATAGCTGTTAATTTTGGGATAATAATAACATTGCTTTTGCTGAGGTGATGTTATCACTGAGTGGAACCCCCCTCCCCACAAAAAAAAAATGAAAGAGAGAGAGAGAGAGAGGGAGAGAGAGAGAGAGAGAGAGAGAGAGAGAGAGAGAGAGAGAGAGAGAGAGAGAGAGAGAGAGGGGTGATGGTGATGATAATGATGATGGCGGGTAGTGCGAATATCCGAGAAATGAAGTGGGGGGAGGCGAAGAGAGGAGAGGGGGGAAGGGTCGTGCTAATCCACGAGAAAGTCAGACAATGGAAATAATTAATTATGTCCTTGTTGGTTTAGTTATTTACCTCTACATGGGAGGCCACCGTGCTTGTATTAATTTCCCTTTTACAAGAGAAACAATTGCGTAGCTTCAAATAGCCCTTGTCATCCAGAAAGGAAAAGTCTATTTAAGGATTCTTTGCGCCGAAGCTCTGTTTGGGGGAGTGAGGCGTGCTAAAAAGGCAAAAGCAAACGCTGCACACACACCTTAAATGAATGGTCGTGAACTCGCACTTCGCAATGAGTGTTTTGAACTGCAAGCTGAGATATTATTATACAATACTCGCTGAACTGTACATGTACGATGCAGCCGTACACCTAGTTCAACTAGTAGTGTAGTTGTAGCAGCTGTGATTGTAAAGCTCCGGCTCTACCTGTGTTTCAAGACGGAATGGGTATCGGAAAGTCTCTGATACTCACGGCAAAGCAGCAGCAGCAGCAGCAGCAGCAGCAGCAGCAGCTATGCCAACGAAGCGGGACGAGGCATGCATGCACTGATCGATCCATCCCAACCCTCCCTCCCTTAACTCTTTCTCCCAATCGACCCCATCTTCCCCCCACCCCTCACCCCTCTTAGATACAGTAGGCCTACTATCCTTACATTCATTCTCGCTAGTCTTCAGCCAATGTTAAGCTAAATGCTAGAGCGGAAGAAGAAGAAGAAGAAGAAGAAGAAGAAGAAGAAGAAGAAGAAGAAGAAGAAGAAGAAGAAGAAGAAGAAGAAGACGCTCCTAGTTGTTTATATAGTTTTGATAGAATGATAATGTGTAAAATGGGCCAAGGTCAATTCATTAAACAGTAACGCGGTCTCCCTCGTTACCATGTATAATTCACCTGTCCAACGAGATTTAAAATTCTGTGGAGCGACATCTTTTTTTTTTCCTCACGTAAAACAAAGGGAACCTCGCCATGTCAAACATATGTGCCCACAAAATAAGTTTAAATTTTCATTTTTGAAAATCTCTCTCTCTCTCTCTCTCTCTCTCTCTCTCTCTCTCTCTCTCACACACACACACACACACACACACAAACACATGCACAAGACTTTGTACCAACGTGAAACAGAAAACACCTGCCCTTGAATGATGTAAAACACATTCGTGTCGCACATAGACAATAACAGAACAAAAATGGCGGGAATTAAAAACAGCGAATGGGCTAAAAATAAAAAAAAAATACAATAACCAGAAAAAGGTCTTGAAGGAGGTAAAACACACCGTGTACCAGGTCTATGTACAAGCAATTGGTGTGAGTGAGTGAGAGACAGAAAAAAAAAAGTGGAGGGGGGAGGTAAAGGGGGAGGAGGGAGGTTGGGAAACCGCTGTAAAATTGCCAAAGTTCCGGGTACCTCATTTTTGGCCGGGCGCCTTTGCGCATGCGCCAGGTTAAGTCCGGCCGGCCTTTTCACGAGTTTCCTAGGCGTCGTAACCCTAACCCTTACCCTAACCCTAACTCTAACCCTAATCCTTACTAAGACTACGATAGCACTGTAGCACTGTGCGCCTGCGTCGACCAATCAGAATGCTCCCAGTCCAAATAAGATACTAGGAACTTCTACGACGACCGCCAATATGGCAAACACACAGCATAGGAAAGTTAAGGTCTTCGGGGTCGGTGAAAACAGTGCTACGTACGAGGAAAGTGTAAGCTTAAAAAAGTATAAGAGCGTTCTAAGGCTGTCAGGATCACTTGTCAAGGTGTCGGCAAATGTGATACCTGTTTTTATGGTAAATCTCCCCCCCCCCCCCCCCGCCATTTTTACGTCTGCACGCGTCCACCCTCTCGCTCTACCTGTTTCTTGGGTTTCACTGTACTGTCCTGCTATTCCTGTCTGAACATTGAGGTTTAACGTCTGCACCCACCATTGGCGATATGGTAGACGGGGTTAACCATCCCAGGGAATAACACTGAACCACCAGAGCAATCATACTGCTAAAAATGGACAGTTACAAGTGGCTACTTTTCATTTCGCCCACCTTGGGATTCGAACCGGGGTTATCGGTGTGCCAGTCGAACGCTCTACCACTTGAGCTGCGGCGGTGGGACAAAATGTACGAGTCTGTTTCTTTTATATATCCCCATCCCACCCTTCACACACACACTCACCCTTACCCTATGCCACTGACCTTGTAACGCTTATCTCTCTTTCTTGCTCACCCTTCCCCTCTCACCCCCCCTTTCTCCTTTATTAGTCTTTTTATTCTTCCCCTCTAACTCGGCCTAACAGTCTTTGGCATTTTTAATACTTATTTTTAAATGTTCCTTTTTCTTTCTCTCTCCCGCTACCCCCAATTCCTGACCTCATTCAAGTTTAATATTCAAACACGAGCTCGCGCGCGCGCGCGTTTGTGTGTGTGTGTGTAGGTGTGTGTGTGTTTATGTGGGTTAGTATATGTGTGCGTGTTGTTTTTTTAAATTGTTGCCAAGTAAAACAATCGCACTGCAATAGACTATATAATAATAATAATAATAATAATAATAATAATAATAATAATAATAATAATAATAATAATAATAATAATAATAATAATAATAATAATAATAATAATAATAATAATAATCCCGCCTCCGAAGAGATAGCAGTTCTAGGACTACTCGACCTAATTTCCACACCAATGTTATCACATACTCAACAATGCTCGAACCCTCCACTCCCTCTGAGAAACAAAACGTGGAGTATGCTACAACATTCAAAGGAGTGGGTAGACTCGCCTAAGGAATTAGTAGGAAAGCGCAATTAGCGAGCGAGCGAGCGAGCGAGCGAGCGAGTGAGAGAGAGAGAGAGAGAGAGAGAGAGAGAGAGAGAGAGAGAGAGAGAGAGAGAGAGAGAGAATCTAGAACAAAATTCAGGGGTGCATCCATGGTTCCTCTTGGATGAAGACGGAGGTTCAATCCCGCCTTCAACAAACACTACCTTATGTTTGCTGCATAAATCTGAGTGGTCTTGAGCAGTTTTATAAGCGTGTGAGCGCGCTATTTCAGCAATGGCGGTGCTTTGATCAGCTCTTTGAACTGGCAAATCGCGCTCTCAGACATTTTTAGAATATTTTTTTTATTAGTTGCATTCCGTTAATGCAACCGCTACTCTACCATACAAAATAATTAAGCAACTGCTCTACGTTACAAAATAATTAGGTCTAGAAATACAAGTTTTAAAATACCAACTGCAATAAACAACGTAAAACAAGCAGCGCTATGATATAATATATTCCCTTTCTCACTCGGAATTTCCCAGTCATAAAGACATTCTTTGCTTTCCGAACAAAAACAGTCGGTTATTCCTTGGGTTGGCCAAAGAGATACTAAACTCTTTGGGTTGGCTAAACGTGGAGCGCTGACGTTTTATCAAACAAGAGTTGATCGTGTTTCGTCCCCTACGTTCAAAAAAGGCGGCAAAATATGACAACTTTACTCATTCATGCACTAATTTTTTTTGGGTATTTAATCACTTTTTATATAGCGCTTTACCAACTCAAGAGCCGCTCAAAGCGCTGGCCGAAACAGGATCTAACTCAAACCGCCCGAGACGCCCACCCGCAGCCTTTGAGCGCATGGTCTGACGCCCGGACAACTGAGCACAATCCTGGGCAGCCAGGGATGGGGGAGAAGGAGTAAGTGCATGCTGGGTGTGTTCTTGTTACCGGCACTCACCCGTCTAGGACATGAGCGTCAGGATCTTTAAAGTCCGTTATGATGGAATGTATGCGACACACAGACTAGACCTCTGTTTATACTCTCATCCGAAGGAGTAGGAAACGGGAGTAAAGTGTCTTTCCCAGGGACACAGCACAATGGCCCGGCCAGGGCTCGAACCGGGGATCTTCCGATCCGCAAACCAAAGCACTACCATTAATTAGACCACCGTGCCATCCCATTTGCACGAATACCGACTATTCTTTTTGAGGAAAATATATTTTTAAAAAGCGGATCACCAAGCCTAACTACCCTTCTCTACTTGTCCCTACCTAATTACTCCTCCCTATGTACTTAGCCCTAAATACCCCTACTTAACTAATCCCTTGCTCCCTTTAACGACTTAACTTCCCCTCAAAAGCTAACGCTTCCTCTATTCCTTTTCTTCCTCAGTCTTCTTTATCTTGATTAGATTAACGTTAGTTAGTTAGTTAGTTAGTTAGTTAGTTAGTTAGTAGGTAGATTAACGTCCCCGGACACATACGCGTAAAGGGGACAGGAACTCTTGGATTAACGTAACTAAATGTGTAACTGTAGATTATAGTCACCCGACACCGAAGCGTATAGGCGACTACTGGTCACATTATTCTGACACCAGCGAACCAGTTGAAGGTAAAGATATTACTCTTATATAGCGCATTTATAAGCTCAGAGAGCTTCTCAAAGCGCTGGCCACTACTATCCAGCAATCACAAAATAGTTTGCTGAAGTCAGGATTCGAACCCACGTCGCCCGAGACGCTCGTACACAAGTCGAGCGCTCTGACGACTGAGCTATCCAATATGGTCACACATTGGCCAATCCGGGATTCGAACCAGGTACCTTTCGGTTACTAGTAAGACGCTCTACGAACTGAGCTACCCGGCCCCACTTGATGGATTAACGTCCCCTAACACCTGGGCGTATGGGGGAATCCAATGGATTAACGTTGTTGTTGTTGTTTGTAGATTATAGTCACACGACACTTTCGCATATAGGTGACTACTGGACCGATTTATACTGACACCAGCGGGCCAGTTGTTGGTAAAGGGGAAAATAATATGATCACACGTTGACCAATCCGGGATTCGAACCAGCGACCTTTCGGTTACTAGCAAGACGCTCTTACCAACTGAGCTACCCGGCCCCACCCTAGGATTAACGTCCCACCTATCTTCCCTTTGATAGCACTGTCCTGCCTCTCCGAGGAAATCCCTACTGCAATAACCAGTCCAGCAAACACCGTGCAAAATTCCAACAGTGGTGACAAGTAGGTTAGATCAACGCAACCGAGCCAAGCGTTACAGCACAGCGGATAGCTTCGAAGCTGGGGGGAAAGCAGTCAAGCGCATCCTTTACAAAATAATACAGCTAGAAATTCACACTCATGATCTGCTGATCCGCTTCCTAATTCAGCACCTCTTGAACCAAAACGACGAACATCTTTTTTTGCATCCTTGTACAGTACACGACAAGCATTTAACAATATTTTTTTGAAAAATTTTTCGTACGTGGGCTTCTTCTTCTCCTTCTTCCACTTTTTTCAACAATCCTTTGGCCTACAAACTCGGTGAATAGTTAAACGCTTCTTCTCGCGCATTCGCACCCGAACCAAACATTTAAGAGGAAATGGTTTTTTGATTTTATCTTTCGGAGATCGGTAAAGAGTTCGTGTGCAAGACTATAGGATCCCAGACGGTCCCGCGTATAATACTTGACATGGCAGAGGCAGCCTATATTGCTGTCCATATTTCCCACAGTTTGATAATAACGGGTGTGCTAAGGAAGATGTCAAAATGACATTAATGCATGTCTCGTTGACAACAGATAACGTTTTAGTTGCGATATGTTGTAGTAAGCAGTGCATTAGGGCTGAAAGGCGCGCGCGCGTGCGGGTGTGTGTGTGTGTGTGTGTGTGTGTGTGTGCGCTTGTGTAAGTGTGTGCGAGTTTGCGTTAGGCTCTTGTCCGAATGTGTGTTTGTTTATTCTGTGTGCATTCTCTTCGTTTTTGCCTGTTTGTATGAGAAATAGAATTGGACACTTTACTAACGACTGCACCGTAAAAGAACCTGCGAAAACATATCAACGAACGAAACGATTATGCATTAGCTAGCTGACAGAAGGATGACCTGTGATTTATGGTGGTGTATTGGTCATTAGGCGTATGTGTGTTGTTGTTTAAAAAAAAACCAACACATGTCAAGATATACTGCCCTACTAACAGAAAGAAAACTGGAATGCAAGCAGACAAATGCATCCATTGATGTTTTATTTACTTGTTTATTTGTTTAACTACCTGCAAAGCATGGTCTTAAGGAGATAATACAAGTTTGATCGTATATTGTCTCTCCCTCCTCCTTGTAAATGTGTAACGGTAGATTATAGTCACACGACACCGAAGCGTATAGGCGACTACTGGTCACATTATTCTGACACCAGCGAACCAGTTGATGGTAAGGGGAAAATAATATGGTCACACATTGGACAATACGGGATTCGAACCAGGTACTTTTCGGTTACTAGTAAGACGCTCTACCAATTGAGCTACCCGGCCCCTCCTCCTTGGACCAACCCCCATCTCTTATCCATATCCTTATCATACCCTCTCAACACACCCCACTCGTTCGTGTATCCACCCTGCCCCGACCCAAACAACACACACCTATCACCCCTCATTTCACTATCGAGCTGCCCTGGAGTATACAAAGAAATTATTTCTTTATGGCGGCAGAACAGGCGCAGTGCAGTTGGTGGCAAAAATTCGATTTCCCACCTCACTGATCGCCCTTCTCATTTAGCTTATTAACTGCACCCTGTTCAACTGGCAATGTGCATGTTTTAGGGTAGAAGGGTAGAGTGAGGGAAGAAAGAGATAGGGGTTGGTGGAGGTGGGATGAAAAGAGGGAATGAGTGAGAGAGAGTTGATGTTGCTGTTGAAAGATCTGATAATGATGTTGATAATAATGTTGTTGTTGTTGTTGTTGTTGTTGTTGTTGTTGTTGTTGTTGTTGTTGTTGATGAAGATGACAACTTATTTCGAATCTCAGGGGAAGGGGAGGAAGGGGCAGGTTGGAAGGGGGGGGGGGGGTTTGAACAAAACTAAACAAAACATTAACAATGATTTAGGCTAAGTGTGGGGTTGGCAAACGTTTTTAATATTCTCCAGTCGCTCGTTTTATTCAACTAACATGGTTACTTTTAAATTATGTTTGTAAGAGAGAGAGAGAGAGAGAGAGAGAGAGAGAGAGAGAGAGAGAGAGAGAGAAAGAGAGAGGGAGAGAGAGAGAGAGGGAGAGAGGGAGAGAGACAGAGAGAGATAGAGAGAGACAGAGAGACAGAGAGGGACAGAGGGAGCGTGGCGGGCGTACCTGTTCTAATGCGTGAGTGGGAATGTGTGTATGGTGTTTATCATCTTGGTGAATAAAGACATTCATAAAACAACCAACCAACCATGATGACGATGATGATGATGATGATGATGATGATGATGATAATGATGATGATGATGATGATGATGATGATGATGATGATGATGATGGGCTGCACCAAGATTGGTGTCCTGGGTATGCAAAGTGCACGCACAAGCATGTCGACAGTCACGCATCTGTGTGCATGTTTTCCCCAACACGGGCAATGCTAATCGAATAAAATTTAAATACCACATAATAATAATAATACTAAAATACACACGCGCAACATAGATTACCCTTCCAAACTGTGACCCAGGGGCCTAGTTTATATCCTGTCTAACAAGCTCAAAGTAGTGTTTCTTTTAAAATATAAAACAGATTCTGTTTGCTGCCACACGACAACAGCCACCCCAACTCCTCTGTCATAGGTTCTATCCTACCTACCCTTACCTTGTGTCTTCGTCGTTTATTTATTTATGTATTTATTTTATTTTATTTTGTTGTTGTTTGGATACGCCAACCATTATTTCTCCATAATTCTCTCATCGTGACATCCCCATCCGATTCCACTTATTTATTAATTTCTCTTCGGCGTTGTGAACAAGGGAACTTCCCACGATAATTTGTGTAGCACTTAAGTTCATTAGCGGGTGTACTCACCAAACACGGGCCAGATGCCAAAAATTTGATTTGAAACGGTCCATGTCAGGAACTGTGATTTGTAGAACATTTCTAATCATCATCATCATCATCATCCATCATCATCATCATCATCATCATCATCATCATCATCATCATCATCATCATCATCATCATCATCATCATCATCATCATCATCATCAGCAGCAGCAGCAGCAGCAGCAGCATCACCATCATCATCATCATCATCGTCGTCATCATCATCATCGTCATCATACCATCAACCTGCCAAGCTGCAGGGAAGGCATTTGGGAAGAGATAGAACCTTTTAAATATTATGAAATTTAATGCATGTGGTTCTGGATTTACACAAAAGGAGTTTTATTGAAACATAATTCTGCGTATGCAAAATTCAAGAATACCCTCAATTGTAAAGTTCAAGTAAAACGAAACACACCCGAATGCTTTTCAGTGTTTGACAGCGTAAAGTGGTTCTTTCTCTTTTACTTTCATTGCTTTCTTAGTCTGTTTGAGGCTGCCTGCTGTTATGTTTCTTTAAAATCTTTACAAAAATAGTGCCAAAGTCAACAACAACAAAAAAGCTAAGGTCGAGCCATTTGCGCAACTAAAACAAGTGGTTTTGAATACAACGAGGATCAAGAAGATGAACATTGCTTTTTCTGCATGTCTAAAGCTGTTAGGTCGCGTTGAAAATCATTCATCCGTGTGAGAAAAAAAAATTAAGATCTTGGCGAAAAAGTAAGGGCTTAAGAGAACCAACTGACAAAAGGTTTATAAACTCTCTCTCTCTCTCTCTCTCTCTCTCTCTCTCTCTCTCTCTCTCTCTCTCTCTCTCTCTCTCTCTCGGTACGAAATTCTGTGTGTGTGTGTGTGTTTGTGTGTGTGTGTGAGCGCAATCTTAGCGTGTACGCAGGAGTAATGGAAGCTGTTGCGCTTGCGACACGATCGAACACAATCAATAATAGCTGTACTATTCAAGTACTTTTCGATCAAAAGCCTTTCACGAGCACAGCTGCTGGAGTACTATTGTGCATATACAAAGACATATGCGTTATTGACGTTTGCTTTGGCCTTGAACCAATCTCGAATTTCCATCTACCCGACCAGATCTATTGTAATGACAATAATGACAAGACAAGACACGAAGAGAAGAGAAGAGGCGAGGAGAGAAGATAGGAGAGGAGAGGATAGGAAGGGATGGGATAGACGTGGACAAAAGAGGATAAGAAAGAACAGGAGATGATAGAAACTTTGAAACTTTTTGAAACTTTTTTTTATTAGGGATAAAGATTTTAGACTAATGATACAGTCTAATCTTCCAATCTGTCCCTTAAGAAATTAACATAATAATAATTAACCTTTAACTTTAACTTGGGAATCACATCACTCACACACACAATCACACCAACATCTTCATCATTATTTTTAAACAATTTTAGGCAACCACCCCTCCTCCCCATATCCTTCACCATTATAATAATAATAATAATAATAATAATAATAATAATAATAATAATAATAATAATAATAATAATAATAATAATAATAATAATAATAAGAAGAAGAAGAAGAAGAAGAAGAATAAAAATAATAATAATAATAATAAGAATTTAAAAAAATAAAAATAAAAATAATAATAATAATAATAATAATAATAATAATAATAATAATAATAATAATAATAATAATAATAATAATAATAAAGTAAATAAATAAATAAATAAGTTAATAATTACATGAATGACTGTGTTGTCATATATGTTATTAAACATCACTTTTATAATTAATTTCGCAGATGCCTACATATTTTACATTTGAAAGAAAACAGTGTGTCGCAATGTTTACACTCCAGAGGGAGAGAGTTCCATACACTAGCTCCATTAAACGATAGGCTATTTTTGTATAAATAATATATATATATATATATATATATATATATATATATATATATATATATATATATATATATATATATATATATATATATATTACAAGAGAAGAGAACATAACCTTTTTTTTAAATTCAAAACTGATTGTGGTACTCAAAGTTTCATCATCATCATCATCATCATCATCATCATCATCATCATCATCATCATCATCATCATCACTACTACCACCACCAGCACTTCCACCACTACTATTTTCGCTATCAACGCATCAACAAAACCGTCGGTAGTTTTCTTTTCTTTAGCATCATTAGTGTTACATTTGTCTTGCTCAGTTGAGTGCGCGGTTCTTTTTTTTCTGTTTTTTTTTTCTGCTCTGTTTTGTCAAGTGCAGCGTTCGACATCAAACGTGTTGTATTGATTCTTTGGTCCTTGTACCGTTCAGCTATGGTCCGTTGTTGTCATGCATCACTGCCTATTTTCAGCCCTCTACAGGCAGTGTATAGGTTTGGGCTGGGACCACGCTACAGTACTTGTCTGGGTGACCGTCGGTAGGTTGGTCCTGATTTGGTTCGGAAGAGTCCGCTGGACCTAAAGCAATAACCATGTAATGTAACGTCGGTAGGTGCAGACGATCAAGGCAGCTTTGCAACATGACATCAGTCAACTCAGCTGTCTTTTACCGAATAAGATGTTTGGGTTGAAAGTTAAACATAACGTTTACACAGGGGATGTTAATTAAAGCAGAGAGGGCAGTTAGGTTTGGCCCTAACCCAAACAGAACACACCAGCTCAATTCCTATGTGAAGAGTACTTTTCAGTGCCTCCGTGTTTCGCATGCTGCGGGTTATTTATAGCTTGCCTGCACCTCCCCCCCCCCCCTCCAGTTAAAGGAAGAATCAACGAAGCTATTTATAGCTAGCCTGGCTGACCTAACCTCAAAATCTGAAAAGCTTTGATTAAGCCACTGTGAGAAAGGTTGTTCCAATGATGATGATGATGATGATGATGACGATGACGATAACGATGACGCCGACGAACTAGCATGACGACGCCAAAGCAGGACGACAAAGACATCTCAAAAGACTTTACCCCAAAACCCCAGACTATTCGATAGAGAAAGACGAGCCCCAATACGGTTAAATTTAACAGGTTTAAGGAAGGTGGATCCTAACAGGGCAAGCATTACCTGTAATGCCTAATGCGATTCGACGACCAGCGATTGAATTTCTAATTCAAAATCGATCTCCACACAGCCGTAGCAACAGCATCAGTGGCCGACATTCTTGATCGTGGAGAGAGATCTTTTTTTTTTTTAAAAAGGGGGAAAATGTGTGTTCTAAATCGCGCTTTACACAGGGGCAGCTTCCTATTCGCACCTCCCTCTGAGGCAACATTCTATTTCCTCTTTCCTCTGTAGGAACAATTTTGCCAACACCAGATATTCTTGATTCTGGTATGAAAGTTTTACTGTAGTAATAATAGGGATTTTTTTTCTTCAGTACTGTCAATATAAATACCCAATACCAGTGTGTACCCCCCCCCCTTCTCTATCACCCAATCTTGCGAGAGAGTGCGTGCGATTTGTGATCAGCTTGTGTGGACATAAGTTTATGTAGTATGCTTGTGTTGTGTGATAATAATGAATGTGTATTTTGTAAATGTTTATTATGTCTCTTAGAACGCGAGTGTGAAAGATTAACTTTTATTTTTGTAATATATGTACATATGTATTTTATATTGTATTTTATGATTTTTATGGTTATTCTACATGTATGTTTATTTTTATTCATTTTCGTTGTATCCAAGTGCCCCAAGGGGTTTTATGGAATAAAGCGCATTTGACTTGACTTGACTTGCAAAAGAGGTGTTCTATTTGTAAATGAAGCTCGCACATTCCTCCGGAGACAACCTGTCAAGGGCTACACCCCCTTCATTCTCTCCGCTGATGATCCGCTGCTCTCGACCTTTCTCTCTACACAGTAGTCAAAGAGTGTAGGGCATTTAAAACTGCATGCTTCTCTGGTACAGCTCTGTGAGAACAGTACGAATCACGTTCTTTGGCGGCGACTTCTCTTACCCCAGCCCTCTTTACTTATTTTTTTAATGTCCTTGTTCTGTCTTTCTGTCTCTGTAGACTGTCTCTTTGTCACCTCTCCCCCATCCATATAATAGCATACGAGTTAAACACTTTTTGTCACAGGCGCAATAACCAAGAAAAAAAAAGCTTGAGAAAGAATTAGTGGGTCCCCGAAGGCGTAGAAGTAGCGCAGTTACTGTCTTATTCGTCATATATAGAGATATATACTACTACGCTACCCCTCCTCAATCGTGGATCCACTTACCCCTCCGCTATCGGGGATCCACTAAAAAAATTTTTTTTTCCCAAAGCTCCGTTCTTCTTGGTTAAAGCGCCAGTGCTTTTAACCTATTATACGTTACAAAACGCTCTCTCTCTCTCTCTCACTCTCTCTCTCTCTCTCTCTCTCTCTCTCTCTCTCTTTCGGGTGCTCTCCCTTGCCTGACTCCCAGCAAGAGATGATTTCGAGAGCCCCCGACAATTTTCCTAGAATAAAAGGATTTACTGCTGAAAGAAAACGCGATATCATCATTCCGTATTGAATCCAGGGGTCCGAGAACAGACGTGGTGCTTCGACTGTGTACACTGGATCAAGCAACAATGGCGGGCAACAACAAGAGCAGCGTCACTGCATACCATCGAAAAAGTCCGACTCAGTTGTTTAGGGATAAGCAGCGAGCTGCAGCTTACAGAAAGCCTAAAAAGGGGAACAGGCAATTGACAATTTACTTTCAAACTCCCGTTTTCGTCGTCCGGTTGCGCCTGTCCACTGTACTAAAGCTGTGTCAAGTGACCAAAACGTAGTCCTAGTCAGCAAGTCTAACAGTGTCAGCACTGCAAGCCAAGGTGTACACGACATTGGTGCACGTGAAGCGCGTGAAGGACCCAGCGAGGTATGCAACGCTACCTTGGTGTTACGTTACGTTTGAGACGCACACGATAGTACGTGTGAGACGCGCGCGATAGATGTGTTCGTTTTATTTTGCAAAGCATGCAATAATAGAGTGTATTTATCTTTGATTTGATTTTGCGTTGTTGTTAGAAGAAGCTAATTTTAGTTAATCGATATTATTTGAGAAATTTCTAGAGTTGGTTGTTTACTGTCAATCGAAGCGTGTGGATAAATTTAGTGGTAACTACGAGACGCTTCCATCCTAAATAAGGTTATATGACGTAAGACAGTGATGACGAAGTTTATTCTGATTGGTTATATTTGCATCACGCTTGAACATTCAAACGTTCTCTCGAGTATAGAGAGACTATATAAGTACCGCACTGTTTCAGTCACCTATATGCGAAAGTGTCGTGTGACTATAATCTACAAAACAAACAAACAAACAGTTGAGGGTCCCACCGCCGTAGCTCAATTGGTAGAGCGTTTGCCTGGCACACCGATGACCTTGGTTCGAATCCCGTGGTGGGCGATAAAAAATGTGGCCATTTTCACTGTCTATTTTAACAGTATGATTGCTTTGGTGGTTCAGTGTTGATTCAGGTCCCTACCCCTCTTTCTCTGGGATGGTTATCCCCGTCTGCCATATCGCCAATGGTGGGTGTAGACGTTAAACCTCAATGTTCATTCATTCAGTTGAAGAGAGAGAAAGTGAAAAGCGATTGAGCGATTGTATGCAGTTGTTGATGTACGCTGAATAAAGTTGGAAAACTTCATACGACGACTTCTGCCTTGTTGCTGAGTGAACAGGTTGCGTGGATAAACGAATCCGAGTTACACTTATCAGGATTTCAGCATTGGGGCTGAACTACTGATAAAGAAAACCAACAACGAGTGTAACACTTGGCCACGGTCGCTCAGCAGACAACCTTCACAAGTCAACGAACGTAGTCCTGCTATGAACCCTGCTGCACTTTCAAAACAAAGACCATCAAAATAATTTGTCCGACAGCGAAAATAAAAGAAGCAAAATACCACCGGTATCCAAATCAGCACCAGACTAACTGAATTGTGTCTTCGCTGTATGATGTTCAGACAATCATTGACAAAATGTGGACGCTTATGGATATATGCCATGCGTGAAAATCTTAATTGACTTTCCGCGATCGGTATCGCCTATCGCGACGGAACGCTGTACCTAGGTTTTTCGTTTCGATTTCGAATGTGTTCTGATCAGCTCTCCCCCACCCTACCCATTTTAAATGAACCGTTGCGTTTATTCAATAAAATATCAAAGTCAAGTCAAAGTCAAAGTCTCTCTCTTTCTCTGTGATCACCCTATCTCCCCATCCCATCAACTCCAAAAGTCTAAGGACTGGTTGACTAAGTGGTCATTGAATACAACTTTTAACACGGAGTGTGTGAAAGGAAGGGAGGGTTGTAAGCGAGAGTGCTCTTTTCCTGAATTGGCAATGCCCCGCCTTTTACTATCACCTTCATCCGCCGCAGCTCCAGTGTCACTCTTACAGTATTACAGTACGTGCGCTTGCTATGATAAGTGTAGGGCGGATGATGACGGTAGTGTGGATGATGATGATGATGGCGACGGTGACGAAGGTGATGATGATAAGGATGGAGACGATGATAACGAGGAGGAGGAAGAGGCCGATGATGGCGATGATGATGATGATGATGAGGATGATGATGACGATGATAATGGTGATGATGAGGAGGAGGATGTGGATGACGATGAGGTTAGAACATTAACAGGAAACCGTGAGAAAAGGGTATGCCAAGGAAGAGAAATATTAAGAGATCATTGAATATTGGATCGCATAATGGAAAAAACCAGATTTTAGGTTCGAAAGCCTAGTCCTGAACAACGAGAGAGAGAGAGAGAGAGAGAGAGAGAGAGGAGAGAGGGGAGAAGTTGGGGGGGGGAGGAGGTCAAGGGATGACGGCGAAGGAGAAAGAATAGAGGAGGAAGACTCTATTGGAAGAAGAGCAGGAAACCGAACGAAAATGGGAATCTATGGAGGAGAGGAGAAGAGAAGGAATGGATGAATGAAGACGACAACGATGGTGATGATGGTAATGATAACGACGATGATGACAACAACATCTCGGAGGTGAAGAAAAGAAAGAGAAAAGGGTGAAGTAAAACAACAAACTCGAGGAGGACAAGGAAGATGAAGATCAATAAAAGAAGAAGGCGAGGAAGAGGAATTTGGCTAGGAGAAGAACGGAGGAGGAAGAAGAAGGAGGAGGAGGAGGAATTTTACAAGGGGAAGAACGGAGAAGAAGAAGAAGAAGAAGAAGAAGAAGAAGAAGAAGAAGAAGAAGAAGAAGAAGGAGAAGAAGAAGAAGAAGAAGAAGAAGAAGAAGAAGACAGGAAAGGCGGAAGAGCATGAAAAAAGAAGAAGAAGGAAGAAGGAGGAAAAGGAGGAGGATGAATTTGTTCAGGAGATGGACGGAGGAGGGAGAAGACGAATTTGACGAGAAGAAAGACGAATGAGGAGTTGAAGGAGTAATATGTGTGTGAGTGTGAGAGAGAATGAGAGAGACACACACAGCGCTCTTCACTGATTGATGAAGTCAGCAGCTGTGCAACCTACCATTAAATAGTATCATTAATTTTTCCAATGTATTGCTCACGCGAACCACTTTTTTTTTTTTTGAGTAAATATACGTCCCCGGACACATTAAGCGTATAGGGGACGGGTGAAACACCACTTCAACGAACCACTATGAAAGGACTATATATATGCACGCGGTCAAGGTTACAGACGCACTGCGTAGATGACGTAAGCCGAGGTTTAGTGGGCAGTACTTCTTCAGCTCTTAACTTACATCTATTTAAACTGTGATAATTCCTTCCTTTTTTAGTCGTGCCTTAATTTGGCCGTATGCTGTTTAGATCACTGTGTACACACTTAGTCTTCTTGTAATAACTGATAAAAACAACAACAACAACATTGCTCTCTGTTTAGTATGTATTTAAATCTAGTCTTTAGCCTTGTATTCATTAAAGCATGTAATGCGCAGAGCCAATCTTTGGTATTTTAACGTCGCTTGTTGCGCGATCTCTAAGCAACCCAAATCAGAACACCAAGTGAGTGCTACTGCCAACGGAAGTCCGTACTTGAAACCGCAGATAGGTCTTGGGCATGACCTGTTAATGGTTCCCAAGTCCTTTACAAACATTGGTGACCAGGTCATATTTAGCGTTTTTAAAAAGAGAGAGAGAGAGAGAGAGAGAGAGAGAGAGAGAGAGACAGAGAGAGACAAAGAGACAGAAACAGAGAGAGACAGAGAGAGAGAGACAGACGGAGACAGAGAGAGAGACAGAGAGACAGAAACAGAGAGAGACAGAGAGAGAGCTGATATTGAAAATCCGACGTCGTCTGCTCCAAGGAGAAAGGGGAGTTACAAATTTCTACAGTATCAAATTATACAGGGGAAGCAGTTATCGTTCTTTCTGAAGAGAAATGCAAACATTGAAAACCTGCCTCAAGACACTTCATTCTGCATCTTTTTGAAGGATCCCGTGCACGCACGCATGGATTCACACGCCTATTCATACACACACACACGCACACACACAGAGGTAATCATCCATTGACAATCATTCATTGATCTTTGCCTCGGGAAATTGCCGTCCGTCAAAATATACCTCTGTGGGAGTTATTTTCATGAACACAATCGATCCCCATTCTTACGTAGAGTTTCTTCTAGTGGTTTTCTTTTTATCTGGAGTTGTTTGTGCATGCACAAATTATTCTAAGTGATGCTTTAGGAGCTTGAAAAATTCACACTTTTTTTTTGTTTTTTTGTTGGAATGAAAACGTTTTTTCATTTCAAACAGCTATTTAAATGTACCACAAGGCTCCAATCAATTCCAGTTATTTTCATTCACAAATCGATCATTCCATATTTCTATAAAATGTAGCCACTCTCTTTTTGACTTTTTTTCTTCTTTGTGCAAGCATGTGTATCAAACTGCATGGAGGTCGGTATCTAGTAGAAAAATGATGATGATGATGATGATGATGATGATGATGATGATGATGATGATGATGATGATGATGAAATGACGACGACGACGATGATGATGATGATGACGATGATGATGATGTTGCAAACTTTTTTGGGCGAACAAAATGACAAAGAAGAACACAGACAGGTGGATAGTACAGTAAATCGGAGGTCGACTATTTACTAAAGGATTTGAGTACATCAAGTAAATGTGCTGCGGATGTGCTTCTCCTTCATCAGCACTCGGATCAGCAAAATGACCATTACAATTATTCAACCACTTTTAACCAACCAAAACAAAAGAGATCAAAAGAACACAGGCATCGCCACAAAGCTTGACAATCAAACACAACTTCAACATCAACACACCACACCACCAACAAAATCACCATCCATCCAACTACCAACCAACAGCTTAATCAGCCACTCAACCACCACCGTCACCTCAACAACGGGGTAAACAAAAACAACAACAAAAACATCCAACAATCCATCTAAACAACTAACCAGCCATCTAACCAATTGACCATTACACTGACCTCATTTATGATGGTAGCAGCGGAGACGGCACTGGTCATAGAGCAGGTCTCCCCTGACGACGATGACGTAGTCTCTGCTGATGACGACACAGTGGCCATTGACGTATACGACTCGGAGGACGGCAGTGACGTGTTGTCCGAGAAAGCCGAGTCGGTTTCGCCGGCGTCGCTATGCGGCTCATGACACATACCTGCAATAATTCAGAAATTGAAATGTTTGTTACTCTTATATTTCGACAGGGACGTTTCTGATCGCTTCTATCGTCCAAGCAATTATGAACAACAGTTACAACAACAACAGCAACAACAACAACAAACACCCACAACATCAATACCACAAATCCTAGCAACAAGAACAACATTAACATTACTGCTACAACCACCACCACCACCACACGACAATAATTCTGACCACCATGTTTAAGAACCTGGCTGTTCGTTGCTCGCCGTGAAGCTGACTAACTGAAACGGTCAGGTTTTTCACCACCCCAAAACCACCAATAATAACAACTCCTCACCCGGTGGCATAAGCAGCTGCCCATTGGTGGTCCGGTGACTCAGACCCAGGGTAATCTCTGCAGCCAGAGCGTCCAGCTCGGCCTGTATGACGTCACTGCCGCTATCTCCGCCGGCGCCACGCTGGGGGATCCCTCCCTGAGCCAGCGACTGCGACAACTCTGTCTGAGTGGTGGTCAGTTGGGTTTCCAGTTCGGATAGCTCGCCCAAGATCGCGTCGAAGTTGACATCTTGGTCTGTAAAAGAGCAAATGAAGACAATCAGTGGATGATGGGTTGGTTGCTTGGATGGGTGGATGTGATGCATGGATGGATGGATGGATGGATGGATAGATGGGAGGGATGATGGGTCATTGGACGGATAGATTGTTATTATAGTGCACTTAACGCGCTCAAAGGGCAGCACAAAGAGATGGTCACCAAGATCCAGCATGCATCAAATAGCATGCTGGAGTCAAGATCCAACCCACATGTCGATGAAAGACGTGCACGTACAAAAGACTTGCGCCAACCTGTGGACCACTGGACCATATCATATCCCTGCTGCCCTCAAACGTGTCCATACGTATTTTATTTTGAAAGAAGAAGACGCAGAAGAAGAAGAAAGAAGAAGAAGAAGAAGAAGAAGAAGAAGAAGAAGAAGAAGAAGAAGAAGAAGAAGAATGGAAAAGTTAACAGGCAATGACAGCTCTTATCCTATTATCGTGCCAATGCGTGAAAAAGAGTGAATTGTAAATTCAAGGCGAAGGGGGTGAAATCTAGAATTCCGCAATGGCAACGAAACTTAGAATTCCAGAAAGCTTATTAAAAAAAAAAGTTGTTATCAACAGAAACGCTTCTTTGAGGAATGTCGTGGCTTTTGTGGCGACACCTGTTTATATTTGCTCAGCACAACAGCATCACCAGTGAAACAGCAGCAACCACAAAGATGGCAAAAACAAAACAACAACAGCTTATATATCTGATTCTTAATTTAGCCATAGACATAGCCACAACTCTCTCTCTCTCTCTCTCTCTCTCTCTCTCTCTCTCTCTCTCTCTCTCTCTCTCTCTCTCTCTCTCTCTGTCTCTCTCTCTGTCTCTCTCAATTATCTTGTTTATATTTGCTCAGCACAACAGCATCACCAGTGAAACAGCAGCAACCACAAAGATGGCAAAAACAAAACAACAACAGCTTATATATCTGATTCTTAATTTAGCCATAGACATAGCCACAACTCTCTCTCTCTCTCTCTCTCTCTCTCTCTCTCTCTCTCTCTCTCTCTCTCTCTCTCTCTCTGTCTCTCTCTCTGTCTCTCTCAATTATCTTGTTTATATTTGCTCAGCACAACAGCATCACCAGTGAAACAGCAGCAACCACAAAGATGGCAAAAACAAAACAACAACAGCTTATATATCTGATTCTTAATTTAGCCATAGACATAGCCACAACTCTCTCTCTCTCTCTCTCTCTCTCTCTCTCTCTCTCTCTCTCTCTCTCTCTCTCTCTCTGTCTCTCTCTCTGTCTCTCTCAATTATCTTGTTTATATTTGCTCAGCACAACAGCATCACCAGTGAAACAGCAGCAACCACAAAGATGACAAAAACAAAACAACAACAGCTTATATATCTGATTCTTAATTTAGCCATAGACATAGCCACAACTCTCTCTCTCTCTCTCTCTCTCTCTCTCTCTCTCTCTCTCTCTCTCTCTCTCTCTCTCTCTCTCTCTCTCTCTCTGTCTCTCTCTCTGTCTCTCTCAATTATCTTGTTTATATTTGCTCAGCACAACAGCATCACCAGTGAAACAGCAGCAACCACAAAGATGACAAACACAAAACAACAACAGGTTATTTATCTGATTCTTAATTTAGCCATAGATATAGCCACAACTCTCTCTCTCTCTCTCTCTCTCTCTCTCTCTCTCTCTCTCTCTCTCTCTCTCTCTCTCTCTCTCTCCATTATCATGAATGAGAAATTATTTTTTCCCTGTTCGTGTTTCTTTTTTAGCACACTAATGTCTGAGCGAGAGAGCAAACCCCAAAATACACAGAGCACACAAGAGTAGAGAGAGGGAGAGAGCGAGAGAGAGGGAGGGAGAGGAAGGGAGGGAGGGAGAGAGAGAAAGAAAGAGAGAGAGCGAAACAGAGCAGAGAGAGAGACAGACAGACAGACCGAGAGAGAGAGAGAGAGAGAGAGAGAGAGAGAGAGAGAGAGAGAGAGAGAGAGAGAGAGAGAGAGAGAGAGAGAGAGAGAGAGAGAGAGAGAGAGAGAGAGAGAGCGTATGGTTTGGATATTTTCACGCACTGCCTCATAATGTAGACAGAATGGAACTTGAGATTCTCCGCAGCATACACATAAGTTTATTACAATTTCATTTCCCGAGGCCCGAAAACAACTATCCGTTCCACCCCCTCTCCTCAGTCCCCACGTCCCATACTGTATACATCTACCATCATCCATCAATCGTACAATCTCCTTGAGATTTTCATCCGATCCTACTGCATGAGGAAGAAAAGCGGGAGTAGAAATTGAGGGGAGTGTGTGGGGGGGGGAGGGTGTTTGAGGGGGGAGCTCACCCCCCCTCCACACATACTCGCAAACTGACCATCGAAAACAGGGTATTGTCGAATCCAATTACGTTAAAATAATTATGTTTTCAACAAAACATTATTTCTGGATACCTTTCTTGAGATCTACATGCCTTGGAGAGACTCATCTCCATCCCCCTCCCATTCTTCTTTTGCGTTTAAAAGCTTTCTGTAAACAAGGCGTCACAAGTCTCTGTTTATGTACCCCTCCCCCCCTTCTCTCTCTCTCTCTCTCTCTCTCTCTCTCTCTCTCTCTCTCTCTCAACATGACCCCCTCATCATTACCACAGAGTAATTAATTCAACATCGCGATACATTTAGAATGACTATTATCACCATCATCATCATCGTCGTCCTCCTCCTCATCATCATCATCATCGCAAACCCTACCACCACCACTACATCCACAACTTTATGCCTCCTCCTCCTTCCTGCCCCCCTTCCTCCACTCCTCCGCCTCATCAAAACAACGGAATCTACATCTTCGAGCAAACACGCCGCAAAGCTGACGGGAGATAACCGCGGCGTCCGACATTGATCTAAGGGATGTAACTCGTGCACTGCGGCCTTCGTTATCAAAACAGTGATGATCCCTCTTGGCAATCCAAAGCCCTTGGTGATCTTTAGCCCCACCTCTCTCTTCTCTCTCGCCGCGGTGGTCTGACGTTCTAAGCTTTGTCGGAAAATAATAGCATTGTAAAAAGTTATCATGTATCTAAAGTGAGTTCGTTAATTAGCTCATAGAAACAATTAACATTCGAAATGGAGGGGACGGTAGCTTGAGTGTCAGGGCAGTCTCCGTTCGAATCAATAATGCTAATAATTCCCCGAATTCAACCTTTGATTTGAATGTAAATTTAATGACAACGAGTGTTTAGTATGCTTGGGGACAGCTGTGGAGCATATGGAGCAGACGAAGGACACCAATGTACTAAAGAACTGTTTGTCTCATAGAGAAAGTGAACTCTTGATCAAATTACGAAAGTAAAACCCACTTGTAAAACTCTAACTTCATGCAAAGGGACGACTATTTCTTTATACTATGTCTTCTCCAATTACCTTTGATTTTACCTGAGGTTACTACTACTACTACTACTACTACTACTACTACTACTACTACTACTACTACTCCTACTCCTACTCCTACTCCTACTCCTACTACTACTCTCATTTGTTCTTTCTCGTTCCTAATCCGTTCTATCAATCTACTATCGTCTTCGCTAGACCAGTCACATCCCTTTTTTGGGGGTGGGGGGTGGGGGGGAACTCTCCCAAAACTTCTCATTTGTGTAAGGGGGTCTCTGTTGGATCAGCTTGGGGATATTGGATGCTTTCTGCCAAATAGTCACTAGGACTTTCTATGGTATTAATTAGCAATGTAGGCATTGTATATGTGATTTGTTAATATTTTATAATGGTGTTTGTATTCTCTTTTATTTTTTGTAAAAGGGGGTTCGATAAATTAGAATACAGCCTCAGCGTCCCCTGCGTGGGATGCCTTTATTGTAAAGTGACTAGCTGGTGGAGTGCCTTCAGTGTTAACATTAGGGTTGTTTCAGCAAATCTTCTATACTGAACAGGAGTGGGCCCGCTTTTCAATCACGCCTTCGGTGTTAACATTAGGGTTGTTTCAGCAAATCTTCTGTACTGAACAGGAGTGTGCCCTCTTTTCAATCACGTTGTGGTCCGAATTCGGCTATTTGCAGTCCACTGGACCCTATAAACAATGGCTAACTAACTAACCATCCCTCCTGCAAAGAAAGGACGCCTTTCCCCGAAGAAAAAAAATAATAGTCAAAAGCCACACTATTGGAGAGAACATTATACTACTTACTACTACTACTAACTACTGCTACTGCAAATACTACCACTACTTTCTCTCCCTCCTGAAAGATGAGACGAGTTTCCACCCAAGGAAAAACAAACTAATGAAAAGCCACAGTACTGAGTCTTCGACGCACCTCAGGGTCTTCATTATTAGAACTTCATAACTTCAGTCTTCACAGAATCTTTTGCCGCAAATTCGGTTCGCGGTTATCGTCACGTTTCCTCGGGGCAAGGAAGGGAGGGCGAAAAAAAAAGAAAGAAAATACTTCCTAGACCTTCTCAAAGGTAAGAGAGGACTGGAGGGAAGGGGGGGGAGGGGAGAGGGGGGAGAGGGGGGAGAGGGGGAAAGAGTTCGTCCTTGAAGTTTCTCGAGGCTAAATAATATAAAAATACACAAAGGTTATGGGTGTGGGTGGAGTGGAGGGGAGAGGGTGAGAGAGAGAAGGGAGAGAAAGAGAGGGAGGGAGGGATGGGTAGGAGAAATAAAATTTAGGTGTACAGATCATCAGGCCTTGCAAAGACCATCCTGCAAGGCACAGTGCAAGGAGGTAGAAGAAGAGGGAAACCGAAAAAGATGTGGGAGGACAACATTCGGGAATGGACTGGTTTGACACTGAGCGAAACCATCAGGGTTGCTGAGGACAGGGAAAGATGGAGTACGCTGGTTAAAAGATCATCTGTGGTGCCCCTACGACCTCCGAGTTACGGGATAGGATAGGATAGGATAAAGAAGGCGAAACTGGAAGAGGGGGAGGAGAGACAAATGGCGAAAACTGCGCAAATTTGCCTTTCGTATGTGTTATCGTGGTTTCATTAGACAGTCTCACATATAATTTGATTTTAGCTTTAGGGAAAAGGCACAGATGGACACAAAGAAGAAGAAGAAGAAGAAGAAGAAGAAGAAGAAGAAGAAGAAGAAGAAGAAGAAGAAGAAGAAGAAGAAGAAGAAGAAGAAGAAGAAGAAGAAGAAGGGGGAGGAGGAGAAGGAGAAGAAGAAGAAGAAGAAGAAGAAGAAGAAGAAGAAGAAGAAGAAGAAGAAGAAGAAGAAGAAGAAGAAGAAGAAGAAGAAGAAGAAGAAGAAGAAGGTGAAAGAGATGGAGAAAGAGAAGAAGAAGAAGAAGAAGAAGAAGAAGAAGAAGAAGAAGAAGAAGAAGAAGAAGAAGAAGAAGAAGAAGAAGAAGAAGAAGAAGAAGAAGAAGAAGAAGCAGAAGAAGGTGAAAGAGATGGAGAAAGAGAAGAAGAAGAAGAAGAAGAAGAAGAAGAAGAAGAAGAAGAAGAAGAAGAAGAAGAAGAAGAAGAAGAAGAAAAGGAATGAAGGGAAAGCGCGTGAATAGATACCATCACGCCGTATTAAAAAAGATGAAGGAGGCGAAGAATTTCGTCACATTCAATGAACACAAATTGAATTAAACTGCCAGTGATTGTTAAGAGTTCGTACGAGAGGGACGGAGAGAGAGAACGGAAAGATGGTCAAATTAACCTTTTTACATTGAAAGCATTGGAAGAGGTGCAGGCCCAAATTGGGGCCAGAGTTCGAAAAAAAAGTTCTAAGAGATTCATGCATGACCCCCGGTTTGGCCCCTTCGTTACTGGAGAATTGTTTTCTCCACTCTCCCACCTACCCCCTCTCTCTCCTTCATTGCGCACTCCTGTGCTTGGACTATTTTAAAAAGGAATGTAGCTTCTACAATAGATACCTGCCTATTGAAAACACACACAGACACTGGCTTAGAGACAGAGAAGACACATACTCACCACTATGTCTGTCTGTCTCTCTCTTGAAGCCCTTTCTAGAAAAAAAACAACAACAACAAACTATACCACAAAACCTATAAGATATTATCAACGCCCAAAGTCCCTATCACGATTTAAAACCACTATTAGAACTCTAGGTCTATTTACTTGACGTGTATCATTTGGCCCGACCTCTCATATTCATTTTTTTTAAAGAAATAGTGCATAGAAAAGAAATAATACCGAAGTACAGCACGACTTCAGTTTTACTCTAGTCTTGATTTTTCCCTGAAACTTTAGGCAAATTCTCAATCTTTATAACAGTTATAATTTTTATGCGATTCTCGTGGATTTCCCTTTAATAACACTAACTTATTTCTGTTTTAATCCTTTTTCCTCTTTTCAAACCTTCTCAGATTTCAAGAAGGCTGTCGTTTAGAATACGGACAAAACTATTATAGGGAAACTTCTGAAAGTAGTTTAACTCCCAAACATTAAAACCAAAACTAGAAGGGCAAAACCCATATGATTCACATGCTCCTTATGGAACCCGCAATATTTAAAATAAAAATGAGTGCACATACCCTCCCCCCACCCCCCAAAAAAATGGTGGCATCAAAATACAAAGTATTACCGACTTTAATTTTTCTATGCTCGCGACCTTGAGATGACATTGACCTCCGGCTCCAAATACGCATGTAGTATTCAATTAAAGTACAGCAAACGTATTAAACCCAAAAAAATCCGGTGACCTCGAGATGACCTTGACCTTCAGTGACCTTGACTTTAGTGTGACCTTGACCCTCACGTGATTTCTTATGCATGTCTGATCAAATAACCCAATATTGTGGCATACTATGGGTTAAAAAAACAGCCGATCCCACTCTATTATGACCTTTTTTTGGTATATTTTTGCAAGGCCTAAAATGACCTTGACCTTCAAGATCAACGCTAAAACGGAAAATATATGAAAGATCAATCTATCATCTCTAAATACAACAATTTTGGACTTAATATTTCTCATAGTTCAGGCTCAAGGTCACTTCAAAGTACCTAAACAAACGGACTTTGGACAGCTCCAGTGACCTTGACCTTGGCCAAATTTTCAAGGTATGTGTGTCTCATTGATATCTATCATGTAACAAAGAATCTAAAGTTCAAAATTAATAGCCTAGAAAAAAAAAGTTAAATTTTGAAAAAAAATTGTCATTTTTTAAAAACATTTGATGACCCTGTGACCTAGACCTTGAACTAATCATTTTCGAGATCTCATGGGTATACACCATCTTACCAAGTTCGGTTGTGATAGTTGAAATAGGCTCTGAGAACTTTGCCACTTTAAAGTTTTTGCACAGACAAACGGTGGTTGACGGACAGCAGAGGCAGACAGACAAACCGACGGACGGACGGACTTTTTTTTCGATATCATTTTTGAACTATTTAAGACTTATCCTGCACAGATTTGCGGAAATCTGTAGAAAACAAATTTGGGGGTCAGTACAGAGACTCACATTGCAATGCATGTCAGTCAATAAAAATCTTGAAACCTGTCTTAAAACACGTACAAACACACACATTTTTGTAGAAACGACCTTCTGATGACTGTTGCGAAAAAAAAACAGACATTATTTTGACACACTTTCCATTTCTTTGACATTATTTTGACATTTTCGAATTTTTGAAGCTATCCCTAACCCTAACCCAAACCCTAACCCTTAACCTAACCGTAATGCTAAAACAGCTCTAACTCAACGGAGCACTATTTTGACTTCAAAATAGTGCGGCCTTCCCAAAAAGTAAAAAAAAAAAACATGTGAAGTTTCATGTGTGTGTCATCAGAACGTCGATTCTACATGCCCACCTATATTCAGTGACATAGAGAATGACACTCAGACACAGTTACACACACAGACCAAACACACACACACACACACACACACACACACACACACACACACACACACACACACACCCACCCAAGTTCGCAAAAGCACAATTCGGTGACACAGACGCCAACACACACATTTACGCTGGGGTAGTCAGACAGACAGAGGGACAGACAGACAAACAAACATATACATACACGCATAGATAGATTCACACTTATCCAGTTCCCCACCAACATACACACACACGCCACACGCGCATATACACAAACGCCAAATTCTGCCCTCAACCCTCGCTCATCCACACAAACCCCTTACGACTCGAATACAACTGCGTCATAGGACTTTAAGTCTAACATTCTGCAATGCTCTTTTAGGACTAGAAGCGGAATGTTCAAACGAGCCATGAATACACACAAATACAAAAATCAATATTCTGAAAACCTCCTCTGCCGCTAGCATGGGGCACATGATGAACATTTTGTCCTCGCCAAAATATGATTGCAACAGCCCAACCATTCCATTTAAAAATCTCTTTTCAGGTCTGTCTGTCTGTCTGTCTCTCTACCTCTCTTGATGTAAACTAAATGCCTCTATATCTTTGAAGTCTTCCTTTTTTTTTGTGTAGCCAAATTAGCACGGCATCGCATTTATTCAAGATGTCCTTTTCGTCAGGCATGCGCTAACGTTTTAATATAGAATTTTTACAATTGTCGCTCTTTTCCTTCATGACAGTTCCAATGAAATAGGAGCTCATTGAATATTTCTTTGAACTGCTCTCCTTTCTCTTTCCTTTTGAATCAGTTTTGTTTTTGTTTTTGTTTCCCTCCACCTCCCCCCTCCCCTTCCCCTCACCTATTTTCTTGAATTATTTCAACTCCAAATCACTACACTTCAAATCTAATTATTTTGTAAGTTTCCATTTTGAGCATCCGCGCTGCATTACAGTTCTTTTTTTTTTTTTTTTTTTTTTTTTTTGCTTTGCTGCACAATGTCAAAACAAAGAACGTCCAGAGAAGCTCGTTTCGAGGAATCGACATTCTGGGCTTTGATGATTTTTGCTTGTTGGCGTTTTGATGACTGGATATCTAATCAAATGACAGGCAAACTTCACACCGAATGTCGTTTTATCGTGTTATGTATACACATATCAAAATCAACTTTGTTAACACCCCCCCCCCCCCTCCCTCCCACCAAAAAAAAAAAGATTTGTTTTTGATATGTTACCACGGGTCATAGTAATCCCATTGTTGTGTTTTCTAACGGTAACTGACATTCTGAAGATAGTTTTCGTTCTTGAATAAAAATAGGTGTTTTGTATCTGAAATGTCTTCAATTTAATCTCATTTCATTCTCAGGGGGATTTGATGATGTTCTTGAACATTTAATTTAATGTAATTTATTAATTTATTATTATTATTATTATTATTATTATTATTATTATTATTATTATTATTATTATTAATACTATTATTATTATAAATATTATTATTATTATTATTATTATTATTATTATTATTATTATTATTATTATTATTATTATTATTATTATTATATGTTATTTTATGTTATTTTATTTATTTTATAAATTAATACCGTTCGTATTGTTTTCTTGCTTTCTTTCTTCTGCCCTACCGTTTTCTTCCTTATGATATACTGCCCAATTCTATCGTTTGTCTGCAAACATTTTACAAGGCGGCAAGCTCACCGGAGGAAGCTTTCTTCTACCGACAAGATGTACCCTACTTTCGTTCACCTCCTCACAATCTGAATGAATGAATGAATGAATGAATAATTTATAAAGCGCGTAAATATCTCCACGCCGACGGGCATGATCGCAGCGCTGGTTAACTTCTTCACTATCGCTCAACACATTCTAGCAGGCAGACCAGTCAATTAACATTTATGCAAAACTTTCACGCAGTGACTTATGAAATTGGGATGAGATCAGATAATTATACATCCAGATTAGCAAGAAGAGAAGAAATGTGTTTTCAAGTTTCTACGAAATGCACCGACAGAGTCTGCTCTCTTTATGCCTTCTGGAAGAGCATTCCACCAGACCGGTGCAGTGTATCTGAAAGACCTCTGGCCATACCTCTTAGTCTTAGTCTTAGTCCTACACTGCTTATGCCCAGGAACAACAAATAAAGACTTGGAAGCTGAGCGGAGGCTGCGAGATGGTTCGTACATATTCAGACGTTCGAACAGGTATTCAGGAGTGTGCTCTTTTACTGCGCGATAGGCAACTGAAAGCAGTTTGTGTTTAATGCGTTTGTGGACAGGAAGCCAATGGAGTTGCTCAAGAATGGGGGTAATATGGACTGATTTAAGACTTTTTGTGACCAATCGAGCTGCAGAATTCTGCGCAGATTGGAGGCGTTTGATCTGTGCTTGAGGCAAATTGGCAAGAAGGCTGTTGCAATAGTCTAGTCTTGACAAGACCAAAGAGACAGCAACAGTGTTTGCTGCACTACGAGTCAGAGAAGAACGGATTTTACCAAGAGCTCTTAAATGAAAGAAACAGGATCTCACTACTGCCGAAACATGCTGTTTAAGTGAAAGGTCACAGTCAAGCACAAGGCCAAGAGTCTTTACAAAAGGAGAGAACTGAATGTCAGCATCACCGACCCGCAGGGACTGGAAGGGACAAGATTGTCTTCTAATTCGCGGTCCACATAGCAAAGCTTCTGTCTTCTGTTCATTCAGTTTCAACTTGTTCGCATTCATTCACATCTTGATCACAAGACAGCACTGCTCAACATTTCTGACGGCTGCAACAGCAGCATCACAATCAACTGGAATTTTGGAATATAGTTCCGAATCATCAGCGAATAAGTGATGATCAATGGAGAAACTGCTTATGAGGTTAGACAACTGGCGAACATACAAAGAGAACAGAAGGGGTCCAAGGACAGAACCCTGTGGAACTCCACAGGAAAGAAGAGTTTCAGGGGAAGTGTACCCCTTGACATGAACACATTGATATCTGTCCGACAGATAGGAGGAAAACCATTTCAGTACAGTGCTGCAAACGCCAAACTCAGAATGGAGCCTATCCAAGAGGAGTGCATGATCTATGGTGTCGAATGCGGCACTGAGATCAAGAAGAACAAGCAGTGCGTTACTACCCCCATCAACCATCCCCAGGAGATCGCTTACAACTCGCAAAAGTGCAGTCTCAGTGCTATGTCCACTTCTGTATGCCGACTGAAACTTGAAAGCTGTTTCCATCTAGATGAGACCGTAGCTAATCAGCAACAGCTCGTTCAAGAAGCTTGGATGCAAAGGGCAAGTTGGATACTGGGCGATAGTTACCCAGGACCTCTCGATCCAAACTCGACTTCTTCAAAATAGGAATTACGGCAGCAGATTTGAACGCACGTGGAACAGTGCCAGAGCGCATGCTTGAATTTATGATCTTCTGAAAGACCGGCAATAAAGTCTCAAGAAACTCCAAGACAAACCTAGTAAGTACAGGATCTAAAGCTGAAGTTGTGGGTTTAGCTCTATCAACAAGTTTTCTAACATGTTCAAGGTTCAGAGGCTCAAAGACTGACAGTGTGCTGACAGCGGATTCACATGCAGCTGGGTGATGCTGAGCTGAATTAGATAGGTCTTCAGAAAACCCAAGTCTGATTTTGGTGATTTTATCTTGAAAATACTGAGAAAATGAATTTGCAATCGTCTGGTTGTCTATGTCAGGCAGAGCGTCTGAGCAGTCTGGCTTGTTAAGCAGAGACTGAATGAGAGAAAACATCTTTCTAGGGTCAGATGAGGCATTTTCTAGCTGGGACTGGAAATATGCAGCCTTGGCCTTTTGTATAGTCCTGGTAGCCCGTTTGTTTGTTATGTTTGTTAAGTAAATTAACGTCTCAAGGTGGTAGCCCTCAATCTAGCCCGCTTATAATTCTCTACGTCCACCGTCAGACCTGCCTTACGCATCTTTCTTTCAGCGCACCTTCTGTCTCGCCGAACAGAGATTATGTCCCGACTGAACCAGGGGCTATGGGGACGATTCGGGATTGATCATCTGTAAATGTAGCTTTTAAATCTTTAGCGTTGCACTGGAAAACAACAACAACAACAACAAAGGACCAGCGTATCTTTGTTCATGTTTCGCGACAATGAATATAACAGGGAGTTTGCACGGTAACATTCTCGAAGCGTGAAAAAGATTATATGGTAGTCACTCGTGGTTCAAACCCACCGTTATAAGCTTCGAATTTACACACAGTTACCGGTGATGCTATATTTAGCAACACATATCGCAAGCTATAAATAGGCGCATAACCACACGGAATTTTATTGATATATAATAAACATTAAAAGCTATAATTTTGAAAGAGGTATTTTGGTATAAGCTTACTTTCCGTCAGTAGGATGGGTTGGGACAAAGGGTGGGGGTTACACTCACTGTGAATAGTTAAAGGTTCTACCACGCTGAATCCTTCAAACTTGGCGACTTTAAACAATCATTTCCTTTCTGTGAACTCAGGGCGCATGCGCATGTGTGTGCATGTGTTTGTGTGTGTGTGTGTGTGTGTTTGTGTGTGTGAACTGTCCGTGAACTGTCTGTGAACTAACTGCTCACTGAAGCTTTCACCCACAACTTTAACAAACGCCAATAGAAATACACACATCTTAGCTTGCTCTAGCGCGGTAAGAAACAAAAATGCAAGGATATATTTTGCCACACCAGCAGAAATCTATAGCCAAAATGTGGAAATGTCTGCGCGGTTCATGACCTCGGCTGAGGGATTATAGTTCAACATGAATTTTAATTGCATCATTTTATGCGGCAAGTTCTACCACGTTCATATCAATTTTCCAAATCAATTCTTTGTGGAATTTTTTTTAAAACTGACAAATAAAATGGCAGGTCGAACAGCCCAATCGTAATAATTTCATATATCACCGTAAAATATTGCAGATGCCGGGTTTTCAATTTGTTGAAAATCGATTCTGTGTTGTCTTTCTTGTTACTGAGAAATAAAATAAAATGGCACATGGAACATCCCAATCGTAATAATTTTATATATCGCCGTAACATATTTAAGGTGCTGGGTTTTCAATTTGCTGAAACTATTCGTCGTTTTGTTTTTTGCTATTGTTGCTGCTGGGTTTTTGCGTGTTTTTTTTCCCCTTGTAACAAATATCAAACGATGAAGAGAAGAGCGACCGAGATGTGTGATCGTTGAGTGGGTGGGGGGTGGGGGGAGGGGTAGAATTGAGTAGAAAATGAACATGCCCGTAACAACTGTCAAAAGATGATTGGAAAGCACAGAGCGGCAAAAGGTATGTGGTTTTATTCAAAAAGAACATTTCTTGGGGGATGATTGTATTCCATTCCGCAAATTATCAAAAGGGTTCATGAGATAAGAAGGCTGCGGAGCGCCAACCCCAACAGACAGACACCCGCACGTATCCATGCACACACACACACACATATTTGCAAAACATCAGAACTGGTTTTATTTAAGAATGTAGGATTTGGAAAGGTTGGTTGTTTTTGTTTGTTTGTTTTTTTATGACGGAAAGAGCGCAAAATTTAAATTCATCTCAAATGTAATAGTCTGATGTAAATGAGTGTTCGCCGTCAAGACATAGTTCATTTTCTATAGTAGACGAAGTAGGTCTGCCGTCTTCGAAATGTGCCCGAAAAGTGGCTGGCTTTTCTCCGTCCCGGATAGAGCACTCCCTTGTACTTAAAACACTCTCACGCACTACAACTGCACTCCCATGCACTAAAAGAGCAATCCCGTGTACTTAGAAAAAAAGGGTGGTCCAGGAAAAAAAGTGGGTTCCTAGTGGGTAACTAAGAAAGACAAGGTCTGTTACCCATTTCTACGTTTATGCAAGTGCACACACACGCACTCGCACACAAACAGCAGAAATTTCAAAAGGGCTAATTAAACCCTACGTAGCTATCTAAAAAGCAACACAATGCGAATGCCACTGAATTGATATAATGACATTCAAAAGGCGGAGAGCAAAAATGTGGCATGAGCGACCGCTACTCTTATGAAGAGAATTATGTTTTTTTAAGGGAGATAAAATTGACAGAAGAACAAGATATTATCAAAGAAGTAAAATAAAATGAGAACGTAATTTTAAAAATATATAAAACGACTGATCTTACAAACACATGACGTAGAAAATCAAAACTGGCAAATTGGATTGAAGGGAAGTATCTTCAATGCGCCAGAACAACGAACACAACGAACATACCGGTATAACATGACACATAAAATCATGAACAGAGAGAGAGAGGCAGAGGCAGAGAGAGAGAGAGAGAGAGAGAGAGAGAGAGAGAGAGAGAGAGAGAGAGAGAGAGAGAGAGACAGAGACAGAGACAGAGACAGAGAGAGACAGAGAGAGAGAGACAGAGAGAGAGAGACAGAGAGAGAGACAGAGAGAGAGAGAGAGACGCTTTGACTCTTTACCTGAATAATGGCCATGAGTCCATTTAGAGAGAGAAAGAAACTTGAACCTTTTTTTTTATTAGGGATAAAGATTTTAGACTAACAAATACAGTCTAATCTTCCAATCTTGAATCTGTCCCATGACAAATTAACATAGTAAAGAACTTTAACTTAGAAAGCATATAACTCACACACACACACACACACACACACACACACACACACACACACACACACACACACACACACCCACACACACACCCACACACACAAACTAACCCCTCCAAACAAAGAACGCAGAATGAAAATTTTTCGTGAAATAGCGTACATCACATTAATTTTTTTTTTATTTATACCTCAACACTGAGGCTGAGATCAACCACACTTCCGGTGTTGTCAAAGTTATCATCAGTCATGTTCCTTTGGTATTCCTCGCGGCCACGGGGTGGTTCTTTAGAAGGAGAAAAAATATTGAAAGGATATTACGTACAATTGAACAAACACACACACACAAACACACACACACACAAGCACTCAAACACATACAATCACCCCAACATCTTCATCACTATCTTTAAACAATTTTAGGCACCCCACTCCTCCCCCCCCCTTCCCGATACCCTTCACCCTTATAATAATAATAATAATAATAATAATAATAATAATAATAATAATAATAATAATAATAATAATAATAATAATAATAATAATAATAATAATAACATGAATTACTGTGGTCTCATATATGTTATGATACATTATTTTTATAATTAATTATAATTACTTTCGCAGAGGCCTACATATTTTACATTTCAAAGAAAACAGTGTGTCTCAATGTTTACACTCCATTAAATGATAGGCTATTTTTGTATAAATCAATGCGAGGGAGGGGTAGTTTATATTTTTATAATTATACTATAATCATAAAACAGAGAGAGAGAGAGAGCGAGAGTTAGTTAATAATTAATTATTAGTTATTCATTGCTTACAGGGTCCAGCTGACTGCAAATAGTCGAATCAGGACCACAAAATCAAGACCACAACTTGGCTGAAAGAGGACTCACCCCTAATCCGCATAAAAGATCTGCTGAAACAATCCTAGTGGTAATACTGAAGGCATTCCACCAGCTGGTCACTTTACAATAAAGCCATCCCACGTTCAAATCTTTAAAAACAAGCCTGTTACTCTTAAATATTCAAACAAACTTTCACACGCAACCTCTTGAAAAATCTTCTTTAAATCTGATGTATTGAAAATACGTTCTCTTTCTTTAATCAAAGAACTAAAATCAGTCTTACCAATAAAATTCCACAAAGTGGGAATACTATTTATACAGAAACCCCCGGAACACCCACGGGGCGAGAGAGAGGGAGAGAGAGAGACGGACAGACAGACAGACGAGACAGACAGACAGACAGACTGACAGAGATAGACTTATAATACATACAACAAAACAGAGAAAATAAATTAAAATCTGATCTCAAACAGAGTGTACCCCATTGATTTGATTGATATCAATACCCATTGTAGAAAGATTCACTCTTTCCCCATCCCCAACCTACTCCCCTCCTTCCACCCCACTCCGCTCTTCAAAGGTAAATAGTTCTCTCCTTTTCCCGAGAGAACGTGCGCTAGCGACAGGTGGACAGGGAAATCTCCCCATTCCTCACGCCCTGTTCAGCGTTGACCCAGTCCTGGGCCGCCCTGGCCAGGCCCGTCCTATGTCCACTGTGGGCTGACCAAAACCTGCACAATGTCCACAACGATGCACTGACCAGGATTGCAATATGTCCACTCCGATAGCCGTAACACTATTGCATGCATCTATCGCCGCAGTGTCTAGTATTTGATTTTGAACCTCCCCCTCCCCCCCCCTCCTTCCTCTCCCCCCCCCCCCCCCGTTCCCTTCTCTCTCGCTCTCCCCACCCCATTTTTTTTTCTGGCGTGATTTGTTTTCGTCGGCCTTATTATGTCTTAAAATAGTGCTCATTTTTGGTTTTATGAACTTTTTCTGCATGCCGCGGTTTTCTCATTTGTACGCGTGAAATTGATTTTCTCCATGTCTGGGGTTTCTTTCGTATGTCTAACTGTAACTCACTCTTCCCCACCCCTTCCATCTTCATCTCTCTCTCCTCCCATCTCTCTCCCCTCCTCCCCCTTTTCCCTCTCTCTCTCTCTCTCTCTCACCAAAACTCTCCATCTTTTCATTATCTATGCTTATTTACAACTTGACATTGATCAATGAAAACCGACATACAAAGTACAACTTCATTATTTCATTTTTCACTTCCAGACTTCAAAATAGTCTAGCATCAAAACGAGTTAAATGTCGGTCGCAAAGGTCCGGGTCACCACGGTCCATCATTTTCTAAGCACTCTTTGCGCTGTATCTCAAGACTGACTGAATCGATTGCGATACATTGTATGGTGCAAACAGTTCAGACAGTACGTAACCAATCGTCACACACACACACACACACACACATACGTTCAAAACTATAATAGTGGGTTTATGTTCAAAACAAGGCAAACTGGGTTCTATCCTTTCCCTTCATTACAGACCATTCCTATTCACTCAACGGATACAATAGCCTCTTGTAAGGTTATCTGTCACAACCGTTTTCATTTTTGACAAAAACAAAAGGAGAAATTGCGCTATGAAATAGTGGGTTCATTTGATACTAGTGGGTTTTTACACATGCATATTGGACATCTGGGTTTCTGTGGAAAAACTGGGTTTATCACACACACGGACACAACCAAAACGTATAAATGGCCAAGGTTGCATTTGCAAGATTTTCAGTACGTGAGTGCAGTACACTGACACTTTTAGTTTAATTCAACTAATAAAACAACTTTTACTATTGCTCAGAATTTCCTCTGATTTTGTTTTTATAATTTCAATTACAATATTTTCAGTTGATATATAGGCTACTGTACAGAATTAGAGCTGTTATTGAAGGATAGACTTTTGCCATTTACTTTAAGAACTGGGCGGTAGCTCAGTGGTTAAAGCATTGAACTGAGAACCGAAAGGTCTGAGGTTGTTACAGTGTACCTCTGGATAGGTCAGTGCATGACCCTCTTTTTCTCCCCATAGCCCAAAAAATAAATTATTAGCTGGTGTCAGTAAAAATCGAAAAGAAAAATTCGGCATTAAGCAAACATTTTTGTCATATTTACTTTGCTTACATTTACTTTGTATTGTATGGTTTTAAAGTTTTTTTTTAATTTGAATCCAGACTGGAAGATCTGCAAAAAAAGATATCTTGTCGTTCTCAAATGTTAACTGTGGATAATTTTTTCATGTTCAATTTATTACTTTACTTCCAGATTTAAATCAAATCATTGAAGAAAAGGCAAGAAGGAGAAAGAAGAAAAAGTATGAGGAGTATGAAAAAGAATTAATAGAAAGAATGCGTGGAGAAAAAGCATAAAATCTCCAGAGGAAAAGAAAGAATGAGAAGGGTGGAAAAGTATACAAATCTTCATTGGAAAAGAAGAGGAATGGAAAAATAAAAAAGCAGAGAATTGGTAATGTAAAACAAACATATGAACAACATAACACAGACATAATTTGTTAACATTTTATTTTGAAAGTGTCTAGTAGAGCATAATTTGTATATATTATTATTACTTTTTTATCAACTTCATATAGTTAAGTTTTACATAAATTGTTTATGGTTTCCCGTTACGTTAATATATTCTGAATAAGGATCAATTGAGTGCAACCACTTATAATTAGTTTTTTTTCCAGCACCTCAAAGGTATAATAAAACCATGTGAAGAGCAGAATATTATTATATAGTCATTAGTATTGACATTGCTTTTTGATGAACAAGAACCCCGAGAATAACATATGTATTAATTTGGCAAAGAAATATAATTTGGTACTTTGCCTGATTAATCCACGCTTTCTCTTAAGTTTAAGACAGAAATCTACTACATAACAAAACGGGCCTAAAAACTAGTCTACACAATACAGAGCAGTAAATTTCCATTACTTAATGACAAGTAGCACCTCAAAAAGCTTTGAACATGATGAACACCATCAATCACTGGAAAGGCAAGTCCATATGACTCACATGCTCCTTATGGAACTCCCAATAAATAACACAAAAATGAGATGCCAGAAAAAAAAGTTAAATGATTGAAACGGTGGGTTTAAAATGCAAAGTAATACAAGCTTTGATATTTCGATGCTCTTGACCTTGACCTCCAGCTATAAATGCACTCATGTACGATAAAATAAACTACAGCAAAAGATTTTATTATTTTGGACATCTCCAATGACCTTCACCTTGGAGCAAGGTTGACAAAATATGCATGTGCGTCTCATTGATACCTATCATGCATCAAACAAGCTGAAGTTTAGTTAATATTAATAACTTAGGATTAACAAGAAATTTTGTGGAAAATTGACATAGCTTGACTAACATTTGTTGAACCTGTGACCTTGACCTTGAAGTGTAGTCATTCAATCACTGATAATTTTCGAGGTCTCGTGTAATTAGCCACTTTAAAGTTTTGCACAGATGGAAGGCAGACAGACAGACAACATTAACTGAAGGTCCCGGGTTCAAGCCCTGGCCGGGCCATTGTGTTGTGTCCCTGGGAAAGACACTTTACTCCTGTTTTCCTTATCCTTCGGATGAGAGTATAAACCGAGGTCTAGTCTGTGTCGCATGCATTCCATCATAACGGACTTTAAAGATCCTGACGCTCATGTCCTAGACGGGTGAGTGCCGGTAACAAGAACACACCCAGCATGCACTTGGTCCTTCTCCTCCATCCCTGGCTGCCCAGGATTGTGCTCAGTTGTCCGGGCGTCAGACCATGCCCCCAAAGGCTGCGGGTGGCGTCTCGGGCGGTTTGAGTTAGATCCTGTATCGGCCAGCGCCTTGATCCTTAGGCTAAGGCGCCTTACAAATGACGAACATTATTATTATTATTTAAACATGCAATTTTTTTACTATTTAGGACTCATCTTGAATAGATTTGCAAACAAATTTGAATATATATTCTATATCTAAACGATTCATGGCACTTGGTTCACACCCTGGAGAACGGGGTAGCACTGATGGCAGCAACAAAGCTGATGGGGATGTTGTATGCATTTCGGTCTGCTGGCTTTGACGCCTTTTTCTAGCTTGTTTCTTGACTGAACCTTCCGATGAATTAGAGTCTTTAGAATCCTCATGCTGCTCTTCAGCCCTCCTGCGAACAAGTAGCAGCATCAGAACACAGGGTTTAAACAACAGAACAAATTCAGCGGCATAAGAACATTTTCAAACCAAGGGATGAGGATGGTCAAAGGGTGGGGTGGTGGGCCTGGGGTGGGAGAAGGGAATGGAAGTTGAAAAGAGTAGAGGCTTGAACTGGCTCAACTACAAAAAGGGATTGACTGACAATACTGTCTACTGATTCATCAATGAAATATTATATTCGGGACTTTAATTTTCTTGTACATGAATGTACTACTCACCCTCTTTAAAGTGTAAAAGAAACAAGCAAAACACATTTAAAGTTTAGGGGGTAGAGGTTGGGGAAAAAAGGGCACAAAAGCCCGGAGGAAGTGGGACAGCATTTTTTCCCCACTAACCACTTCGACACAATAGCTACTAGCAACCAAGTTATAAAATAGTTATAGAAACTCTTATGCTTACTAGCTACTCAGTAAATAATAATAAATAATAATACAGGATGCTATGTACGCGCCTTTCCCCAAGGCTCAAAGCGCGGCGATCTATACCAACATACACGCTCACCTGTCTCATTTACCCTCTCACACACCAAATACACATACATCACTCAAACAGGTGGTGTAAAGGCAGGGAAATCGCTATTAGAAGACGGAAGAAAATCGAACTTTTTATTTTTGAAATTTTTATATTGACTGCATCCTGTACCATTATTGAAGGGATGGAGGAAACCGGAGTGCCCGGAGAAAATCCTCGGTGACCTTAATAGTCTCGTACCTAAGTCACATACGTTCGCCCCTTGCGGGAATCGAACCCGCGACCTTCGGCATAGGAAACCGGCGACTTATCAACTGCGCCACGAGGCCACCCCATGAAAGCACAAGTACAAAGGTTCCTCAACATGCCTGCTTTTTAAAATCCAAAGCATACCTACACAACCTGAAAAGCCCAGAGCGAATTGTGTACATTATAATAATGTAATCTGCATTTCATGTGCCCCATTAACAACTGTAAAATTGAGCTAAAACTTTGATCTTATTCAACAAGGATGTCTAGCTCTGCCATGTACACTAATGTTCCCCCCCCCCATTCTCCTCCCTCATCCAAGCTCTCCTCACCTCCCCCTTTGCAATGTAGAAACAATATACCACCAACACCTTGTGTTAGCAGGTCACAGTTTGATCTGAGGCGTGGAGCTGCCAGTTGTTAACTGCTTTGCTGTGGCACCGATTTTATACAGCAATCAATGAGTGTTTTTTTCAAAGCGAACAAACATTATAAAATTCAATAAGTACTGACACACACCAGCTGTCACCTGATGAGTACAATGAAGGCGATGAAGATGTTGATGGTGATGGAGTGGGACGTCTTCCTTCCAAACGCCTCCTGGGTCGTCGTCGGACTACAGCGACTTCTCCGCAACCGGATAAACTCGAGGCATAACAGGATGTTCTGGGAAAAAAAGGAATAACAGAATTTATTAAAATAATTATGCTTACTCAGAATTACAGCTAACAATTTGGGAAATGGAGTAGATGCAGATCTGAAAATGGTGCTCTAGCTATTAATGTGGACCCCACTGCAACAACGAGACAAATGACAGGGGTCTGAGACTGTTGGAGTTTGCCAGATACAACAATTTGATACTGGCAAACACGCTTGGTCTCCACAAAAAATCCAAATGTTAAGCAGTTTAATGCATCAATCAGTTTTCACATATTCTATTTCCCTTCATCCAAGGAAAACAGACAGGTGAACCATAAACCAAAAGCTATAACTTATGTAGGTAACGGCAGCCAGAATTTTGTATTTTACTGTTTGTTGCAACATGTGGTTTTTTTAAATTACATCAGAACACAAGGAAAATACAGAAAAATAAAAGTTGCAGTATAATAAATGGTACACGTTAAAAGCTTATTGTTTTTTTATTCTGATAACATTGCATTTTGCCTACTAAAATTGTTATTCTGCAAAAATATTTTTAAACATTTATTTAATCAATCTACATATGAATAAAATAACACATCAATACCTCCCTTATTTACTTCTTGTACTATCTTCACTGACCGTCTTTTTTGTAAATGAGAAAAAATGCAAGTTTTGAAAACCCCAGTGTGAACAAAGGAGACATACATTTCTCATGGTAACTGTTTCAATGTTCAAGAGACTTCACAAGACTCTTCATTAATATCAGATACAAGGACGCTTAAAATGCAGCAAATTTATTTTTGTGTTCTTCAAAAAGTAACAAACAAAAATGCAGACCCTGTGTTGACAATCGACCACAACATCCACACGAAAATTGATATGATTTTAAAAGTACAAAAGCACACCGAAAAAGCTTGAAATTTTAACAAGGGAACATTTTAAAGCCACATCCTAGAAGCACAAAATATAGATTAAAGAACAATTTACAGAGACAGAAGGACAAAACACAACTGAATAAAACGAAAAAACACGTACCTCCATCTTGCCAGCCGGCTCGTAGCGTGTGGCGTTCCGAGTTACTTCCCCTGACAGTGCGTGTATTCGACTGGTTGACCAGCGGGAACACACATCGCGGCATGTTAACTGGCTCAAACTCAAAGTTGACTCAACCGCAATTGTGGGTTTCACCGCTCAGACTTTGCGTATACACTTTTTTTGTTATTCCTATTGCAAAGCCGGTTTTAAAAAAACTGAGTTTCAGATTTTGGAACCCAGTATTTTTTTAAACCCAGTTGCACGTAAGTGTAACCTATGCATAAACCCACTGTTATGGTTAGGTACGTACACATACACACACACACACACACACGCACACACACACACACGCGCGCGCACGCACATCCATCCACCCACCCACCCACCCACACGCACACACACACACACGCACCATACAAAAATCACAGCACTTACCGTCATTCAGGAACGACAACCGGAAGCTCTCCATCGCCATCTTGGGAGTGACGACAGTTTTGGCGCGCCTTCGCACTGTCCCTGTCTCACTCGAGTCCAAGTCCTGAAATCACACGCAAACGAGATCATTGAACGAGAGTTGTACAATAATATAACCCACCAAGGCACACATGTCGACAGAGATAGGGTGAGGTTTGCGGAGAGGGGGTGGAAGAGGAGAGAAGACAGGTGGTCCAAAGTGAAAGAGAAAGTTCTAGACCAACCTAGGCCTAATTATAAATAAGTTACGGCAGTATTCTCTCCAGGCGACGATACAATACATGCAAAAGCGCATATAGATGTACCCATACAAACCCTCACCCCCCCTCTCCCCCCCCCCCATGGGATATCATTCGCAACACCTTAGGACAAAGGCGCGAGAGTATAAATCAAAATTAATAGCAACAATCTTCTACGGTCACTATCTATTCAGTCCGCCCAGCTGTGAATGGGTACATGGACCTGTTTAAAACCGGGGAAGATAAAGCAGCGAGGGAGATGAGATAGATACCGCCCTCATTAAACTGGCCTAGAGAAAATGGATGTCCCAAACGCTTCCCTCCTTAACGACCGAAAGGTTACCGGGAAAACATTACCTTTTATAACAAGAAAAATGATCCAACAGTAGAACACAGGAAGTAAGCAGATCACTTTAATTAAACTCTCTTTTTTTTTTCTCTCTCACAAACCCCGAACAACATATGTGGGCGCCACGGGCGGCTTGAAATAGACCCAGTATCTCGGGCGGCGCCTTGAGCAGCTCTTGAGCTGTAAAAGTGCTACATAAGAACGATTAAATAAATTAATATGACACTCGTACTCTTGAGACAGGCTTAGGTTACTAATAATAGTAAGAATGGCTCCTAGGGCAATAAACCTGATTCCCCATAGACACACAGTTCCGAGTCCAAGTTACCAACTGGCCAAAACTGTAGACAAACACCCAGAGGGGTGTGTGATCGGAGCCTGCAGACTGCCTGCAGACACAGCCCCCGTGATGACTTCTAACAGGCCCCGCAGGGCTAATCAATCTGTTTGCGGACGCTGTAATTAACATCACGGGTGATTGGTGAGCCTGGCCGGACAAACGGAAAACGCGCGTTGCTTCATTGGCCTGATTAATTTCCTCCCGTTTTGCGGTTAACAGGTAGTCTGCGGAGTTCCAGCCACCATGCATGCAGCAGAGAAAGCCGGCCCAACAAAGCAAACCATCTAGCGGCACGAAGTTTGAGAATTGTTACCATCGACATCTTCCCCATCCTTTCTACGAAGCCTGCACCTGTGTAACAAATTCGCCACGAGAAGCAATAAAAAGGAAATTACTGATTTAAAATACTGCGAGCAATGCCCTAAAGGAGTTAACATATAAATACTCTAAATAAAATATATGTCCGGGCACAGATTACTCTGAATAAGGTTTGTAATCACTGTTACAATTTCCAGACCGAACCAGCTTTATTCGGACAACCTTTCTTTACAGAAAACTAGCTTCCATAAATGAGCATACCCTTAAGAAACTCTATCAGTATTATGTTTGGCCGGAAAGCAACAAGAGAATGAGGGTAGACTGTAGAAAGTAATTAGTAACAGAGCAATCACTCCAAAGGAAAACAAGTTCTCTTGCCTAGTTGCAGTATGCCACCTAGAAATGCATTATCAGCAAACTAACAAGCCAACTATCTAACTAACCAACGAACAGTTAACGGAACAACAAATATACCTAACCGATCAAATAACTGAACAAACAAACAAACAAACAAAAACATTCAGCTTCAATTGTATTCAGTCTCTTGCCACAAGGATCCTTTCAGACACGAAGAAGAAGAAGAAGAAGAAGAAGAAGAAGAAGAAGAAGAAGAAGAAGAAGAAGAAGAAGAAGAAGAAGAAGAAGAAGAAGAAACAAAATTCGTAAAACATAAGTTGCGTTCACACTATTCCATTCAATTATGTATTTAATTTAGAAGAAAACAACACAATTTACAAAAGCGCCTTCATCTTACAGCCAATTTTAAATCTAATGACAATATGGAGTCGAATAGTAAATGAACTACTAACATAATGACATAATAATGTCAATAAGTGGCACAATTGTGTTCTTCTCCGTATTGAACATGCGTTCATTAAATTATTTTATTTCGGGTGATGACTGTAATATTTTGATCGCAAATAAAGAATAGTAACAGGAGAATAGATAATGAAATTCAACGCCGATTTCCTTTAAAGTAAGTAAATAAATAAATAAATAAATAAATAAATATAAATAAACAGCCCGCAGCAAAAGAAACGGATGCGCTAGCACTAGCCTATCGGCAATGGCACGTGCCTATCAACCAATCCGAAGCTGTCAAAGGAAGGTTATCATGTCAGGGGACGCAGTCTGCCAACAGTAGCTGCTACTCACAAAGTAAATGTAGTGCTTCCCTTGTCTAGAACTACCACTACTATTAGGCCACACAGAGAAGATGGAAAACGTCAGGTTTTGCAATTCCTTTCAGCAACGAGAAGTCAGTAAAGAAAGCAAACAGTGTGTGGCCCGAACAGCGTAATCTCCGGAACAGTTTGTGGATGAGTAGGGCCTACACAGAATGTGACACACCATTGGCCAAATGGCAGACTGGGTGAGGAACTTAAAACAACACTGAACCATCAGAGCTATCACACTGCTAAGATAGACAGTGAAAATTAGCCACCATGGGATTCGAACTTGGATCATCGGTGTGCCAGGCGAACACTGAGCTACAGCGGTGGGAAAAGATCCAAGTGCCTGCATGATGCTATCGACCTCCCTGATCTTTCTTTCTCCACGTTGTATAAAAACTAAAACCAATAATGTGGGATCAAGCCAAAGGCAATTTTTTGTTTCTAATGAGATCAAGAAATTCCTTCCGGTCACTTTCGGTCACTGCTCATCGGACGACCACAACGTACACACACACACACACACACACACACACACACACATAGGTGTAAATAAGTGTAACACGTTGAGTGCATATGGCTTCTTCCTAATGTGAACTTCTTAACGGGTGTCTTTGTGACTACCCATGCAGTACATTTGGACTGCACTTAGTGGTAGTCTATGCATTCAGGCCAAAAACCTCCTCTGAAGAGATCTGTTGTAAAGAATCGAAACGCGTCAGAGAACCAGGCTTTATGAAATGCAATTCCGACTGGCGTTTTGAGCTCTTTTAGCTCATTAAGAAGCACATGGAATTGAAATCCACTATGTATCACTTTTGGTCCACCTTTGAGAGCAGATAATAATTTTTCTTAAATAATATATATATAATATATATAGATATATATATATACTAATATATATATATATATATATATAAAATATATATATAGATATATATATATATATATATATATATATAATATATATATATATATTATATATACTTATAAATTTGTATTCCGTTTGATTAATCTAAATGTATGCATTGCTTCTATTGATAGACGATGATTATTATGAATGTCCAATGTCGGTTCTTGTGCTGTATATTAAAGATAACATCAGCCGAGCTAAATACTTTTTTGCAGGGCACGCTCTAAAAATATCTGACAGTTGCAGAAGTCTGAAACTGAGGAATTCTGATAGGGCTGCGCTGACATCCGATCTCTCAAGTTGTTATGACACAGAGATAGCACCAACCTAGCCAGAGTAAGACCGCCGAGTTCTTCTGAAGGGTTAGCGTCCTACCAGTAAACTTCGCAGTGTATTAATTTAGAGAACCGAGATGGATAAAACTGGGTTAAATTCTTAGAGGGAAAAGAAAATCAAATAAAAGCATCCACAGAGGCAAAGATTGCACAGAGAGAATTTAGTTAAGACAAATTGGCGTCGTCGAAGTTAGTACTCTTTCTGTACAACAATTAAGTGTTGGCAAAAATTAGCAATGTAAAGAAGTAGTATATCTTTATTAAAGTCCATAAAACATTGATCTCAAAGAGGACTAAACCACCTTGATGTCGTTGATGGTAGCTGGGGGAGAAGGAGGAGGAGGAGTGTGGGTTCGATCCAACATCTGGGCGTTATTTATCTCCGAATATTATTTACTTTCGACTCGGGCAACGTCTCGGGGGTTTTCTCCGGGTACTCCGGTTTGCTCCCTCAGCAAAATTTCAAAATCACAACTAATGTTAAGATAGGTTGGGTTTGGGGCGCGCCACAGGCTGCAACTACGCTTTCCCCAGGGGAGGCGGCCCAGAATTTTCCTATGAAAAAAGGGACAATAAGGTAAATAAAATTAAAAAAAACAACTGACAAACACACACACCCACCCACCCAATCTCGCACTCTCTCTCTCTCTCTCTCTCTCTCTCTCACACACACACATGCACACCGCACCTAAAATAAGGCAGAATAGGACAGCTGGCAAAACGAGAGTTTGACAAAGCTACATAGTCACATAGAAAAATAGAAATACTTCTGTTTAATAAATTAAATAAATTTTATAAAATACAATAAAATAAAAACATACATTAAAAAACAAACAAACAACACAACGCGGGTGATCGGGAGAAAACAACCGCTGGAAGTCGATCGAAGGCAAACACAACAAACGACGAGGAAGAAAATGCAGACGCAAGAAACCAACAGAAAGCCTAGTTGGGAGGACACATCGTCGTCTGAGAAAATTGCTAAGACTTCTCCATCCGCCACAGTGTCACGCAAAAGAAGAAAACAAAAATAAAGAAAAGAAGAGAAAAAAACACACAAATATCATCGGCAGTCAATGATTAGATAGGCAAAACAAATCACAACAACAACAAGAAAACGACAAAATACAAGAAGAAGAAGAAGACCAACAACAACAACAACATACCAAATAGCAACAACAACAAGAGAGAGAGAGAGAGAGAGAGAGAGAGAGAGAGAGAGAGAGAGAGAGAGAGAGAGAGAGAAGAGAGAGAGAGAGAGAGAGAGAGAGAGAGAGAGAGAGAGAGAGAGAGAGAGAGAGAGAGAGAGAGAGAAATAACGGTAAAGAAAGGGAATAAAATGTGGTTGCCAAGAAGAGAATGTGGCAGGACAGAGAAGGAAACAACACTACCGAAAGAAAAAAAATGTGTCAGAAAGAAAACTAACAAACAGCAACAACAAAAACACAATAGTTCCCCATCTATCTCTCGGGAACTAATTACGTTCCCCGGAGGTAACAACGCATCATGGATGAAGGAACAAAAGAAAAGGACTCCGATGTCTCCGAAATAAATAAAAAATGGAGAGAGAGGAAGGGAGATAGAGAGAGGGATGAAGACAGAGAGGGAGGGAGAGAGAGGAAGGGAAGGAGGGAGAGAGAGAGAGGGAGAGATAGAGAGAGGTGGAGGGAGGGAGAGGGAGGGGGAGAAGGAGGTAGGGAGAGAGTGAGTAGGGAGAGAGAGACATAGAAACACAGAGGGACACATTAACAGAAAGAGACAGTGAGAGAGAGAGAAGAAGAAGAAGAAGAAGAAGAAGAAAAAGAAGAAGAAGAAGAAGAAGAAGAAGAAGAAGAAGAAGAAGAAGAAGAAGAAGAAGAAGAAGAAATGTGCTCAGGGAAAAAAGCAAAGCAAGCAGAAAGCGGTGGAGGACACTCCTTAATTGACCAGAAAAACATCTCAGAATTTAGAGTTTTCTGTGATGGTGAGGTGGAGGAGGGATACAGAGAGGAACAGGGGGGGGGGGGAGGGAGGGAAGGATCAGATGATCACAAACAGTCGTAATGAATGAATAAAGAAAAGACCGAATATGTGATCGAACAACAAAAAACGTGACATGCACACCCAGACACACACACACACACACACACACATACACACCCTCCCACACACCCACACACCCACCCACACACACACACACTCACAAGCGCGCGCACTCACACACAAACAAACTCACACATACACACACTCACACAGAAGGAAAGAGCAAATAAAGAAAAGGAATGAGTGCAAAAAATGTGACAGAAATAAAATAAATATAATCGGCAGTAGTAACAAACAAAAATATTGCGGAAGGAAAGTAAAATTATAAATTGTTCAGAGCACACATTATGGATTAGAAAAAAAACCCAAACATATAATATTTTAGACTGGTAGAGTGGAAGAGAGAGAGAGAGAGAGAGAGAGAGAGAGAGAGAGAGAGAGAGAGAGGTACGGGGGTTGAGTGATGATGGGAAGGGGAGGGGGCGAAGAAGAAGAATAACAACAAGCGAACAACAGAAAAAAAAGGAATTCAACATCTGACCAAAGAAAACAAAATCTCATCGGCATAAAACTAACAAAAATATGGCAAAACGGGGAGGGAAGGGGAAGGGGGGCAGAAGGGCTGAGTGGAAGGGAGGAAAGAAAACATGGTGTTGTGGGACAATACGTATCATCATCCACTTACGGGAATTAGGAAATGTGCACTGTCAAGAAGCACAGCAGAAAATAACAAGAAAATGCGGTTGACAGGAACAGAATATAGCATAAATGAAATTATGAAATGTGGCTGCAGCGTAAAAGGAATGAAACTATGGCGGAAAAGAACGCGAAAGACAGACAGTGGTGGTGAGGACACATCATCGACTTGGGGGAGATTAGCAAGGGGACCAGCGTCAAGTAACAAAAGGTCACATCAGTTGCTCTAACGTGTGTACTGGGCAAATAGCCACTGCAACCCTAACTGCGGAGTAGTCCTGACAAGCAGCTGAATTTCCGTGGCACATTTCTGTTCAGTCTTTGCCCAAGAGGATTTTGTTACCTCCAGTCCGTTTTCACCTGAGAGAGAGAGAGGGGGGGGGGGCAGAGGGAGAGAGAGAGGGAGGGGGCAGAGGTAGAGAGAGAGGGGAGGGGAGAGAGTACTTATTCCATTAATATATTTCAATTTCGTTTACTTTATTTATTTTATTTTATTTCGTTGTCTCCCTCTTGTCTGGCTATTCTGGTCAAATGTTTGTTACACCCGTGTTGGAATAACTCATTTAAAAAGTAATTCTCTCTCACTCTCTCTACCAATTAATCTCTCTCTCTCTTTCTCTCTCTCTCCCTCTCCCTCTCTCCACTCCAATCAGCGCTTCCCAGCCTGTGTATGTGAACTAAACACTGGACCTCTCTTAACCCCAGCCAAAATAGTGTTAGCTTTAGTGAGGGTTAAATAGTCTTTGTCTCTGACCTGCTAACTGCTGTTCGACGTTCGTCGTGTTTGTATCATTTTGACCATTACACACACTCTCTCTCTCCCTCCCTCCATCTCTCTCTCCCCACCCCCTTCCCTACCTACCCCCCGTCTCCTCCTTACGGTACGTTGACTGAATACTAGGCCTCTGTTACCGGATACAAACAGTATTAACTTTATTAGGGTCGACAAACTAGCGTGTCGCATCTGAGCTGCCTAAATACCGTAAATGTGATATCTTCGACTATTTTAAAAAAAAAAACGTTGCCATATAAATTAATTAATAAATTAATCACTACTACTACTACTACTACTACTACTACTACTACTACTACTACTACTACTACTACTACTTATTATTATTATTATTATTATTATTATTATTATTATTATTATTAATTTTTTTTTTACAGCGCAAACCAAGCTTAAAGCTTTCTCTAAGCGCTCGCACGCATACACACACATACTCTCGCAAGGATAAATATAATCTAAACAATGTGGTAAAACATAATGAGATAAAACGGTTAAACATCGTAAGACATAATAAAAACATCACATCTAACAAGGATAAATAGGTTTATTTGAACAATAAGGTGTACAACATTATGAGATAAAACACGTTTAACATCATAAGAAATTAAACAAGCATCACCTGTAAGCATAAAAAGCCATGTTTAAGGAGAGACACACATACATACACACCCCCACACACACGCGCGCTCACACAAACACACACATACACAGAGGAGGACATAAACATTTAGAATAAATTGTGAAGCAAATATTTACACAAAAAATAGCTCAAAGTAAAAAGTACCACTTAGGGACAGGTGGAAAAGAAGTAATATGACAGTAATAAAAACAATATTCGAATATAAGAATTTATTAATCAGAGTAACATTTAACTAAAACTATTTAAAAACCATTCTGTGCAAACCCCAATAAATAATTTAAAAAAAACGTGTACAATAACCACGAACATTACACAAAAGACACCGATGGAACACACACACACAATCTCTCTCTCTCTCACCTTTATTCAATACTCACTCATACACTTATTATTCTGGATCTAAAAGTATTTGGTAAAGAGGTAGGTTTTGAGGTTCTTTTTTAACACTGTGAGAGACTGAGTGTCGGAATTTGGAGGGCAGAGAGTTCCAAAGAGTTGGGGCAAACACCGAGAAAGATCTCCTGCAAAAGGACTTGAGCGAATATCTAGGAATTGAGAGGAGAGCTGCATCTTGTGAACGGAGTGATCGAGCAGTTGTAAAAGATAGGAAGGAAAGGAATCAGTGTGCAGACAGTGAAAGCAAAGAGAAGCCACTTTGTAATTGATGTGGGCCTTTACAGGCAACTAGCGTAAAGTTCTCAGAGCGGAAGTTGCACTAGAATGACGAGGTTGTTCTGAATGCGCTGAAGTCTGGAAAGTTTATTGTCAGGAAGGACAGCCAAATGTGAGTTACTGTAAGTTGCACTAAAATGACGAGGTTGTTCTGAATGCGCTGAAGTCTGGAAAGTTTATTATCAGGAAGGACAGCCAAATGTGAGTTACTGTAATCAAGTGGAGAAAGAACTAAAGAGACGGCAAGCTTGTTTTGTGGCATCTGTAGTAAGATACTAACGTGTTTTGCCCAGTCTTCGGAGATAGAAGTTCAGAGATTTGCACGGACTAATTATTTGCGTCTCCATTGAGAAGCAGCTCTGATCCAGATTCACACCTAGGTAAAGGTGGTGGTAAAGGTGGTCCCATAGCCTTGTGGCCGTAGGGGAGCGTGATGTTGGAGATCACACTTATCTTGGGCCAGCATAATGAGGGTGATGCCCATCTCTCTCCCTCGCTGCTTTACCTTCCCCACCCTTAAGAGAGTAGGTACTTAGTCACAGTTGAGTCAACTGGGGGCGTTGTTATTTGTCGCTTCACGGTTTGCGGTCACCCATCCAAGTGCTAACCGCACTGGATGGTGCTTAACTTGCGACACAGTTGCGAGTGCTCCAACCACTGCGCTATCCGACACCCCCTAGATTCCGGATAACTCGGAAAAATCAATTTGATGATCTGAAACAGACACTGAATGAGCTGAGGTCTACTGCAGTCTGCTCTGTGAACCCCATCAAGATGAGCTCTGTCTTTTCGTCATTGATTTTCAGTTTGTTCCTGTTAATTCAGTTGGCCACGGAACGGATGAACTCAGACACGTCCTGGGCAAAAGCAGTAACCCCTGAAGGAAGAGCAAAATTAGGCAAATGAGAATCATCAGCAAAGAAAAAATAAAAGATGTTGGAAAGCATTGATAACAGAACTGAGTGGTTGAGTGTACATTGTGAACAGGACAGGGCCAAGAAATGAGCCTTGTGGCACTCCATATTCCAAAGGTAAGGGAGATGACCTAACGTTGCCCACAATAGCAGACATAGACTGAGTGCGGCAGGAGAGTTAAGAACGAAACCATGCTAAAGCCATTTACTACTACTACTACTACTACTGCTGCTGCTGCTACTGCTACTACTACTACTGGATGCTATACAGATCACCAATCAAGTCCAAAGAGCGGCGATCTGTACCAGCATACACGCTCACATGTTTTGCACACTATCACATACACAACCCCATATCTATTACTCAAGCATGTATTGCAAAGGCAGGGAGATCGCTGTTAGAAAAGACGGGAAAAGGAAATCGAATTTTTAAGTTTGAAAGTTTAGATTGACTGCATCGAATATTACCATTATATATACACTACCTCTGTCCCACAACCACCTTCCCCTTACCGGTGCGCGTTTATCTCAAATATACTAACTAGCTCTCTTACCTGGGCCAAATAGTGTTACCTGTCCAAGGGTGAGCTAACTTAACTAGAGTGTTGTCCCCTGCGCGGGCTAACTGCTGTTTGTGTTACGTCGTGTTTGTGGACTTTGCGAGGGTGCCATGCGCTTGTCAACAACACTGCCACAACCCTTCAGCCATACAGAGTGGCGGCTCCTGTGAAGGAGGCGCGTACACTGTGTTCCGTTTTAAGTAAGGACCGCTCGCCTCAGCAGGCTCAGCTCCTCTTTGGTGCTCTGAGCATCTGAGATACGTTTTTTGGAAAGTAGGCAAAGGCTCTGACGATCCACCGCACCGCTCTTTGGCGTTCTGAAAGTTTTAAAGAGTAGAGAAGGGAAGAGAAGACCAAAGGGGAGGGGCAGAGAGATAGACAAAGGGGGTGGGTGGAGGAGCGGAGAGGGAGAGAGAGAGAGAGAGAGAGAGAGAGAGAGAGAGAGAGAGAGAGAGAGAGAGAGAGAAAGAGAGAGAGTGAATGAACACTGAAGTTTAACGTCTACACCCACCATTGGCGATATGGCAGACGGGGATAACCCTCCCAGGAAAAGAGGGGTAGGGACCTATATGAACACTGAACCTTCAGAGCAATCATACTGCTAAGATGGACAGTGAAAATGGCCACTTTTTATCTTGTCCCACCACGGGATTCGAACCTGGGTTCATCGGTGTACCAGGCGAACGCGCTACCACTCAGCTACGGCGGGGGAGGTTGAACGACAGACAATTAGAGGTATCCAGAGAACCAAACACAGGAGCGTAGCTGAGACTAGCCGTAGCTTCAATTCGCCTCTTTACTAGTGGACTCCGCTACGAAGTGTGACATAGCAGAAAACAGGGCGGGCGGGGGATGGGGAGGGGAGGGGGAGGGGGCGAGGGACAGAGAGAGAGAGAGAGAGAAGGTGGGGATGGGAAGGGGTGGCACACACACCAACTCCTCCACACACAAACAAACAAAGGTAGGAGAATGGCAGATGGGGACAGGGTGAAAACAAGCAGTATTTAACTGTACTTAAGCGAGTTAGAACAGCCGCGAAGTAAGTAGCAAGGTCTCGCAGCATTTGACACGCCTGCAAAACTGACACACGAGCCTCTGACTCAATGTGGGTCCTTTAAATTGCGTACAAGCCTACGGCTCATTTCCACTCGCCCACATTGTTAAACTAATGAATGGCCTAAGAACTCATTTGATTTCTGATTTCAAAAGGTGCCCATATTTGGTAAACGTATGACCAGTTTCTGAACAGATCCACGCAGGAAGGGTGACGGGAGAGATGTGTACGTGTGTGTATGTACGTATACATGTATGTACATTGTTAAAGAGATGTACGAGTCAATGTGGGCCTTTAAACAAACCAATCAAATTATTTGTTGTGTTCTTGTTGTTGTTGTTGCTGTTGTTGTGGTTCTTCTTCTTCTTCTTCTTCTTCTTCTTCTTCTTCTTGTGTTCTAGTGTCTAGTATCCTTCTTTATCTTCTTCTTCTTCTTCTTCTGGTACTCTAGTGCCTAGTGTCTTTCTTCTTCTTCTTCTTTTAATGTTGTTGTTATTGTGTTCTGAACATTTTTAAAAGTTTCATCGTCGGCTTTTATCCACTTACCTTGAAACTGATTTGAAGCCGCCCGATTTGTAAAAACGTGTGGTTAGAAGAAATTTAGATATTGTCAGTTACGAAGTGACATCTTTGTAATTGTAAAAGGGCTGTTTACAAAGTAGCTTTTGTATACTAATTAAACGGAAGGTGGAGGAAGGTGAGGGGAGAAAGAGATATGGCTCCCATGTATGTGTTGTGTGTAAGAGTGAGGGTAGGGATAGAGCAGGTGTATGTGCGAGTGCGTGCGCGCGCGCGTGTGTTTGTGTGTGGGAGCGCTCGTGTGACAGACGCTAGTCATGTGTCAATATAAAGAGTGAATCTTCCTACCAACCTACAAGTGATTTTGGAAACGCCCGACGTGTACGGATGGACAGGAATACTAATTACCTGATAAAAAAAATAAAACTAAACCTTGTCATTCACTGACCCATTATCAAGATCGCCTTCGTAACAGTTATGTTTGTCGTAAAGGACGTGTTTGTCTTTTGACGCGGGACACAAACAAAAAATCATCAAAAGGACACAACGAAAAAAAAAAGGAGAATACTAAGAAAAGGAAGAGGATGAAGATGAAAATTACTGAAAGAGACAAAGCCGAATCCACGTTGAAAGGTGATCTCAAGTAATAGGAAGAAAAAAAAAAACAACATGAAAAGGAAAAAAAAGCGTAAAATACAAGTACATACCTGATGATGAATTATGATAATGACTCTTATTATTAGTGTTGTCCAGCGTGTGGCCGGCACTGAATTAAATTATGTAAGCTCCAATCACAACTGCTACACGTATACAATCCAGGCGACAGCGAAGGCGCAACACTGATTGACAATGCTGTACAACAGTCCTCTGTCCAAACAACCCTCACAGACTTGACAAAACAGTGAAGGCATTCATTCATTCTACTCGTAGTTTCAAAACACACCACCACGACAACCCTTGTCTTGAACAGACACAGAACATCCGATGAGTCTACATAATATAAATCCACTTAAGTAGAAGATCCAGCAACGAGAACACTTCGCCGCCCTTAGCATGGTGGACCACGACGGTTTTTAAAAGAAAAAAAGACGCTTTTGACTTTTGTAAAAAGGAGTTGAGCACCATCTGCGAGCAAATGTACAATTTAAAAAAAAATTAAGCATACTATCAAAATCATATATTTAACTAATCTTCCAGTTATTTTAGTCTCGCCATTGATTTCCAGTACAATACCAGTGCAATACATCAACGCAAACTCTTAAATTGGTAACAAAGAGTTCTTCTTCTTCTTCTTCTTCTTCTTCTTCTTCTTCTTCTTCTTCTTCTTCTTCTTCTTCTTCTTCTTCATCTTCTTCTTCTTCTTTTCTACAGTAGGCCTACTACACCAGTATTACAAAAAATGTCTATGACAAAGTAGAGAATACCGGTGTTTCAAAACTCGCCAAAGAACAACAGAAAACAGCATTGATCTACTCTTGTGTATCGTTGTTTCCGAAACAGACAAGGTAAGTCTAATCACCCTCGCGTTGTACAGTATAGTATAGTATAGTATAGTATAGTATAGTATAGTATAGTATAGTATAGTATAGTATAGTATAGTATAGTATAGTATAGTATAGTATAGTATAGTATAGTATAGTATAGTAGTGATGGCATCGTAAGATATCAGCCTTTGGCCCTCTAGATATTATGTGCATTTAAGAGCACACACGCATATTAATTTCTTTGACTGATTCCACTTAGAAATTGGTTGTATGGTTACCTGATGAAGCCCTAGTGTAAAGCGAAAACTTGTACGTAAAAATAACAAGGCAATAATACAAAAACGAGTGCTAGCAGATTTTAAGGCATCAAAATCACTGTGTTTAACTTTAAGGGCTAATGCACCACAAATCAAAATTATCTTTCCAACTGACATGCTACGACTTTACCATAGAACAAATAACCACACAAAGAAAGTAGAACAGAAATGCTATACATCCTAAAAAAAATAAACATACACGCTGTACAGACTGAGCTCTCTGCTTGTACAGCATCAGCTGCTTCTTAAATAATACAATGCAAGTCGACAGAGTATCTTGCTAATCTGAAAGTTTAAGACTTTACCATAAAACGTACCAAATAACAGCAACGTCCTACAACCCGAACACACACGCTAGAACGTTCTCTCTGAGTTTTTGTACAAAGTTAACTGTACTGAATCTTCATGAATGATTTGTTGTCAGACAGGACATTACTAACCCGGCCGAAGAGAAATTCCAAAAAACAGCGATTTAACTCTATTCGCTAACGTCCTGCTTGATTTGCACCACCAACCGCCTCTGTCCACTGAGAAAATTCATGCCACGCAAAATCAAAGCGGTTTTGATAATCTCTTCGTGGCTTTCCCACAAATCACTCAATATTGCCCATGTCGAGATAACTCACATGAACAGAAGAGAATAAGCATCAGCAGAACACAAAGGACTGGCTCTCCCCCCCCCCCCCCCTCTCTCTCTCTCTCTCTCTCTCTCTCGTTTTGGAAAAGAAAACTAGACGAGCATCAACTGTGCGAGAAAAAAACATCATCAATTGTGCGAGAAAAACAATCTATGCAATGCAAATTGCCAATGCGTTTGCTAACCTGACCGTACATAATTATGTTAGCCTTACCACCGTCACTCGGAGGTAGCAAGCAGTCTACACCACCAACAACAGATGAGAATCATTCATTAAAATGCCTCCGTCATAGTTCTTTCTGCCTCCACAAAACACCACACGAGACTACCGCTCAGTCTTGCCTTGTACAGAGCAAGTTCAGCATCCGCTGGGTCTAAATTTAGCCAGTGACGGTTTACAAGATTGCCCCCTGCCACTCGTAACTACAAGGGGGCGGTGGAAGGAGAGGGGGGAGCGGGAGGTAAGAGAGGGTGGGGGCGGGAGGCCGATAGCGTCGAGAGAGATAGAAGATTTGGAGGCCCAGAGAGAGAGAGAGAGAGAGAGATAGAGAGAGAGAGAGAGACACACAGACAGACAGAGACAGAGACAGAGAGACAGAGACAGAGAGGGTGGACAACACAGCACACTGTGTAGCAGAGACTGGCCTAGACTTACGTCACTTTTCCACCATCTCTGCCGCAGGACGGTTTAGACAACCGTATTATGCCGGGTGAGGTAACGTAGTCGGACCTACAGTCTTTGGAGAAGGCGACGTTGCGGTGTAAGCCTCGGTCAGTCTCTGCAATGCAGTGTGGATGGACAGAGGAACAGCGTAGCTGGCACTCCAGAAATACATCTCACTCGGAGAAAGATGAATGTAAAGTCTCGGCTGGTCTCATCTACGGGGTGTGCACAAAGACGCTATTGTGAGAAGAACACAAGTTTTACGTTTAAAGGCGTTGATCATATTTATTTTTCACTTTTGTCTCTAGCAATCCGCCTGGAAATGCGCTAAAACCGAAAATATTGTAATTATCATAATAATTACAAATTTCACTTGATAATTACAATTTTTACGTGATCGTGTTTAATTCTGCATAAGGCGTCTTTACTAGCGCCAAAACTTGCATTTACAGGTATCAGTGATAATAGTAATTAACGCGTGTTCTGTGTAATTCACATCTATGACGACCTACTTGCGCCAAAACCTGATAATTACAAATATCATGGCATAATTACAAATATCAACGACATATTTACAAATAACACGTAAAAAATTGTAATTATCAACTGAAAATGAAATTCTTTTGGTTTTGGCGTATTTGCAGACGATTTGCTAGAGCCAAACCTGAAAAATAAACATGATAACGCGAAGATATTTGTAATTTTTCAATGATAATTGTAATTATCCTTTGATATTTGTAATTATCCCATAATATTTGTAATTGTCTCATGATATTTGTCATTATCAGGTTTTGAAGCTAGGAAGTCGTGGCAAAATACTGATTATTAATTAACACTGTGGATTACCGGTATCTCTTTAAATTAAATAGAACACGTGTTCATTTCAATTATCTTGTGATACAGGTAACTCTCGGTTTTGGCGCTAGTAGGCCGTCATATGTTGACGCATCCCTTGTCAGTGAGTTCGCGATCGTCAGGCGGTGGATTAATAAACACGGTTTTAACGTCAAGATCAATACGTCCCCTATATGCGCAAAGTATCCGGGGATTCTAATCCAGCAAACGAAACGTCAAGATCAAGAGTCCAATACTGTTTAGCTTCCGTGGCGAAGTAGGACGAGGACTGAATGATAGGAAGTATAAAAGAGGATGGGGAATGGTAGGTGGGGGTTTATTGTCTCCTATACGCAATGTGTTCGGAGACGTTAATCTAAATAATCGCAAAAAAAAATAATAGGTGGGGGTGATGTCCCCTATATGCTATTGTGTCCGGGGACGGTAATCTACCCACTGACTGACTGAGGTGGGGGTAAGTGGTGGCTGCACAAAGAGGACCAAAGAAGAAGAAGAAGAAGAAGAAGAAGAAGAAGAAGAAGAAGAAGAAGAAGAAGAAGATGATGATGATGATGATGACGATGATGATGATGACGATGATGATGATGATGATGATGATGATGACGATGATGATGATGATGATGATGATGGATGATGATGACGACGACAATGTCAAATAAGAAAAGAAAAAAAACGAAAAGAAACAGAACAGAATTGGACTTTAGGAGGTCGCCAGGGAAGCTGAAACCAACACAAAGGGGAAGCTTATCAAGGTAAGTTTGCACAAAGTTGTGTACACACACGGTAGGGCTTTTGCTGCTGCTGCTTCAACAAAGCGTTCAAGGGAATTTTCCTCCTTCTTATCACCTCCCGCCTCTCGCCTTTCCCCTACCAACATTATCTTCACGGTATCCTGATAATAGGCAACTGTTCTTATCGTGGGTAAACGCTGACGGTGCAGTCAACGTCTCTAACCTTAGTTACACACTTTTCCTCGATTCTTATCTTTTCGCGGAAAGAGGTTTTCATTCATACATGTATTCATTTATTCAATTTTTTATACAGCTGTTTTCCAGCTCAAGAGCTGCTCAAGGCGCTGGCCATACAGCACCAAACTCAAGCCGATCGAGGCTGCCCAGACTATTGAGCTGGGCGGTCGGGATGGTGAAGAAATGGCATAGCGTTTGTTGTGTGCAAATCTGTAGCTGTAGTCTGAAGACATGTGAAGCGTCATAAATGTATCACTTTACAAACTGACATTCATAAATTATCCTATTCTATCCTATCCTATCCCGTAACTCAAAGGTCGTTGGGGCACCACAGATGATCGTTTAACCAGCGTACTCCATCTTTCTCTGTCCTCAGCAACCCTCGTGGCTTCGCTCAGTGTCAAACCAGTCCATTCTCGAATGTTGTCCCGCCACCCCTTTTTCGGTCTCCCTCTTCTTCTGCCTCCTTGCACTTTGCCTTGCAGGATGGTCTTTGCAAGGCCTGATGCTCTGGATTTTCCGTTTCTTCACCACTGTGAGCATGTCATCGTGTTGTACAGTGGCTTGTGTGATGGTCTGTTGGACTTCGACATTGGTGATGTGCTGAATATAGGAAATGCCCAGAAGTCTTCTGTAGCACCTCATCTCCATGCTTTGTATTCTTCGTTGTAGATCTGCAGTGAGGGTCCATGTTTTGCAAGCGTACAGGAAGATGGTGAAGACAATGGAGCGCAGCATCCTTACATGGGAATGTAGACTGATGGTCCTGTCTTTCCATTATAACAACCTTTAAAATCTGTTTCTTATAATTATCCGAATTTCATAGGGCCTTAACTTTGGACACAGTTTACTTTTAAAGTCAAACGTACTCCCATCAAATTAATACAAATGGTAAATAAATATTGATGTTCGTGTCGCCTCTTCGTTGAAACGGTGATTCTCTGAAAGAAGTTAACGTCTATACCCACCATTGGCGATGCGGCAGACGGGGATAACCATCATAAAAAAGAGGGGGTAGGGACCTAAATCAACACTGAACCACCGGATCAACCATACTGCTAAAATGGACAGTGAAAAAATGGCCACTTGACTTTCATCTTGTCCACTACGGGATTCGAACCTGTGTCACTCGTGTGCCAGGCGGTGATCCTCTCTCCGAAGGAGACTGTCTCATGACGAGTTTCAGCCAAAGAACAAAAAATCATAACAAAGAGGAGGGTGGGTGTGGGGTGGAGGGGGGATGGGGAGGGGTGGCGTGGAGAGAGGGGACGCGAAAAACGTTACGATAGGTTTCATGACTACAATGACAATCTTATCTCCCTGAGCTGGAACATATGCGCTATTCAAGAGCAATCCATACACCCATCGCCTAGCTGGCGTATAGTATCTATCTCTACAGCATCCCGGAATATCACCTTCAATAAACCTACCTCGTATCCGGGCGAGGAGAAAGCGTCCACTGTGGTGTCTGCGCTACACAAATATTATCAGTACACACAACGTCTATGATCTCAATCCTAGACCGTGATCCAGTTCTACCCACGATGCCCATCATCACACCCACCCCACCCACACGGCGCTCCCTACCTACCTACCCGCACTCCTCCAACCTATGCTCCACTCCCTCCATTCAGCCAACCTTCTCCCTATGTTCCAGATATGTCCTCTTTCCTCCATTGTCAGCAACGCTCTTAACAAGGGAGATAAAACCCGTACATAAACACAAGCAACAGGTGAACACTGCTTCCACACAGAGAGAGAGAGAGAGAGAGAGAGAGAGAGAGAGAGAGAGAGAGAGAGAGAAAGAGAGAGAGAGAGAAAGGAGAGAGAGAGAGACAGACAGACAGAGACAGAGAGAGAGAGAGAGAGACAGAGAGAGACAGAGAGAGAGAGAGACAGAGAGAGACAGAAAGAGAGACAGAGAGAGAGACAGAGAGAGACAGAGAGAGAGAGGGAGAGAGAGAGAGAGAGAGAGAGAGAGAGAGAGAGAGAGAGAGAGAGAGAGTGGAGAGAGAGAGAGAGTAAATCAATGGAGAAGACATCTTTTATAAAATTCAGTGCAGACGTAAAACTGTGACTTTTTTTTAAGGGGTGGGGGATGAGTAGTAATGGTCGTGGTGGAAGTGGTAGGGATGTGTGTGTGTGTGTGTGTGTGCTGTTGGGGGGGAGGAGGAGAAGGAGGGGTTACCATTAGTAACTATAGTAGGCGCCTCGGGCGGCTTGAGTTATATCCTTGAGTCGCCAATAACAGCGAAATATGTGCGCTATACAAAAACCCAATAATAATAATAATAATAATAATAATAATAATAATAATAATAATAATAATAATAATAATAATAATAATAATAATAATAATAATAATAATAAATAACTACAGACGCATAAAAACGAGTCACCTTTGGCTAATTAGTTATTGAATTTTACCCCCACCCTCCCCCCATCCACACACTCACCCACCCCCTCTCCCCACGCCGTTCTCCCAGACGCCTTGATCCAATTCTAGGAAAGGCGCTTAGCACAAGGGATACAATACAAATCACAATTTTTGGTGGGAAGTATTTTCTTTCTATTGAAGTAGTTCTGCTGTTCGAATGATGTCCTCAACGAGACATTCTTTAAATTAAAAAAATTCAATAATCAGAGTCCTTTCCCATTTTCTTCTCCCAACAGCCAATCACAAACCAGCTGCCGCACTATAGTAACACAGTGTCGAGTGTGTCTTAAGCTTCTGCGTCTGTCTTGTTGAGAGCCTACTTGAGCCTTGAGTACACATTTCTATGGACACTGGAACTATACAAAGTTCGTCCTTTTCACCATTCATCTCCAAAATATTTTCACAAAATTTTCCTTCATTTTTTTTTATACCCAAGGTCAGGTCTGCAGAGCGGTATGGCTGCTCTTCCGTCTTATCACCCCAAACCCCCACGATCGTGTTTACGATATGGAGTCATTAACTAGGAAACTGTATACACGCTTTCCTCGTCATAAGGGCGCTTGATACGTAACTATTTATGTCTCCGTGTTGATAAACCAAATGCCGACCAGATTTAAAAAAAAAAAAAGAAAAGAAAAGAAATACAGGCATGGAAAACATGCTTATGAAAAATGACCTATCTTTAAACTCAACTCGAGGTTTGACTCTTTTTTTTAAAAAAGTAGTAACCATTTCCTTAGCGCCAGACGGTCCAGAATGAGGCTTAAATAGTTACACATATTGATGCTAATTCGAGGTCCTTCCTGGGCTCTCTAATAGTGCCTGAAATGAAGCAGCGGTTTGTTTGCTAGTATCAATAATTTTTGAAGGTGAGACGCTGCTTACAATTTTGAAGGTGAGACACTGCTTATTATCAACCGTTGACGCCAAGCAAACTACGATAAACACCGACACAGGCTGAGAGCTACATTACGTAGCCGGCCAATAACAGGCAACACCCAGTCCCTGAGGAATAAAAACAATGCGAGGAAAGCTGCTGCTTTCAAATATGAGCTGCTATGTTGATGCGAGTGTAAAAAATCTGTTTATACAAACAACTTCCGCAGTAGGTTATCGTTCTTTGCCAAGAGTGTAGAACCAAGGTGCAAACAGTGACCTGCCCTTCCTAAAAAAAAAAAAATACAAAAATCATTATTACGCATGGAGTTAAGCTACCATGGAAAAGTTACAAACTTCCGGTCAATACGAACAACCTGTGAAGTAAAACCAGCTTAGCTTCTGACTTGGCTGTTGGCGTTGGTTTTTGGAGCAGTCGTCTTAATCACTAGGGTAGAAAAAAATATGAGTAGATTCTCATCAAAAGCACGTCGAAACCACTAAGAAAAGCGCACGTCAGTACAACTAAGAAAAGCAGGATCCAATAAGATATAAATCCGTTCTAAACCTAAACCTATTTCTAATCCCAACCCTTAGGTACGCTCACTCTGCAGTAATTCTGTACATAGGCCGCGCCGGGAATCAGTACCATTAGCAGACCTTTGACCTTTATAAGCGTGCTATGCAAAAGCTAGCCGTGTTTTTCGCTGCAAGGAAACTTCGGCCATGTCGCAAAAACCACAGGCAGCGAAGTCAGAGAGGCTGTGGCAGGGACATAATGCAATAAAGCGGCTCTGCTACTTGTAGTAACGACATTACGGCCAACAAAACCACCAGACTATCTACAGACATTCAGAGTATCTTAAAGAATTTTTTTTAAAAGGGTTTATACATAAAGTGCGCATCAAATAGTCAGTAATTTGTTGAGACAAATAAATTGCTGAAACCATGCTAAAATGGAAAAGAAAAACTATCCAGACCTGATCTCACGAAAACTAAAAAGAGTTAAACCTGTTGGGGGACTTAGCATCACAATTAATGGTCTGTAAGATCTATGTAAACGTTGGACTATTAACGCTGAAAACAATACCAGACTATTCATAAGCTTCCAGAGAGACTCGCTGACAATTATTATTGATTTAATGTAACGTCTATTCACATCAGTGATATGAGACCACAACTAAACAAGATGAAAAGCCATTCAAGTGTATTTAGGGATCACACACAGAGTGGAAAAATAAGGAAATGTTCAGACGTGTTAATTCTTTTGGGGGTGTTGTGACTCTGCTTTATCCTAACCAAGTGAAAGGAACACCAGGAATGATAGACCCCTGTCTGAACTAACTGCAACACAAAAACACCCGACAATTCTTTTGCAGGAAAACGGTACTCTGTAGCTTCGGAATGCTGGACCGTAATTGTGTGGAATAATACCAGATTATCCGCAGATTTTTAGACTAAAAATACGTTAAGCATTGAGAGAGCATCCGATAATCTGCTACAAAAACAATGGACCGTCAAGGTCGAAATAATAACCAGATAGTTAACAGATTCCTAAAAGAATCCTTCCGAAGATACTTAGTAAGACGCCGAAAAACGAATCCTACCAAAGGTGCACGGTCACTCCAATCACAGAAAGTCTGTATGGTGAAAGAACGCTCGACAACCCATGATCAAACTGTATCTAATCTGCCAAAACGCAGACAACTAACGACCTTCCTACGCTCTTCGTTACCAGAGACTGACAAGTTTCCGTCGAAATGCCCAGATCCAGTGACAGAAAACAGAACGCGCGGCACGCGCATTATTATAGAACAGAAACGCATGCTGTGTAACCACTGATGTCATCGGTATCCAATAACACACCACGTCAAATAAAACCAGTAAATTATAGAAAAACAATGTTAACATTGTCCAAATTGCCATTTTTCTTTATACACTCATTCACCCCGTATCCCTTTCTAGACATTACACTCTTCCAATAACATACACCATAAGTTTCACTCAAGAATATTTGCATTCATATTTTACACACCCAAAACGCAAAGCTTCTCATGTAATGGATCTCTTCCAAGTCAAAGTCACAAATATACAATTCCACTCTAAACTTAAATCTGCCAATAGACAAAAGAAGACCTACTTGTAGCGAGGGTTTGAGACTCCAAAATTCAAACCTTCCCTACAAAGTATTGTATGCAGTGTTCGTCTAAATCACATGCACTCTCCTTGTATATACGTACTCATCGCTATAGCTGTCTACTCTTGAAAATGGTCCTCATGGACATCGATGGAAGAGAATTACATTAAACCCAATTCTTCTAAATCTATGCAAAGCAGTTGTGATGAATTCAGTCAGCCAGAGGGTTTGTTCATCATAGAGAACAAGACCAATTCAATTAAGTGTTGAATTTAGCATTTATAAAAGGGTTACTCGGAAAGGAAATACAGCCGGAGCCGGAGTAGAGAGTAACTAAAATGTTGAATTTAATATTGCGACCCTCATATAAACGTGATTTAATTCAGTGGCATATTTGCGCCGTTTCGTAGCAGGAGAAAGAAGAAACGGGATATGGAAATAAAGAATATCCCTATACTGCCCTTTTTCAAATTAGCTCTTAAATCACCCGGTTCTTTCGCGTCTTCCCGCTAAACATTTCTTCCTTCAATCCACGCCTACCGGCTTGTCTCCAAAGGTCTTAGTCTTCACGGAGTATCTATAATACAAGATCTTGAATACTGCTTCTTTGCAACCTGTGGTCTTATGCATGGAGCGGTCCTGAACAAATTGTCACAGACAGTAACAGTTACTCCAGCTCAAAACGCGTTCTATGCGATGGGTTTTGGATCAGGCATTTTTGTTGTCGTTGTCTCAGTCGATGAATGGCAGTTCTGGACGCAGAATAATAGGTGCTGGCAGGTCCTGTGATAAGAAACAGGTAAATTAAAAGAGGTTTTCAAGAACCTGTCGGCCAATATAAAGAAGAGACGCGTTGTGGATCGACCTTTTCTCAAGGTCCGCTGCATGAGGGCGGTCCTATCTCTCGACTTCCTTGCTCCTTTACCTACCCCGGTTTAATTCAAATGAGTTGAATCGATTTTCTCGAGAACCAGGTGTACTCATGCACCTGTTGGCGGACTGGAGTGATTGTTATTGTGCGACGTTTTGTTGCTTACAAAAAATGCTCCAAACCCCATCCAAGTATTAACTTAATTGGGTCCTGCGTAACATTTTTGAAATCGTTGCATTTTGCCTTAAACACCACACTGCGACGAAACCGGTTTCGTGATATTCAGCATTACCAAAACAAAACAATAAAAAGTTTTAACGTGCGCTACGCTTTCTTATTGCTGTAAATTGTAAGTAAAAATAAGACAGAGTACAGAAGAAGAGAAAACAGGAGCGAAAAAAGTTTACAAACGTTTCAAACTGGCACTGCACTAAAAGCTGAACAAATTTGAGGCCAAGAAACACTGCAACACTGAAAGAAGAAAAAAAAAGTTTCAATTTGACTTCGTAAAAGTAGATCTTATCCTATTATCGACTTTCCGAACGGCTATAGGTTTAGGTTGCGTTTTACTTTGCCTTTGGCTAGAAGACCACTCACCTCACAGACTGATTGGAGCTGATCTCCTTTGAGATCTCTGCAAGATGGCGGCGCAGAATGTTGTGGTTTCCATAAAACAAATAAAAAATATTACGTTTGTTCTCAAATTATTGTGTGACCAAGATTTGCCTGCATGGAATTCATATGATGACTCACACTTATCTTCCTGTTTGCTTCAGTAGGCATGCAAAATCTGTGTTTTCTGTTCACGACCGCTCCAAACGCAAACAGATAACGTTTGCAGCCTTGAACGCAACCAAAGTCTTGAGTGTCCTTTATTTACTTACTGATTGAAGAGTTAGTGCCGAGTTCCGTGGTACCACGGTGTGTGTAGAGGGGAGGGGTGGGAGAGGGTATGGGATGGGGAGATTTTTTGGAAGAGCTGTATGGGAGGGGAAGAGGAGTGAAGCAGGAAGGGGTTGGGGTGTTTACGTAAAAGTAGAAGTGTAGGCGACTTGGAAAATAAAATAGAGTACAATTTTTTTTAAAATTCTTAAAGTTTACCATAATGGAAAACGCCTCCTCAGTCTTGCAAGTTCATGGAAATTTGAAATTAGATTATAGTCCACCATGGTTTGGAAGTCTCCATATTCAAACAAAGACAGCAGGAAAAGCATCTTCATTGAAAAGTATGGTGATGGATTTTAAAGTCAAGTAATTAGGTATTATGCTGAATGAAAAGAAAGGCAAACACAGATAGAAGAGATGCACAAATGGAGCAAAATATTATACAATACTTTTTAAAAGTCAAATTCTATAGAATAAGCTCCAACTACCAACTCCCACACCACCACCCCCAAAAATCCTCACTTTTAATAAAATCTCTCTCTCACACACTCCACACACACGCATGTGCACCCCACACTCACACACCACACACACACTCCCCCCTCCCTTGTCACCTCCATTCCGATGTTGACGTGCATGAATGATCATGGCGATGATTAAGATTTGAGTTTTACGTCATCGCAGTCTGGCGTGTCGAGGGGTCGTGGAAGGGTTATAACTCACGGTGGGCAATGTGGCTTTCGTGCTTTGCACTAAAACGTGTTCACGACCAACACACGTCCACCTCATCCAAACCTCGCAACCAAACTTTCACATCCTAGGCCTATCCATCCGCTCTCCCTTCCCCCCACCCACCCCCTCTCCCTTTATCCCCCCCCTTCCCATCTCTTCGTTTCTCCATCCTGTATCTATGGTTTCTCGCAATAAAATTCCACCGACACCTCTTTCACTCTATCCTATCCTATCCTGTCCCATAACCCGAAGGTCGTAGGGGCACCACAGATGATCGCTTAACCAGCATACTCCATCTTTCTCTGTCCTCAGCAGCCCTCATGGCTTCGCTCAGTGTCAAACCAGTCCATTCTCGAATGTTGTCCTCCCACCTCTTTTTCGGTCTCCCCCTTCTTCTACCTCCTTGCACTGTGCCTTGCAGAATGGTCTTTGCAAGGCCTGATGATCTGGTGACGTGGCCATACCATCGGAGTTTCCGTTTCTTCACCACTGTGAGCAGGTCATCGTGTTGTCCAATGGCTTGTGTGATGGTCTGTCGGACTTCAACGTTGGTGATGTGTTGGGTATAGGAAATGCACAGAAGTCTTCTGTAGCACCTCATCTCCATGCTTTGTATTCTTCGTTGGAGATCTGCTGTGAGGGTCCATGCTTCGCAAGCATATAGGAAGATGGAGATGACCAGAGAGCGCAGCAGTCTTACTTTGGAATGTAGACTGATGGTTCTGTCTTTCCAAATGGGCTTCAACCTTGTCAGGGCAGCAGTTGTTTGTGCGATCCTGGAGAGGACTTCCTGTCGAGACCCATTGTCTGACACAATGGCTCCTAAATATTTGAAGCTGTGCACTGTGTTGAGGGATTGGCCTTGTACTTTGATGTCCGTGTTGATGCCATTGGTGTTGTTGGTCATCATTTTGGTCTTCTCCGCACTTATTTCCATTCCATAAGCTCTGGAGGTGGTGTCAAGCCTCTGTACAAGCTGTTCAAGTTCTTGTTCCTCTCCAGCCAATCCATCAATATCATCCGCAAAACGAAGATTGGAGATTGCTCTGCCCCCTATACTGACTGTGCCTTCGTGATCTGCAAGAGCATCTGACATGATGCGCTCTAGGAAGATGTTGAAGAGTGTTGGAGAGAGTAGGCATCCTTGACGCACACCGATTGTTGTTCTGAACCAGTTCCCGATAACGCTGTTATGGAGGACTGCACTGGTAGCCTTGTCATACAGGCTTTTGATGACTTCTATAATTTTAGGGCTGATGTTGTACACTTTCATGGTTGCCCATAGAGCTGCATGCCAGACTCGGTCAAATGCCTTCTTGAAGTCTATGAACACATGATATAGATGTTGTTGGTGCTGTAGGTATTTCTCACAGATTATTCTGAGGTTGAAAATCTGTTCAGTGGTACTTCGCCCTGTCATGAATCCTGCTTGTTCTTCAGCTATGATTTGTTCAGCTTGTGGTTTCAACCTGTTGAGTATTATTTTCAGGAGGACCTTGCTGGGATGGCTGATGAGGCTGATGGTGCGGTAATTTTCACACTCCTGAAGGTTACCTTTTTTGGGAAGAGTGATGACAAGCGACTGGGTCCATGGTGTAGGCCATTCCCCACTCAGCCAGATCTTGTTGCAGATAATGGTGAGAGCATCAGTCATCGCTTCTCCTCCTGCTTGTAGCAGTTCCGCTGGGATGTTGTCCACTCCCGCTGACTTCCCTTTCTTCAGCGATTGCACTGCTGCCTCAACTTCTTCCCGGAGAATTGGGAGGATTTCTTCTTCTCTGCTCTCGGGACATGCTAGAACTGATGGGTCTCCATTTGGTGTATGGTTGTAAAGGTCAGAGCAGTACTCTGTCCATCTGTCCAAGACTTCTTGTTCTTCTGTAAGGCAAATGCCAGACTTGCTTTGGATAGTGGAGACTTTGGGCTGTTTAACACTTGTCAGCCGCTTCACAGTCTGGTAGGCCTTCTTGCTGTTGTTCTTGTTCAGATTGTTCTCTATTTCCTGGCATTGATCTTCTATCCAGTTCTCCTTTGCTGTGCGCATGCCTTTTCGGATGTCATTGTTGATTTTTCGGTAGACATCAGCTCCCTGTGAGGTGTTCTTTTTCTTTTTTAACTCTCTTCGTTTATCACACAGATCCAAAAGTTCAGGTGTGATCCACGGCTTCTTCTTTGGTCGGCGCTTGCCAAGGATCTCAGTGGCGGCATCTGTTACAGCTGAGTTGAAGGTATTGGTCATGGTGTTGACATCTACTTCGCCTGCCCCCAAAATAAGCAGTGGTGCAAATTTCCCTCCAATTGTGGCCTGAAATATTTTTGCCACCTCCGGGTCTTGCAGTTTGTCCAGGTCGAACTTCAGCCTAGTGCACTTTGCTGTATTTACTCTCTTCAAATGGAGCCGGAAAGACATCATCACGAGATCGTGGTCACTTCCAATGTCTGCTCCTGGAAAAGTGCGTGTCCTGCCAATGTTGATGCTTGATCTGAAGCGTTTCTTGACCATGATGTAGTCGATCTGGTTGTGATGTTCCCCGCCGGGACTGTGCCATGTCCATCGTCTGGATTTTTTGTGGAGACCAAGCGTGTTTGCCAGTACCAGATTGTTGTATCTGGCAAACTCCAATAGCCTCAGACCCCTGTCATTTGTCTCGTTGTTGCAGTGGGGTCCGCATGTGTCTCCCCAGTTGTGGTGCGCATCTTGGCCAACCTTGGCATTCCAGTCGCCTTGCACTATGACTATGTCCTTCTTCGGCACTTGGTCAAGGACCGCCTGTATATTTTCATAAAAATCCTCCACTTCGCTGTCTTCATAGTCTGATGTTGGGGCATAGGCCTGGATGATGGTAATGTTGAAAGGGGTTGCTCTCAGACGGATGGTAATGAGTCTACTGGAGACTGGGCGGCAACCCACGACAGTGGCTAGGATGTTCTTGTGGACCAAGAATCCAACGCCGTGTTCGTGCCTGTCATCTCTACCGCTGAAATAGAGCTTGTGGCCTTTGTCAGTCGTTGTTTCACCTAGGCCTTTCCAGCGCAGTTCGCTGATACCTAGAACGTTCCATCGATAGTGGTCCAGCTCGTGGGCCAGTTCTTCTAATTTTCCTTCCGCAGTTAGGGTCCTGACATTCCAGGTTCCTATGACGATGTTGTTTCTCGTGCGGATCTTGCTAGCTTGTCCATCAGTAGCATACTTTTCACCTCCGTCCTGGTGGCCAACGGAAGGCGCGGTCCTTGTGTAGCCGGGCGACGACCGATCCGGCATGGAATTAGTGGATAGCCTCATCATGTGTTGTGTCTTGGGCAAAAAAGACCTGGCAGGGCCCAATCCTCTCCAGGCTGTTGGCCACAGCCGAAATCCACGAATACAGTGTGGCTCGCCTTGGCCCTGAGCACGTGGTCGTTGAACCTGTAGTAACGTGAGGTTCCTCCGCCCTGGCCGGTGACTTCTGTGTAGAAGACTTTCGCCCAGTGATGCCGTGCTAACATCACCCCTGTTAGTCGCCTCTTACGACACGCCGGGAAACGTTGGGTCTATTCTATTTGCCCGAACCCACAGACTCAATATTTCTTCCAGAATGCTTCACACTACCAAGGTATGGAATAGTGAAGGAACATCAAAATAACTCTGTTTCCAGGGGCAATATTACACAGGTTAGCAAAACGGTAGACAGTAGAAAGCTTTGCATATATACTATCCTATCCTATCCCGTAACTCGAAGGTCGTTGGGGCACCACAGATGGTCGTTTAACCAGCGTACTCCATCTTTCTCTGACTTCAGCAACCCTCATGGCTTCGCTCAGTGCAGTGTCAAGCCAGTCCATTCTCGAATGCTGTCCTCCCACCTCTTTTTTTTGTTCTGCCTCCTTGCAGGTTGGTCGTGTCGTCCAATGGCTTGTGTGATGGCCTTTCGGACTTCGTCGTTGGTGCTGGGTATAGGAAATGCCCAGAAGTCTTCTATAGCACCTCATCTCCGTGCTTCGTATTCTTCGTTGTAGATTTGCTGTGAGGGTCCACGTTTCGCAAGCGTATAGGAAGATGGAGATGACAAGGGGGCGCAGCAGCATTACCTTGGAATGTAGGCTGATGGTCCTGTCTTTCCAAATGGGCTTCAACCTTGTCAGGGCAGCAGTTGTTTGTGCGATCCTGGAGAGGACTTCGTGTCGGGACCCATTGTCTGATACAATGGCTCCTAAATATTTGAAGCAATGCACCGTGTTGAGGGATTGGCCTTGGGCTCTGATGTCCGTGTTGATGCCATTGGTGTTGTTGATCATCATTTTGGTGTTCACTGTACTTATTTGCATTCCATAGGCTCTGGAGGTGGTGCCAAGCTTCTGTACCAGCTGTTCAAGTTCTTGTTCCTCTCCAGACAATCCATCAATGCAATCCGCAAAACGGAGGTTGGAGATTGCTCTACCCCCTATACTGACTGTTCCTTCGTGATCTGCAAGGGCACCTGACATGATATACTATTATTATAAACATATAGTATATGCAAATAGTCATCGCATGTCATTTGTATATACTACACCTTTATAACAATAGTGTGCAAGGCTGCGTTTTGTCTACCGCTGTGCCACCGAGGATCCATCATAGGCGCCCAACTTGTGTAGTACTCCATATGCCCCCGCCCGAGGGATACAACAGCAAAAACAGTTCAGAACAATGTATGTGGCAGGACTGTACCAATATTTTTTTTTCAACACCTCATTTCAAATGCTCAGACGCTATTGAGAGATTTTCAACGCCCAATCGCAGACTCGTGTGGAGCTGGTTTTAATTCTCTGATTCGCTATTTTCTGAGCCTCCACTCCCAACCCCATATCTCTGCAGGCTTCTGCGGCGGCTACTGCTGATTGCACAAAACCCTTAATTTGGAAATTGAAGAGGGGAGTGTGTTTACAACCTTGCGGCTGCTGACGCGAGCCTGCGTTTACGGTTTTCGCAATGTTTATAGGTCTGTCTGCAGTTGCCCCACCTGCAATTAGTGAGGTGGGCTCTTTCCCCCGCATTTTGGACACATTCTCCAGTACTCTACAGTAGTTCTGACCATGTCTGGTTCACGGAGCTGTATTCACTTTGGTCTCCGCGATGTTCTGGACACACAAACTTACACGGGTTCTTGCAGTAATCACCCACACGTAAACAGGCTGGCTACAAATGCCTGAACTGCCTGAGGAAGCCGCTGAGTATTTTACTACAGGAAGCATAAGACCAAGAGTATGTACGGGCCGCGGATCTCACTACATTACATTACATGGTTGTTGCTTTAGGTCCAGCGGACTCTTCCGAGCCAAATCAGGACCAACGGAGCTCACTAACAAAAATCATTGCTGCCCTCGAGAAAGAGGCATGCATTCTTTGGTTGTAATTGTGTTCTCGGTCTTAACACCTTATCTCTAATTATTTAATAATAATAATAATAATAATAATAATAATAATAATAATAATAATAATAATAATAATAATAATAATAATATTATTATTATTATTATTATTATTATTATTATTATTATTATTATTATTATTATTATTATTATATTGGGTATTTGTATAGCGCACATATTTCGCCGTTATGGCGACTCAATGCGCTGGCCGATACAGGATCTAACTCAAGCCAAGCCTTTGGGCTCTAACGCCATCCAAGGACAAATACACAAAAGGGGGTGGGGGGAGAAAGAGAAGTAGAGATAAAAAGAGAGAGAGAGAGGATAGGAGAGGTGTTGGTGAGGGGTCCAACACATTAATCATATGTGTTGCCGCATGACAAAACCCGGCTAAAGACGCTAGGATTGATTCGCTGCTACAGCCGTAAAACACTAAAAATAGGCTACCCATCAATTTTAAGATTGTTGCCTCTTTGTCTTTATTTAAGACTTTTCTTTAATATCCCAAACGGATTTTGTTCAAAAATTACTAAAACATTGTTTATTTTGTTGATTTTGATAAGGGTGTTGATCACACCTTGCTAAAACAATGGCACTAATTGACCTCCGATACCCCAACTTTTCTTGTCCGACTATGAAGGGAAATCCCCAATGTGGATTGATATATAACGTCTGGAGGGTGAAAAGTCCCTATTGGTACTACGTTTTGGTACATAAAAGTGTGTGGCGTATGAATTTTTCATGAAATTCCTTGTTCTGAAGCTTGCTTGTGACACAAGTTGTGTTCGAATGTGTCTCTTGCCGGGTCGTGAAAAACTGAAGTGTTTCCTATAGATTTTCGACGATTTTTAGTTCAAAGTGACTTTTTTAATGTAGATAAACTCATCAAACATCTATTTCAAGTGTTTTCTTGCAATATTTATGTTGCATTTGTTAGAAACAATTTGTCAAAGTAAGTGACCGATTCTTTTTGGAAACCGGAAGTGATGGCTTCGTCTCCAGCGTCAGTAGATGTGTCGTCTGCTAGAGTAGCTAGGGCCTTGAATCGACCCGGTTTTGCTTCTGAAGAGCTCCAAGACCTGCTTTCAGACTATTTTTATGATGGTGCCAGTGGGAACTGTGATGAGGATTATGATTCTGACGAGCAGAAGCTTGATCCCGTTATTAAACGATACTGTTTGTTTTCATTCAATGATTCATGTTTCGTAGGCCTCTTCGCTATTGGCGTGTCTTTAATAATCCGTCATTCTACTTGCATAGATTTAGGTAAAGGTTGAAAAGGCGATATCAGTGAAAGAATTACAGTAGGAGTGTGGAAAATATTTCAGTAGTATATTTTGTTGGGTGGAGGTGGGGTGGGGTGGTTGAAAAGGTAAGTAGTCTGGCCTGCATTCAATATTACTAGCATGACAAGTTGACTATGTTCTCAGTATTTATTATTGTTGGTTTGTCTGTTTTAGGAAATGAACATGAGGACTATTTACCAAATTACTAGTAATTAGTATTTGCTTTGATATTTGTGTTTATTTAAACTTTACAGAGCAAAAGGACATGTTATTTTGATTTACACCTGTGACGCGACAGATTTATTCGACGTGCGGAAGGGAGTGGAGAATCGGGAAATTATTAAAGCTTGATTATTAGGACTGAAAACTACCTAATGAAACTTTTGTTTTAGGTTTGTAATCTTTGTTTGACTATTTGAACTGAGCTGATGTAGCTGCTTGCAATTAAACAAAAGATTACTTGACGGACTAGGGATTTAAGAGGGGGGGGGGAGGGAAGGGGCATTATGATAGGGTTTATTTTAGAAAAATGATTGATTCAGGCCATGTTCTTGATATATTATTATGTGTTTGAGTTATTATAGACTTGCTAAACACTTGTTTTATTTCTAATATGTTTAAAAGCACTATGCATTATGGATGGGTACAGAATAAAATTGTGCGTACTGTTTTAATTTGTTTATGTTCAGTATTGTGTGAATGGTGTATAATGTGAATTTTCTCATCTTATCTCAATTCCCTGCCATATTGCTGCCATCTTCCTGATTGTTTTGATACCAAATACATGCATGGGAAAATTCTGGTTGTGAAGTAATGATCATTTTACAATTCAAAACTTTGAAGGCAATTTCTGGAAATTAGCCCCCGAGAAAATAAAATATTAAAAAAAATCATAAAACATCAACCAATAAAGATAAAACAATTCTGTTTTTTGCATTTTGAAGATTATTTTTAGTACTTTGTTAATAAATAAATAAGTAATTTTTCATATTTTGACACTTTAGCCTGGTTTTCTCATGCTGCAACACATATTCCCCCAACGACCTCACGGGTTGAAGGAATAATGGTACAAAATAATAGGCTGGTACTCTCCGACTCAAGTGCTGTGAAGTCTATAGCAGGCCGGTTCTGTTCGTTATTTTTTATTTTTTAAATTCATTAACCCTTCAGCGTGTGCGTGCGTAAGTGCGTGTTCGTGCGTGTGTGTGGGTCAAGGCGCGCGCGCTCGGTTTTGCGTGCACGTGTTTTTGCAAACTAATGAGATTCCAGTGCACTTCCAGCCACAACAACTAAAACTTACCCACACATTTCATTTCATCATTGCATTGCTGAAGTGCACCCACTACCATTCTGTGGGTGAAAGTATGCATAGGCTATTAACCCAGCTGTGACCCTCAATGAAAATATGCCTTCAATGCTAAAATACATGCAACGCGACAGTAATTATTATTCGCCAAAGCAGGGACAGAGTAGCACCTACATGACTTATATGCATGCGCGCGCGCGGACACACACACACACACACACACACACACACACACACACACACATACCCGCAAACACATCAGCACACAATAAAATAAAAGGAAGTAAATTGCAATGGCAAAGCACTGAAAGCTGAATCTTTCATCAGAACCACGATTTAATGCAAAACTACAAGCTGTGCGCTATTCTTCAGTGTTTCATAATACAGTTAAATGTATTTTATATGTATGGAATGGATGTATGTATGTATCTGGTGTAAATGTGTGTGAATGCGTGCCTATGTCTTATCATCTCCATGAAGAAGACGTTAATCAAACAACCAACCAACCAACAGTTACATCATTGCTTATAAGTTGTTTCAAAGCTGCGATAATAAAACGGTATCAGGACAACTACGCCACGGACAACTATTTCCGGACAGTAACCCTTGTTGCGTTCATCTTGAAGGTCGTCATTTCTTTAATGAAGAACTTTTGACTTTTATATAAAATTTAGTCCTTGAAATGTGAAAAATTGTAAAAAAAAAAAAAATTAAAAAACAAACAAACATGTCAATTGTTTTACTTTTTACATTCAATAAATATGATTTTAGGGGGTACTTGTCCGGTGGGTATTTGTGTAGGGGGTAGCTATCCGGAGGTAGTTGTCAGGGTGTTAGTTGTCCTAGAACCAATAAAACAACCAGGAACTGAGAGGAGGGCAAATTATGCAGCAATAACCACACAGATACTATGTTATTAATGTAGAACGCATCTTCCTTTTCAAATTGTTGCTCAAAGCGCTAGGTCAATGCGCAGGCACGCGGATGCCCGGTACGACGTATTGAAGGGTGTCACTTGCTTGCATTAAAAGATGCACACAGGTTTCAAACTTCCGCAGAGTACTCTGCGATGGACCTCCAGCATTACATTAAATCGAAATGATTGTATATTTTAAATAAGGAAAGAAACCACCATATAAATTTGTGAGATGGACGCTCCACAGATCGACCCAAGCCCGCCATGACCTAACATTCCCGCAATCAAGCAAGAACCAAGTATCGAAACACACCCATGTTCTGTAGGTTTGCGCACAGATGCCGGTGTTGGATTTTTTTTTAACCACTTAGCAATCGGACTCAACAACATTAGGTGCTGCAAAAATAAATGGCATTGACCCCTAAACCCCTCGAATTCCCCATTACCTTGCGAATTCTACAATGAAGAGACAATGAGACTTTAAAAGCCCCGCTGAAGTGCAGCGATCGAAATGCAGAAGCTTCACACAGGAGGATGCAGCGATCAAACTGCACTTCAGACGCAAGAACGGTTTCCCACTCATCACCCCTCTGCCCCGTTTGGCATCCCACAAGGGCCGTGAATTCCTGCACACTCCACTCTCCGCTATCAGTGATTGCGTCCCTTAGTGCAATGCAATGCAAGGAATGCTTTCAGCTGGAACGCAGAGGGAGGGTGAATTGGTGGGGAAGAGGGTCGCACGGGTTGAGGAAGGGGTCATCTTGCCATCGAACTATCATTAACACTCTATCAGTGATTACGTACCGAAGTGCCTTGCAATGCTCAGAATGTTTCCAGCTCAATGGATGTGGGGTGGGGGGGAGGGAGAGAGAGGGAAGGAGGGAGGGAGATGAAAAGAGAGAGGGGAGGACGAGAGTGGAGAAGAGAGACAGAAACAGACAGAGGGAGAAGAGAGAAAGGGGAGGGGTGGGAGAGAGACAGACTGACAGACAGAGAGGACAGAGACAGAGAAAGAGAGAGAGACACTGAGAGAGACAAAGACAAAGAGAGAGGGAGGAGACAGAGACAGAAAGACAGACAGAAATAGAAAAGACGGTGGCCCCGATTGTTCGGGGGTAGCAAAGTGCCTGTGGGGATAGCTAGGATGCTGGTTTACATCTTGCCATTCAACTGGACCTGTTGTTACCAGGGAATGCTTTCAACTGGAACACGGACCGATATTTAGAAGTAGGGAGTGTGACTGATAATAAATTGATAGAGGGGTAATGTGGCTGGTGGAGGGAGAGGAGACTTGGGAAGAAACACCTGCAGAGGAATTGTTTGATAAATGAAGATCGATACAAGTGCAAGGAAGAATTGGTAAACGTTATCGCATTTATCTCCCCTCATGTCACGGCGCTGGTGGAAATCATGGTCTAACTCAAGCCTCTCTAAAGACGTCAACTTGCTGCATGCAGGAGTGCACAATTCAGCATACAACCCTAACTTAAAAGCCTGTGTATATTCGATTACTTACTTTGCTACTAGTCTTAGTTTAAGACAGTTATTCCCTCCCTTGCCTATTCCCATCACCTTAACCACCTTCTCTCATTCTCCACAATTATACCTCCTTCTACGTCACCATTCTTCGCTCTCGTTGCCCCTTCCTACGCATGTCCTTTTCCCCACTCCAACCCCAGTAAGGGAAGTAATGCTGAATGAAAGCGACGCGCCGATGAGAGATAAACGCTTGTTGTTATGGTGGATTTCCGGTTGTAGACGTCCTGGGGACTTATTCATGAGTACCGTGTAAAGTACACGCCGTGTACAGCGAAGTCATGACTTGAAAGTTGCCGACAACCCAAGGAGCTCAGTCGGTATGCACGGGTGACGACCTGACCACCGACTTTTAAGTTGGCGTGCAAAGCAAGATCACGGGGAATTCCCGATAAATAGCTTCAAATACGCATGCGCGAAGGCCGTGAGCGAAGGCCGTGACCTTCTTTCCTCTATTGCATGCTTTGACTTTTGGTTTATGGTGATGGAGATTAAAAGTTCGAAAAAAAAACAATGTTACGACGAGAGAGAGTTCATTGTTGCTGGGTTATAGTTGATTGGTAACACTGCACAAGGACTAAATCCAAAGCAAGAACAAAGGCTTTATCTATCTAGTTTCCGGTAAGATGGCGCCGATGCAGGGCGACAAGATGTTGGTTGTGTGTTTTGGACTGATAGTGTTGTGTATCTGCTTCGAAAGGACTGTATGTGTGCTGAAATATTCAAGAGAACATCTACTTTTCATCAGTGATTTTGCGGATTGTGAGTACAGACCAGAACTTTTCTCTTTTCCCTTCGACATTCTTCATACACACGCCGGCGCGTATCAAAACCACGTGGCAGCTTCGCCCGGTCGCCGCACACGCAAGAGAGGTAAACGAGCTGGAGTGCTCGTTCGTTTTCGCCAACGCGCCTCACGCCCTCCCCTCCCTGCCATCTGTTTGTCAAATGTTAGATCCCTAGACAACAAGAAAGATGAGTTGCGCTACCTAATAAGCATTCAAAGAGACTTTACTGATTGTTCGGTGTTTTGCTTCACGGAAACGTGGTTGTCTCCCTCTACTCCCGACGCTGCAGTACAACCCGACGGCTTTTCGCTTCATCGCGCCGATCGCACGCCTGACGATTCACAATAAAGTCAGGTGGCGGCATTTGTTTTATGATCAACGACCGATGGTGTACAGATGTGTCTATCTTATCCAAACACTGTGCACCCAACCTTGAAACTCTCACTGTAAAGTGTCGACCCTTCTACCTTCCACGAGAGTTTTCCTCCATTGTTTTGGTTGGCGTCTACATCCCTGACAAAGCGCACGCTACTTCTGCCATCAAAGAACTTTCCAAACAGATCACAAACATTGAAAATTCACACCCTGACTGTCACGTTATCGTTCTGGGTGATTTCAACCATGCTGACTTAAGAAAACAACAGCCCAAGTTTGAACAACACGTCAAATGTGCAACGAGAGAGAAAGCGACCCTTGACCTATGCTACAGCACAATTAGCGGCGCTTACCGCTCTATACCCCGCCCCCCACTCGGCCGATCTGATCACGTGATGGTGTTCCTTCTTCCCTCCTACCGCCAGAAACTAAAGTCAGGCAAACCACAGGTCCGTACTGTCAAGCGCTGGAATCAAAACTCTATCCAGGAACTACAGGCGTGTTTTGACTGTACGGACTGGCAGGCACTGACCACCTCCTGTGCTGACATCCATGAGCAAGCTGATGTGGTAATTTCCTACATTAGTTTCTGTGAACAAGGCTGCATTCCAACAAAAGAAGTCAGATCTTGGCCAAATGACAAGCCATGGTTCAACAACAGCCTCAAGTCAAGCCTAAGAGCAAAGGAAGAAGCCCATAGAAGCGGCGACAAGATCAGCTACAAAAGGGCCAAATATGAGTTAGAAAAGGCCATCAGACGTGCAAAGTGGGATTATAAGAAAAAGCTAGAGGCCCACTTTCAGTCCAACAACATCAGGGCAGTTTGGCAAGGTCTGCAAACCATCACTGACTACAAGAAGAAAGGACGCCAAGCTGATGCTGACGACAAGCAGCTCCCAGATAAGCTGAACGAGTTCTATGCCAGATTCGACAGACAGAACACCATCCCTGTCACAGTCTCCCCTCCTGATTCTGCTTCCCACCAGCCTCCACCTTTCACCATCACAGAGTCGGAGGTGGAGTCTCTCTTCAAGAGGCAGAACAGCAGAAAGGCAGGTGGTCCTGACGGAGTATCAGCCCCCACCCTCAAACACTGCTCCTCCCAACTGGCTCCAGTTTTTACCCAGATTTTCAACTCCTCCCTTCTCTTGTCCACTGTCCCCCGCTGTTTCAAGACCTCCACCATCGTACCTGTTCCCAAGAAACCCCAAATTAGCTCCCTCAATGACTACCGCCCTGTGGCCCTGACCTCGTTGGTGATGAAAGTGCTGGAGCGCCTGGTACTCAAGCACCTCCAGTCCGCTACCAAGGGCAAACTGGACCCGTGCCAATTTGCTTACCAAGCTAACCGGTCTGTCGACGATGCCGTCGCCCTGGCCCTTCACTTCATCCTCCAGCAGCTAGAAGCCCCTAATCGCTACGCCCGCCTCCTCTTCGTAGACTACTCGTCTGCTTTCAACACCATTGTCCCCCAGACCCTGTTCGACAAGCTTCAGCTCTTCAACCTCTCCCCCTCCATCTCTTTCTGGATTCTGAGCTTCCTCCTCAACCGCCGCCAGTCAGTGAAAATAGGCAGCAACATCTCGCAGTTCCTGACCCTGAGCACAGGCGCACCCCAGGGGTGTGTCCTGTCTCCTTTTTTATACGGCCTGTACACCAATGACTGCACCTCCCATCACGAGTCAGTTCAACTTGTAAAGTTTGCCGATGACACCACCGTTGAGGGCATCGTATCCAATGGAGATGAGTCAGCCTACAGGCAGGAAGTCGACCTGCTGGTGTCATGGTGCAATTACAACAGTCTCGAGTTGAACGCCTCCAAGACCAAAGAGATGGTGATCGACTTTCGTCGGAACGCCACTCCCATTGACCCCCTCTTCATCAACGGCCAGCCCATCGAGACAGTTGAGTCATTCAAGTTTCTGGGCTCACTCATTTCCTGCGACCTCACCTGGGATCTCAATACCGACTCCATCATCAAGCGAGCACAGCAGAGGATGTACTTTCTCAGGCAGCTCAAAATATTGGCCTGAGGAAAGAAATCCTCACCCAGTTCTACCGCTCTGTGGTAGAAAGCGTTCTAACATTTTCCATCTGTGTGTGGTATGGGGGTGCATCCCAACAACAGAAAGAAAAACTAGACCATATTGTCTCCGCTGCCAGCAAGATCATCGACACCGACCTCCCCTCTCTGGCCTCCATCTATACCAAACGCCTGATGAGCAGAGCCAGAAAGATAGTGGATGATGCCTCCCACCCCGGATACCACCTCTTCGAGCTGCTTCCTTCTGGCAAAAGGCTCAGAACTATGAAGACCCGTACCTGCCGCTTCAAGAACAGTTTTTTTCCACAAGCAGTGACAAACCTCAACTCCTTGTCTGGCACCCGATGATCCCGGACTATCTCAGTGACTTATGCATGAGAGAAAGAGAGAGAGAGAGAGAGAGAGAGAGAGAGAGAGAGAGAGAGAGAGAGAGAGAGAGAGAGGGAGGGGGGAGAAGTGAGTGAAAGAAAGACAGAGAGAAAGAGAGGAAGAGAGAGAGAGAGAGAGAGTGAGAAGAGGAAGTGATAGAGAGAGAATTTATAGATGTATGTAGAGTGCTTGTGTAAGATAAGAGAAGAGAATTGAGAGAGCGAGAGATAACGGAGAAGAGCGCGCACGTGTGTGTGGATGTGTGTGTCTATTTGATTTGATCATTCTGTTTCTACTAATTTCCAGTCAGTATTATTCCTAGTCTTGTATGAGTGTGTCAGCAAGTGGATGGTTGCGCGTAGGTGTGGTTGGTTTTGTTATTGTGTTTTGTATAAATATGTGTGCCAACATCAAAGTGTATTCCTCGTGCTTGTCACCTGGCGAAATAAAGTTCTGTTATCTGTTATCTGTTATCTGTTAGAAGAAAAAACGGGCAGTGTCGGAAGCGATCGCGAGTAATAATAGAGCCTAGGTCAGTAGGTGCCTGTGTCGTCTGCTGTAGGTTTTGATCAGTGTCAATGTGGGTTTTACGATCTGTTTCCTTTTTTACGAAAATTTAATAGGCTGTCCTAAAACCTTTTTAATATCATGATGATTATAAATTCGAAGAACTCTACAAGACAAATGTATGTTTTGTGTAACTTGTAGCTCTGTAAGTTACTTGTTGTTTGATTACATTGTCTGCATTAATTGCATGAGAAAAAGGGCTGAAGCGTTACAATTGTTTACGCCATTACCCCCCACCCACCACGTTATTTCAACTGAGTGTATGTTATGTCTTGCTGATTAAAAATAGGGTTTCAAATTAATCCCTTTAATTTTGTTGATATCATTATTTAGCCGCGTCACATCACAAATAAGCAACACAGCGCACCTCAATGACAGTTACTTTCACAAACTTGCAATGTTAGAAGTATTAGTATTTATCCCAGAGTGCGTTCTGTCTCGAAATACTCGATGGCGACGAAAAACTTGTCGATTATGGTGTCGAAAAGCAATGAAAACGGCCATTTTGATTTCCTGTAGTCGGCGACTGACTCGTTTAGACGACCTCCGGAGGACGTCTACATTTAGTCGCCACTTTACGCGGCACAAGCGTGTAGTCGTCACTCGTGCATACCGTGTACCTCGCGGTAGTCGGCGACCTCTGTTTGCACGCCGCCTATACGTTTAGTCGTCACTCATAAATAACACCCCTGACACACTGTAAGTAAGACGTTAGTAAGTTACAGCCTTGAACTTCTTCATTCTGAAGACAGTAACAATGTTACGCATGATACAGTATATAAGTTATACACGTATCTAGAAGTGTTTGGTGTAGTATCACAGAAAGTTGAATTTAACAGAAACTTACTTCTAATTTTTTTATGCACTGTTTTTTCTGCGATAACATACTAAAGTAAATGTGTTTCTCCCCCCCCCCCCCCACCCCTCTCAAAATAATAATGACAACAATGATTATAGATGCTGCTATTATTATTATTATTATTATTATTATTATTATTATTATTATTATTATTATTATTATTATTATTGTAGCCGAGCGGAGGTATTTGACTCCCGTCTCTCGGCCACAACCTCGAGAACACAGCCCATCCCGAGCTGTTATTTTCGTTTTATCCCTCAAAAGAGGAACATACACATATTTGCCCTGCAAGGCGGTGAAGCGTGGTTGGTAGTACCGTGTTGCCGGCTACTAGTGCCACGACACATCGCTGCAAAGTCACTGCCACCGACTTGCATAAAATGCCTGCCGACAATGTAGTCCCGCTCACCACCAAAAGAAGAAAGGCGACTGGTCAGCCAGGGAGAACAAATGTCGTGTCGCCTTGTCCTGCATAACCCAATGGCATCCCCAAAGGATTCTGCATAGCAGGAGCCACCCAAAGCTAGTCTAACCAATAAATTCAAGGTAGACAACTTCTCTCCCAAGCCTCAACCAGTCGCCTCCTATCATGGGCGTAGTCAGTGTCGGTTCCAGACATACCTATTGCGAACAGGGAAACTTGGGAGAGAAGTTATCTACCTTGAATTTCTTGGTTAGACTAGAAGAGGGAGACCGAAAAAGAGGTGGGAGGCAGTCTCTTATACGCTACATGTGTTGGGGACAATAAATTTACGTAACGTGAACGAGGTGGGAGGACAACATTCGAAAATGGACTGGTTTGAAACAGCGAAACTATCAGGGTTGCTGATGACAGGGAAAGATGGAGTACGCTGGTTAAACGATCATCTGTGGTGCCCCTACGACCTCAAAGTTAAGGGACATGATAGGATAGGATAGACTAGCCTTGGGTGGATCCTGCTGTGCAGAATCCTTTGGGGATGCCATTGGATTATGCAGGACGAGACGACACGACATTTGTTATCCCCGGCTGCTTCACCGCCTTGTAGGGCAAATATTTTTAGATCCCTCTTACGAGGGATACAATGAAAATGAAAGCTCGGGTTGGGCAGTGTCCTCAAGTTTGGTGGCCGAGAGGCGGGAGGCAAATACTGCGCTCCGCTACATTATTAAACAAGCATATTAGTTAATTATTTGTTTGATTGGCTGTTTGATTGATTTCGTATTGCTTTGAAGTGTATTGGCATAAAATTAGTGTAAAGTGAATTTACAGATCCTTTGAAACCCTCACGCGGGTTTATGCAAGCGCACACGTTAATCCCGTAAATCCCCCCCCCCCCTCTCTCTCTCTCTCTCTCTCTCTCTCTCGCACACACACGAACGATTAAAACAAGCACACTATATCATCTTCTCAATCTCTCCACCTCCTCTTTCCCTTAAACACACACACACACACACCTACACACACACAAACAATTAATGACAGATCCGCACTGGGTTGTAATGAGGAGAGGATCCGTGCTAGCTAAACAGATGGGCAACTTCACAAGGCAAGAGATAAGATCGTTAAAGACTGACGGGAGCTCCAAGCACCTGGGCATTCCTGTGTAAATACCCCTACTTGGGTCATGCTGTACACACTTGGCTCGGGCAAATTTTAGGTACGTCTGGCACTGTCTGAGTGGGAGAAACTGAAGGATGTATTGAATAAAACAACTGTACATACTGGAAGAGTGCTGATAATACAAAGAGAGCGACCTGAACATAAACCTCCATAATGATAAAATCGTTGAGGTAACATATAACAACAGCTCACAATTTGAAATGTGTGATCTGATGTTAGTAGAACGGAGAGAATAGACAGATAACAGGATAACATGAATTTATTTCGCCAATTGACATGTAATTGATACAACAATCGGAATATTATTTGGTGTTGGACAATGGCAGAATGTTTTATATTTAACAACATCTCTCTCTCTCTTTCTCTCTCCACACGCACGCATACACACATACATACATACACAAATACACACATGCATGCACAACCACACGCACTCGCACAAACATACCCAAAGGCTCGCACACAGTCATCGTCTGTACTAATACTTCACACACACACACGCACACACTTCTTCTCACAGTGAGAGCATCATTATTACATGGTATTCTATAGCATACTGAAATGCATAAACAGATAGATATAGTAAAACACAAATGACTAGCCTAAAGTGATCACAAAAACATTCTGGATTATAACAGTCGCTGCTTGAATTAATACCTTCGTTTTATTTCATTCTTGGTACAAACTTAAATCAGGTAAAATTCAGCTAGATTAAGGCTGGAACTAGAAGAATGCTAAAAGCAAAAGAAAGAAAAAACATTGCTTCACTACAGTAACGCAGATCAAGCCAGATATATTACATTTACTTTTTTTAAATGTATTTATTGGGCTATTTTGTTTTTACTATGGTTGGGGTTTAATTTATATTCCAAAATAAACTTCATGCTTTACAGATTTGGACCTGGTAAAATAAACAACGGGAACTGTTTAGGTAGCAGTAAATTATTAGGTAGGAGTGGACTGGACTGGACAGCAGGAAAAAAATTGAATATTACTATAAATAGTAGTACATACATACACACACACATACCCACACACACACACACACTCACTCTCTCTCTCATGCACACACGCACACGTACACACGTTCATTCGCGCTCGCACACACACACACACACACATTCATTATCGCGATATGGTGCGGTAGTTCAGAGGTTAAGAAACTCGCATTGTGTATCACCGTCCCTGGTTGGAATTTATTTCCGACTACAAGAGGCAAACAATGTTTGTCACAAGCGACGACTTTCTGGGATGTTTCACTTTCCACAGAGTCGCCTCGGTGGCACGTTACTGACCCGGTCACTGTGACTAAAGTGCAGACGATTTGCTCAAATAAGCAGCTTTTACAAGAAGAATAACTGTGGGGTAAACTCGACCAGGAGCATGCGCAGAAACGGCATGGCGTTGGTAGATTATTAAGGACAGCCATATAAATTATACTACAGCAACTTTAACAACAATAAAAACAACAGCAACAACAACACACTGACCATGCTCTTATTGATATTAGCGCTATATCACTATAATAAAACCGCAATCATAGTTAATCCCCATTTTATATTTATTATCAAAGCAGTGCAGTGACAATATCTGATAAGAGAAAACCCCAATCGAACGGCAACTTCGAACAACCAGTCGAAATTTGAGTGAAAGCAAAGCGCTGGCAGAGTACAGAGTCTGCAAAAAGCCGTGACTCACAGGAAGACGGAAGAGAACAAAACTGGCAGTTTTAGTCTACGAGGTCGCATGCTGGGAGCAGCGAAGGAGTACATTGACAACAGTGTAGCTGAGCTCCCTCAGGCGTGCGCCCAAGGCATGTCGAGACATCCCTCAGCAGGCTCAGACACTCCGCACGGTAGCATACTAAAACCCAGAAGCCATTTCTTGATGCAGGCGGAAGCGTTGTGTACACACGGGCAAACGCTTTTTTTCACCTGTCTGCAGTCTACAGACCTTCAGCAGCAGCTGACGAACGAACTGTCTTCACCCCTCCCCTCCTCCCCCCAGCTCCCACTCCACAACCTTAACCATCACCCTACACCGCGCCCCTTGCCCGTTGCCCCCCGGGTTCTCATCGCTCGACTCCTCACTCAATCCCAGACTTCTTTACTCACCCACCATCAATCCCTTTAGCTGCTCACTCGGCCACGGTTCCCCCATCGCATTTCCGATTCTATCACCCTCTCAGACTTCTCCAGACCTTCTACTACCACTCCCTTCATTACCTTCACCGTCATTCCCCACCCCTCTCCCTCACCCCGCCCATTCCTACGGTTCCTAGTCCCGACCCCCAACACCGAACCATGAGCTACTTTTCCCCGGGATATATACATCGAGAAAGTACATCGGCTTCAACAAGATTTCGAGATGTAGAGCAGAGATGGCTACAACTATACAAATAATCTCATCTTCTCGAAAACTGGGCATCGGTTGTAAGTGTTCTATTCCATGTAAATATACTTATATTCCATATAAATATGTCTGTTTATGCGGGATACATATTTCATAAATATCTTAAAAGACCAAAAACAATTTTTTTGGTTTTAGACAGTTTTGCATCTTAACTCTTTCAAATAAGGTAATGTATCAAATAAATCAATATTGTAGCGTACAGACAACTAAAACTGTTGTACTGTTTTGAATCCATTCAACTTTAGTTCAAGCGGTGGAATTTCTACATGACCCTGCAGGCAACTCTTTGTTGGCACTGTTATCCTATGACGGCCTACTAGCGCCAAAACCGAGAGTTACCATTAATTATTCTGAGATAATTGAAATTATCACGTGTTCTGTGTAATTTACAGAGATATCGGTAATCCGCAGTGTTAATTCATAATTATCAATATTTGCCACGCTTTCCTAGCGCCAAAACCTGATAATTACTAATATCATGAGATAATTACAATTATCACTGAAAATTATAAATATCAAGCTGAACATGCGCGGCCCGATGCGCATGCGCGGCAGCGGCACTGTTCCCAGCACGCCTGGGGTTTTGGCCCTAGTAAAGCGTGGTCCCAAAACTGAAAATTAGTAATTTACACTGTGAATTACCGGTATCTCTGTGAAATACACAGAACACGTGTTAATTACAATTAGCACTGATACATGTAAGTTTTGGAGGTTTTGACGCTAGTAAGTCGCCTTACCAGAATTAAGCATGATCACGTGAAAATTATAATTATCAAATGAAAATTTTAATTAGTATGTGATAATTACAATTTTCAGTTTTGGCGCATTTCCAGGCGGATTGATAGAGCCAAAACTGAAAATTAAACATGATCACACGAACATATTTGTAATTTTCAATGATAATTGTAATGATCTCTTGATAATTGTAATTATCCCATGATAGTTGTAATTATCACATGATAATTGTAATTATTAGGTTTTGGCGCTAGTAGGCCGCCATATTATCCGTCTTCCCTTCTCACCTACTCATAATGATCCCCAACCAACCTCCTACCCACATACTCCCTATCTCTATCCTCCTATCTCCTCACCTTGTCAGCCCAACCCCTTCATCTTTCCCTTCCCCCATCCACTCCTATCTCATTCATCTTCTCTCCTGGCTTTAAGTATACACGAGAAACCTCCACACCCTTTCCTCCTCCCTCTCATACCCCCACCCCCCGCACCACATGTGTGGAGCAGATTCCTAGTACACCAACAACAACAAAAAGACGAGGGAAGTTTTCACCTTTGCAGCGGCACGCTGTGGCATTCGGCACAATGAATGGCTCTGTCTCAGGTAACGAGGGTTCTTGCCGAGGGCAGAAAAACTGCTTACATATATATATATGAAAACGCAAGCTTGCTTTCAAGAGGATAAACACTGCTTGGTGTTGCGAATGCTAACACAAGATGACGATGATGATAGCTGTCGTTAAAAGTTGATGAGAGAGAAAAAACAAACTGTTAATAGATGGTTTAGTTTCCTTTAACGACTGTTCGTGCTATTATAGGCAAGAAAAAGGTTTATAGCCGTATAGGTCAATAGGCTAGTTTGCTGTTTAAGATGTTATATACTTTGTTGTTTGATGAGAATGCACGCATTACATAGTGATTTATAGTTCTCTTTTTACACGACAATGATGACTGCTGTCGTTACATGAGGAGGAGGAGGATGATGATGATGATGATGATGATGATGATGATGATGATGATGATGATGATGATGATGATGATGATGATGATGATAATAATAATAATAATAATAATAATAATAATAATAATAATAATAATAATAATAATAATAATGGATGCCATATACGCGCCTTTCCCAGAATCAATCAGGCTCAAAGCGCGGCGATCTGTCCCAACATACACGCTCACCTGTCTCATCCACCCTCACCCACAACAAATACACACCCATCCCTCGAACAGGTGGTGTAAAGGCAGGGAGATCGCTATTAAAAGATGGAAAGAAACTCGAAATTTTATTTTTTTTTGAAATTTTTATATTGAATGCGTCCAGTACCATTATTGAAGGGAGGGAGGAAACCGGAGTGCCCGGAGAAAAATCTCGGTGATCTCAATAGTCTCGTACCTAAGTCACATACGTTCGCCGCTTGCGGGAATCGAACCCGCGACCTTCGGCATAGGAAACCGGCGACTAATCAATCCACTGTGCCATGAGGCCACCCCCCATTGATGATCAGACGAAATAAACGGTTCTGCTTCTGGGAATGAGGGCTTTTGGTGAGAGTCGAAAAAATGACACGTGATAAGGTTTGTTGTTGGAACAGACTAACTGTATGCATGCCGCGCCGTGAGGCGAATTCTGGCACTAGAATGATATTTGTTGCTGATGAACACGAGATCTTCTTCCTTCTTTCACAGGGATGTTCGCGGAATCCCAGCCCAGCAACATGCTGCTGATGATCAGGAGCAGGAGAATTGATGAAGATGATGATGATGGCGGTAATAATGAGGATAACGATGACGACGACGAAGATGATGTTGACGATGACGACGAAGGTTATGATGATAAAAATGATGATTTTCTTCACCTGAGATGATGCAGATACAAGATACGATGATTATGGTCTAAATACGATAGACTAAAATCACATCAACAACAACAATAACAACGGTAACATATCGGCACCAGTAAAATAGTAATGCACGTGTTCTGCTAGACACTATTCGCAACATTGCAGAAAATTAATGCCCCTGCCAAAGGAGGATGGTGTTTTCGGGCGGTTTGTGTGTGGGTGTGTGGTTGTGTGTGTGTGAGAGAGAGAGATGGGGGGGGGAGAATAGGGTGAGGAGAATGGTGTGTGTGAAAGTGGTTTAGCTACGTGATATAATATGGGCTACCATAGTGCTAGTAACATCAAAGTGCAACAAATAATTATGACAATCCATTTATCACTACTGCCCATTTTACTTTTTTTTTCTCATTACTTGTAAAAGATTGCAACTATCAGTATCAGGTACCATAAATAAGAATAACTGCCCTAGTACGCTGTCGATCATTTATCATAATAGTACAACTGTTGTGCACACATATGGTACATCACAAGAGGAAATAATTCTCTGTGTGTGGGTGTGGGTGTGCGTGTGTGTGTGTGCGCGCGTGTGCAGGTGTGCGTGCGTCAAAGCATGTGGTGCCTAAAACGTTATATTTGGGCCTACAACTTTCACTTTGGACCTAAAACGTTGCACGCATTTCTTAGTAAACTAGACTGCATGCCCTGAACAAGTCAAAAACAAAAAACACAAGTCAAAACAGACACCGACTACAAAAATAGTATAATTGTTATAATTAACGTTGACATGCAATGTTAAATCAATATAGCATACATACATCAAATTATGCAGGCAGACAGATATTGAAGATTCAATTCAAATCCATTTCAATTCAATTCTTTAATTTTACGTCGGTTTTTTCCAAAGTGATATTAGAAAGCGACAATGAAGATAACCCAAATGAACACAACACGGGCATCGGGGGATAAACTACAACAATCATTTAAGGCAGGTGATCAGTCGTAATGTTCTCCATCACTATGGTGTGTGGGGTGGGACAATAGATGTGTTTTTGATGTGTGTGGTAGAATGGTCTTTATTGTTAAAGTCTTATTATATTTTTTTGTATTTAGTGCTGATGTATTTTTTCAGAACATATAATAATAATAATAATAATAATAATAATAATAATAATAATAATAATAATAATAACAACAACAACAACAACAACAACAACAACAGACCATCACACAAGCCATTGGACAACATGATGACCTGCTCACAGTGGTGAAGAAGCAGAAACTCCGATGGTACGGCCACGTCACCAGATCATCAGGCCTTTGCAAAGACCATTCTGCAAGGCACGGTGCAAGGAGGTAGAAGAAGAAGAGGGAGACCAAACAAGAGGTAGGAGGACAACATTCGAGAATGGACTGGTTTGACACTGAGCGAGGCCATGAGAGTTGCTGAGGACAGGGAAAGATGGAGTGCGCTGGTTAAACGATCATCTGTGGTGCCCCTACGACCTCCGAGTTACGGGATAGGATAGGATAATAATAATAATAATAATAATAATAATAATAATAATAATAATAATAATAATAATAATAATAATAATAATGGATGCTATATACGCGCCTTATTCCTAAATCAGACTCAAAGCGCGGCGATCGGTAACCAACATCCACGCTCACATGTTACTGACATTCCAACATATATACACACAACAAACACACATTCATCACTCAACTATGTGGTGTAAAGGCAAGTCGCTATTAGCAGACGGAAAGGAAATCACATTTTATTTAGACATTTTAGACAGACTGCATCCAATACCATTACTGAAGGGAGAGAAAACCAAATTTTCTTGCTCGGTTGTTATAGTTTTAAAGTCTTTCCTTATCTTATGTACATTTTACCAGCTTGTACTGCTTCAATAGTTTACATAAAATGACTACTGCTATTACAACACACAGTGTGATAACCACAAAGCATTTTCTCTTACGTCTTACCTTCAATGAAAATCATAGCACGATCCAGCAGTTCCGTAGAAATTCACGCCAGTGTTAGTCCGCGTCTGACTTCCAGTGCACAGCAAGTCATTGAGATCCGGAATTTCTATTATTTAAGCAGCACAATCACCAATCAAAACCCGCAGAAAAATACTGCTACAGCGTTCTTGCAGCGTTCCACTCAGGCCACAGTTAGTGTATAATGAACGTGATTTATTATCAGCTACAGCGTTTGTATACGCATCAATAAATGTGTTCCTTGCGCATTAATATGTCCCTTGGCAATAAAGTATCCGAATCTGAATCTAAAAGTCTACGTTTATCGTCCATGTAAAATGTTGAAAAGGCCAATTAGTATTTCGTTCTTGAATCATTTCACTCAGGACAGAGCTGTTTTTTTGTGTGTTTTTTTTTTGGTTTCTTTTTTAAATTTTAAACCTTTGTTTTTTCTATTTTAACATAAAATAAAGTACAAACAGAAAGGTCCACACTTGTCGTTGCTGATTGTATCAGGTACTGCACTCTCACTCGGACAGACCGTTCTTCTTTAATGCTGTGTAGAACAACAACACCATTGAGATGATGAAGACAAAAAAGTCCGACACACACGTTTGGCCTTGGAAGTGGTGGGTCGAAGTCTGAGTCTCACTTTTATTTATCGAAACAATGAAAATCAGAAAGACAGAAAATGCAACGCCTGTAGACTCTTAAGACTTATACCTGTATACATGCATGAAGTCTGGATATACAGCGCGGGAGACTGAGGAGGGCCTATTCCTACAACTAGGGAGTTTTCCTTCGTCGGTCTGAGTTACAGTATGGCACGTTAATGCTTGCATCAACAAAATAAAGCTTGCTCTTTGTACATCCTCAATACAAAAAAAAACCAGTAGCCTCTGCCAAAATCAGCATGCTCAATAATCCAGGACGGACACAAAAAATAACAAAAAAAGCATCAATCAAAATACTGAGTTTTAAAGATGTCGCCTAATTACCGGCCCCAATGGTATATATTCCGAGTGATGCAAGCTCTCAACGTCTTGGATATTCTGCAGCGAATCAATCATCGTTCTCGTTCACGCTGAAATTCCCACTTGCCTCTTGTGTGACCCCTTTCTCCCCAATCCGCGAAAAATGAGGAAAGACCAAAAAAAACTTATTAGCGTTTGGGGAGTTCATCTAAAGAGCGATTCACATACTATTTTCGTTCGCATCATCATCATCATCATCATCATCATCATCATCTTCTTCTTCTTCTTCTTCTTCTTCTTCTTCTTCTTCTTCTTCTTTTCCTCCACCTCCTCCTCCATCTTCTTATCTTCGTCCTCCTATTTCTTCAAGCATGCCCTTTGTGTACCCCTTTTCTCTTTAATACAAAATAAAAATGAAAAAGGTGTGTTTCAGTTCGCCTAAACACCAATTAAAGACAATATTATTATTTCTTTTTGACTTTCACCTTTATCGTCATCATCATCATCCTCATCCTCATCATCATAATCATCATCTTCTTCCTCTTCTCCTTCTTAATTGATTTGCTGTGTACATTTTTTCCATTTGAATATAAATGGAACAAATACCCCCCCCCCCCTCCAAAAAAAGATAATAAAACAATAAATAAATAAATAAATAAAATAAAATAAATAATAAAAACGCATTGATTAAAAACGCTCGGTAAGCTTTTATTTTATTATTTTTTTAATCAAATTTATTTTTTTTTCTTAAATTTTTCGTTCCGTCTTCCGCTCTCTTTCTCGCCAATATATAATTATTTTTCTTAAACATTCCTTCTTCTCCCTCTTCCTTCTGCTCCTTGCATCGGTCCTTAGCAGACCGATTATTACTTTATCGACATCTGGAGGGTCTCCTCTTTCCCTTAGAAATCTTTGTGATTGAACAATCAAAAACACGAAAGGAGAAAAAAGAATGACAGAGACACCCTAAGCCTTCACTGGATGCGGACCAAGGCTACATCATCATCATCATCATCATCATCATCATCATCATCATCATCGTCATCATCATCATCATCATCATCATCATCATCATCATCATCATCATCATCATCACCAACATCATCATCACCAACATCATCATCATCAACATCATCACCATCGTCATCATCATCATCATCGTCGTAGTCATCATCATCATCACCACCAACATCATCATCATCAACATCATCATTCTTTCAGCACACACAAATGGCAGAGAACAAAGTACTATGTAATGAAATAGCTCCGCCGCCCCCCTCCCCAGCCTCTCACCCTTCTCCCAACCCTAACCCTATGCATAAGAATATCAAGTTCATAATAAGTAATGAAATCATTAACATTACCTATTATAATGAGATTATTAAGATTAAAAGCTTACTATGCATGGTAAAAGGACGCGCAATCCCCAAAACTGAAATGATTAACAACAAAGAAACCCTAAATAGGTTGATACAGCCTCAATGCTGACCGTGGTTTTAAAAAACGGAAACATATTAATTTTATTATATGACGTATCCCGATGACGTTATAATCTGAATACAAAACAGCGACAAACATCGGACCTACACATTTCTCGACATTTAATAAGCGTCTGACTCAGATTTCTTTACAGAATGACTCGCAGCGGGTTTTAAATTTTTTTTTTTTATAGTTATAAATGTTAATATAAAGCATATTTTAAAAGAATGTGCCCAAAACGAAACATAAGCATTTAAGGTGTTGTCTGTCGTTTGCGTCTCAGCAAGGTTAGTCTCGTACTAAATAATATAAAATGGATTGTTGCGGATAAAAATTAAAAATAATAATTTTTAAAAGTAAATCAATACATAACATTAAACAGCTGGCAAGCGAAATCAAAGCTTTTAAGATCTATGAACTCTGTCTGTCTCTCTCCCTCTCTGTTTGTCTGTCACTCTGTCTGTACCTCGGTCCGTAATCTCTCTCTCTCTCTCTCTCTCTCTCTCTCTCTCTCTCTCTCTCTCTCTCTCTCTCTCTCTCAATGCCTCAGCAGATATTATTACGTTTTGGTCAACAATAGTGTTGCCAATACCAATTTGGTTATTCAAACAAAACGCACAGTTGTTTATTTTAAAAGACACGAAAGGCTCAGAATAATTATGTGTGCAGGGTATAGCAGTAACGAGACAAATAAATTTCAAATCTTTACAAAGAAGCAGAACACTGCAGATCAGTACACGGAGATCCGGAATCCCAGCAGACCTAAACGGCAGTTGATACAGTGAAGAACAGAAGATTACAAAACATTGGTGATTAACTATGATGATAAACAAAACTTCGCTGAACCACACAAAGACTGACATTTTAAGACTCGCCAAGCACTGTAAAAGCCAAAACACAAATAATGCTACTTGCTGGGACGAGACCAGCAACTCACCAAGAAGTGGAATAATGATGCCGAATCGAAGAATAAATTAATCAAGACTCAAAAAGCACTGAAAACGTCAATCCATGTGCACGGGGGTAGTCTTTTAGAGAAATGATGAAGAAGTTAGAAGAACTAGGCAACGCCAAATCACACACCGAACTGATGTCCACACAAAGTAATCGACTAGCATGGTACTACTTCCAGTCTCACTAAGACTTGAGGAGTACTGACAAGATGAAGAAAACGAAGGAAGAAGGAGCGCAAGTTTTCGCCTCAAGCCGCTGACACATGAAATTGGAGCTCTCTCCCTCTTTCTCTCTCCTCGGAGCTCTGACTCTGCAGGCCGTCCCTCTCTTGCACTCTCAACAACGAGAGTTGATGGGCAGACAGAACTGTGCCGGTTGTGGTCGCCAGGCCACACTAGACAGCTACGATATGTAGCCTAGCTATCAGACCAGGCTAGAACAAGAGTACCGTCTTTAAGTTTAAAGGTTCAGCTAGGAAAAAGTCTTCGACGACAGTATATCGTCCTAAACATAATCGATCAATGGAAAACATATTATTGCCTTTAACAGGATCCAGCTAAAGAAAATGTACCGTCTTTAACCAAGAACAGCTTGGAAACAAGTAACATATTCATATTTAATCAGGAATATAAACCTTCTTTGATCGGATACAGCTAGACAAACATTCTGTCATTTATGAGCCAAGCTAAAAGAAATAAAACGTCAGTATTTATGCAACCCGTTCCAATAATTCACTCAACCCGTTCCAATAATTATCTAAAATCATAGTAGAAGTGAATTTCAATATTACCTCACTTCCAAGAGTTGTGTAAGCGCAAGCCTATATAAAATCTGCATATCCATGATAAGTCTTTTGGCACTTACATTTACCACCTACATAGCATACTCGCTCCTGCACACTGCCGCCTTCTTCGCAAAACATTATTTATTACATGCATCGTGTAACCTCTTTTTGGCTTCTGCTTGTCGCAGCCTACCCTGTGTGTGACGAGATGTTCACCATTGTCTGTTCTTCACACCGCGACCTACATCGTCGGTGATGTCATGTGATATCATGCGAGGTGACGTGGCGTGATGTTATGCGATGTTACGTGATGTTTAGTACTGCTACAGTTATCCCACACGGTGGTGCACGCAATATTAGTGTCCAAAACGTTCACTGTAGCTCATGAACTGTTTTATATCTGAACCCTAAATCTGGAGATTTTTTAAAATTTCGAAGGCATCGTTACTTCTTTGTAGGCTTCACAACGAGCCCTAAAAGCCGTAACCCAACGGAAAACAATTTAAGTTAATTAAGGGTGCTTTTGACATGGCCACACGAGAAAAAGTAAAACATAGTACTAAAAAACAAGCATCTTTCAAGTTCTTTGTTTCGTGTCTTTTGCTTGCTCGATTGCTGTGGCCTTAATTAAAATTTAAAAAAAAACAAATACATATAAAAATATATATTTTCTAGATTCTGTTACGACTGTACTCAAAGAGTAAATTGCTTACTAATAATAACGGATTTTTATATAGCGGATACTCCAGCCTATGACCAGACTCACCACGCTTTACATAGTCATTACATATAAGTACATGCACTCGATAAAACATCGCTTTCGCTACAATACACCAAAAGACAGAACAGTAAGGGTACAAATTATATACACTTATGTACACAAATTACAATTTACAACTATGTACACAAATGACAGAAAAGACAAATAGAATAGCAAAAACATATTCACAGCTATTTATATGCCCGGTTAGGCCCAGGAGGAAAAACAGTATAAATATGTTACTGTGTACTATACTACTGTGTAAAGTGTTAAGTGTTAAGCTTATTTAAACAACTGCTTGTCTCCCTATTGTTTGCTGCTTGGACAGAGGTATACAAATCTCTCCCATTGCAAAACAATAGGGAAATGTTCCAGTACATTATTGGGGGGGGGGGTGGGGGTGGAGAGAGGTGGGGGGAGGGGGATCAGAACATTATTTGGGGGAGGGGAAGGAGGCGGGGAAGGGGGGAATTTCTGGTGGCACGCCCATGTGGCATCACTCAGAGCAAAGCACGGCAGTTGCAGTGCAGCCCTACCCAAAAAAACAAGGAGGAGCGAGAGAAAGATAAAAAATAATAATAATATGAACCTACACGTACGTACATTTTTTGAAATAACCGCTACACTGATTGGAAACTTTGGAAGGTAGCAAGGGTTCACATCCATGGGGCAAGCACGGACAGAAAACAGGAAGGCACCGAGGTTTGAACCAGCAGCAGACGCTGGTTACTGTACCCTCTTCTACACTTTTGGGAGCCCAGCCCTGAACCTGTATATCAGCCAACCGTACTTTAAGAAATATTACCCCAGCTTACAGTTAAGGTCACAATGACAGCAACCAGTCTCCAATGACAGCAACCAGTCTCCAATGACAAAATCCAGTCTCCAAGCGAGGGAGGCTCCAGTTCCCATGGAAAAGTCGCCACGCTCATTAGCACCGTGTACACGTCGTACACGTGACCAGCCCCTTTACATGGTACACGGTCAGCGTAATTGACCATACTGACCAGTTTAAATTAAAGATCAAACAGAGCGGGGCGTCCAGATATTAAACCACCATGAGATCCAGCTGAAGCTTTACTGACCAAGCTCAACTGCCATGACGGAAGGCGCTGGCCGATACAGGATCTAACTCAAGCGGCCCGAGACGCCCACCCGCAGCCTTTGGGCGCATGGTCTGACGCCCGTACAACTGAGCACAATCCTGGGCAGCCAGGGATGGGGGAGAGGGACCTAAGTGCATGCTGGGTGTGTTCTTGTCACCGGCACTCACCCGTCTAGGACATGAGCGTCAGGATCTTTAAAGTCCGTTATGATGGAATGTATACGACACAGACTAGACCTCGGTTTATACTCTCATCGGAAGGAGTATATAATATAACAAGAACCCTTTTCATCTAGTGGTTATTAGTTTGATAATGAATCCCAGATGAAAAGGGATCTTGTTATATTATATACTCCTTCCGATGAGAGTATAAACCGAGGTCTAGTCTGTGTCGTATACATTCCATCATAACGGACTTTCAAGATCCTGACGCTCATGTCCTAGACGGGTGAGTGCCGGTGACAAGAACACACCCAGCATGCACTTAGGTCCTTCTCCCCCATCCCTGGCTGCCCAGATTGTGCTCAGTTGTACGGGCGTCAGACCATGCGCCCAAAGGCTGCGGGTGGGCGTCTCGGGCCGCTTGAGTTAGATCCTGTAGCGGCCAGCGCCTTGAGCAGCTCTTGAGCTGGTAAAGCGCTATATAAGAACGATTAAATAAATAAATAAATAGACATGTAGGAAAGCCCAATTTTCATCCACGGTTTTTAATGCAGCCACACGTGCATGCACAAACAAACCGACACCCACCCACACACACAAACATGAATATAACTGTTCTTAAATAGCGCTTTTCCAGTTCACGAGCTGCTCAAACTCGCTGGTCCATGCGCATTTCATTTATCTCTCACTCGCTCGCACAACCATACAGCTTTAACCACTCAGCTCACTGACTTCATACTATTACTATGCATGCGCCCGCAAACACACACACATTCTCTCTCACACTGTTGGTTTAGTCATGCGGCGTCACATAATTATTCCCCTTCCCTTACCCCCCTCACTCTCTCTCTCTGTCTCTGTGTCTCTCTCTCTCTCTCTCTCTCTCTCTCTCTCTCTCTCTCTCTCTCTCCCTCCATTAATTTTCTTAGTAATTTTTTTTAATTCTTACCATTGTTAAGGTTTGTGTTAGTTTCAAATTAATTTTATGTTAAATATTTTGATTTTGTTTGTCCTGAATTTTATTTTTTAATTTTAATTTTACCATTTTATTAAGGACTAGCTGTAAGACAGGTCCATAGGACCTAATGCTATTATCCAATTAAAGGTCTCTCTCTCTCTCTCTCACTCTCTCTCTCTCTCTCTCTCTCTCTCTCTCTCTCTCTCTCTCTCTCTCTCTCTCTCTCTCTCTCTCTTCCTCTCGCTCAATGCCTCAGCAAATATTATTTCGTTTTGGTCTCTCTTCCAACAGACACAGAATACACGTAAAGTTTGAATTTATGTTTGAATTTTTGAAAAAATGACATAGCAACGGATATTACGATTAACTTATCAGAATGATTGGTGCATTTTGGGGGCGGTAAAAGCATATTAAAATAACTCGCTTTGATAAGAATTAGATACATTTTACGGCAATACGTTTTTACATTAGATAACTATAAATTCTTCGCTTTTACATCAAAGATACCCCCAAAGAAAGTTTCTCTGGAATGTTAAATTGAAGTGAGCAACAACACAAAAACGGAAAACGAGAACGAAAGACTGGTAGAACTAAAGAAAAAAAAGAAAGTAAGAAAGAAAGAAATACTGAACGAAAAGAACGTAAAAGACAAAAATATAATAATTTAAAAAAAAGGAAAGAAATAAAAGGAAGGGAACAAAATAAACGAAAAAAAAAGGAAAAAAAATAGAACAAAAAATTTTAGATAGAATTTTAAAAAGAAAAGAAAAGTAAAAAAAAAAAAACGAACAGGGAAAAAAAAGGGAGAAAAAAAAGAAAGGTGGGGAGAAGGAAAAAAAAAAGAAACAAAGACGAGCAAAACAAAGCAAAAAGTTAGAAAAGAAGAAGAAAACATGGATGAATGGACATTGAAGTTTAACGTCTACACCCACCCTTGACGTTATGGCAGACGGGGATAGACATCCAAGGGTGGTGGGTGGACGTACGTAAATCAACACTGAACCACCAGAGCAATGATACTGAAAATACGGACAGTGAAATTTGGCACTTTTTAACTTGTCCACCACGGGATTCGAACCTGGGTTCATCGGTGTGCCAGGCGAACGCTCTACCACTGAGCTACGGATGTGGGACAACAGAAGAAATAAAAAAAATTAAAGAAAGAAAATAGAATAAAACCGAGGACTGCTAGAAGAAAAAAAAGAAAGAAAGAAAAGAATAGAAAGAAAAAAAGAAAGAAGCAAAGAAAAAAAGTAAGAAAGAAGAAAAGAAAGAAAGAAAGAAAACAGATTAAAAAAAAAGAGGAATAGAAAGATAGAAAGCAGAAAAGAAAGAAAAAAAATTAAAAAGAAAGAAAGAAAAAATAAAGAAAGAATGAACGAAAGAAAGGGAGCAAAAAAATAACAACAACAACAAAGAAAGAAAGAAAGAACACGAAAGAAAGAAAAGAAAAGAAAACGAAAGAAAACGAAAGAAAAAAAGAAAAGAAAAGAAAGAAAGAAAAGAATAGAAAGGAAGAAAACGAAAGAAAGAAAGACAAAACGATAACAACAACAACAAAGAAAAAAAAAGAAGAATAAAATGCAATAAAATAAAGCAAACGAGAGAAAGACAGATAGAGATGGATAAAAAAAAAAAAAAGGAAATTGCGGGACACCAGGGTGGGGGTGAAGAGAGATCTTACGATTAATTTCGGAGTTAAACTGAAATAAAAGAAAGAAAGCCGTAAGAAACTTCTAATAATGGTGTGTGCAAATCTTATCATTAAAGGCTTCGTCCTGCGGTTGTATTTAACATAAAAATACATGTCTGCTTGGAATCAAAGTCTTGCGTGCCTTTCCTTTTCTTACAAAAACCAAGAGAGTTGAAGAGACAAGAAATAAAAGTTTCTTAACAAAATAGAAAAAAAAACGGACACTAAAATAAAATATAAAGAAAACAGCTAAATTTCCCATTAGACGTAACAAGTTCTTTTAGATTTTAAAAACAAATGTGTTTTAAGTTCTCAGTGCACCTTCCGTTCTCAGTTGCTATTTACTAAACCTCACAGCTGAAAAGTAAATAGATAGATTGTCATGAATTGGCTAGTTTTAACTCTGCCCAGTGACTATTTAGCCATGTGTAGTCTTTGTAACAGTAGAGAAGTTAGACTATTACACAGCAGCAATTACAGCACACTGCGAGCCTGACCCACGCTGCGCAGTGACTCAGCACTTGAGCTTTGAATCGGACCGTTTTAACCAATCAGCAGCAGGCTAAGTGGGTAGAGCAGTTTTGACTGTGTCAAAACCTAGCACAGCTTGGTCAGTCGTGTGTGAGACGAGGAAGAAGTAACATCTCCTTAGCTAGCAGAGAACTATCTTCACTCATAGACCAGGAAGCAGGACTTAGAATCTCAGAATTCTATTAAGTCACAACGGGCCTGAACTTGTCAAACAGGTAAATGAACACCCTTCTGTTTCATCGTGATATATTTATATTATTGTTGAAATTATGTTTGAAGAATTTGCTATGCATAAATGTGAATTGTTAATCCGAATTTGCGGGACCACGTGGAAGAGCCTACCACGAGGTGAAACACGACCGGTTGCGCCGCCATGTTGTATCCCGTACGGAACCACTGTTGTTTAACTTATATGTATGTTTGCAGACCAGTGGCTGTACCACTGAATGTTTATATTATTATTAATTCTGTATGTGTATAGTTAGACACGATTGATATTTATATATGTATAGGAATTTAGAGTGAGATTCCAGTGGAACCCGGAAGTAGCAGAATGTTCGTCGCTTATGTATAGAGATGTGGAGCTATCACTGAGGGCTACTTTGGCTTTCAGTGAGACGCTCTGCACAAACCGATCATTCAGGGTTGTGCAGAATTTCGTCTCTTATATTACAGACGAGCAGGCGAGCTATCCCGAGCTATCCCGAGCTATCCCGAGCTATCCCCACTCCACAGAAACGACCAGTTGGTTGAGGAGACTCTACCGCACAAGACGGAAAGAGCTGCCTTGAAAGACACCCTGTCAGACCCCACAGCGTGGCAAGGGAACCCAACTACACAACGACACAGGTGGACCAGAAGCTACCTCACAGAAGGACTTCGCACGCTCCATCTAGCAGTTAAGTGAACACGCCAAGGTGCACTTAAACTGATCATAACAGGACCACAGTAGTCCAACTCTTCAGAAACTGTAAAACGGACCACAGTAGTCCAAATCTACATGAAATATAATAGAAAGTGCCCGAGGAAGATATAACAGCTGCCTAGACTATCAGCGATCGAACTATTAGCATTGAAAGAGACTTTTTAAGTTAGATTAGTACTTAGAGAATCTTGTATAGAGTAGAAGAAATAAATTTGTGATTTTAACTGTTATCAAGTGGCTGGACTACATATGATTCATAGCCGTGTGAAAGCTAGTGTGACAGTAATCTTTTACCATTTCTCTATCTATTTCTGTACCCCAACCTTAACACAGAACGAGCTAAACAAATAAATTTATTAAAGTAATTCATAGGGTGACTTACTAGCAGTTCCCACCGAATAAACGTGAGGGTCCATAATTCCATTGTGCAGAGCCCATAAACCCCACGTGACACTTTAATTGGCGAGCCTAGCCAGGATCTGTGTATAATAGGAATTGGGTATAACCGGACCTAAGTACAATAAAATTAGATAACAGTAGGAGTAGTAGAATAACTTAGAATAGTGGTAACAAGGACTGATCAGTTGGGTGCACTATTCTTTAGTTAAAAACTTTTTTGCTTCAATTATTTTTGTGCCTGTATGTTGCATTGTTCTTTTGCAGGTTTTGCTTAAGTAACTGTTGTATGCCATTTGACTCTTGTTTTATTCTATTATTGATTACGAATTTTATGGTCTTTGCATTGTTGTTATTGAATTGCAATATTGCTAGTGTTTTGGTATTCCACGTGATTCAGAGGTTGTTCATAGACACGTTTGGCAATGTCGGACCCAGTGGCCTTGAGATTGCGCTTCAAGGAATTAGGGGAAGCTTTACACTTAGCAGGGGGAGACCTAATTGCGTATATCAATGCAGAGGTAGAGAAACAGGAGGCTAAGGCAGAGAGAGCAGCAGAGAGAGAGGCGAAGAAACTCGAAGCGGCAGAGAGAGCCGCAGAGAGAGAACAGAAAAAAGCAGAATTAGAAGCAGAGCAGAAGAAACTAGCATTAGAGGCAGAGCAAAAGAAAGCAGAGTTAGAAGCAGCAAGAGAACAGAAAAAAGCAGAATTAGAAGCAGAGCAAAAGAAAGCAGAGTTAGAAGCCGCAAGAGAACAGAAGAAATTAGAATTAGAAGGAGAACAGAAGAAGGCAGCATTAGCAGCAGAGAGAGAAGCAGAAGTTAGGAAATGGGAGTATGAGAGGGCAGAAAAGGAAAAAGACAGACAGCATGAGTTAGAGCTAAGAAGATTGGGATCAGGAGCTTCAAGTTCTTCCTCAACCCCTCCCCACTCAGATCAGCTAGAGGTAGCATCCAACCCTGTACAAGGAATGTCATTTCCACTGGGAACATTCAATGAGAGAGAGGAAGGTCTAGATCTCTATCTGACTAGGTTTGAGCGTCTAGCAACAGAGTACAAACTAGATCCCACTCATTGGTCTTTTAAGCTTAGTCAAGGGCTTAGAGGAAAGGCTTATGACATCTACAGTAAGCTACCGACTGACAGAGTGACTATCACAAGGTAAAAGAGGCACTCCTAACGGGATTCGAACTGACAGGAGAATGCTATCGGCAAAAATTCCGCACCAACCGGAGAGTGAAAGGAGAGAGCTATGCGCAGTTCGCGGATCGGTTGTCCACAACGCTGGATAAGTGGATTAGCCAGTCAGCCACGGCTAAGACGTATGATGGACTGACAGAACTGTTAGTATGGGAACAGCTACGGGAAACCATGACCCCCGAGCTGAGAACATTCTCAGTAGAGCAGGGCGCGGAAAGACTTGAAGATCTGGTCAAGGTCGCAGATAGGTACGTGGCCGCCCACGGAGAAGCCAAGAGCTTCAGGCGAGACCTAAAGCCTAACGGGAAAGAGGCACAGAAACGAAGCCCTAACCGGGAAGAGCGCACCGCGAATAAGCCGAATAACCCCAGACCTGGGCAAAATAAAGGACCCAACACGGAATTCGGGAAAAGAGGTCCCGCAGAACAGAGACGGTATTGTTCGTTCTGCAACAGAAACAATCACTCCACCGCAGAATGTTTCAAGTTGGCCGCACAACGTAGGGAAGAGCGCAAAAGCCGGCCAGCGCACAGAGTTCTAACTCAAAGCAGCGGTAACAAGCCACACACCATCGGAGATCACCCATCGGTGACAGACACGGTCAAGGTCAACGGAAAAGAAGCGAACTGTCTGTATGACACAGGTCTATCATACGACGCGATAGTTAGCGAATCTCTTGTATCGCGCGCGGACTTGACAGACAAGACAGTCGACTTACAAGGAGCAGACTTGACGAAACCGACGACTACTTGCCCAATAGCATGGATCGAAGTAGAGAGTAGGTACGTCACAGGACGAATCCAAGCAGCTGTTTTACAGAAACCCCTGTATGATCTAGTGCTAGGTTGTAGGTGTGTGTTCTTAGGCACGCCCCCCAAAACTGTAGAGATAGCTGCAGTGCAAACCAGGGCCCAAGCTAAAACCCAACCACCCCAGCCCGAGTTCGCTCCGAATCCAGGACTCGAAGAGATCAAAACAGCACAGAAAGAAGACACCTCAATAGCGAAGTGCTTCCAGAAGCTACCCAAGGCGCACACACTCCCGCACAAGGGAGACTTCTACATGGAAGGGGGAGTTCTACATCGACAAGGAGATGGAGATCACACCCAACTAGTACTACCAGCCACCCTTCGAGCCCAAGTACTAGAACTAGGCCACAGCATGCCACTCAGCGGACACATGGGAATTGGAGCCACAGTGCAGAGAATCAGCGCACACTACTATTGGCCAGGAATCACGGAGGATGTCAAGCGCTACGTGAAATCTTGCCACCAATGTCAACGATATTCCCCGCGACATCACACCGTACCTTAGGACCATCGGTAGTAGTCGGCGTGCCATTCCAGCAAGTCTCAGTAGACATAGTAGGACCACTGCCCATGACCAAGAAGCGGAACAGATTTCTACTCACACTCGTCGACGCATGTACGATGTGGTGCGAAGCAGTCCCGTTGCCAGCGATCGACACCAAGAAGATTGCAGATGCACTCATCGCCATCTTTACCAGAGTCGGATTCCCGGACAGCATTAGAACGGACAACGGATCTCAGTTCACCGGCCGCCTGATGCAAGACGTGTTCGAGTTGATACAAGTTCATCACATTCGCACACCACCATACCACCCAGCCAGCAACGGACAAGTAGAAAGACTGAATGGAACCCTTCTCACCATACTCAGGAAAGTCGCCGACGACAACCCAGAAGCGTGGGACACCTACGTGAATGCGGCACTGTTCGCATATAGAGAAACGCCCCATGCAGCCACAGGCTACACCCCGTCAACTTTGCTTTTCGGCAGACCTCTCGCAGGACCGCTAGAAGCCCTACGCAGAAGTTGGACGGAAGCCAAGATAGACGACACACCAAGAGGTGCCACCAAGTACGTCGCAGACCTGCGGGAAACCCTCAAAGCAACGTGGAAGAAAGCTGGTGAAGCACTGAAGAAGGCAAGAGCCCGTCAGGCGAAGTACTACAACCGCCACGCGAAGGACAGAGAACTGCAAGTCGGCGATCAAGTGCTACTCTTACTTCCAAGTGGAACCAACAAGCTGGACATCGCTTGGAGAGGACCGTACCGGGTGACTGCCAAGAAATCCAAGACAGTCTACCAAGTAGAGGTGAACGGGAGAGCCCGGTACCACCACATTAATCTCCTCAAGAAGTATACGGACAGACCAGCGACCCCCAGCACTCACAACTTGCTAGCCATCGCCATCGCGGAAGAAGGAGAAAGCATGGAGACCAATGCAGTAGAGTATCCCCTGCACTCCAAAGAAACCTACAAAGACGTGATACTCAACGGAGACCTAGCCGCTAAACAGCAACAGCAAGTACTACAGGTCATTCGACAACATCAGACTGTGCTCACAGACCGACCAGGGAGGACAGACCTCGTCGAAGTAACCTTAACGGTGACCGACCCAACACCCGTCCGCCAGAAGCTCTACCCGATGCCACTGTCGCAGCAGCGAGCCATCAAGGAAGAGATAGACACCTTACTGGCAGCCGGAATCATCTCAGAGTCTACTTCACCCTACAGCGCAGGCACGGTATTGTTGCGAAAACCCAACGGAGAGCATCGACTGTGCATCGACTTCAGACTGTTGAATGCCGTAACGCAGTTCCAGCCAGAGCCACTCCCGGACCAGACCGACCTATTTGCCAAGCTACAGCGAGCGAAGTACTTCTCACGCATCGACCTCAGCAAAGGATACTACCAGATACCAGTACAACCACAAGTCCGAAAGTACCTAGCTTTCAGCACTATGGAAGGACACTTCGAATTCAACGTGCTTCCATTCGGACTCCACAACGCACCCAGCATCTTCAGCGCCATGATGCGAAAACTCCTGGCACCCCTGAGCAGCGAGCACCTACATTCGTTTATGGACGACATCCTCATCGCAACGCCTACGTGGGAGGAACATGTCACGCTCCTACAACAACTACTCGCCCGCCTCAGAGACACGGGATTGACGGCAAGACCCACCAAATGTCAGATTGGATTCACAGAACTAGAATTTCTGGGACACACCATCAGTCAAGGAAGCCTGCGACCGGTAGAAAAGACTGTGAAACGCCTACTCGACGCTCCTAGGCCCAAGACCAAAAAGGAAGTACAGTCGTTTCTAGGACTCTGCGGCTTCTACCAGAAGTTCATCCCCAACTACAACAGCATCGCCGTACCTCTGACAAATGGAACCCGGAAAATCGCCCCGGACAAAGTCGTATGGACAGCGGAATGCGAGACAGCATTCCAAACACTCAAGGACAGAATGACATCGGCGCCAGTACTCCACCTACCCGATTTGACTCAGCCATTCGTTCTTCGCACCGACGCAAGCGACTTAGGCCTCGGAGCAGTACTGCTACAGCGCGACCCCAAGAATGCGGAGACGCTATTCCCTGTCGCCTACGCCAGCAGAAAATTGAGACCCGCCGAGACCCACTACGCCACGTCGGAGAAAGAGTGTCTTGGACTAGTCTGGGCCATACAGAAATTCCAACTCTACCTGTATGGGACCCACTTCACAGTTCAGGTGGACCACCAACCACTATCGTTCCTGGCAGCCTCCAAGTCTTTGAACTCTCGCCTGATGCGATGGGCACTCACCCTTCAGGCATACTCATTCCAAATCGAGTACATCCCCGGCAAGGAAAACCACGGAGCCGACTACCTCAGTCGCCATCTCGTGGAGGACACAGCAGCTGTCGCCCACCCAACACAACTAAGGGCCACAGCACCAGAATTCGTCCCCGCCCAGTAATACCCTGTCACTATTGTCCATAGCTACCTGGCACAGCATTGCAGCTCAGGTAGAGCAACTTAATTAGTTGGTAAATAGGACCCTAGGATAGTGCAGTGTTAAACTAGGCTCTGTAGTAGAAAAAGGTCGAATCCAGTAGTCATCGCCTTTTTTCAGTTGAGGGAGACTGTCATGAATTGGCTAGTTTTAACTCTGCCCAGTGACTATTTAGCCATGTGTAGTCTTTGTAACAGTAGAGAAGTTAGACTATTACACAGCAGCAATTACAGCACACTGCGAGCCTGACCCACGCTGCGCAGTGACTCAGCACTTGAGCTTTGAATCGGACCGTTTTAACCAATCAGCAGCAGGCTAAGTGGGTAGAGCAGTTTTGACTGTGTCAAAACCTAGCACAGCTTGGTCAGTCGTGTGTGAGACGAGGAAGAAGTAACATCTCCTTAGCTAGCAGAGAACTATCTTCACTCATAGACCAGGAAGCAGGACTTAGAATCTCAGAATTCTATTAAGTCACAACGGGCCTGAACTTGTCAAACAGGTAAATGAACACCCTTCTGTTTCATCGTGATATATTTATATTATTGTTGAAATTATGTTTGAAGAATTTGCTATGCATAAATGTGAATTGTTAATCCGAATTTGCGGGACCACGTGGAAGAGCCTACCACGAGGTGAAACACGACCGGTTGCGCCGCCATGTTGTATCCCGTACGGAACCACTGTTGTTTAACTTATATGTATGTTTGCAGACCAGTGGCTGTACCACTGAATGTTTATATTATTATTAATTCTGTATGTGTATAGTTAGACACGATTGATATTTATATATGTATAGGAATTTAGAGTGAGATTCCAGTGGAACCCGGAAGTAGCAGAATGTTCGTCGCTTATGTATAGAGATGTGGAGCTATCACTGAGGGCTACTTTGGCTTTCAGTGAGACGCTCTGCACAAACCGATTATTCAGGGTTGTGCAGAATTTCGTCTCTTATATTACAGACGAGCAGGCGAGCTATCCCGAGCTATCCCGAGCTATCCCCACTCCACAGAAACGACCAGTTGGTTGAGGAGACTCTACCGCACAAGACGGAAAGAGCTGCCTTGAAAGACACCCTGTCAGACCCCACAGCGTGGCAAGGGAACCCAACTACACAACGACACAGGTGGACCAGAAGCTACCTCACAGAAGGACTTCGCACGCTCCATCTAGCAGTTAAGTGAACACGCCAAGGTGCACTTAAACTGATCATAACAGGACCACAGTAGTCCAACTCTTCAGAAACTGTAAAACGGACCACAGTAGTCCAAATCTACATGAAATATAATAGAAAGTGCCCGAGGAAGATATAACAGCTGCCTAGACTATCAGCGATCGAACTATTAGCATTGAAAGAGACTTTTTAAGTTAGATTAGTACTTAGAGAATCTTGTATAGAGTAGAAGAAATAAATGTGTGATTTTAACTGTTATCAAGTGGCTGGACTACATATGATTCATAGCCGTGTGAAAGCTAGTGTGACAGTAATCTTTTACCATTTCTCTATCTATTTCTGTACCCCAACCTTAACACAGAACGAGCTAAACAAATAAATTTATTAAAGTAATTCATAGGGTGACTTACTAGCAGTTCCCACCGAATAAACGTGAGGGTCCATAATTCCATTGTGCAGAGCCCATAAACCCCACGTGACATAGATACTTCCTATAGTGTGGACAAAACGAATATTAAATGTACAAATAAAGGCCATTGAGCAAATCTCCACAATATGTTTTAAAATGTTTAATCCCTTGATTTTGACCAAGCCCAGGCCGATACACTGATGAGCTGAGGGCACAGCAAGATGGCCGTCTGAATCTACGGCACATATCTTCAAGGGGAGACGGATATTTTCTAGAACTTTCTCATTCCGCAGAGGATCGCTGAGCATCTACTAAGGATTACATCCAAGATGCCATTAATAAGCTCCAGTTCCGTCTCTTTCGGGGGTTTCAGTATAAATAGTATCCCCACTTTCTGGAAATTTAGTGCTTTAAATTCCCACTGTCGCTGTCTTTCTCCTTTGTTCTTTCTCATTCCTACTCTGTTCTATCAATCTACTATACTATCTTCTTCTTCGCTAGACCAGTCACCTACCTTTTTTCTTGAAAACTCTTCCGGGACAAAACTCTTCATTTGTGTGCGAGGTCTGTTGAATCAGCTTGGAAATATTGGACACTTTCTGCCAGGTGGTCACTGGGGCTTCCTTTGATGTTATTATTTGGCAATATAGGCATTTTATATGTGTGTGTTTTGTTGATATTTTATAATCAGAATCAGAATCAGAATCAGAATCTTTATTGTCCCCATGAAAACACAAGGAAATGTGTGTGCGGCGTACACTTCATCAAAACAACGGCACAAAAGCAATAAAACACAAAAGACTTCAGGGATTAAAACAATACACCCCAAAGAACAGAAAAGCAGGTGTACACAACATGAATGTAGCTTATGAAATAATAAAAGTCATGCATCCTACTTTCTAACCCCTAACACAAAACACCCACCTACACACACACACACACACACACACACACACACACACACACACACACACACCCACACACACCAGAAGTTAAAACGTTACCGGTAAAGTATTTAATGCAGACTGTCACTGGCCTGTGGCAGGACCAGTAATGACGTCACTTCTAACCTAGTTACAGTGTTCTAAACACACAACGGGAGTTGTGCTAAGTCTGTGTTTATTTCAGTTCAGTGCAGATCAACTGCAATTCCTGGATATTATTTTTATGCGTACACAACAGGACCCACGAAACAAAGACCTGAATTTCCAAGCAGTATACATGTTTTTGATATTATGAACCAAACTGTCATGCAAGGAGAAACTGGGTCAGTACAGGGTTTTCTGATGATTAACTTTGCACAGACTAAGTATGGTTATACATATGAATCTCTTAAAAACTAGACGACTAAAATCTATTGCTCTAAAAGTAAATTACATAGAATCACGCTGGATCCAGCTGATAATAAAAGAGTCAAGCTACAAAAAGGTAAGTAATAAATGCTTCAACCTACAAATTTTCCTCCACATGCAGGTTTATTATAGCTAAAATAAACAAAACAAAACAATACTTTTACAACCACTCCTACAGGCATACACTCATGCACACACATGAATACACACCACCACTACTGTTAATAACAATAATCACAGTCTGATTATGACATATAAAATGATATTGCATATAATGAGGTTTATATTCCTATTTTGTTTTTGTAAACTTGTGTTCGATAAATTATAGTATAGCCTCAGCGTCCCCTGGGTGGGATCTTTATTGTAAAGTGACTGGCTGGTGGAGTGTCTTCAGTGTTGCCACTAGAGTTGTTTCGGCAGATCTTTAATGCGGATCAGGGGCAAGTCCTCTTTTAGCGAAGTTGTGGTCTTGATTTTGTGGTCCTGATTCGGCTATACTGGTCCTGATTCGGCCCTGAAGAGTCCGCTGGACCTATAGCAACAATCATGTAATGTAATGTAATGTAATGTAGATCTTCCTTTTTGTCCCTCCATTATGTGTTTAGACTTAGATCCATGTGTTTGGACTTAGATCTATGTTTTTAGACTTAGATCTATGTGTTTTAGATTTAGATCTTAAAAATTCGTCTGAAGTGATTTTGTTCCCACTCAATGATCACAGAAGAATTTATTAATCCACATTATATTTCTCCGATAAGGAGGAGAAGAGGGGATGGAGTGAAGGACCGTTTAAAAAGTCAAAACTATGGGAGGCGAGATATAGCAAACGCTCGAGCATTTGCGCGAACCTCTATGGGAGGCGAGATATAGCAAACGCGCGAGTATTTGCGCGAGCATTTGAACGAGCAAATGCGCGAACCTCGCGCACTTGCTCCTGCAAGTGTTCGAGCAAATGTGCGAGCAAGTTCGCGATCATTTGCTCGAGCGGTTGCTACGCCCGTTGCTATAAGGGTTTTGCTGAAAACTGTCAACGGAAAGGAACTGAATATGAACACATGTTTTTTTGTAGATCTCCGACCTAGATATTTTGTATTTATCCGCCGCATTAGTTTGATGTTAAATATTTACGTAATATTTGTGGCCCTTAAACTTAATATTCAACTAGAATACAATTTAAATAACTGTCTCAATATGTTTTAAGATAGCTTTTATTTTAAAATATTATCAAAGTATTAGTAATTAATATGTAAATATATATAGAATTATGTTGATGTATTTTGATAAAGTTATTTCATGAATGATATTAAGTTTAGTAGTGCTAGTTTTCACAAATTATTATTAATATTAGTTCTAATAAATGCAAGAAATATTTAATTTTTGCACGTCTCAAATTCATTTACATACACATTCTTTTCCGGGTATAATTTTTACGTTTATGGAGCGGAATATAGCAAACGCACGCGCATTTGCTCAAACACTTGCTGGAGCAAATGCGCGAACCTCGCGCAAATGCTCGAGCATTTGCTCGTGCAAATGCTCGCGCGCTTGCTATATCTCGCCTCCCATACAAAAGTCATTGGGGCCCTCGATAACGTCACGGGCTTCGCTAGCAGAGAGCAGACTGCAAGCACAAAATTATTTCCCTTGGCGAATCGAAGCAACGCATTGGGGGTTTGCTGGTCACGCTTCGCTGCGTTTGTTTGGGGATCGTCTGTGTATACAATACTACGGGAGATAAACCATTTAAATTGCTACAGCAGACGATCTTTTGAACGCTCGGACGTACACAGCGTTTAGATTCAAATTTCGCCATAATCAGAAACAAAAATACGCATAAATATAATAAGCAAACAGTCATTTTTAGCGGGAATTATACATTTTATAATTTTTTTTAATTGTTTTTTTTAAATATAAACTTCAGCCTCCCTTTAAGAAACATGCTGCAAGTCCTAACCTAAATGCAACTTCCCTTTTACTAAACTCGAAAGCTGAAGGAGACAAAGATAGACGCCTCCATACATACAGAAAAAATAAAGAGCTTCTTTAGAAGCAGAAAAAAAAGATAAGACTGAAGAAAAGGGATGCCCAAAAAAATATATATACGATAAGGACATCAGAACACAATTTTCGCCCCCTTAAATTCAACGCCACGAAACACACATGTTTTCAAACTTCAAATGAGCAGAATGGGGGAAAAGATTAGGCCTGCTCATGTTTCTCCGCTCTTTGGCAAGTTCAGCAAAGACACACACAAAATGTTATGAGATTGTACAAGTTCTTGGAACAAAGGATAGGATTGGGGCACAGCCGAAGCTTGGTTATGCATCCATTCGATAAATGTTGAGTGTTAAATGGGTGAATGAATGAATGAATGAATGAATGTTGAAGTTTAACGTCTACACGCACCGTTGGGCCCAGTCTAAGCAGTAAGATCGCGCTGGTGGTTCAGTGCCCATTGGCGTCCCGACCCCTTTTGCCCTCTCAGCCAAATGACAACGGTGAAGAAGGAGCAGGCAAAAAAATAACAACGTCAACAACAACAATCGCAACATCAACAACAAGAAGAGAGTGAGAGAGAGAGAGGGGGGGGAGAGTGAGAGAGAGAGAGAAGAGAGAGAGAGAGAGAGAGAGAGAGAGAGAGGACGGGAATAAGGAGTGATAGATTTATGATAGTACTAGTCACAATATTTGCTTGTGGTGTGTGTGTGGGGGGGGGGGGGGGGGGGGCGTGCGTGTGTGCGTTCGTGTGTATGTATGGGTGTGTGTGTAAGTGTGTGTATGGGTGTGTGACTTGTTTACCAACACCAGGGCAATTTCGATCTGGAATGTTCTGTTGTCACTAGCAATCATACAGCTAAGATGGACAGTGAAACACGGGTTTCGAACATGGGTCAATTGTGTGCCCGGCGAACGCGCAACCACTAAGCTACGAAGGTGGTACAATAGAAAAAAAAAAAAAAAAAAAAAAAAAAAAGGAGGTAAAATATGTCACAAATAATTTTTTTAAGCGAATGCTCTTATATAGCGCACATACAAGCTCAGAGAGCTTCTCAAGGTGTTGGCCACTAATATCCAGCAATCACACAATAGTTTGCTGAAGTCAGGATTCGAACCCACGTCGCCTAAGACGCACTTGCTCAGGTCGTGCGCTCAGACTACTGACTATCCCTGCCGAGGAAGAAGAAGAAGAAGAAGAAGAAGAAGAAGAAGAAGAAGAAGAAGAAGAAGAAGAAGAAAAAGAAGAAGAAGAAGAAGAAGAAGAAGAAGAATGTCACAGGGCAGCTGTGAAGAAAGCCATGTAGTCTGTGTGTGAAGAGTATAGGGGCGGGGGTGGTACTGCGTGTTGCCGTATGTGTGATTATTGTTGTCTCGGGAGCGTGCAAAGCGTGGTAAACAGCATACGCCGGTTAGGCCAGGTTAGGAATGTGCTCACTATCAGCAGAACGTGTTTGACAGCAGTACAGTGTGGACAGTGTTTGTCTAGTGCTCTGTGGTTTTGCTGTGTTCTGGAATTAGGGTGGGACGGATATTAACGAAAAATAGTATCTGGTTCTGAGAAGAATACTAGTTTAAAGTTTGCCAATTTCTAAAGTGATACGCTCGGTTGGAGTGTAGTTGTAGAAAAGCAAGCCTATTGGTAGTGTGGTAGGTAGTATTGAGGCATTGTCTACTACGGGAACTACACACTACCGGATTACCCTAATTGGATGTACTTTCGTAGACGAGCAGTGGAGAAGGGGCTACGGGGTGCGGTTACATCGAACCGTGTGGGTTAGTGCAATGGTGGTTTTTTCCTCACTGTGCTAATAACCAAGGGCAGGCTGTTGGGGTGTTGAATGATAGCTGTGTGCGAGACAGAAGGAAGGATGAGAATGGTTGCACTGAGGAGAGGCAGAAGAAAGGAAGGGTGCGACTGAAGAAGGGAGAATGAGGGAGAAGAAAGGGGGTGGAGTGTGATGAAGGTAGGATGGAAGTGGTTGCTGTTGTTGTCGTTGGGGATGCTTGTTATGAATAATGTGTTGATGGTTACATGTATTCATTGCAGCATCGTTCATTCCATGCATTCATTATTTCATTGAATTGTATGATATGTAATCGTTTCCAGTGACGATAACAATAGAAGGCAAGAGAGAGTCAAGGACGGGGAAAATAGACTGCAGTTGGACCCCTCAAGTGTCAGAAGTTTAGTGGAGTAGCTAGTGAGAGTGGGGGGGTGAGTGTGATGGAGGGAGGGGGACAGAATCAAGTGAACATGACATTTACGATGCGACAAGCATGTTGCAGGTTCGTCAAGGATTGACGTTGAGGCTTGAATTCGAGGCCTGAGTACGAGGATCGAGTCCGAAGTTCGCAGCTCAACGCTCGTCGATCCACCAGTTCGTCGCTGGATAACGTAAGGCAGCAACGACGACGGCACTTGGTCAGTTGGACCAAACATCATCAACATCGCCATCTGTTATTGTCCACGCGTCCCCTGTTATCAGCGCCATCATCATCACTTCAACATCATCGTCAGTGGCGACCGCGGGTGGCAACGCTCCTTCGTTTGGACGTCAACAGAAGGGAGTGGATACTTTTGAGGAGACTTTACCAGGGACTGCATTTCGCCAGGTGGGCCCGTTTTGTGTTGTCCCTCTCCTACGCTTAACCCCCCTGTCTGTTTGTGAACACGTGCCTCGGACTTTGGCTGTGCACGTTCGATTTGAGGACGTTGGTCGATTAGCGACCCCCGATCACCCACGAACCATTGCATCGTTCCATTGACCCATTGATTGTTTCATACCATTTCTTCGTTTCATGTGTAAATGTTGTATGTGTATGAGTGTGTGGTATGAATGAATAAATAGCTTGAAAGTTGTATATTATTTGTTGTGTTTTTCATCCCTTCACGTCTGCGGGAAATCGCCATTCTGTCTGGGTTGTCTGCGTGTGGAAGGTGTTTGTTTGTGGCGTCTGCCCAGGGGGAGTCGTGGCGGTGACATATGGTGGAGATGCAGGGTATGTGTGAGTGTGCCCAGACGTGAAGTTGTCTTGTGATTGTCTTGTGGTGTCCGTGTGTGTGAGGCGTGAGTCGGTGAGAGTGTGCACCCCAGCGGGTGGTTGGAGGGAGTCAGGTCGCTGTTTAGCGGAGGCTCACAGCCGGCCTGGGTTCGACCACACGTGAGGGAAGGGGCCATCGCACTCTCTATCCGGTTCGCTACCTCGCGGGCCAGTTTCCACTGTTTGAGTGGGAGGAGGTGGGTGATAGGTAAGGAAGATAGCTTAGATAGGTAGGTTAGTATCTAAGGCTAGGCTAGGCTAGGTAAGGTTAGGTTTTTGACTTCTTGTTGTTGTTTTTGGTGTTGTTGTTGCTTTCCTTGTAAGCAGGATGGCATCGATCGAGGAGGCTGAAGGAGTGTCACCGATCGCGGCTCGTACGCGTTCTCGCGTGGGTGTCACGATGGACGAGCGCACGGCGGCAGCAGCTGATACGGGAGTCACCGACTTACCTTTTACGATCGAGCAGCGGAGATCGCCGGTTAGGTCATCGCGTCGTGGGTCAGCAGACGAGGAGTCGTCGACGATGGAAGCCAGAGACACAGTGAGTGATCCTTTTGTGACGGGATTTGGCGCGACTGGCGGGATGTCAACGGGCGCCGACTTCTACGGAGACCAGGATCGACTGAGCGATGCAACGAGACTGAAGAGGTTTGAGACCAATCCTTACCGTTCTATCTACAAGGTCGAGGCGGCACCGACGCCGAGGACGGGACCATTCGCGGACGAGACGCCGATGGAGCGGATCTTGAGACTCGCCAAGCGCGAAGGACTGAAGGGTCAGGCAGCGTTAGACTACGCGATAGACCAAGCGGCTAGGGAGGAGGAAGCAAACCGGAGAGAGCGGGCGAGCCGGGAAGATGCAGACCGGAGAGAGAGAGAGAGGGAGAGAGAGATGGCACACGAGCTAGCGATGGCGCAGCTGACGTCGCAAGGCGCCGGGAACCGCAGGAATCGTCAACCCGAGTTCGAGACGGTCAAGCTCAGGTTACCGTTCTTCGAGGACAAGGACGACCTAGAGACCTACTTGTGTCAGTTTGAGCGATTCGCCAAGGCTCAAGACTGGAAGAAGGACACGTGGGCTATTCGCTTGGGGACCTTGCTGAAGGGGAAGGCGAGGGAAGTTTACGTTGGTTTGAATGAGGACGACTCTGCCGACTATGAGATCCTGAAGGCAGCGTTGTTGGTACGTTTCAACCTGACGGCCGAGACGTATCGGAAGAAGTTTCGCCAGCTACGAAGGGAGCCACCAGAGACTTTCAAACAGTATCTGCGGAAGTCAGAGTTGTTCCTGGAGCGCTGGATGGGACTAGCGAACAAGAAGGCCACGTATGCGGACTTACTGGACTTAGTGCTGATGGAGCAGATGGTCAACGGTTTGACACCAGAACTGGTCACGTTCGTGCGCGAGCGCAACCCAGCAACGGTGGAGGAGGCCGCGACGTTAGCGCAGCAGTACGTCGACGCCAGGGCGGGAACCAACCTACGTTTCCCACCACGTCAACCCTTTACACCCAGGGACAAGAGCGAGGGTCGCCAGCCAGCGGGACCACGACCCAACTCGCCTGACAAGCGGGTGTGCTACACTTGTGGTCAGAAGGGGCACCTGAAGCGAGATTGTCCGAAACGCAGCGAGCGAAGTGGAGCAGCGTTGCGCATCTTGAAGGAGGCAGGCAAGGAGGGAGATCCTCGGTTCCAGAGCCAAGTGGTAGTGGAAGGTGTTCCGCTGACGGCTGTGAGGGACACGGGGGCCGACTTGATTTGCCTGCGGAAAGGAGAGGTTGCCAACCTGGTCTACACAGGACGCACGCGGCGTGTCGGATTCGCCATTCGCCAGCTATCCAAGTCTCTGCCGACAGCGTGGGTGCAGTTGGAGTCACCGTTCTACACCGGGAGAGTGGAGGTAGTGGTGGTACCCGACCTGATCTACCCAGTGGTGATCGGCAACTGGGCGAGGACGGAACGGCAACCAGACACAGCACTGCCAGTATTCGTCGAGGGAACCGCAGAGTGTTGCGCCGTGCAGACGCGAGCGCAAGCAGCCAGAGAGACAGACGCTGCGGAACCAGTGGTAGTCGGACCGAGCAAGAACGTCGTCGCGACGCCGAAGGAGATGCGCCAACTGCAGTTGGAAGACGGCGAGCTTGCGAAAGTACGACAGCTAGCAGACCGGAAGGCAGGAAAGGAGCAACGAGGCAAAGGGCAAGTGGCGTTTGTCTGGAAGCGGGACCTGTTGTACCGCGAGTATACAGGACAAGACAAAGTGGATCACAGCCAGTTGGTGGTACCAGCCAAGCTTCGATCGGAGGTACTACGCACGGGACACGACACACCTATGGCTGGACATCTAGGAGCCAAGCGGACCCTGGATCGCGTGTGGGCCGGGCACTACTGGCCAGGGATGTGCCGCGATGTCCGGAAGTACTGTGCTTCATGCGACGTGTGCCAGCGAACGACGCCAAAGGGGAGAGCCAGGAGGGTACCGTTTCAGAGAGCCGGCAAGAACAGGAAGTTGAAGCGGTACGTGGAACGCCGAGCAGAACCAGAACCGACGGTGGCCGTGGTGTTGGACCAGGCTGGAACAGAGGGAACCACAGATATCATCTACCAGGGCGCTGTACCACTGATACGGCTTCAAGCGAGCGAGGGACCGGGAGACATACGGATAGACACGGAGCTATCTGCACTACATGGGGGAGCACTGCCGCTCACCAACCTAGATGAGTGCGAAGAGATGTCAACCGACGACGACCCCGATCATGTACATCAGCGTCCGCTACCACTTTCGCAGATGGAAGTCGCCAAAAGTGAAGTGGAACCGATGCTGGAGTTGGGCGGTACCGAGTCGTGTACATCGCCGTACAGAGCACCGATCGTGCGAGTAAGGAAGAAGGGAGAGGTCAACAGGAGGGATGACTGCCAGAAAGCCTTGGGTGACGTGAGGAGAGCGCTGACAAGTGAGCCAGTGGTAAAGCTACCAGTATTGGACGAGGAGTTCATCCTGAGAACGGACGCACCTCAACAGTGCCAGACTCACCCGGTGGGCTATGCAGTTGCAGGCGTACGTCTTCACCGTTCGACCAATTCCAGGGAGAGACAACATTGAAGCGGATTTCCTCAGCAGATCTGACCCTGTGGAAGTTTAGGTTTTGAACTCTCCGTAGGTTCGTCTTGGGAGGGGGGTGTGTCACAGGGCAGCTGTGAAGAAAGCCATGTAGTCTGTGTGTGAAGAGTATAGGGGCGGGGGTGGTACTGCGTGTTGCCGTATGTGTGATTATTGTTGTCTCGGGAGCGTGCAAAGCGTGGTAAACAGCATACGCCGGTTAGGCCAGGTTAGGAATGTGCTCACTATCAGCAGAACGTGTTTGACAGCAGTACAGTGTGGACAGTGTTTGTCTAGTGCTCTGTGGTTTTGCTGTGTTCTGGAATTAGGGTGGGACGGATATTAACGAAAAATAGTATCTGGTTCTGAGAAGAATACTAGTTTAAAGTTTGCCAATTTCTAAAGTGATACGCTCGGTTGGAGTGTAGTTGTAGAAAAGCAAGCCTATTGGTAGTGTGGTAGGTAGTATTGAGGCATTGTCTACTACGGGAACTACACACTACCGGATTACCCTAATTGGATGTACTTTCGTAGACGAGCAGTGGAGAAGGGGCTACGGGGTGCGGTTACATCGAACCGTGTGGGTTAGTGCAATGGTGGTTTTTTCCTCACTGTGCTAATAACCAAGGGCAGGCTGTTGGGGTGTTGAATGATAGCTGTGTGCGAGACAGAAGGAAGGATGAGAATGGTTGCACTGAGGAGAGGCAGAAGAAAGGAAGGGTGCGACTGAAGAAGGGAGAATGAGGGAGAAGAAAGGGGGTGGAGTGTGATGAAGGTAGGATGGAAGTGGTTGCTGTTGTTGTCGTTGGGGATGCTTGTTATGAATAATGTGTTGATGGTTACATGTATTCATTGCAGCATCGTTCATTCCATGCATTCATTATTTCATTGAATTGTATGATATGTAATCGTTTCCAGTGACGATAACAATAGAAGGCAAGAGAGAGTCAAGGACGGGGAAAATAGACTGCAGTTGGACCCCTCAAGTGTCAGAAGTTTAGTGGAGTAGCTAGTGAGAGTGGGGGGGTGAGTGTGATGGAGGGAGGGGGACAGAATCAAGTGAACATGACATTTACGATGCGACAAGCATGTTGCAGGTTCGTCAAGGATTGACGTTGAGGCTTGAATTCGAGGCCTGAGTACGAGGATCGAGTCCGAAGTTCGCAGCTCAACGCTCGTCGATCCACCAGTTCGTCGCTGGATAACGTAAGGCAGCAACGACGACGGCACTTGGTCAGTTGGACCAAACATCATCAACATCGCCATCTGTTATTGTCCACGCGTCCCCTGTTATCAGCGCCATCATCATCACTTCAACATCATCGTCAGTGGCGACCGCGGGTGGCAACGCTCCTTCGTTTGGACGTCAACAGAAGGGAGTGGATACTTTTGAGGAGACTTTACCAGGGACTGCATTTCGCCAGGTGGGCCCGTTTTGTGTTGTCCCTCTCCTACGCTTAACCCCCCTGTCTGTTTGTGAACACGTGCCTCGGACTTTGGCTGTGCACGTTCGATTTGAGGACGTTGGTCGATTAGCGACCCCCGATCACCCACGAACCATTGCATCGTTCCATTGACCCATTGATTGTTTCATACCATTTCTTCGTTCCATGTGTAAATGTTGTATGTGTATGAGTGTGTGGTATGAATGAATAAATAGCTTGAAAGTTGTATATTATTTGTTGTGTTTTTCATCCCTTCACGTCTGCGGGAAATCGCCATTCTGTCTGGGTTGTCTGCGTGTGGAAGGTGTTTGTTTGTGGCGTCTGCCCAGGGGGAGTCGTGGCGGTGACAAAGAAGAAGAAGAAGAAGAAGAAGAAGAAGAAGAGATAGAGAGAGAGAGAGAGAGTTACACGATTATTTACATGTATCAATAGCTGATTCAGCCCCGATGCTTGAATCTTGATAAGTGTAACTGGAATTCGTTTATCCACGCAGCCTGTTCATTCAGCAACAAGGCAGGTGTCGTCGTATAAAGTATTCCAACTTTATTCAGCAAACATCAACAACTGCGTACAAGACCACTTTCCAAAATCACTACAAGATCATCTTCACAAGCAGACAGTGCATTACTTATATATACCCTTTCTGCAATCGAGAAAAACTTCGGCATGACGCAATAAGCCCCAATCAAAATAAAACTCGTCACCGGATGTCTTACGTCATAGAACCTTATTTAGTTAGACGAATCGCTTAGGTATTTGGAAGCTTCGGTCGATAATAAACTAGCAATTCCATAAAATTCTCAACAATATCGACCGACGGAAATGATCAACATTAAACAAAGCTTCTTCTAGCAACAGCCCAAAATCAAATCAAAGGTAAATACAAGATATTATTGCATGCTTTGCAAAACAAATGATCGGATCTATCGTGCGCGTCTCAATCGTACCAGAGAGAGAGAGAGAGAGAGAGAGAGAGAGAGAGAGAGAGAGAGAGAGAGAGAGAGAGAGAGAGAGAGAGAGAGGTGGGGATGGGAATGGGGGTGGGGGCCTTGCTTTGATCATTTATTCATGGTACATGCGAGTAGACCTGTGTCAAAAGGTGCGCCTCCTTTGAATCGGATGGAGGAAATGGAATTTATGCAACCCAGTACTTTCTTTCTTGTTTTGCTTTTTTGGCTCAGTACTGTGACCGCTGTTTTCCAGCATTGCATTTCCGGAATGTACCCTTGCCAATTTCCTCTGCTGCCCGAAGCAACGCATCTGGTTCCAGTTGGCCGTCAGTTTTCGTGCCCTTCGACTGACACGCTCTTCGCGTGTGCGTGGGGGCGGAGTGTGGGGGGGGGGGGAAGGGGTAGGAAACGAATGTGCAGTGTGTGTGACTGTTGTGTATGTACACGTTATGTTATGTTATGTTATAGTAGATTAACGTCCCCGGACACATCAGCGTATAGGGGACTTCATATGTGTACATGTATATAGATGTGGTCTTATAACAGATCAAATGCACCAATCACTGAAGTCGTTAATGTTATCGTAAAACCCGTTGTGATTTCCATTTTTAAAGTTCAAATTAGCTACAGTCGGTAAGATTTACAACTTAACTGCGCAATTTAGGTGTATGCCTTGTGTGTGTGTATGTATGTGTGTGTGCGTGTTTTTGTGTGTATGTGTTGTGTGCTTGTGTGGTTGTGTATGTGTGTATGTATGAGCGTGTGCTTGCGTGTGCAGTTGGGCGACTGCGAAAGAGAGAGAGAGAGAGAGAGAGAGAGAGAGAGAGAGGAGAGAAGAGAGAGAGAGAGAGAGAGAGTGCGTGCGTGCGTTAACATTTCTTTTAGGGCGATTGGCAACACATACGCCAAGCACGTGATATTCACCTTAACGGTAATAACCGCGAACATTCAAATGTTCAAATTCAAAGTGAACTACCCTGCTAGCGAGGACAATGAGTTTTACTGTACGGGTTGGTGACGGAGTGAGCGTGTAAGTGTTCCATGTGCCAAAATGCTTCCTGAAGATTAAGAAAAGAAGGGACAAAATACGGATCAAGAAGGCATGGTAGACAGTATGAATTCATCAAATAATGTGGTTGGAGGCGAATTGACGTTAAAAATATGCATACTAACAGCCTGGAATTATAATTATAGTTCTTTCCCAGAATGTAATACTAAAATAATGCTAGTTTCTAAGTGCTCACTTGTAAATCTATAGGTACGTCCACTAGTATTCAAAAGATCTGTGCATAAAACCGCCCTATTTTAGGTCGGAACTATGCCATAGTTCGGAATTCTGTAGTTCGGTACTATTTGCTTTCATAGTCCGGTATTCACCACGATGGAATAGGTTGAAACTTCTCAGTCTCAAACTAAATGTTCATAGTACCGAATTATCCTTTTAAATCCTGGAAAGGGAAGCTACTCCGCCACGTCAATCTGGCTACTACGCAGGACCATCACCACCTCTTCCCCACCCCCACCCCCCATTTTTTAAAATTTTATTTTAATCAGAGCTGCGCTGCGTAACAGCCATGGTGGGGAAACGATGTTACATTACATTACATGGTTATTGCTTCAGGTCCAGCGGACTCTTCCGAGCCAAATCAGGACTAGAGAGACGTTATCTTAAAATGTTATAAAAGTGGTTCAAATCTTAAAATATATACCTGTTACTCTTTAATACTCAAACAAACTTTCACATGGCAACGCTTGAAAAGTCTTCTTTAAAACTGATGTATTAAAAATATGTTCTTTTTCCTCAATCAAATCACGAAATTTGGTCTAATCAATAAAATCCAAAACAAAACGACATGGTTTATATGCGATAAAACAAACCAACATCATGTAAAAATTGAAACAAGTGTTGACCATTGCATATTTTAAAAATCTCTTTGAAATGTATTGAACCAAAATATGTTTCTCTTTTATCAAGCAGGTCAGCACATTCAGACATGAAATGACGAACGGAAACGGATTTATGCTATAGTCCGCAACTCGGGCCGGTAGTCCCGATCGGAGGAGGACTAAAATTAATTCGGGGCTGTTTAGTCAGTACTTTCCGGCATACCGGACTACGGCCAACAGAACCGAACCAGGCTACAGTATGGTACTAAGCGTTTAGTCCTTGTTTCATGTATAGATCCCCCAGTTTAAGAAATTAGACATGGTAATAATAATTCGGGGCTGTTTAGTCAGTACTTTCCGGCATACCGGACTACGGCCAACAGAACCGAACCAGGCTACAGTACGGTACTAAGCGTTTAGTCCTTCTTTCATGTACAGATCCCCCAGTTTAAGACATTAGACATGGTAATAATAATTCAAGCACATGAAATCTAAACAATACTGGAGAAATTCAGTTGCTCCGCCACTAGCCAACGCAAAGACTAGTGTTGGGACTTTTAGTAACTTAATTACTTATTTATGTAATCCAGCTCAAGAACTGACCAAGACGCCGGCCGATACAGGATCTAACTCAAGCCGCCCAGACTATGTGAACAAGAACAGTGAAAGTTATCTATGTGAAATGCTTTTCTGTAGATATTTCGAAGATATATTCTCAAACAGCTGATTATCAGAATACAAGCTACTACAATTCTGCACTCGATGCTACTTTACACGTTCTACTTCTATTCTGAGTGCTCACTTGTAGACATCAGAAGGTATCGGAATTACAGTACTAGAAGAAAAACGCGATCATATTAAAAAAAAAAAAAAAACAAGAACCCAAAACAGCTACACACATCAGAAACCCAGTACTAGGCCATTAGCTTTTGCACTCTCTTATTCTAATATGAACACGAACAACAGAATTAGTAAACATGTAAAAGAAGAATAAAAATACTCCATAACAAGTACTTCTTTATTACTTGTAGTGCAGACGTGTTTAATTATTATATTTTCTTACAGAAGGTGGGTTGTTTTATTAACGAATTCTTTATCGAGACGATAAGACGTACGCACGCAGTCACACACATTCACACCACATACATACATAATTATATACATATATACATACATGCATATAAAATACTTAATTGTATTAACTGAGCCACTGGAGAATCAATCAAAGCTTTTTGCTAATCTAATGCTTACACCAAAGCTTATGTTATCAATGAGGTCGATAATATGAACATCAGTTGGCAAAAATGGACGAATATCAGAGTTTTTATTGTTTTTGTGCCATGTTGTTACCACGCACCCAAATTTAACTGTACTTGTGTGCCGTTGTGCTACCCCGTATACAAATTTAACTGCACTTTTGTGGGGACAATAGGGATGCCGATTCTGCTTCTGTTTCAATACATCCATCTAATACGAAACTGGGGAAAACACTACTACATGATAACATCAAAGCAGAATGCACCCAAACAGCACTCGAGAAACATAACGATGTTTTCTCTCGTGGCCTATATGCAACTGCACAAGAACTCAACAGTGAAGTCATGTGTAAAGAAATTAATGAATGTACTATACAAATACGGGAAATATATCTTCGCGCAGATCTACGTATCAGCCTCATAATATAGCGAAGAAAGAAGCTCCGTGATAATCGCCATCAAACCACATGCACCAAAACAGCGGTCGAACAAAATCTGTTTCCTCTACGATTTTTATGTATGGTCTAAATACAGAAGAAGCACACAATGGAAGTTTTGTCAAGAAAATAACGAGTACCCTCTACGAATGAAAGGCATATATATTTTTCATATATCTGTATCATAAGATAGTACTCTAAACAAGCTCCTTGATAATCAAAGTCCATGTACCCAACAATATTTACGAAAGCTTCGTCCTCTCCAGTTCTTCTGTAGGAAGTTTATAGACATGAACAAGAAAAGTAAAAGTCGTGTAGGCCCATCCCATGAGAGGAAAATGTATATACCCTAGAAAAATGGAGGACACATCATTTATCCTCCTCACAAAGTAGCCAATACCCTGCTTTGATAATGCTCTTACATTGTATCCACGAAACATTGTCTGTCGTCTGGTTGACCTTCATACTGAAAGACGGCGCCGCCCTGCTCTTATTCCGGAAGTAATGGCTTTTACAGTTCGTGCCCGTCGTTGATTGGCTGCTTTCAGAACCCACTTCCGAAATCTTTGTGGTCTGCAAGGAGTCGTCTCCTTTCTGAGGAAGAAGCTTTCAGCCAAACAATAGCATTTCTTTTAGTCTTTCCAAGGAGATTGAGAAAACATCGTATCCAGTCCATACCACTATTCCTCACACGCACTTTCAGCCTCTTTGTTCAGCAAAACAATTTCTCTTAGTCCTCCTATCCACAGAGACTGGGGACAGACTTCGTTCTAAAACCGAGTCAAACATTTGTGTTTCTTTCTCAGCCTCTTTTGGTCTTCCTGGGAAGGTCAATGTCAGGAGTAGAAAGCAGACGACGAAGCACAGAACTGTCAACGACGTGAGAGGCTTTTGTGGGAAATAATTCTTCTGATAAGAGCTTAGTAGGTCTACTTAGCAGACGATTGTAGAGAGAGGGGCCGATACCTCAGTGTCCAAATAAAGATTTTACAAGACGATACAGTCTATATCTCGTAAGAGAGCTGTTTGTTTGTTTTTTCTGTTGCACATAATCTTTGTCACGTAGAAGAATACAATCATACATTGTATTACCGAGTAAACACACAATAAATGCATTCGGTCAATGCTGCAGCACAATTTTTATATATATACACACTTACTGTCCTTCGGAAAGTATTTCCCTGGTTCTGTAGCACAAACTCCTCGCTTGTGAAAAAACTTACAACTTAGCATACATCACTTATTAGGTGATGCTCGCTTAAAGAAGAGTGCTTTTAAGTAGTCCCAGAGACTTGAAGACCTTTGAAGACTGTTGGAAACCGCCACTAGAAAGTAACAGCTATACAACTTTACAAGTAATACAAGATACAAGATAAACAGAAAGAGTTTAGGAAGGCGCTGGAAACCTTTGGAAGGCACTGAAAGAGTTTTTTCGAGAACAGAAGAAGAAGAAGAGAGAAGACGAAGACAAGACAGAGACAGAGAAGACACGGGCGACAGAGAGAGAGAGTAACAGATGAAAGTATAACAGAGAGAAAATATGCTGACTGTACCTTCTCTATACAGAAAAGGACCAATGCTACGTCTTCGACTGTCCCTGAAACTGACAAAACTTCGTCTTAGTCTTAGAAAACGATGCTGCTTTACGTGGAACCGATGCAGCAGAATGTAAACCCACACGTAATTTCTATGCGGATTACTTAGTTTTTTCCTTATTGGGATACCACAGAGCGTAGTAGAAACTTCGAGGTCTACTCCTTATTCAAGATCTCTACAGCTCAGCGAAGCTGTATGACTGTAATATATGACAAGGGTAATTTCCTCATGACATGCAATTTGGAAGGAAGGATAACGCGAAAGCGTGACTGTCCCCCTCCACCCCACCCCCAACCCCACCCTAAAAAAACCCATACATATTTATTGCCCCTTGTATAATTCTCGCACATTCCCTCTAGATTTTTCATAAATAAAACATCACAGCATATAACGCTATATCTTCTGAATGCCCCCAAAGTGTACTTTGGGAAACACCAATACCCAAAAAAATTTAAAAAGAAATCAAGTAGCAATCCTTGCTTAACTCTTTGGCACAAAGTGCAAATCAGACAGGGACACATATATGCGCTTTCCCACAAAATCCCCAATCAAATCAGCTCAAAGCGCGGCGACCTGTACCAACACACACACACGCTTACATGTTGTATACACATTTTCACATACACAACAAGTAAGCCCTGGCTAATACCGTAAATTAATTACTATCAACGATAACGCCACTTTACTGAAACACAATCGATTTCCTATTATTACTGTGGGATGTGTTCTAGCGGCACGAGACTGATGATGATGAAGCGATTATATAATTCGAAATCTGATACCCAGATTCACGATTCGATCTTGTCAACCCTTGACCCCATCCACCCTCTCTCTCACTTCCTCAATTCTGGCACGTGATTTGTCCCTTTAATCTAGCACCCGATCAGACCCCCTCCTCCTCGTCTTCTCTGCCTGTTTCTCTGTCTGTCTGTCTCTCTCAAGAAGAAGAAGAAGAAGAAGAAGAAGAAGAAGGAAAGAGCGGATCGCCCACCCAACCCCCACATCCTGGTTCTCTCTCTCTCTCTCTCTCTCTCTCTCTCTCTCTCTCTCTCTCTCTCTCTCTCTCTCTCTCTCTCTCTCTCTCATCTCCTCTCTCTCCCCCTCTCTCTCTCTTCCCTTCCCTTATCATCTCTTTCTCTGTAGTTCTCTTCATCTCACACAACCACCGCCAGCGATGTTGGCATTAGGTGGCTATTGTGTCATCAAGGTCAGAGGGCCACAGGCAGTTTCATTTAGCACACGCACAGCAGAACGGGGAAAGGGTAACGAACGCGAACGCTGTTTGATGTGGAAGAAGGTGAGCAGTAGGGGAAGAGACATTCACAGAGAGAGAGAGAGAGAGAGAGAGAGAGAGAGAGAGAGAGAGAGAGAGAGAGAGAGAGAGAGAGGGAGAGAGAGAGAGAGAGAGAGAGAGAGAGAGAGAGAGAGAGAGAGAGAGAGAGAGAGAGAGAGAAGAGAGAGAGAGACTTTGAGCGAGGCACAGTGACAAAGGCAATAATCTGGAATCATCAAAAGAAACACGTTACGTTATGCTTGAAGCAGATAAATACAGTCTCTGACACTCAGAATGCATCACGCTGAATACGCTGCTGCTGCCGCCGCTAGGGAGGAGATGCGGAGAAGTAGGCGAGGAGAATGAAGTGGTGGAGGAGAAGCATGAAGCATGATGATGACGATGATGATGATGATGATGATGATGATGATGATGATGATGATGACGACGACGACGACGATGATGATGATGATGGTGGTGGTGGCGTTGGTGGTGATGTTGACGAGGAAGAGGACAAGGGGGATTAGATTAAATAACTCACTTCAGAACAGAAGACCAAGTCGATTCTATAAACATCCAGTGGAACATCAAAAACAACCCTCACGAAAATTCAAGACAAACTTAGAAAATAACTTAGTTTCACAAAACCTGACAACGGTTGATCAGTTTCACAAGCAGAATGTAATGTTGTCCTATCTAGTTGTCCCCCTCCTTCAAACCAGTGTTCTTTGTTTGTTTTTGTTTCCGTGTTTTTAGTTAGTGTATTTTTTGTGCCTATTGTTTAGAGATGTCTCCTTTTGTTTATTTAATGTACATCCATGAATTGAGCAAGTCAGTTGCCCTCTGAAGACGTCAGTGGAAAAAAATAAAATTCAAATTCAAACGAATGCTGGACCCGTTCAGCTAACTTCGCTTGCCAGATATGGTGTTGCTTCGATAATGAGCGATTCCTAAGCACAGTTTTTCTACTTATGTCCAAGGATCTGCGCTGATGACCTAAGACTTACGATGTTACCGGTAGCACTTAACAGTCCATGTCGTACTCAAGGAAGGCTGGCATGAGTGCTTGTAACAGAACGACCTCGTTACAGTCCGTTCATTTCACGCTAACAAGCCTGAGTACAAACGGTGTAGCCGAGATTCGCCCCGGCTGGTTTCAGCTACGCAGTGTGACCTGAGTCTGACTCTCCGTGCACGATATCCTATCCTATCCTATCCCGTAATTCGGAGGTCGTTGGGAAACAACAGATGATCGTTTAACCAGCGTACTCCATCTGTCTCTGTCCTCAGCAACCCTCATGGCTTCGCTCAATATCAAGCCAGTCCATTCTCGAATGTTGTCCTCCCACCACTTTTTCTGTCTCCCTCTTCTTCTACCTCCTTGCACGGTGCCTTGCAGGATATCTTTGCAAGGCCTGATGCTCTGGTGACGTGGCCATACCATCGGAGTTTCCGTTTCTTCACCACTGTGAGCATGTCATTGTGTTGTCCAATGGCTTGTGTGACGGTCTGTCGGACTTCGTCGTTGGTGATGTGCTGGGTATAGGAAATGCCCAGGAGTCTTCTATAGCACCTCATCTCCATGCTTTGTATTCTTCGTTGTTGGTCTGCTGAGAGGGTAGGCTTACATGTTTCGCAAGCGTATAGGAAGATGGAGATGACAAGGGAGCGCACCAGCCTTACTTTGGAGAGTAGATTGATGGTCTTGTGTTTTCAAATGGGCTTCAACCTTGTCAGAGCAGCAGTTTTTTGTGCGATCCTGGAGAAGACTTCCTGGAGAGGACCCATTGTCTGAAACAAAGGCTCCTAAATATTTGAAGCTATGCACTGTGTTGAGGGATTGGCCTTGGACTTTGATGTCCATGTTGATGCCATTGGTGTTGTTGGTGATCATTTTTGTCTTCTCTGCATTTATTTCCATTCCAAAGGCTCTGGAGGTGGTGTCAAGCCTCTGTACAAGCTGTTCAAGTTGTTGTTCCTCTCCAGCCAATCCATCAATGTAATCCGCAAAACGGAGGTTGGAGATTGCTCTACCTCCTATGCTGACTGTGCCTTGGTGCCGGGCACGATAAGCAAACTAAAATCATGGTATGATATTAGCAAGAAACTGTACAGCAAACCTTGCCTAGCCGGCACACGTTGATTTTTCGGAGTCATTTGCTAGCATTGCTATTTAAAACTAATTCCTTTTTTAAAACTGGAATTTATATTGTTCTAAATTAAAACAATAATAATATAGCGCGTTTTCTTAATGGCGTCAGTTCAAAGCGCAAATGTCATGCATGTATACTTAACGTTAACATCGAAATACATACCCCAAGAAAATCCAAGACAAACGTAGAAATTAAATCAGTTTCACAAAACCTGACACCACCTCATCAGTTTCACAAGCAGAATAATCAATCTAATTCAAACCGCCATGAATTGAGAAAGTCAGTTGCCCTCTGAAGAGGTCAGTGGGGAAAAAAAATCAACCGCTTTGAAAGCTGACATTCTAGCAAGCAGTGTTATTCAGTCTAACTCCCTTTAACAACTTCATTTCATTTAATCTGGTGATTAGAAATCGATACAATCCGATTCGTAGAGGAAGGCGTATTGACATATAAGGTTCAGTAACGTTTTTATCATCCAGTTATAGCCAAATTATATGGGCTTCTATAGATATAGATATAGATAGATAGATAGATAGATAGATAGATAGATAGATAGATAGATAGATAGATAGATAGATAGATAGATAGATAGATAGATAGATAGATAGATAGATAGATAGATAGATAGATGTATACAACATAACCGAATCTGACGAATAAAATTGGATACAAACTGGTCCGTGGGGAAAAAACCAGCCCTGTCATGCTATCTAGCTTTTCTATATGGAACCTAATTCCTTTCGATGTCGATTTCAAATCGTGGATAGGGAAACAGACAAACGCACACAGACACATACACACAACAAAACTTCAGAAGTGTTCAGCTGTAATGTTCAACATCATATAGCTGCTTACTTATTACATACACTACCTAATGATACAAATAATCTTTCATTTTGACAAATTGCATTACTCTGCTAACTAAGGTTCTGATTTCTCTTCATACACAGAAAGGATCAATGATGGTCGGTCGCACAGGATTTTTGATAATGACTTCATACAGCGTCACTGTTATTGACAACAAACACTTGTATTTGTATAGCATTGTTCTTTATCTTTGCACGGACCTGAGATTTGCAGCAGACTTAATTACCCCCGTTGGGGTTCCGGGGGTTTCAGTATAAATAGTATCCCCACTTTCTGGAAATGTAGTGCTTTAAATTCCCACTGTCGCTGTCTTTCACATTTGCTCTTTCTCAGTCCTGCTCTGTTCTATCAATCTGCTATACTATCTTCTTCTTCGCTAGACCAGTCACCTACCTTTTTTCTTGAAAACTCTTCCGGGACAAGACTCCTTGTTTGTGTATGAGGTCTGTTGGATCAGCTTGGGAATATTGGACGCTTTCTGCCAGTTGGTCACTAGGGCTTCCTATGATGTTATTATTTAGCAATGTAGGCATTTTATATGTATATGTTTTGTTGATAATTTATAATGATGTTTGTATTCTATTTTGTTTTTGTAAACGGGGGTTCGATAAATTAGAGTGCAGCCTCAGCGTCCCCCGCGTGGGATGTCTTTATTGTAAAGTGACTGGCTGGTGGAGGGCATTCAGTTTTCCCACTAAGGTTGTTTCAGCAGATCTTTTATGCGGATTGGGGGTTGTCCGGTCCTGATTTGGCTCGGAAGAGTCCGCTGGACCTAAAGCAACAATAATGTAATGTAATGTACTGTAGCAGACTTAACTACCACTTCTGGGTTGATCCTGAATCGCAGTTCTGTTGTTTGTAGATTATAGTCACACGACACTTTCGCATATAGGTGACTACTGCGCCGATTTATACTGACACCAGCGGGCCAGTTGTTGGTAAAGGGGAAATAATATGATCACACGTTGACCAATCCGGGATTCGAACCAGCGACCTTTCGGTTACTAGCAAGACGCTCTTACCAACTGAGCTACCCGGCCCCGCCGCAGTTCTGCAAGACCACAAGGCTTTAAGAGAGAAGTGATGTGTCATCGGCTTGGGCCAGTACGCACCCTTATGTCAGGGACAGCTCGCACACCACCACGCTGAATCTAAGCGCCTTGCGGAGCAGGGTCCTGCCTGGAAATGTCATAAATGCAATGAAGCACAAAAGCATGCAGTCTCTAATACTCAATATCCGCCAGGACCAACACCAAACAGAGTACCTGAGACTAGCCGAGCTTTCCGTTCGTCTCGATAGTACCGTGAGAGGTTACTGGGCGAGCCTTAGCGACGTTACAGAACACGGGGATTGTCTGAACTTAGACATCTATCCGAGCAGATAGGGAGGGCCCTGGCACGAAGGACGGACGGTGCAAGGACCTCTGTCTAAGTTCAGTTGATACAATCCCCGTGTTCTGTAGGACCTGGCACGAAGGACGGACGGTGCAAGGACCTCTCTTATACTCCGCAATAAGTATGAAAGAGTTTGATGTTGTTGTTTGTAGATTATAGTCACACGACACTTTCGCATACAGGTGACTACTGGACCGATTTATACTGACACCAGCGGGCCAGTTGTTGGTAAAGGGGAAAATAATATGATCACACGTTGACCAATCCGGGATTCGAACCAGCGACCTTTCGGTTACTAGCAAGACGCTCTTACCAACTGAGCTACCCGACTCCACCAAAGGACGGACGGTGCAAGGACCTTTCTTATACTCCGCAATAAGTATGAAAGAGTTTGATACAAGCGCTCTCACAATTTATCCATCCGTTCAACCCCCTCAAAGGCCCATCTGTGCAACTCTGGACAAAATCGCCTGAAAATGGATAGGAAGCGATACTGTTCTGTGGCATGGTAGCACAGCTCACAGAAGGCTGGTTTGCTATGCCGAAGGTCGTGGGTTCGAATCCCGCATGGGACAAAAAAACTTACGTGACTTACACACTTTTTAGGACCGCGGATTTTATCCGGGTACTCCGGTTTCCTCTCTTTCTCCCTTCAATAATGGTATTGAATGCAATCTATGTAAATTGTCCAAACCTCAAATTCGATTTCGATTTCAGTCTTCCACTAGTGACTTGCCTTTTAAGCCACGTGTTTGAGTGATGAATAATTATGTTTTTCTTGTGTATGTAGGAGTGTCTGTACCATGTGAGCGTGTATGTTGGTTAGAGATCACCGCGCTTTCAGTCTTATTTAGGAATAAGACGCGTATAGCATCCAATATTATTATCATTAGTTCCTGAGGAAATACTGTTTTTGGCTTTGTCCGTCTGTCCGTCCGTCCGGCTGTCACTTTCGCGCACTTTTCTCTGAAACTAAATAGACGAATTTCTGTGAATGTACTTAGCACATAAATATAAGTATATCGAGTGACGTCAGCACAGTGACGTCATCATGTTCTTTCTCTAAATCCCATTAAAAAATTATTATTATTTTTATTATTATTATTATTATTATTATTATTATTATTATTATTATTATTATTATTTATTATTATTATTATTATTATTATTATTATTATATTAATATGCTTAGGGTCTAGCAGCGACAATTTCAGGAGTAAATAATATGATAAATAATAAGAGGGAGAGGACAGAAAGAGTGTGTTGTGGGGTGGGGGTGGGAGGGTTGAGGGGACGGGGATAAGGGTACGAGACAGTTCGAGGAAAGAGTTAGGGACAACTTTTCCAGGAAGAGGACCAACAGCCCAGCCAACAAAGAACGCTGAGGAGTTCAGAAATTCAGGTTATTTGGGAAGCGTGCATATTGACAGCGTAACTACAGCCAGCATTACAGACCAACGACAGAAGGCACAACAAGACACAAGGGGCAAATTGAACATGACCACACACAAAGCGAAAGGAAAATGACCGAAAATAAAGCATACGATTTTTAGCTATAACTTTTCACTTTTTTTTTTTTTTGTTGAAGTGTGTGGACTAAAGAGAAAAGAATAAGGATTTTCTTCCGTCTTCTAATAGCGATCTCCCTGCCTTTACACCACCTGTTTGAGTGATGTATGTGTATTTGGTGTGTGAGAGGGTAATGAGACAGGTGAGCGTGTATGTTGGTATAGATCGCCGCGCTTTGAGCCTTGGGGAAAGGCGCGTACATAGCATCCTGTATTATTATATTATTAATTATTATTAAGGGGAAAGGAAGAGGGGTAGAAGAAGAACGACACCAAGAAATGACAGAAGGAGAAAGAAGAAGAGGAGACAGAGAAAGAAGAGAATGAGACAGAGAAAGAAGAGAATGAGATAGAGAAGGAGATTTTGTACAGGTGAAGGGTGTGAAGCTGAAGAATATACGACGACGATGACGACTACCTATTAAGGTGACCAATATCTTCATGTTCGTGAGCATGTTGAATACAGTAACCGAAATTAGCGACTATTTTGCTGTTAATAATGATTTACTCTCTTATAAAACGGCGTACCGACAATCACGGTAATTACGACAAAGATGGTTACGACGATGATAAAGAAGAAGAAGAAGAAGAAGAAGAAGAAGAAGAAGAAGAAGAAGAAGAAGAAGAAGATGATGATGATGATGATGATGATGATGATGATGATGATGATGATGATGAGAATGACGACGAGGATGTTGATGCAATTTTGGCTAACCGCAACATCTGGCAACAACATCTAAAACGAACTGTGCTTGTGTGAGCGCGACAACAGGGGCAAGGAATGATGTCATCGTTTCTCCTCCGGTCCCTTCAACACAGACAATCAATAATTGTTTTCTGCCCTCTCTCCGTCCTCCTCTTTGGCTCCACTCCCTCTCCACGCTGTCTCCCTTCTCGCGTCGCTGTCTCCATTCTCATCATCACCATCACCATCACCATCATCTTCATCATCATCATCATCATCATCATCATCATCATCATCATCATCATCATCATCATCATCATCATCATCGTCATCATCGTCATCATCACCATTAACCAAGTCTCTTCTTCAGCATCTCTCCTCTTGTTCGTTTCAGCATATCTCTTCCTGAGTGTGTGTGTATCAGTTTATAGTCCCCTCTCTTCCCGATAAGGATTTTCAGAGAGGAGACTTATACTCTTCCTGATCCTCTCAAATCTCTTTTTATGTCAAGCATCCCCCGGGATGTTTGTTTGTTTTGTAGATTATAGTCACACGACACTTTCGCATATAGGTTGACTACTGTAAAGTCCGATTTATACTGACACCAGCGGGCCAGTTGTTGGTAAACAGGGGAAAATAATTTGATCACCACGTTGACCAATCCGGATTCGAACAGCGACCTTTCGGTTACTAGCAAGACGCTCTTACCAACTGAGCTACCCGGCCCCTCTCCCCCGGGATCCCTTCTTATCCCCTTTATGTACCCTTGCCTAGCACCACCACCACCACCCCTCCAACCTCCACCTCACCCTCCAAACCACACACACACACACACAGGCACATGCCGGACGCGCGCGCGCTCTCACCCATACACACGCCTTTCTGCTCCTCCGTCTGTCACACGCACTCAACTCATACCCCCACCCCCACACTCCCCCTATTCTCCACCCCAATCACAGACCTCTTCCGCTGTACGGCATCCAGTCCCCAATCATATTGGGCCTATAGGGCACGGATAGATTGAAATCTTCATGCTGGCTGAATTCATATTTCCTCCGGCTCGGCTGAGTCGACAGGCCGGCCAGCCAGTATTTTCTTCCACCCAAACGGAAGTTGTGGAAGGCGACGTGACATCATTGAACTGGCACTGCGTAGCTGAGACTGTGGTTTAACGTCGTTGGCCTCTCCGCTAACAGAGAACGTAAGCTTCAACCAGGCGCTCACGTACGCAGTGTGCGTTGAAAACAATCTCTCTCTCTCTCTCTCTCTCTCTCTCTCTCTCTCTCTCTCTCTCTCTCTCTCCTCTCTCTCTCTCTCTCTCTTTCTTTCTCTCTCTCTCTCTCTCGCTCTCACACACACACGCACGCACAAAACACACACACACACGCTGTCTGCCTTTCTCTCTGTCTGTCTCTGTCTATCTCTCCCCGCCATCTCCCCTCCCCTTCCTCCCCCATCCCATTGTCTGTCTGTCTGTCTTTGTCCTGTCTGTTTCACTCCCCGTCCCGTGTCCCTTCATCCATTCCCCTTTCTCAATGTTGGGTTCTGACTTTCGACCAAAAATTAAATCAATGCAGTAAATGTGGAATTTCTGTCCTCGGGCACCGAGCTCGGATCAGAACCAAGGCTGTCATCAACTAAGTTGGTCCTGATTTGGCTCGGAAGAGTCGGCTGGACCTAAAGCAATAACCATGTAATGTAATCAACCAAGTAGACTGATCTGAGAGCACGTCTACAGCAGACGCAGACGCAGAATCACATTTTAAATTCATATACCTTAAGAGTACGCAATAATCTGCTTTCATCCATATCACTCATCGTAAACATTATTCCAACTCTCTCTCTCACTCTCTCTCTCTTTCTCTTTTTCTCCCCTACCCACTCAGCACACACAAACATCATAGCTCAGCGAGCCCAGTAGTTGGAAGCCTTGTTATCAAAGGGTATGACAGGGCACATGTGGACGGAATTAATATATAATACATGACAATATAACAATTGGCATTTTCTCTTTCCTAAATTTGCTGCGAGACAGCCAATTTTTAAGAAATCCTCGGTCTCAAGTTGGGCCTATCCTATCCTATCCTATCCTATCCTATCCTGTCCCGTAACCCGAAGGTCGTAGGGCACCACAGATGATCGTTTAAACACAGCATACTCCAGCTTTCTCTGTCCTCAGCAGCCCTGATGGCTTCGCTCAGTGTCAAACCAGTCCATTCTCGAATGTTGTCCTCCCACCTTTTTTTCGGTCTCCCTCTTCTCTCTACCTCCTTGCACTGTGCCTTGCAGAATAGTCTTGCAAGGCTGATGATCTGGTGACGTGGAGTTTCCGTTTTCGGTCCTCTAAGTGCATCGTACATTAATCCTCCCTGCACTATTTACTTGTAAATCTGTCCGTCAATAAGATATTCTCGCCTTTCCCATTTTCTGTTATTGATCCACTTTCCCCATAAAGAGTAAAAATGTTGGCATTCATAACTAGACATCTAACATAATATATATTTTTTTAAAATCTTATGTTTTGTCGGGGCAAGAGTTACAACCAGCACGAACAGAAAACGCAAACATTAGCTTCAGTTTCCAGACTATACATCTAACAGAACTAAGGGATTGATTCTGACTCGCGTTGCACCATACGATTAACTTGATATGAACAAGAGATCGTGAGCTGGAGCTCATATTATGAAAAACTGCGCTGCAAGAAAAGGTACATTGCATAGAGCATACTTTAGCTTAACGGTTAAGACCCAAAATCATTCAAGTTAATATGGTGGTCACACAATTTCCATTACAAACTAGGTTTACTCTGTCGCTGCTCGCTAAATGTGATCGTTCATTAAACGGTTGGTTAATGCCACGCTGATAGGATCTAGGAGGTCACGTGAGTGATGACAAGTAAAATACCAATTAGCAATCATAGGTATCAGATAATTACATGCCAGCATAATGCGTTTAGCGATGACTCATAGTCACACGACATCCAGAAAAGCAGTCGGGAAATAGGTAAATAAGAAAAAAACAAACAAAAAAAGTAGAGAAAATCTAGGAACAAAATAAGAAGTAAATGATGATGATGATGATGATGATGATGATGATGATGATGATGATGATGATGATGATGATGATGATGATGATGATGATGATGATGATGATGGATGTTGATGATGATGATGATGGATGATGGACAAAGACGTCACACCGAAATCATGCTTTACCGAAAGAATCAAAACGAACTATTTTCTAACCTCTAAAACAGTGACGACCTCTCCCACAATGAAAATGGAAACGTCACCACACTTACCGTCCAACATATTAATGGATTGCTTTTCATGTATACATCTATTCCTATTTCTCTACGAGAGAGAGAGAGAGAGAGAGAGAGAGAGAGAGAGAGAGAGAGAGAAGAGAGAGAGAGAGAGAGAGAGAAGAGAGAGAGGAGAGGAGAGAGAGAGAGAAGAGGAGACTGTATGAGAGAGAGAGGAGAGAGACTGTATATGGGAAGCAACCGCGGTAGTCTTGTATCTCATACACGAGTATTTCCCCTTGTACTGCGCAGTACATGTTTCCGCTGAAGTTACCAGTTGGTGTGTCCGCTCTCCCTATGCATGCACGAACAACACCCACCCACAACTACACATCTAGCCTCACACCTCCCCTACCCCCTCCCCTGATCTAATTCAGCAACGCGGCCTGGAAATCACATCTGCTAGATGGCAAATTTAATAGAATTCCGGGAGGAGGAAAAAGCAAGTAAATATAGAAAATCGTGTTTTGTAAAAATGATGGGGTCAGGAAGGGGTTAGAAAAAAAACGTGTCATTTAAAAAAAAAAAAACGTTAATACTGGAGTTCAGGAAAGTACATAAATGTATGTTAATGCCAAAAGGAAAGAACTTCCTTTGGAAATTCCCCCCCCCATTCCCGCCACCCCCCCACCCCCCCCCCCCTTTTTTTTAAAATTCGCCTTCTTATTCTTTTTTTCCCTCCTTCTTCTCCTTCTTTCCTTCTTCTTCTTCTTTACTTATTTTTCTTCTTCTCATTCTTCTTCTTCTTCTTTTTATTTTTTTCCTTCTTCATCTAATTCTACTTCTTCTTCTTCTTCTTCTTCTTCTTCTTCTTCTTCTTCTTCTTCTTCTTCTTCTTCTTCTCCTCCTCCTCCTTACAACGACAAGTGTGCTAGATGCAGTCAATGTAAAGTTCAAAAATAAAAAAACTTAAAATCTTAATAAAAACAGTATTTTATTTTTTGTTTTGAGAAAGTAAAGTTTTTTGTTTTTTTAAAGAAACTGCACTCATGTCGTATCGTATTAAGAGCATATTCTTTCAATTTTATCAAATTCCAATCAATACCTTTTAAAAAAAATAAATAAAAGAAGAAGAAGAAGAAGAAGAAGAAGAAGAAGAAGAAGAAGAAGCCGCTGCCATTCTCTCATCTTTTGTCTATGTCTGATCTGTAAGTGTATAAACGGCTGTAAATATTTATACTGTTTTTCTTCCTGGGCCTAACCGGGCATATAAATAGCTGTGAATAGGTTCTTGCTATTCTATTTTCTGTCTTTTTTGTCATTTGTGTACATAGTTGTAAATAGTATATTTTTGTCTTTTTTGTAATTTATGTACATAGTTGTAAATAGTCTGTACCTTTACTGTCCCGTCTTTTGGTGTATTGTAGCAAAAGTGACGTCTCATCGAGTGCATGTATTTATATGTAATGACTATGTAAAGCGTGGTGAGTCTGGTCATAGGCTGGAGTACCCGCTATATAAAAATCCGTTATTATTATTATTATTATTGTTGTTATTATTAGTATTATTATTATTATTATTATTATTATTATTATTATTATTATTATTATTATTATTATTATTATTATTAAGAAGAAGAAGAAGAAGAAGAAGAAGAAGAAGAAGAAGAAGAAGAAGAAGAAGAAGAAGAAGAAGAAGAAGAAGAAGAAGAAGAAGAAGAACCATTGACAAAACAAACACAGTTTACACAAAACAACACAAAACAAAACAACACAAAATCTCTGGGGTTGTGTGCTTACTGTGTGCATGTGTGTAAACTCTTGGTCATCATCGTGGTCACTGTCAGCCTCCACCTCACTCTCCCCGCGGTAATCCTCTTCGTCCATCCTGCAACATCCACACACAAATTTTCCGTTTTAATTTCACTTAGTTACTGGCGGCGTCATCATCATCATCATCATCATCATCATCATCATCATCATCATCATCATCATCATCATCATCATCATCATCATCATCATCATCATCATCATCATTCGCCACCATCACCACCATCTACACATGACTTATTACACTTCCAGTACCAAGATCACGTCTATAAAAAAAAACAGGTAAAGGTAAAGGTAGTCCCATAGCCTTGTGGCCGTAAAGGAGCGATGTTGGAGATCACACTTATCTTGGGCCAGCGTAATGAAGGTGATGCCCATCTCTCTCCCTCGCTGCTGTACTTTCCCCACCCTTAAGAGAGTAGGTACCCAGTCAAAGTTGAGTCAACTGGGGGCGTTGTTATTTGTCGCTTCACGTTTTGCGGTCACCCATCCAAGTGCTAACCGCACTGGACGGTGCTTAACGTGCGACACAGTAGCGAGTGCTCCAACCACTGCGCTATCCGACACATATCACGCCTGTAATATTACATATAATCCATTTTCAACTGCCTCTGCATCAACCAGAAACCAGAAGCAAACGTGTGGTAAACACGTGTTACGCGGAATTTACATAAATTTTCTTCTCTGCCATCCTCAACCCTTTTCTCCTCTACCCCCTCCTCTGGTAACCCCCGAATCTCTCCATCATCCCTTTCTCCCTCCATAGCTCCCTCTCTCTTCTCTTTCCCCACTACACATACACACATGTAATTATATCTTCTCTTCCCCCCCTCTCTCTCTCTCTCTCTCTCTCTCTCTCTCTCTTATTTTCTCTTCCCCACTAACTTTATTTCTCTCTCTCTTTCTCTTGCCCCCTCCTTTCTGTCTCTCTCTCTCTCTCTCTCTCTCTCTCTCTCTCTCTCTCTCTCTTCCTCTCTCTCTCTTGCCCCTCCTCTCTCTCTTTTTTTCTCTCTTCCTCTCTCTCTCTCTCTCTCTTGCCCCCTCCTCTTTCTCTCTCTCTCTCTCTCTCTCTCTCTCTCTCTCTCTCTCTCTCTCTCTCTCTCTCATCCCACTATCTCTTTCTCTCTTCCTTCTCTTCCCCCACTCTTTCTTTATTTTTCTCTCCCTCTCTTCTCTTCTTACTTCCCATTCTCTATTACCTTATTATCCATGTGTCTCTCTCTTTCTGTCTCTCTCTCTTTCTCTCTTCACCCAATATCTCTCTCTCTTCTCTTCACCCACTATTTCTCCCTCTTCTCTTCACCCACTATCTCTCTCTTCTCTTCACCCACTATCTCTCTCTTCTCTTCACCCACTATCTCTCTCTTCTCTTCACCCACTACCTCTCTCTTCTCTTCACCCACTATCTCTCTCTTCTCTTCACCCACTACCTCTCTCTTCTCTTCACCCACTACCTCCCTCTTCTCTTCACCCACTATCTCTCTCTCTTCTCTTCACCCACTATCTCTCTCTTCTCTTCATCCAATATATATATCTCTCTCTTCTCTTCACCCACTATCTCTATATTCTCTTCACCCCCATATATATATATATATATATATATATATATATATATATATATATATATATATATATATATATATATATATATATATATATCTTCTCTCTTCACCCACTATCTCTCTCTATCTTCTCTTAACCCACTCACTCTCTCTCCCTTCCTCCTTTCTCTCCACCCTCTCGCTCTCTGTCGCCCCCCCTCTCCCCCCCCCCCATACCGCAATGTCACGGCGACCTAGACTTAGAAGTGTCTTCCGCCAACCTCTTTTACATACATCATCGATCCGGATATAGAAGCCGCCGCAGCCCCTGCTTGCTTCTGAAACCTTTCAGACCTCCCTAGTACCGTCTACACTGCCTCACCTCCTCCTCCCCCACAACCGAATCCATATTAACTATTTCTCATAATCTCCTCAGCGTCAACGTAAAGCGCTCTATATAAGATTACGAACAATTCAATTCAATGGAAGAAGAAGAAGAAGAAGAAGAAGAAGAAGAAGAAGAAGAAGAAGAAGAAGAAGAAGAAGAAGAAGAAGAAGAAGAAGAAGAAGAAGAAGAAGATGATGATGACGATGATGATGATGATGGTGATGATTATGATGATAATGATCATAATGGTTTTTGCTAGTTTTATTTCATTCAAATAGCATAAGACTTGTTTCTATTGACACACACCCACCCACACTCCCGCCACCCTATCCTCCCCCCCAAAAGACCCTTTAGTCTGGACTTGTACTTGATAATCTAAATAAGTAAATAAATAAACAAATTAATAAATTAATAATAATAATAATAATAATAATAATAATAATAATGATGATGATGATGATGATGATGATGATGATGATGATGATGATGATGATGATGATGATGATGATGATGATGATGATGATGATGATGATGATGATGATGATTGTTTTTTTTGTTGTTAGTATTACATTCGTATCTGATAGGGCCTGTATCTAATACAAAGGATCAGCAATCGCACGATGAAAGATCCAGTTTCTCAGTGAGGCAGGCACTGCAGCTATTCTGATGCATGATAGCGTGCATGCACACAACCCCTCTTATCTTTGGATTCTGACATCTTAACATTACCAAGCCCCACTCCAGCTTTTTTAGGCTTATCTCTTCTATATTAATACTTGTACACACCAGCCCAAAATAATTGCCCACATAAACACAGGCGCATACTCGAGCAAGCAGACATGCATGCACACATGCGAGCAATCACAACAAGCATGCCGGCTTATACTAAAAATATTTTCTACGTCACCCAAAATAGATAGATAGACAGATATGAACATTAAAGTTTAACGCCTACACCCACCATTGGCGATATGGCAGACGGGCGTAAACATCCCAGGGGACAAGGGTAGAGACCGAGAAACACCAGTGTAATCATACTGCTAAAATGGCCACTTTATCTTGCACATCACGGCATTCGAACCCGGGTCACTGGTGTGCCAGGCGAACGCTCTACCACTTGAGCTACGGCGATGGGACAGATAGATATACAATAAAATGCGAAAGCATGCACACTTAACACACACACATATATGTACACACCTACACGTTTGCGATTACAACTCCAACTATTAGTAAACATGCATACGTACATATAATTATTTATGTGGGCGTTTATGCAAACTCACCCACACACTCACTCACACAAACCCACACTATCCTATCCTATAACTCGAATGTCGTTGGGGCATCACAGATGATCGTTTAACCAGCGTACTCTGTCCTCAGCAACCCTCATGGCTTCGCTCAGTGTCAAAAAAATGCAAACCAGTCCATTCTCGAATGTTGTCCTCCCACCCCTTTTTCTGTCTCCTTCTTCTTCTGCCTCATTGCGCCGTGTCTTTGCAAGGCCTGATGCTCCGGTGAAGTGGCCATACCATCGGAAGTTTCCGTTTCTTCTCCACTGTGAGCATGACATCGTGTTGCCCAATGGCTTTTGTGATGGTCTGTTGGACTACCTTGTTGGTGATGTGCTGGGTATAGGAAATGCCCAGAAGTCTTCTGTAGCACACTCATCTCCACACACACGCACACACACCCACACACATACACACACACACGCGTGCGCGCGCGCGTACTCACACACACACAATTTTTAATTGACCTCTACGACAATTTCAAACCGGATCACTCAGTTAAAGAGAAGCGGCAGCTGTACTGCGCTCGCCATTCAGATTACGATAATGTTTCCAGCGATATAAACTAGAACGGCGTTTCACGTTACTGGGAGAACAGGGCTATGAAGAAAAAATGATGTATGCTCACGTGCAACAGCCTGCATGCAGTACATCATTGCAAGCCCTTTGCTGGCATACCAGAATCCCTTTCCCCTTCACCCCCCATCCCCCTCCCCGACCCCAAGCCTAGGCCCTTTCCCTACTCCTCTTCCACACCCACCCACCCCCTCCTGGTCCTAACAGAAATGTGGAAAGAAACCTAACAACGTGTATGCAGATATGTAATAGCATGCGCTTCCCACAAACATACCCAATCCTTTGTCCCTCTTTCCCATTTCCCTACCCATCCATCCACCCCCCAGCCATGTCCTTCACACTCCTCCAAAAGGAAATTGCATGAGCCTCCTTTACCGACACAAAGCCTGGGGTTCTTATCTAAAAAAATCACTTCCAGTTGTTGGCGCTTATCCGCTTAGATAAAAGAAACTACTCAACCAAAATCTTACGCACGGAATTAACAAAGAAAATGAAAAAAAAAAAAACTTTTCATTTTATCGGTGTTTATTGAACCTACGGTTATTTACTTTTCACACTACGTACGAGTTTAATAATCAACATTACAGAGGCGAACTTTTCCAATAAGCGTGCAGGCAGCTTTTAATAAAAAGAAAAAAAAAGAAAAGACGTTCGGTTCCTCGATAATGTCCAACTCGCGCGGCTAGCTCCTTGAAAAATGTCATTATCACATATGACAGACACATGCACACAGTACACCCGCTTGCTTGCTTCACTAAAACGCATTGGAGCATGTGCGTCAAGCACCGCGACATTAATCTGCTGGTCGCCTTGCCTTTACCTCAATTCTAAGGAAGATAGGGTTAATTCGTCTTTTTTTTTTTTAATCTGCTTTATTCTCCTAACAGTTTTCATTTAGGATGTTTTAAAAAAATATATATTATAAAGTAATAGCTTTGCTTTGTATTATAACTTCTTGCGTTCAGCATTGTTCATTTGCCATTATTATAATCCAACTTCATCCACTTACTGTAGGCGCGCAATTTAGCGTTTAGCTCGTATCAAGGGTCTCGCAACCAATAGCGACTATGAATTTATGCATTATGAATTTATGAAAATGAGAAATAGACATCAATTGTGTTCAGAGTCTAATTTTTCCTCTCACAATGGTTAAATTATATTAAGATTATTCTGGTTGAGACTGGTTATGACTGTGTGTGGAAGACGCAACATTTCCAGAGTTCAGATTCGTTATGCAAAAATGTAGCCATCATGATCTCTTTAAAGAATAACTTTATATTGACATGGAAACAGTCTCTTGACGAAAGCAGCTAATGTTTTTTCTACAAAAGTGTTACATTACAGTTTGGTCGTGAAAAGTATATATCTCAATTACCTCATATTTATATTCATACTTTGATAAAATTTCGTTGTTCAGATCATAAGTTACAAATAGAATTAGGAAGGCGGGATGGTATAACTAGGAAAGAAAGATTTTGTAGGGACTGCAATATGGGTTCAATTGGGGATGAATTTCACTTTATTTTTGAGTGTCCAAAACACAAGCATATTCGACCAATGTTTATATGTAGTAAATATTTATTATGCAAGTCAATGTTTAACTTGTGTCATTTTTTATCGGGAAAGAAAACATGTGTTACTAAAATTGAGTGAATTTATAAAATTAGGAAAGGGCGTATACTAATAATATTAACAATATTAGCAAAATGTTATTGCTGTGAATGTTAAAGTGGAATGTTAGTAATGTTGCTGTGCTGTAATTTTATTTTATTTTATTTTATTTTAACAACCGCTTTATGATTGTTATGCTTATGTTTTTTGTATCCTCCACACCCCAAAAGGGGCGAGTAATGGGATTAAATCTTGAAACTTGAAACTTGAAATCATCCTCAAAAATTAGGTCCTGCTCACATTAGCCATTATCCCCTCCCCAACTCACCTCCCCACCTTTCCAAATATATTATCCCTTGCCTGGAAAGCTGCTAAATCATTCTCTTCAGTTTCCAATCCATTTTCCCTAAACAATGAGAGTGCTGATCAAATGATGCAGCCTTAAACGAGCTCGCAATTTCTGCATTGTTGTTCAGTTCTTTCGCTTGATCCATTTACCACCCTACTAGACAGTGTGCTATTTAACTTGTCGGCCATTTGAAAGGTCACATAACGAACAGGGTTTATTTAATAATCCTCAAACAACACAACAAAATACTCTCCAGACAATAACTGTTCAATAATTATTTACATTCTCGGGAGAATTATTGCAAAATCGGTTTTCTACAGGTTCCAATAAAAATATATCTTTAAACCAAATAATAATAATTTTAAAA